>OX371224.1:297106933-298306933 GCA_947310385.1 Nephrotoma appendiculata | reverse complement strand
TACAATATGCGTTTGTTCATTAAGAGCTGCAGATTATTTTGTGGCAGCGGCTCATTTCATCTACTACCCGTAGCAACCTTTGTTGTGTGCTGTAATGTATTTGTTATGTGTTGTAATGCTTCATCAGATACAAATTTTCTTCAGACGGTTACTCAATGAACATTATCCCATTATTCCATTAAGTCCAGTTAGTGTGTAGCTTCGATAATTATATATAAGTTAACATGCAACAGCGAATCGATTTACACAGTTGAACAGGGGTGTCATATTGTACACAAGCGATATGACTAGCAGCACAGACAAGATGTGCATTCCACATAACGCAACGTAATCATTTTTCTATTGTACGATACTTTTATGTAACGTAATTTTAAGTCAGTCGCAATCTTGTATTGAAACATAAATATTGTTAATAAAATTAAATAAAACATTTTAAACTAGAAAAAGTATTTTTTTTATAATAAGCAAGTTTGAATTTTGTTAATTGGAGGGACCCTTCCTTATACAAAGTCCAAAATTTAAATTTACCAATATTTAAAAAATGCTCAACTAAAATTTTATTTATGTCTCAAATTAGGCAACATGCAATATCGTGTGCAACACAGTCACGGTAATCAAAATTCACGAAACCCACAATCTTCACTACCACCACAAATTCCACCTAGAAGGTATCCAACGCAGCAACGTAATCTTCCAATCCCACTAATGCGCAATTTTTATCCGGAATTACTACGCGGCCACCAAATACCACAAACTTTCCATAGATTATTCAAAAACCGATACCCAGATTACTCAGCGTCATATCTATTCCAGCAAACAAATAGGAACTTTAGCAATAACCCCTACCCAAACCGGTACCAATGGACTGGCAATCCATTTATTCAAAACAAATCAATTATCAAAATAGACCACAAGCATCCCAAAATAGACCTCAAAACTTGCCAATCCCGAACAAAAGACCTAATCAATCTGAACAGACTCACCAACCTGCCAAATTCCAAAGAATTCACCACTGTGAACCTCAGGATGAAGAATCTGACGAAACATATTACCAGGACCAAATGAATGCGTACGACGCACAATATGACCAATCATTCCCAGAGTATAATGGTACTCAAGAAAATCCGAGCAAGAGTGAAGAGGTCGAAAGAAACTTTTCGCTTCCTTATCTAGAGCATAGGACGAAGAGCGGAAAGATATTTAAAATCTTAATCAACACAGGGTCCCATATAAATTATATTAAAGCAGCATATGTACGGAATCCTCTAGATAACGAAAGAGCATTCATTGCGAATTCGGTAGCTGGCGGCATCAAGATTACCCATCATGCATGGTTAGATTTTTTTTGGGCCAGAGGCAAAATTAAAATTCTTCATTCTGCCAAATCTAAAATCGTTCGACGGTATAATAGGCAACGACAGCCTAAAACAACTGCGAGCGGCAATTCACACCGATTCAAACGATATAATACTCTCGTTCAAAATTTTCAAAAAGTTTTTGAACTTGCTACCGACGCTTCCAACTTCGCACTTGGTGCAGTACTCTCCCAGGAAGGTCGACCAATAAAATTTCTTTCATGAATCTTAATTAAAGCTGAAGAAATGCTAGCCATAATTTGGGCAATAACGACTCTAAGAAGCTTCCTTTACGGATCGAAAAAAGTGGTGATCTTTACGGACCATCAACCACTTGCATATGCCCTCAGCAACAAAAATATTAATTCCAAAATGAAAAGCTGGAAAGCGATATTAGAGGAATATAATAATGAACTTAAATACAAACCGGGGAAAACTAACCTTGATGCAGACGCATTATCTAGGATACAAATTCCCTCAAGTATAAATGCAATGTCAACTACACAACACAGCGACGAAAGCTCGTCACATGATCTAATTCTCACAGTTGAGAGCCCGGTCAACGCTTTCAGGAATCAATTGCTACTAAACGTAGGCGAAGAAACCTCGTACCAAATACTTAACTCTTTTCTAAATTATACTATTCACATTATCACGCAGCCACGATTCACCAGTACGGATATAACAAATCTCTTCAAACGATATCTCAATCCTCATTCTGTTAACGGACTAAGGACCACTGAAAGAGTATAGAATTTGATTTTGACGAAACTCAACAAGAAGAAAAAAATACTATCCTTCCACCGACGTGCACATGGAAATGCTCAGAAGAATAGAGATCAGATCATCGAAACCCATTACTTTCCGAGAATGAGCCGGAAAATTAAAACACTATATGTAGTGAAACGTTGTGCCACATGCCAGGAAAACAAGTATGACCGCCACCCAAATAGACCTATTCTTCATCCTACCCCTATTCCAAATTATCCTGGTCACACCCTTCATCTTGACATATATTCAACGGAAAACAAACTGGTACTATACTAACTGCGATTGACAAGCTAAGTGAACTAGCCTTCTTCAAACCAATAAAATCTAAAGCGGCGAAGACATTAAATAACTATTAAGAGATATTATTTTCTTCTTTAGCGTGCCAGAAGTAGTGGTAATAGATAATGAACGATCCCTTAATTCAAATTCAATAACATCCATGTTGGAAAATGGGCGAAACATAAGTATCTTTAGAACTCCTACTTACAAAAGTGAAGTAAATGGTCAAGTGGCGAGGTTTCACTCTATACTCTCTCAGAAATAATGAGATGTGTAAAAGCCGATGGCGTAGAGCGCGCCATTGAATAACTTTTTAAAAGAGCAATCAAGGCTCTCGAAACCACTAGAACCATCCGATAACGGAGAAAAAACCCATGCGGATCCCGAACAGTTAGAACAAATTCGAAATGAAAATATGATCAGGCTAAAAACTAAACAAGCTAAAGACTTAAAGGTTAGGATCAAAGTTAACTAGCAGATACAAGCCCGAAGTAGTAATTGGGCCAAGGCAGGGGTTACCAATTCACTCATTTTATCCAACACCGAAATAAACTTAGCAAATAATACAATAGAAACCGATAATTTGCCATATAGTACGCCAGAAGAAGCATTAGACTTCACGGGCATCAAAATTATTACAAACAACTTGTGATTACTTTACATAATTTATTTTCCGATAACTACGCTGGAACATATGAGAAGTTAACGGTAAAACCTGTCAAAAGAAATAATAAAATTACAGAAACTGCATATGAGAATATTATTAAAAGTCACAACCGCAAATCTATAGCGTTATCAATGAATGTAAAACAATCAATTCTATGTCAATTGGTAAAGAAGACAATCTTTTAGACATAAGTAATTCTACCTGTATACCCAAGTTACTCAAAAGCCGTCCATCGAGATGCAACCGTACCAATAGTCATCATGTACCACTGTAAGCGAGATATCAGAAGGATTATTATTACTAAATCAATACGATGGAAATATTAACACTGAAATGAGACACAATTGCTAAACGGAACCTACCTAATCAAGTTCAACAATATGACGATATCAGTGAACAACAGAATATTTGTTTCCAAAGAAAAATCGACCATATACACGCTCTCCCTGCTATACTGCAACCAAAACCTGCCGAAGGCGAATTCACAGAAACGCTATCGTTGCAAATGATGGAAAAAAATGCACATCAACAATACCATGCACATAGGGCTTCTAAAGGCCGAAAAATGTACACAACAAATTTGGAGTTGGAGACCGCTCTCACTAGTAGTCATCATAATCATAATATTGGCAACCATAAGATGCAAAAGAGATAAAAAATTGAAAATGCTAAATACAACGAATATTGAAAGTCTAGGTACCGTTGAAGCACATCATCGAGACGAGGAGATCAAATTTGCAGCACTTGCAGCAGGAAAACCAAAGGAGCAAACAACAGGAACAGCTCCACCTCAAAGACGGAAATTTTACGAAACACCGTTTTTCTGATAGTTCGAATGTGGACATTCGAATTTAAAAAAAATTTTAATTTCCCACAGTTGAACAGGGGTGTCATATTGCACACTTAGCATCACAGACAAGACGTGCATTCCACATAACGCAACGTAATCATTTTTCTAGTACTGGAATGGAAAATGGGTCGGTCCATTAAATCTGCACTCCGACAGGGCGTCATAGTTGTGTTCATTTGCAACACAGATCGTAATCTGACGATGAAATCACTTTTGTGTCCAGCCCCTATCGTGTTTCGAACCCGGTACCTCCCGATCCAAACGCCAAAGCTTTAACCACTGTGCCGTTTGGTCGGCATAAAAATATATTCGATTCTGAATTAAAACTCGCATGTATTGTGCTATTAAAACCGGTGACTTATTGGCGAGTCCATAACATCAATAAAGTAATACAAAATTTGATTACTTATGCCTTTCCAATTTTTCGGTTATTTTCTTCTTCTAAATATTTGAAAACAATTTTGATTTGTGACCCACGCCCATCAACATCTGTAAATCAATGGCGCTTTGTGTACATAATAAGTGACATGTACGAGAAAACATATATCGTTGAAAATAATAAATATAATTGAAAAGATTTTCCCATTTTCATTTTTCATATTTTTTATAGTTTCATTCCTTTACATCTCTGAAATCCGTTTATTTACTATTTTCAACAAGTTCAAATTTCGCCTACAGTTTATATCTCCGTATGCGAGTATTGATCTATACCTATGAGTATAAACAGCTTTCTTATCAATTTGCCCTATTTGTCATTGACAAAAGAAGAAATCAGTCTGCGCTTCTTTATTTTTGGATATTTTTTGTTGTTGGTATAGTTCTATAAAAAAAAAGTAGAATAGCACGCACCAAAGCATAATAAGAAAGGAAAAGTGAAAATACAACAAATACGACAACAAACATTTAATAAGAGGATGCCGAAGAAATTTGAAAAGCCGTTTGATTTATTTGCTTAGATGTCTCGTCAATTTATTTCCGAATAATATGGATGGCACACATACGGGTGTGCACACCAAAAATCTAGAGAGCTCTCTGTATAGGACTCGAACAATACACAAAATAAGATAAAATATACATGTAAGTTGAATGTTAATGTATAAATCAATTTGGATTAATTGGGGAAAATGATTGGAAAATTCAATTTTGTTATTCTCGGTTTATTTTTTTCCGTTTTCCGAGTCTTGTCGAGGGATTTCTATTTTTATGAATAGTTTAGTTTTGTTT
This sequence comes from Nephrotoma appendiculata, assembly GCA_947310385.1. Lineage (NCBI taxonomy): Eukaryota > Metazoa > Arthropoda > Insecta > Diptera > Tipulidae > Nephrotoma > Nephrotoma appendiculata. Next base: position 298,301,787 of record OX371224.1, on the reverse strand, counting down.
ATGACTAGATGGAAGATTAATGAACCTAATCGATTCAGAAACATGTTTGTAAGTATAATTCACTTATATCAATAAAAGGTTTACAAATTTTTATTTTTATTTAGCTCGAATCAATTTTTCTGTGTCAATCTGTATTATATAAGAGATTAGATTTAGGGTTATATTCCACATTTTCCCTAAAATGGTTTGTCAGGGCTATTTATAAAAAAATTAAAAACAAATCAATTGTGGTTCTGGTAAAGACGTTCTTTATGAGTAGACGCAATCATTACGGCATTATCACTTCCTTTCTGAAAATAATTTTCTTTTATCCTATACGTTTGTACCCACAGATTCTGAAATATATACAGGTGAAGTTCAGGCTGAGTTATTCAGTTATTTAGATAAAACCTCGCGGACATCTTTGCGATCAGCAGTATACAATTTTAAATGTTGCCTAAAAAACGAAAATTATGATAAATTGCAGAATATTTACATCTGTTCTGTTCTATATCCAGAGGTTTCAATAACATTTTCAATTAAATCATCAAACAGAAACGTCGGTAACGAATATGATGGAATTCTGTAAGTCTGGGTATCTTTATAAATATATTTTACATTCTGTAATTGTTTGTTTTCATATATGAAGCTATTTTCTTCATATTACTCCGATAAACCACTACCATCGACTAGAAATATTGAAAAGGTGTTTTTAGCTAAATATGTTGAGGATTGCCGTTGGAACGTTGTTGCAATTTTTACTTGAATTTTGCATAGCTAATTTACTACTGCCATCCTGCAGATATCACTAAGCGCATGCAGAGGCCTCCACGGTGATTTTTGCCGGCTACGTTCTCAGGGAGAAGTGCGAAGGGTCGTGGGGTTTGAGGCTTGCATGTGCTCCTGGCTTACACCGTGAGTAAAACAGAAATTTAAATAAAAATAAAACGCAAATAATAATAATAAAATATACCCGGATGTTCCGCCGAAATTCGTCGGCCGGAACCTGAGGAACGAACAACTCAAAAATTATAAATGGGAGAGAGGTGCCTTGGTGCGCGCATCCATTCGAATTCAAACAGGGCAAAGCCCCGGTTACGAAATTGGATGCGGGCACCAAGGGACCGCAAACACTAAACCGACACAGAGGGAGTCTCCGCTCCCATCATACCGACCGAAAAATAATTTAATAATTCATTTTATTAAAAACAAAACAAAGAAACAACTCCCCTTTCCCCCCGTACCACGATAAAAAACGGTTGCGGCCTTGCGCGGCCGTCATGCCACAGGTAACCCCCGTTACCCGGACCGGTGCGGCCTTGGTGCCGTCGTTGGGCGACTCCCCGCCTTTGCGCTCGAGTGCTTGCCTGGTTGGGCACTATGTTGCGGGGCCTTTCCCCGATACCAAAAATATCAGCGAATAGCCGGATGGCTACCCGTTGTTGCGACCTTGGGCGGTCGAGCGTTGCGGGACCTTTCCCCGATACCAAAAAAATACACACAATAGCCGGTTGGCTACCGTAATGTTACGGCTTTGTATTGCCGACGATAATAATTTTATTGGGCGTTGGCTAGCCAAAACAAACACAGCACCAAACGGTGGACGTCTTTCCGCCGTTAGTCCAAATGGCGGTGCCCGAAAAATAAAATAGGCAGTGCCCGTTACTTTCGGAAACTGTTAATAATACTGTAACCCGCCAAAAATGTGATATTCCGATAACGCGGTTCACGTTGGAACGCGTATTAGTATCAGAAACACTGCACCTTCTGCACTTTTGTTTTTTTTTTATATTTGTCTCACCAAAATTTCATTTTTATTAAATATTGAAATTCTTTTCTCGATCCCCAAAATATAATTTCTATTTTTGAATTGCACCAAACACACAAAAAAAAATTTAAGTTTTATGATGGCGGACTTTTGAACGATTATCAGACCGAATATACCTCGCAAAAATGGTGAAGACGACCTTTTCACTTAAATAAAAAAATTACCAGCACTCGGTATTCATCGAGACACTTTATTATTTCACCACACAAAAAAAAAAAAAAAGGAAAAAATGTTATTTTCTTTGTATTTTATATTTATTTGTCTTTTTTTTTTATTTCTTTATTTTTTAACACAAAATAATTACAGATTACCAATACCAACTAATCAAATTGTATCAAAATTTCCACTAGACTTTATCTTGTCCCAATCCAAAACTCGACTTTAATATTTCAAAACTAGTCTGTATTATATAAAATTCAAAACCTATTTTTGGTTTCTTACACATTATTAAATGTTTAACAAACTTTTATTCAACAAAAAAAATATAAATTACATGGTTATGAAAATTTTTCTCACGCCAAAAATACAAAAAAAATTAAATCACAAATTAAATATGGCGTTTTTGCCCAAAATCTTGAACTCGATTTACGTAACAATGTAAATTCGACCATTCGCTCAAATCGACCAAAACTAGACTGCCATCATACCAAAAAATTCGAGCCCCGCACAACTCGTAAAACGTTTTAGAAGAAATGAATCTCTCTTCTCTGTCTCTCCTTTATACCAAATTTTCGTTGGTACAAAAGAGAGACATATAAGAAAAAACATTTTTTCCAAAACGTTTTACTTTGCACACACTCGATGCGCATTGTTCTCTCTCCCTCGTCTTCTCTTCACCTCCGCGCCACCACACAATGGGGAACAAAACAAAACGTCGCGGGTGCGTTCACAGACAAACACAGAGGTGAATAAAAACATAAGAGAAGATGGGCGAAACGAAGACAACAACTGGGGTGTCAATTCAATGTCATTTAATCAATTTTTCATTTATTTTTAACTGATATCTTGGACAAGCATCTGTACCAATATTAATATCATTTTAAAATGTGTGGTATTAAGACAATAAAGGTAGGATCATATGCACCACGCGATTCTGACATCACCAGTCACAGAAGCGAATTATATTAATTAAAAAATATGTTTTTGTAGATTTAATTACTAATCTGATTGGAAACATTTTTCTGTTGGAGGTACCCTTCCGTAAAAACGGAAATTTTTTATTTAAAGTTTTTAAAGTTGGCTTAGGGATTTGAAAATAATTTTATTTGTTAAATTCTGAATTTTGTTAACACGGTTCAGTTAAAAGGGAACTCGATTTATTTTAATCAAATCCGGTTTGTTTGCAGGTAAGAGGATTGAAGATTAACTTTTTGACAGTTCTGGACTATGGCCACATTTCATCGCTGACGTGTTCCATCTTCAACACCCTTTGAAGGTTGTCGTTCCTAATATACCAGTGGACATTCACCATCCGCAACTCTAAAGTTGGATACCATAGGTCCATACTAATTTTGGCTTCCCTATACAGAAGCAATTTGTTGTATTGAAAGCTCAGAATTTCTACCCATGAGGCAGCACATTTTCCTTTATTTGATGTTTAACTCCTCTTTTTCTATTTAATGTGTTCTTTCTACCTTAGCTTAGCATCGAAGGCATGCCAAGGTATTTAGCGATACTAGCATATACCGGTATGGTATGCGTTGAGAACCACGGGAATACAGTATACATTTGTAACGATCGTGCGGGTCAGGCTGTAAAATATTTAGTTCTATGGTCTGTGATGGTAATGGTAACAATTTATTATTGCGAATACTAAATGATAGTAAACAGTTGATATTCCCCCCACCTGAAAATGATATTTTTTTTTTAAACGAGATCGATTAAACCGAAAAAATAGAAATAAAAATCAGACAGTTGATAAAAAGAAAAAAAAATTAGTAGTTTAAATTGATTCAAGCCAGTGGTTATTTCAATCATGAATGAAATTTGGGTTACCGATTTTACGATAGCTGATTAAAGGAGCCTTGAAAATAAAAAACTATCGAGCGGTAACGGGTATATTCGTATTTCGAGATTGTTGGTGTATTGTTTGTCTCTGAGACCAGTGTTTTCGGCTTGATAGTACCATTCCAAGTGCAGGCGAGCAGAATTATTGTACGATCTGGACAACGGTAAAACCGCGACGGTAACAACCTTGATGAAACGTGGACGCGAGGCATTTACTTACTTACATTTAGATACAGTCCCTGTTCATTGAATTATGGACACTATTAATATAGTGAAAAACTCTAGTATTTTATCCAAATATGTATAAATAAAATTTTTTTAAATGTTTTAATTCTTAGAAATTAAATAATTTTGAAGATATATAAATTGGAAAACAATTAAAATTTGATTAAATCACTTTTATTTTCAATCACAGCTTTTATTCTCAGAGGCATGCTATATATGCAAGTATTGATCATATTGCGAATTTGATCACCATTTCTCCATTTTTTTAAATATTTTTTTTTGTGAACACTGTAGGATTGGGGTTTTATATACATACGTTGGACTTAAGTAAGGCTCAGCAATTCTCGAGAGTTTAAATCAGGAGAATTGCCAGGCCAAGAGAGAGGATGTCAATATTTTAGTTAAGAGGGACATTCTCTATATTAATTTTGCGGTATGGCAAGGAGCTCTAGCTTGCATAAAAGTGTAAGAGTATTGGCCTTGAGGTAGTGTCCTCATGTAAAGGAATAAGTCGTTTGTTAATACCTTTTTATATTGTTCTTTTCTCATGGTTTCCTGTACGAAGTATATTGGACCAGGCCCATCTCCACTAATGCAGCTCCATATCATTACTGATGGTGGATGTTTTATGTTCCTGCTTGCATTCGTCACTAAACATAGCCAATAAATTTTAAAAAACTCTTTAATTTGGGATTTTTTTTATTAAATTTTTGAAAATGTATGTGTGCTTAAAAATTCGATGTACCTTCTTCTAGTCGTCTATTGGCCACTGCTTATGAAGTTTAGCTCAAATAAGACGTTGTTTCCGCATTTTTTCAGTGAGTCTGGGTTTTTTTGCTGAACGCCTACATTTCAAGTTATTTTCATATAGCTGTCGTCGCAATGTCATCGCTGATATCTTTATCCCTTCTTCACTTACGTACTTTTGTAGTTCGCTCGTTGTTGCTCTGGGTTTTTCTAAGGCCGATTAAATATTTTTCCGGTCTATTCTGGGCGTTGTATTTCTGATCCTCTATGCCAAATTACTACTGATGAGCAAGAAACTTTTTCCATTTTGTCGATCTCGCGGTATGAATGGTTTTTTGGTTTTAATAATGCTCCGATAGCATATTTTTTCAATGCTTAGGTCCATTTTTGAAAATAAATGTTTCAATCCAAAACTTTCCAAATACACACACACACACACTTTAACTTAAACACAAGTTTTTTAACTAAATGATAAAATTCACTCAACGTAGATTATTTCTTACTTTAGCTCAGTCACAAAATTTATAAAAACACCTTGTCAAACCGCACGCCAAACATAAAATGAGAGGATAAACTAAAAGTAAAATATGCGTGCTATTGATCTTTTTAATTTATTTCTTTATAATTTTATTGCGAGCTTTTAAGAACGTCGTAAAATGATCTTAAAACAATAATAGATGTGATCCTAAATGCGTTTTATTATTATTTATTTTTTTTTTAATAGCAGAAATTAGGAATTTCCAAAATACTAATAGTGTCCATAATTCAATGAACAGGAGGGACTGTAGAAAATGTAAAATGAATTTTTTAACAAAAATTTACACTTGCATCGTAAAGGTGGCAAGTTTGTGTGTTAAATTTACATCGGCGATGTTTAACAATAATTATAACATTTTGAATATAATTCGCTAGGCCAATTTATGTTTAATTCATTTGAATTCATGAAGTGTGAAACATTATTTTCGCAGTTTGATAACTTTGATTTGATGAGGATCGAATCTTTTAATTAAAGATGTTTACCTCATCGGTTTTGAAAAGGTGAGACCTCATATGGATGTGATACCAAATATTTTGTTATCATCCAAAAGAACCCATCTAGGGCCTCTTGTCGGAGTGCAAAACTCATGGGCCAACCATCTCCATGCCAGTATAGGCTGGCATGGAGTATACAATTTGCAGATGATGATAAAATCGGACCTATAGCCGTACGAATTCAATTTGGCAGATGATGCGTAAAGTAAGACGGAAAAATAAACCGCGAAAGTGTAGGGAGTGCTTCAGCCCCAAAAACAGATGGCATGAACTAAAAAAAAATCCAAAAGAACCACGACTTTATAGTGTGTATTTTACTTTGCTATAAGTAAAATTAACATATACCTAAGACTTGAAAAATATTTTATATACATATTATTTCTACTAAGCTAAATTTTACTTAAATTAAAGTTAATCCAACATGTACACCTATTTTCACTTTAGGTAATATTCATTTTATTTCATCCAATAAGTTCAATCAACAAAATGAGAAGTAAATATTAGATGCAACGAGATAATTTTTTTATAAAATATTGTTACATAGCATGAAGTTAACTTTACATTACAAATTTGTGAAGTTTACGTTGCGCTACTTAGGCTCAATTTCAACAGAGATTTCAACTTAAATTTACTTACATTTTTTGTAAATATCACCCTATTATTTTTTTGAGTGTATGTATGCGTAAATTTTTTATAAAATCTGTTACACTTTGTAACTTTTCCGCGTAAGATTTGTTTTTCTAACGAACATGTAATGCCAAAATGTTACCCTGACAGCTCAACCCGTGCAAGTTTTTTTACCCTGACTACTAAATTCGGGTAAGTTTTTATTGCCTGACAGTTCCAAAGAATTTCGCATTAAATTCTGAATATTGTTAAGACGGTTCAGAAAAAAGGGAACTCGATTTATTTTACGAAATTTTAATCAAATTCGGCTTCTGGACTATTGCCACATTTCATCGGTGACGTGTTCCATCTTCAACCCACTATGAATGTTGTCGTTCCTAATGTAACAGTGGACATCCACAATCCGCAATTCTAAAGTTGGATACCATAGCTCTATACTAATTTTGGTTTGCCTATACAGATGCAAGTTGTTGTGTACAGAGAGCTCAGAAGCTCCGAACCCATGAGCCAGCAGATTTTCCAATATTTGATGTTTAAATCATCTGATTTCAATTTAGACTGTGTCCGAATTGTGTGATAAATATTTTTTAATAAAAACATTGTGAAAATACCGAATGTAAATTATCGAATGTACTTGCTTAGGGCACTGATTATGATTAGAAGCTGTTTAATATGTAAAAAAAATGGACTTAAGGTTAAATATTCAACAATATCATTGTACATATTTCGATTTTTAAATAATTCAATTGTTTTTAATAATTTATAACTTAATTTTAATCTTATAATGATTAAATTCAATATTTTCAAATTATAATTAAAACTGGGAGCGGGGAGTTTTTACCAAAAAAATTATCACATAATTCGGGTGGCAACTTGAAAAAAAAATTATCGAAAGAGAAAATTGTTCACGTTAGTATCAAATATTTGTGCTAAAAAATATTTATCACACAATTCGGACACAGTCTTAATATGTTCTTTCTACCTTAGCTTAGCATCGAAGGCATGCCAAGGTATTTACCAGGATTTACATATGGATAATGGTATGAGTTGAGAATCACGGGAGAACAGTTTAAATGTTGGTTTATCAACTTTACATGTACTGATTTGGCTTGATTTAATAATATGCACCATTTATTGGTCCAGTTGCTCACTGTGTTAACTGCATTTTAAAGTTTGCTTGTTGCTTCCGATATTGAATTACCTTGAATAATCGGTATGTCTCTAGTATAAAGAATGAACAAAGATACAAAAGCGCTACCTAAATTCTATTCAGTTGAGAGTACTGGTTTTCAAATTTGACTCTAAATTATCGATCTGTTATGTAGGATTTAAGAAATTTGAAAAATTGCATCTCATTGCAGTTTAAATTCAAGCCCTTGGAGCCAAACTTTGTAGAAAGCTTGAGGTACATCTAAGAACATCAGGGACAACAGGATCATATCTTTTTATTCTCAAGTATACATCCAATTTTCGCAAAACACAAATTGGTGTGGTTGAATTAAACATCTTTCTTCTATTATAGTTTTGAGTCCCTTGAGCAACAGTTTTTCAAATATACATATATTTGATATGACCGGAAGTAGTAATATCAATCTTTATGATTTTTTATCTAATACTAATTAAATCTATTTGTAATTTATTTCTTATAGTAACAATATTTTTTAATTTTATTTTTGAAAACCGATTTCGAAATATAATTTCATCATCAGTTCAAATTATAACTATTATGAATTGTTAAAGTCTGTTGATTTTTTATCGTTTGCTGGTTTCCCTGGTTTAGGAATCATAATTACTTCACCCACCTTCTATTGAACTGGAACATAATTCAATCTGAACGCTACATTAATTATTGAAATTATTGCATAAATTAATTTTCCCCGTAATTATGTCATAACCTGGAGCTTTGCTGATACTTAAGTTACTAATGATTTCAGTTTTAAGTTCCAATAAGGTTACATCACCTTATGTTAAGATCATCTACTTTGTTTACGACCGTTTTGTTTTCGTCTGCTGTTTGTCTCAGTCTCGGTAAGTCTCTTCTTAATAAGCAGCAAAAAAAGAGACTTTCTGTTTTTGACTTTTAGCGCAGCATCCATCATTATTTTTGATAGGTGGCATCTGCACTTGGTTCTTTTAAGCCCTTTCGTTGCTTTCCAAATCGAATATGACATCGTTCTTTATTTCCCTATCCTGAGGATATTTTTTTGCTGTTGCTGAGCACGAGGCTGATGCCAGATTCAACTGGCTTTCCAATGGGTCCTATGGGCGCTGGTTGTGCTTTGCAGTTGCGCCGCTACTTGTCATCTTCTATAGTTGGCTGTGTGTTCTTTACAATTCACCTTGCAGGTCTGGTTCGGCTTACAGAACAGACTTTCGCGTTGTGCCTGCCGGCCCATTTTACTCACCTATCACCACGCCCGCAATATCTTTGTGTGTGGTTATAATCTTGGCATTTCTTGCATTGAGGTATTAACCTCATGTTCTTTTCAGTGGTTGTATTTTAACCCTAACATTAAGTATATTTTCAATTTTTTCGGGAGCCTTCTTTTAATGATCTTGATCCCTTAACTATTTTTTCTCGTTTAGGGATATTTACTGCGTCTTCAATTTGCAGTTCTTGCATTTTGATGTCTTCTGTTATATGCTACTTCTTGCAGGTGGGATGGAAAACTCTGGCTGGCCATAACCTTAATTTCTCGGTTATTTTATGTCTTCCTAGGTATCTTCCAAACATTATTGTTTAGTGCCACTACTCTATAGTCGTTTGGATAGTAAGAGGAATTTCTAGAACTTCTATCAGTGTGATCTTGTTCGCTCCTTATTTTCTTTCTTTAACTTGGCAATTTCATTGCTAAGGTGTGATGGCATTTTTGCTATTTCACTTCTGCGTAGTTCAACATTTTCGATTTCCTGATGAGTTGCGAAGTTTTCTTGTCTAGGTGGTGATCTAAATATTTTTGAACTTCGTTCTAATGTTCATTGCAATGATTGGCTCACCCCAGAAGGTGGCCTCATTAGGGGGTGGATTAACCAACAGAGCAGTTGGGACACCACCTGGCATATAAATTCCTTTTTGTTGTAAACTTATTGGTTTAGGGACTGGGTATTGAAGTAGCTACCAGTCTAACCAGTGAAATTGGCAGTGAGTCAGAGGAAAGAACATCATCTGCTAGGTTCTCAATATTCGATTATCTCGCCATTTTTCGGTCGCAAGAGCCTTGTCGGTTAATAAGCAGGGAGCACCACGTGCAGGTGAGGTTGACATTTGGCTAGTATATTGACCTTCTAAACCGATGCCAACAGATGCCATGCTAAACAAAGCTCGACCAATTTAGATAAAATTGTGGTTCCTCATACATCGAGATTCTAAATATAACTTTTGGTTAGGTTCTGGAATATATAGCCAGCACTGAGTACATGGAACTCGTCTATTTCTAAACAATTTTGATAAATTTCGGGTTTGATTTTGGTGGCCAATTATGTTATTCAAAACGAATTTCGCTAAATCATAAGCAAGCAATTTTGTTCATTGTCGGCTTGTGGATGATTTGGCGTTTGGTTCAAATTTTTCAAAATGTATGAATTTTGTTTTTCAATCGATAAATCAATGTTTGCCATTTACTTTTTTAAGATTATTTCATGTTGGCTACGTTTTAAGTGGTCCATGATAGATGTTCAATTTTCCAACAGTTCAACAAAGCATTTTGAATGGTATCTCGCCAATGACATGTTTAATTTTGTCTTCCATTTCTGTAATTGTTGTTGGTTTATTGACACAGACGAGAAACTTCACGTACTCCCATCAAAAATAGTCAAAAGGCGTCCAATCGCACGATCTAAGTGGCCAATTTACACAACCAAAACGAGAGATAAATTGCTCACCGAACTCATTTCTCAACAAGCATATGGTTTCGCGTGCTGTGTGGCATGTGACAACGTCTTGCTGAACCATATTTCACCAGATTCAGTTATCGAACGATAGCGACAGCTTTGTGACAAAAAACAGACTTCCCTCACTATGTTCTAAGGCCCGCTCACCAAAACTTCAACGATGTGGCAAGTCGTTCGGCTTCATTTGTTTTGCGCGACCTGTATTTTAATACTTTGTTTTTTTTGCACTCTTGGCATACGATTTGGTGGATTGTTGTCCAATAACATGAACCTGGGGCAAAAATTCTTAGTTTTAATCTATGCCTATCTGTTTTAATGCCGAAGCACCCCCTGCTCTTTCACGGTGTTTGCATATCTCCATGTCAGCTGGGTCGGAAGATGGGTCAGCCCACGAGTTTTGCGGCCGAATCACAGATCTTAATCTGTTGACGAAAATTTCCTTTCGCATCTGTCCCTATCGGGATTCGAATCCGGTACGTCCCGATTCAAACGCCAAAGCTTTAACCTCTGGACCATTTAGTCGGTGTCGCAATGGCTAGAATTGCTTGCTCAATAGGTCGAGTATGACGACCATGAAATGGACGAAGTGCGTTTCACATTTTTCACTGAACACAAATTTTGAAAATAAAATTCAATAATTTGTAAACGTTGTTCGGGTGTAAGACTTTCCATGATGAAATGGCAAAGCTAACCGTGAACACTTGAATTTGACAGATGTCTAGCGACATCACGCGTGATGCGTCAAAAACATATATACGAAGAAGCAGAGAGAAAGAAAATCACCCAAGCCCTATGGGTAATACCATTGTGTTTATAATAAATAGTGGAATTACTATAAAGTACAATATTACCTCAATAGATACCACTCCATACACGATTTAAAATTTTTATTTTTTAGATTTTACTATATTACATTATCATTTGTATTGCATATGTATCAGTATATCACCGTGCTCATTCATATCGGTAATTTCGTATGATTTTTTTTCCTCATTTTCGTTGCCTCGCAACGCAAGATTATACAATTAGAAATTTATATTGAATTTCGTTTGACTAGGATAGCATTCGTGGTCGTGTGTACAATATCGCTTTTACAAATATAAAGTTGTAAATTTTTCGAAATATGTGTGTGTAGTGTGTGTGCATTCTTCTAGTGTTTTTATATTTTTGTTTTATTGGTAGATTAATTTTTATGCATTCAGTTACATTCCAGTTATTGTAGGATTGAAATAAATTTGTGTGACTTAAGAATTAAATTAAAGTGATTAAAAACTGTTCTGTTAATGTAATTATGTCTTCCTATCCTTGTGTTTACGAAGGATGTTTAAATATTTCTAGAAGTGGTAGTTTTTTGTCGTATTTTAATTTGCCAAATGATAATAGAAGAAATGTTTGGATTAAACATTCTGGCAACAAAAATCTTAGAACAACTGCAGAAATTTCAAAATCACCAATAAAATTTTGTGAGAATCACTTTTACGATACTGATATTCGTGTTTTAGGTACCAAAAAAATGTTAAATAAAAATGTTTATCCTATTCCTTATCCCAATATTTGTGCGTGTGACCTTAGCAGTATGGACAGCGAATGTATTATTTTGCTAAGTGTTTCAAATATAAAAATTATCACCGTGACTAGAAGAAAACGTTCTTTAGAAGAAACCTCTTTGCAAGATCTTCGAAATAGCTCAGATGAGAATACCACACATATGCAAACAGTTTCGCCGTTTATTGAAGACTATCATTTGTCTTTGGAAGGAAATTTACCTATACCCGGACCAAATTTGAAAGTTTATTCAAACCGGCTACGGAATATTGGTTTTAACAGTAATAATGAAAATCTAGAAATTAAAGAAGAACATTTTCCTGAAGTGCATTATGTTTCAAAAGAGGTTTTAATAAATTCTCCTCGTTCCAAAATTCCGCGCTTTATTTGTCTATCTCCAAAAAAAAAAAGAAATTGGAGCCATTAGAAAATATGGTTACCGAAAAAATAAATGAAATATTCAGCAGTAAAAATGATCCGGTCAGAACGTTTATATTGTCCCAGATTCGCCAAAAACCTAAATCTCAATGGCAAAACGAAGAGCGAGATCTGTTTTTAAACTTTTATTATAAATCTCCTGCACTTTACAAATACTTTCTTGAGTTGGAATTTGTATTGCCATCAGTATCAACCAGTCGCAGGTGGCATTCCAATATTCCATTTTCACCGGGACTAATGAAGAGTGTTATTGATTTGCTCCGCATTAAAAGCGCTCAACTATCTAACATAAACAAAAAATGTATTTTATTATTCGATGAAATGGCTATAAAGCCAGAATTAGAGTTTATATCATCAGAAGACATAATCTATGGATTTTTGGATCACGGGCATCTAGGTCGTAAAGATGTTATTGCAACTCATGCTCTAATTCTTATGCTTCGCGGTTTAAATAGCAACTGGAAACAATCTTTAGGCATCTATATTGGAAATGTTAGTGGGAAAGATCTGCATAAAATTATTTGTTATTGCATTTCAGAAATAACACTTTTGGGATTTGATGTATGTGCCGTAAATTGTGACCAAGGTAGTAACAACAGAAGTGCTTATAATATTTTAGGTGCTTCGATTTCAAAGCCTTACTTTGTTTTTAATGAAAAAAATATATTTCTTCTATATGATGTACCACACTTGATCAAAAGTATTAGAAATAGATTAATTAACGCAGATATATTAACGCAATTTGGTAGAGTTTCTTGGAAAATATTAGAAAAAATATTCGATTTTGATGAGGGCACAATTAAAGTTTTTTATAAATTGACGAGGGGTTAAATTAGCTACCCAAGTATTCAGCAAAGGAGTATCTATGGGTATTTTTGCAGCAATCGCTAATGATTTTTTCACTGAAGCTGAAAAAAATACTGCTATTTCAACAGCTACATTTATTGGATGGCTCAATAAGCTTTTTGATAATTTAAATAGTGTTAGCAGGTTTGCATCAAATCCAGATAAAAATACAATTTCCGAAGAGCAACTAGATATTCTTGATAATTTGAAAAATGCGTCACAATATATTTTTGGAAATCTGAAGGGAAAATGACTTTTCCGTATTGTTTTTCAGGCCTTCAACAAACCATTAATGGTGTGCTAAATTTATGGTATTACGTTTCTAAGGATCCTGAACAGCATTTTTTAATAACATCCCGTTTAAATCAAGATCCTATTGAAAATAATATTTCAATGATTCGCACAAATAGAGGCAGCTATGAAAAAAATCCTTCGGCCTTTCGAGTATGTAGAAACTTCAAACTAATTTGTTTCCAAAATTTCAAGTCGCCTAACCTAAGTGGATATGAATATTCCAATTCGATTAATTTATTAGAACAAATGCCATGTACCTCATTAAACGCATTGGTAACCCGTGAACTAGATGATAACGATATTGATTTGGAGACTATTGAAGCCGCGATAGAAGACGACGAGGAAAATGAAATAAAAGACATTCTCGAAATTATTAACGAGAATAAAATTGTTAAGTGTGTTGCTTTAAAAAACTGTGCGAATGCATATGTCGCTGGATGGTTTGCGCATACATTTATTTTTAAAAATAAATGTATATTGTGCAAAAATTATTTTAAAGAAATTAATAATTTGGAGAAAAAAACGGCAAAATTGATTAATTTACGTGCTTACAAATCAAAATCATCTAAGCAAGGCTTGCCTTGCGGAAGTTTGACTACACCGTCAGATATGTTTGAAAACGATTTAAAGGAAATCATTTTAATATTCGATAAATTTTTCAAACATTTTAAATTTAAGCCACGCGTCTCAATTAATATGATTTCCGTTATAAAAGAATTCTTCAGTCATTGCCAATCTCATAAAGATAAAATTTTAAATTTTATTGTAAAAGTTTTAATTAGATTTCATGTTAAACACTTTAATAATTCTCTTATAATATTAAAAATAAAATATTAAAAGTTCCGCAAACTAATAGGCCTTCAAATAAAAAAAAGAAGTTACTTAATACTTCCAGCAGAAAAGCTAACACTGGTTTTCAACAACTGAAGGGAAGATTGAAAAAATATTTATGAATTTGAATTTAATTTAAGCAATTTTTATGTATTTTAGTTTTAATTAAACTTAACATTGAAAATAAAGTTTATTTTATTGTTCTTGGTATTATTAATTTGTAGAATTATTTTAAATTTTTTTCGTGTATCCCTACTCTGTTATATCTGCCCCCCCTCCTCTCTCTTCTTTCGCTAACTATTAAATCTCAATAGGGAATTTTGCTGTCTGTACAATCGTCTTCCATTCTTCTCGGTCCATCTCGCTCCGAGATACATCTCAAAAATGGCCTTAAATTTTTTTTATTTCATATCTTGTTGTGTGTTCTATTTTTGAGCTGTCTCTCTCTCTCTGGCTTTCACCTCCAATAAAGAAATTTTGCCGCCCGCACTATGGGACTTCAACCGTCTCGGTCCATCGCTCTCATCCTCCAGTTTCGACATCAAAGTAAATGAAGATCTTGTTCGACGTCGTCACGCCAGCGCAGTTGGGGTCTTTCTCTACGACGCACAACGGCTGGTTGATGATGGAACACTTTATTGGTCATCAAATGTTGTGGGGACCTTGTAAGGTAACCAAACCATCTAACTCGATTGGACTTGATGAATCCGATAATATCGCAACCTCCAAGATGTTTCTTTATCTCGTGGTTCATGCGAATCTGATATTCGTTGTTCGCCACTTTAATTGGACCAAAGATTGAACGAATGAACTTCCTTTCGAAGGTAGATAACAATCTACAATCGTTAGAAGTCATGGTTCAGCTCTCGCTTCCGAAAGCCAGCACCGATATTATGACTGTTTTATAAAGTGCGAGCTTGCATGATTGCGATAGATGTTTAGATCGTAATAATTTTCATTGGGCGTAGAAAACTCGTTGCCGGCTGCGTTTTGGGTTTCTATTTCTGCCTGCATTTCATTCGACGATATTATAACTGACCCGAGGTATTTAAAGCTTTCGTCGCTATCAAAGTTATGGTCGCCAATTCTGACATTTACATGTTCCTCGGTGTTGATAAAAATTTGTTTTTGCTACTGTAAGATCGCCATGTAATGTTATTATTTACATTCATTAAAACTCACTTTTAACTTTTTTATGAATAGATTTATTTAGGCTTTTATATTTTATTTTACATATTTATCTTTTTATAACCTTTGTTGTTTGAACATCAATCGACGGCTCCTCAAACAATAATGTCTTTCCACTCAATCGATTTAATCAATATCTAAAACTTAATATTAATTATTATAATATTTCGTAATGCCTAATAAACATATTTCATTTTTATTATTAAATCATGATAAAGCAAAATAAACTTTGAAATATAAAATATGTTTATTTTACAAAATACAATTTCACGCAATTTCTCAAATCATTAAATATTTTTCGCGTGTACTTATTTCGAAATGCAAAGTGTATTGCAACGCGAATGATGTCGAAATTTTCATGATAAGTGTGTGGCATTACACTACTGTTCACTTCCAAACCAAGTCTTCCTGCGCAGCGATCGATTGGTATGAAACTGTCTTTGATATCGTTAGGTGTTCGGCCAAGAAGCACGATATCATCTGCATATCCAAGAATTTGGCCTGATCTATTAAATATACAGCGCGAACTTTCAAAGTTGCTTTTCATCATTACGTACACAGGCGCGAGTGCATCTCCCTGTCGAGCACCAGATGTTATTTCAAAGGAGTCTGACACAGATTCTTCGATTATGATTCTACATACAGACCCATACGTTGTTAGTTTACACAGAGAGACAAGTTTCTCTGGAATTCTTACGCATATGAGCGCGGCTTATTGGTTCTCGAGCTTTATACTGTCATACGCCTGTCGAAATTCTATATATAGTTAATGTATGGTTATGTTGTACTCCCAACATTTTTCCAAGATCATCCTCATGGTAAAACACTGGTCAGTGATCGATCGGTTGGGACGAAACCCACATTGATAGTCGCCAATGATGTTTTCGGCGAGAGGGATAAGCCTGGCAAGTGCAACATTAGTTTCCACATTTAAGACGGTCGCTTTTTTATGCAACGGACATATGGGTGCGGTCTTCCAATTCTCCGGCAGCTCTTCTTGGTCCCAACTAGAGACGATGAGATTGTATAGACTTATTGCAAGAGTAGCGCCTCCGAGCTTAATCAATTCTGCGGGGATTCCATTGAGACCGGGTGCCTTTACATTTTTCAATCGACTATAATAGATGCGTAAGTTTCCTCCTCTGTGGGATATTCGACAAAGACTTCATCACTTGAAGGAGCTATTACTCTAAAGGGGATCGCGTCGTCATTCCGATTTAGCAGATTTTGAAAGAAGCTTCGCCATACTGAGAGAACATCAGCCACGTTAGTTCTCAGCTCTCCACTCCCGTCTTTGATGATGGCTGTACTTCTTGGGAGGAAGTCTTTAGTGAGATTCCTGGCATTAGCAAAACAGTCCCTAGAATTTCCTATTTCCGCTTTGAAGCTGCTGTTTTCAATGCATGATCTCATATGATCGCGTTTCTTTTGTCGAATGTATTTAATCGTGGCTTTCCTACCGCAGAGATATTCTGCTTGAGTGCTTCTTGTGTTGAGTGCTTCTTGTGTTGAGTGCTTCTTGTGTTGCGAAGCTTTCGTTTATTTTCAACAACCAGGCGACATTGATCATCGAACCTCTGAGGTCTTCCGATAGTGTTTTGCACCGCGGTGGTTACGACTGACTGTATAGCATGCCACTACTCGGGAAATCGATGATATGATGATTAACGTGCCGATGGATGAGGAAACCAACTCCAAATTCTCCTCCGTTCTGATGGCCGCTGTAATGAAGAGTGTATTGATGGTGTCATGGATCCCACCACCAGACCATCTATTTTTGAGCTGTTCACCGAAAAAAAATGTTGTTGAAAAATGAGTCGCAATTAAACCCGGTTTCATAGGTAAACCGGGAAAGAGACGAAAAAGTAGCTGCTTATTTCACACCCTGTGTGGAATGGGCGAATAGAAGGCAATTTGCCATTATATACTTAAAAAATATCATTTACTTTGAAAAAAATGAAGCTTAGTACGCAGCCGGTACAAAATAATTAATTTTTGGACCCCAGATAAAATAGCAATCAATTCTTAGACTGTGAAAACATAAATCGAGATACCCAGAATTTCATATATTTATAAACAACGAATTTTAACATTTCAAAAGAAGTTCGCGAGTAGATTGCCATTAAGTTCATAAATCAATTAATCCAATATTAGGCATGTTAAAAATATTATTTCTTATTACGAGTATGTTTAAACAATATGTTATTTTTAACAATCTTGGGTGCTTTTTATGCAAAATTCAATGCAAAAACTAAACTTTATATTGTGTTAAGTTGAATGAAATTTCTCATACAATTATCAACTGTAATTTATTTTCTATGCTGGTTTATAAAAAAACGACGAAATAAAATTTCATTACAAAAATAAAATAAAAAGCAAAAAACAACAACAACATCTATAGAATACTAAAAAGAAAACATTTAAAATACTATTTTGTTTCGTATACTATAGAAAACGTGGAATCACACAAATACATTGAAAGTATTAAATGTTGTATGTCGCGCTCCTGGTGAGGTGATATTGTAATATTTTTTTTAAGCTCATGATTTCTCTATATAATTATAAACACAATGGTAATACTATTCGTTAAAATCTCTCATTTCTTATTCGAATTTTTTTGTGAACTTTGAAAGTTTAGCCATTTTTTTCTAGTAATGGTACTCAGGTTTTAAACAATTTTGATAAAATAAGTTCTTTAGTATGGCCATCAAGTTCACTGTACGTGGAGCTCTGCCATTCCTTAACCTAATATTTTGAGCTGAAAAACCGTTGGTATTGGAATTCTAAGTTTTAGTCGCTGCGATGAATCTCAGCGGCTCCTTAATAGCTCATGATAAAATTATGTTTATATGTTGGAATTTTAAATGATTTGTTTTGAAGTTTAGGAATACGGGCATTAAATACCATGCAAATGGAGCTTTCACCATTTAAGAAACAATTCGAGTTTGATGTGGTTGGCTTTCCTTGTTTGACTGAGGTCTGATTTTTAGCAGTGTCAATGCCAATTCCTCGTTGATATGAATTTGTTTAAAATGCTTCATAAACCGTTACACTTTTGTATCGCTGACCTTAGTTTCTTAATAGCACCTCTAGAGACATTGTAAATATTGTAGGGCATCCTGCGCTTCTCATAAAATGTATGTGATATTATATGTGCTTTTTGAAAATTTTGAATAGAAACCTAATTTTTAGAAAGCTACCAAAACCAATTTGTAAACCATCCTTAAATTGTATTTGACTAAAAAGTGTTGAAGGGATGTTGTTCCAAATCTTGAATTCTAAAATCAAAACTGTACATTTTTGAACAAAACAGGTATCGGACTCCTCGATTTTGAAATTTGACTCGTCAGTTACTTGGTTAATAGACCTCACACCATTACATCGGACCGTTTAATCCGTAAGTGTAAATCTTTAGAAAATTCGGATTCGGTCTTTAAATTTTTGAAAAAATTTTAATTGAGAGTATTTTAATAATAAAAGTAACAGTATTAAAAAGATCATCTACTTCCTGGTTGCTACAGTTCCATAGAAATAACAGTATTTAATTTATTTCCACTATATACTCCTTCCTACCTGTCTTTTAATGAAATTTATATGTATTCAAGTTGTATGCCCCAAAAATTTTTAAGTCTTAAGACAATATTTTATAAGTTCTTGTGAACTTGTCGGCTCAGTCTACTAGAAATTGCAATCCAAGAAGTATTCAGAACGTATCTAAATAGCCAACATGGTATAGAAAGCAAGACCAGGAGACTACAGTATTAAAAGTCGGTATACCAAACCGGTGGATTGAATGATTAGACTATTACGGATATTTAAGGATCAGATTTAATAAAAATCATTTGTGGTATGATGAATAATGATTTAAATTGGTATTCCCGTATTATGCACGTATTTGTTCTGAAAAATGTGTCGCTTGAACATGTAGGATGCAAGTCGTATAATAATTCTATATCTCATTAACCTTTAGGCAAAGATTTAACGCATAAATCTCCATAAAACAAACAGAAATCTGATGATACAAAAAAAATTAAGACAACAAAAGTTCAAATAAGATGAAATATAAGATTAGAACGAAAATTAAATCATTTTAGGCACTTGTACGTAGGCAGATTCAAGAGAGTCAGGAAGAAGCGTGTAATGTATACGCTGTATCCTGCAATCAAAATAAAATAAAAATCCAAGAGTGATGATAAGCAATCAAAGTTGAAACAAAACCACATTTTATGGAAAAGAAAAAGGAAGCTTTTATACTGAATTTTTCACGCTTTGGATGCGGTTTGAGGAGAAAAAATTCCTTAAAAAGGCAACATAACGTTAGAAGTAATATTTGTAGCTTTAATATATGAAAAGTATACGACATTACCAGGATAAATGAAACACCGTCAAGCATAACATGTAAGATTTGTGAGACTTTTAAAACTGTTTTTGATGGTTTTTCTGGCTTATACGACATTTCATATTAATCGTGTGACGTTGCTGTTTTATATGCACAACCGTATACAAGAAAACATTTCCACTGCGGTTCGTACTGAAAACACAGTCTACAGATAATGAAATTAATTAGACTAACGTGTCAACTAACGAACTCAATAACTTTAATGTGGTTGGTGGAATTCAGTAAATTCGTTGTTGTTACTGAATGCAACAGGTTTTGATTATAGATAAAAATAGTAAATGGTGGATTTAGTACTCAGAATCATTGGGCATTGTGTTCCACGTAATTACTCGATAACCGCAGAGGTTAACTGCCGCCTATTCAAGGCCAACGTGGATATCGATAAGGTGGTGACCGAGTTGGAGGCGTTGCAACGAGTTTGGGGCTGCATGAGAGTTGGTAGTTTAATTTCGCCCTAATGATAGATTGAATTCTTGAAATCAAAACATATATTAGTCTCACCAGATTGCATTGATTTAAAGAATAAAATGTTTCATTAAGTCGAAACCAAATAACCAATGTTATTGGTAATCTTACCTTGATGGAAAGTAATATCTGGTTCATAATATCTCAGAATCACCCAGAATAACCTATACTTTTTTAATAAAACGAGTTAAATTTCCATTTCCAACTTTGTATTATGATCTATGTTTTAGTGTTTCTCACAGGTATTTTTTGGGTATACTCCGGATTTTTGTACACTTATAAGACCAATTTTCCTATTTCGCTGTTACTATTGCTGCGCTGCACTCAACAAGGCTAAAGAACTTTTCCGACGGTGAAGGTGAAACAGCGTCTAATGGAACATAAACTGATGTCAACTGGTCAACATGCATGGATGTAAATGCAAGCTTTAAAACCATGGCAAAAAGACTGTTCTAAAAGATCCCGCCTGCATTGTGGTAAAATCCTGAGACAGCACCATCAAGAAGGTATAGTTAATTAAACAGAAATCTGTATGCGATACTGCTAAGTCATTTCATTACCAGATAAAAATTTTAATATTAAAAACATTCACTACCCTGAAATGAACCTAAACTCAATATTTTTAATTACATATTACAATCGCGGATCCAGACCCAGTAATGTAACCGAAGGGTTTCCTACAACACCGTATACAAAAAATTGGCTATTAGCTTCAGGTTCGCAATGGACAACACTAAATTCCTTCGTCGAAAGATTCGGCTTCATCAAACTAATGTTAGGTATAACTTAGTTTTGACTCTCAGGAGGCCCGGAATCTAGGTGTATACCAGAATAGGTTCCGGAGATTGGTCGACAGTTAGACGTCTTTGATTTTGCTAATCTCTGTATAAAACCCAATATAAGTCTCATTATTGTTGTACTTGGAGTATTTGCAGCACGAAGCCAATTTTATTTAAATCCCAATGTGGGGAAGCAACAAATATAAAATATTATAATCATAAACAACCGACCAATGCCAACTGTGTAAATATATACCGTAATATTAAAGTAAAGAAAGGTTTACAAACTTAAATAACAGTATAAAACATTAGATACAAAACCTGGAAAGCTTTCTTACCTATGGGAATAATCGTATTAATCGGTTACGAGCTTTTTTGTTTCCATCCTTAATTTTAAAAGGCCTAATAATTACCTTAAGTACAACCAACTACTAAAAAAAAATTATACAAAATCTTAATCAAGTAAATCACAAGAAACAAACAAAATAAAAAAAGGAAACAAATTAAAGCAATTATTTAATTAGTCCTTAAGAAAATTAAGTTTTATACTTTCCCCTCCCCAAAATTTTTGTATACGGTTGATGAAAAATTGTATTCTTATACTGATGTCAATTTTCTTTTTCAAGCCGTGTAATATTTTTATAATTTACCCACAAATGCAATTAGATTGGATAAGTATAAAAAAAAATGTAAACGAGTGCTTTAGCGACTCATTTAAATTAAATTGTGACATAAATGAAATTACATATTAATTAACTCTCGGCTTGATGTCCTATATCCTGACACTGTGAGTTTATTGCCTCTTAAGATAGAGTTTGAACGAACATGGTTGTTGCTTCAATTGGCACATAGCTATCATTTTCCTGGATTTTAACATGTAGTTCCATGAGTAAAGGAATCCATAGTGATATTCATTTTGCTGATTTGACAGCTTGTTGGGATGTCACAAGTTTATTTGAGAGTTGCACTTCACAATTTCTGGTATATTTGTGTTATAATCATATGGTTGGTGGGCATGTACTCTCCTATTAAATCCAGTTATTTATTGGACTTAGTTAATGGAGAGTATTTGAGGTTACCACGGGTGAGGCCTCAAGTACTCTAAGAATGAAAATACAAGCACTTTAAGTAAACTGAACAGAATGAATTTATTTAGAAAAATTTCCTGGTTTTATACTGGTTCAACCATGAGTTGATCATACTCCCAGGCAGCAATCAACTTGGTCGTGCTATAGTTGGATTTTGTGGGTGTTCGTTACGGTGAATTTGGCC
This sequence comes from Nephrotoma appendiculata, assembly GCA_947310385.1. Taxonomy (NCBI): domain Eukaryota; kingdom Metazoa; phylum Arthropoda; class Insecta; order Diptera; family Tipulidae; genus Nephrotoma; species Nephrotoma appendiculata. The sequence goes on along the minus strand of OX371224.1, from coordinate 298,279,394 downwards.
GAGGAAGTGGTGGCACTAACTGAGGGTTAAATTTGAAGTAACAAATAACGATTCAAAATATCGAATTTCCTATGATTGAGTAGGAAACCGTATAGTGATGAACATCATGGTGATTTATCCTTGTCGCTCAGTTGATTTCCTTTTATTATTTCTAGCTCCTTCTCCAAATTTGTTGTGTCCAGTGGCGTTATTGATTTGGGATTATCGTTCACTATTGTTCTGGTTTTTATTTGTGGACCGAATTCCTTTAGAATGATGGCTCCATTTTTACGTTTAGATGACTTGAGAAATTCATTGTTGATATTATTACCATAATGCTGTACCAATGGCAATAATTTTTAGATTTTCGTCACTTAATGTGTAGCCAGCATTCATCGTCACTAAACCGGATCCGTGAAAGTTATATGAGTGGACTTTGGATTCACATACGACGTCAACCGTTGTTTCATTGGGAACTATACGTATATCCAGTGATTCGGAGCGTTGAGTTTTATTCAATGTTTGGTTGCATTTATTGATTCAGCACTCCAAAATGTATCAAACGTCAGGCAGTGCAAAGCAGGTGACATCAAGAAAGCCTTGTTGAGTATTCTCCATAAGTTCTTTAATATTAAGGTCAATTCGATCATTATCATTAATATTGAGTGGATCCTGTCTTCGTATGTTCGATACTCGTTCAACACCTCCATTTCCAATCTTGGTTTCTGTTGCTCTTTAATTAGATTGTTCAACGATGTCACTGTTAGATTAGAGTTGTGCTTTACCAACTTGATTGTATTGTCTTTTAATGATGTTTGGTTTCTTATCAGTGCCATTAGATGATTTTCGTTGTTGTTAATATTCTCAAATTAGACCTCATATTGGTCAGCTTCACGCTGACTGAGAAACACGTCACCAAGAATAAGACCTACCGTGTCTCCTAAGCCCCGTTTTATTCGCCGCTGGTTGATTGTCAATAGAAGCTCGTTGTCTGCGACCAAGTTATTGAATTGCCACTGAAGTTATTGTAGGATTATGTCGCATCTTAAGTTAGAGAGCTCCTTGCAAGCTGCTTCCAATTCGATCTGAGATTCTTTAAAGATTTCTATCTCCTCCCATAATGACTCGTTATGTTGTAGTAAATTACTAACGTTCGCTTCATGGCTATTACTTCAAGTTTGCCTATATCCTCGAAATATATTCCTGTCGAATGGTTGAATGGTGTAACATCGATCTGGGCCTGTGCCAAACCTAGTACGCAGCAAATTGAAAATACTGTTAGGGCTAGATAATTTGCTTTGGTTGCGCCCTTCTCATGTTTATGAGCCTGCCGTCTCAGGGATTGGTTGTCCTTTCCATGTTGTTGCGATCTGGGTACAATTGATGACAGGCTGTGACATTGGTATGATGGATCGCCCTGTTAGAAAATGCGCTGGACTTAAGAAATCAACATCTTCTGGGTCATTTGAAAGAGGAGCTAGTGGCTTAGAATTCAAGCATGCCTCTATTTGTGCTAGAAGTATTGAACGTTCCTCAAAGGTTAAAGTATGCGTTCTGATTATTTTGCGGAGATGTCGTTTCGTCGATTTTACTCCCGCTTCCCTTAACCCACCGAAGTGAGGACATCCCTGGGGCACAAAATGCCAAATAGTGCCCGTTTGCGCTGTTTTGTTTCTAATTTCAGCTTCTTGTTGCTTAGCCTGCTTTCGTAGTTGATTGTCTGCTCCAACGAAGTTTGTGCCGCAATCACTGAATATTTTCAGACAAATTCCTCTTCTTGAGATAACATGAATCGTTTGTATGCGGCTAGGAAGGCATCTGTTGATAGGTCACTCACGAGTTTGAGGTGAATTGTCTTTGTGGCTAGACATATGAATATTACAATGTAACTCTTTGTTGTTTTGTTACAGGGACCTTTCCACAATTTTATGCTGATTGGACCTGCATAGTTTACTCGGCTATTTGTGAACGGTGGTGCATGGTTTACCCTTTCTTTTGTCAATATTCCTATTAGTTGGTTCGATACCAACTTTCTTGACCTAATACAGGTTATACATTCGTGTATGTATTGACGAATTGCGTTTTTAGCATTTATTATCCAATATCGCTCTCGTGATACCATTGGCTAGAATTGGTATTGGATTGAACTTCTGTTATTCTGTTTGCCACAAAGGTTTTATGATTTTGGGGTTTTCCTTTTGTCCAACCTACTACTGCTGTAGAAACACTCCAGCAAAATGTCGTTATGTTATTGTTTATATCCAACGCTTGGAAGACGTTTTGAAGCAGCCTTGATAGTACCAGTCCGGCATTTAACTATAACCTTGGAAGCGATACTGTCTGGTTTAACGGCGCAACCCTCGTTTTAGCAGCGATAAGTGTTATTTTATTATTTATTTTGCTGTATAGCAATGCAGCATATGCTTGATTAGATGCGTCACAGAAACCGTGTAATTCTAATTTTTTCTAGCTGTGGTAGTTCTAGTTTGTGGTTTGACCATCTCTCATTTCGTACTACTTCTTTCATCAGTTTCTGAATACTACCGTGATTTGTTATTCCTAGAATATTGATCGGGGTGGAACCTATCTCTTCTTTTCTGTCTCATGCACTTTTGATGCATTAGTTGCATTGGCAGTTTTAATGTGGGTTTGAATTGGCTCAACTTCTGGTGATGATTTAGCTTTCCTCTTGCTTGGGTTTGTTTTTCTTTTCTTGGTTTCTTGTTTGCTCTCTTGGATTTCTGTAGTATCCAATTGGTTTCCCTTTCAAGCTCATCTTCATCATTCTCATTGTTCAAATTTGTTTATTAACTCGACAATACTTTTGCACTACCTTTTAATTCAACATCCTTCGTATAGTTGTTGATGCGTCACATAATAAACGAGCGACGCATCGCTAGATGAAAAAATTCAACAAACAGTGTTTTCGAAATAATTATACCGTTTTTGTTACAGATATAAAGCAAACTTCCAAATCCGGGAACAATTAGTGGATCATACGGAGAAAATCCCCAAAAGTACCAGTAAGCACCTACTCTTGTAGCCTCTTGTTGCGTTAAACCGCCTCGCGTTTAGTTGTGTAATTAACTTCATCGGATGCAACCATCGATTGTCATTTCAGAGCACCAGACATCATTGAGTTATTGGCTTAAGTAGTCACGAACTGCAATTTCATTTCCTACTTTCTTCTTATTGAAACATGGAATACACGTCGCAAAACATCATTTTACATTCGGAAAATTACAATTTCCAAAGCGTATCTTGTTTGAATTAGGGCTTTTCGAGATGAAAACGCATCAAGTCCAAAATATTTGTATACCAACACATCCGAGATTCGATTCTCGAGTCTGCGGTGTGTCGACAAGATGAGATGACCTACAATCAAACTGTGAAACAACTTAAAATCCTTTAAAATATAGGCAAACGTGGTAACGCACCCCAATTGATTTATGGTAAGAGCCAAGAAAACAAGAGAAAGCTAATTAACTAAACTGCCCGTAAAAATATTTCCATTTTGTTCTTATAAAGGGAAAAGTATCTCCTCAGGAGTCGGATAGGCTAAAACTTTTATTAATCTAATTTAAACTAAATACATTGAAGAGAAAAGTTTCTTTATTTCTTTTGTACGTATTTTGTATTAATTATAATAATAGGAAAAACAATATCAAACCGAGGAAAATTCTTTTAAAATAGGATAGGTAGAGCAAACATAAAAAAATTAACGAAGGAATACTGGTGTACCTATTTGTTTATGTGCTGTTGTCAATGGTAAAGGTAATTCGGAGGTGAACTTATTTTATGTTGTGGTTAAAATCTCTTCATTACGTCTTTTTCGTAAAGGAAATTTTCTTTTATGGAAATTACAAAGTGTAACATGTTTTCTAAGCAACCAAAATTGGTAATTTAAAGAGAATTATTTGTGTTAAATGTGAATAAGATTTTGTAGCAAACAAGTGTTTTTGGACGTATATACAGGTATTGGTATAAGTTATTATAGCCCCACCTAACGATTAACGAGGTTATATATCGGATTACACTAGGCTCCGGAATTAAGATGAAAATGGTCCACATTGACTGTATAACTCACGGTGGTCGGGTGATTAAATGGTCGAAACTTGTGAGAGTTCATTATTGCGGTGATTATTCTTAATACAGATCGATGTTGTCGGGTCAAGTACTCCTCCAATATTGATTGGGAGTTGTATTTTATAGAATGATAATTTAAAATGGAAATAACGAAAGCAAGTAGCATTGAACGTCCGAAATTCGTAACAATATAGGTTTGATGTTGTACGGTTATAATTATATGCAAATAATTTTTTTTCCATACTTCCGTTTTAAGTTTATTTTAGCTATATCGCCCCCAAAAGATCAAAAAATATCAAAAGTTAAAAAATTACGAATGATACAATTAGAATAAAAAGTTCAAATGGTACTGTATACGCTCCATCTATTAGAGACTAGATTTTATATTTAATAAAAAGTAAAAGTTAGATAAATAATTAACAGATGTCACGATAAAATAATAATTACAAAATATTATTTAAACTGCATCTAAAATAGTTTCGCTAGTATCTCTTGTGATGAAAATGCTATAATCTAACCGTTAGCGGCACACCCACCTCATTTGAAAATTTGATTGGTTTTGAGCTCGAGATTATTTCCAATGTCATGTACGCAGCATTAAAGTTCTGGATTGTTATAGATATGAGACCTAAGTGGATCATATAATAATTACTTGGGACGGTAAGAGCAAGTTCAACTGAATGAAAATCATTTATTTGATCAGTCACACTACATTTATGTCATGCCCGAACAATTAGGAATCTTTGATTGTAATTGTAATTCATCGTAACGTACTTGCACCTCAAACATTCAAAATCACTCATGGCCCAACACCAATTCGAATTTTTTTGCCTAAAATATTTGATTTCACGTAATAAACATAATCAAATTACACTTTAGTATTTTTTTGTGTAGTTATTAAATAACACAGATCTTTTGTTAACCAAGCTCGAGGCGACACCCTTCCAAACAACAAATTAAAAGCAATTTTTGTTTTACATTTTATTCTTTACATACAAAATTATCTCGCCTCGACAAAATTAGTTATTTTGGAGTTACGTAATGAAATACTTCATTATGTTACTTTTTGGCTTTACAATTTGTCCCGGCGATAGCTTGATCAATGGACTTCTTAAAAATTCGTACATTTTTTTTACCCGGTTGAAATTCTTGGTACGAACCAAACGGTACCAATTCTGAAGTCACCCACAAATTTCGGTCCGAATCGATATTTACGCCTACTGGGAAAAAGTCGGTACTCGTTTTATGGACTGTACTTAAACTTTGAAATGGTAAGCGGGTGTTCCAACAGCCAATTGTACCGCCACCAAATATTGTATTGAACAAAGCACCACTTTTATCATCGTATACCATTCGATTAGCACGCCAACCCTTGCCGGATTCGCCTAACATTTTGACGTCATAATAGTATTTGCTTAACGTGTACGTCTCATCTTGAAGCACCCGGTTTGAGACGTAATATATTTTGGTAGATGACAGTGGTGCAAAATATATTCGTTTCGATCTGCAAAGCAATAATAATTTGTGGCGATTATTTATCTCATATAAAATTCAAATATTTTAAGTTTTACCCATCAGGTTGTTTATCGCCAATGGCCAACGCACAAATTCCGTAATTCCATTGAAAAGTGATATTTTCGTAAAAGAAGTTGCCTTCATGTGGATCCGAGCCCATGAAATTATGTTCTACCTGCCATACCCGATCCTTTTCGAATGAGTACACGACAATTGATCTAAATACATCGACAACGTACGCATGCACGTTATCACAATCCTCACCATCTTCGTAGTCAACCTCTATACTCATAAAAGTGCTGAGAGGATTAATAAATTTTTGGGGAATTTCGATTCGTCGAATCAATTTATCCGTGGTTAGATCAAAAATAACAAAGGCTGGTGGTGCAATTACACGTCTGCTGCCAAAATGGTCAGTGTAACCGCCATCAATTACCCAAAGTCGATTACATTTATCAATATCAAAATGTCCCGAATTAATTATTGTTGATGGACTTACTAAGCCCACAGTTTGATTTGCTGGGTCTTCATTAACGTAGTTGTCTTCAAGCGATGGATACGGATGGAGAATCGGTGATTTTTCGGTAGTATTAAGTGAAAAATAATTCAAGGATGATAACACTCCCGGTGTGGTCCTAAAATTATTCAGAATATTTTTTATATTGTTCAAGTAAATTATTTATAATTTTACCTAAATACCGCAACAATCATTTTGTTTTGCCAGGGTCGTGCCGTCAGAATACCATTTTTGTTAGGAATATAGCTCCCAGTTGCAATTGCTTGTTCACGTTGATACGGTGTAATGTCATAATCGACAATATCCCAATGGAACGTTTCGATAAGTTCATTTTTATCTGGCCCATAAGGATCGCCTTGGATTCCACTTAAAGCCGCCACAAAGAAAATCACTAGTAATTTCATTTTAGATGTGATCAGTCCACTTCACAAAAAATGTTTAATGAAAAATATTGTTGCGCAGCTCATTTTATACACGTAAAACGATTTACAACAACCTTGATTATTAAACGAAACTTAAAGTTTGCACACCTGTGAGTGTGTAATCAAAAATTCTTTGCTGTAATATTAAAGAAGATATGTGATGATTGATACGTTTGAAAATTAAATTAATTTTGGGCTCGTGACGGTATCTAAAGTTTGTAACATATTTAAACATCTGTTTAAATAAGTGTACTAACGGTTGGCACGTACTGAAATTTTAATTCAATTCATTCAACTTTTTGGATTTCCAACTCGTTTTAAAAATATGTGTATATAGCTTTGCGTGCATTGATTAAAATGTATTTGAGGAACATCCTTCGAGGAACAGAGTCCCGTGATATCTAACCTGCTGATCAAATGCTCTCATAAATTTTGCTTTCAAATTACAAGCACAAGTTAGGCCCCAAATCAAAAAATTCGGTTGTTCGGTTGTTGGATACTACTACAAAGCAAATGTTGCAACTTCGAACCAGGCTCATCGCAGCGCAAGTAACCCTCATATTTTCCGCTCTTTTTCCGCTTCTTAGTAATTGTGTTCTAAAATAGTTATTTGGTATTATAGTTAAATTAAATATCGTTCGAAAAATGTATGTTAATTTGGCCCGAAAAAACCATCCCGAAAAGACTTTTTTTATGTGGTGTGTTTCCATGATAAATTCAAATGTCAGCCCGAAAAAAAAAATAAAAAATTATCAAAATGTGAGTATCATCCCGAATTTTTTTTTCTAGCCAGAAAAATAATTATCTACAAAAAAAATATGTTTTAAACATAAAACATTACTTCATCCCGAGAAAATAGTATTTTCTACCACTTGCGTATTATGAATTATTATGAACTTTAGTAAATTTGGAATTTTTTAGCTCCAATCTCAGAAATGTCTGGGCCAAATGGATAGTGCTTTCAAGCTTCTGAATCATTATACAACACGACCACCAAATCTCATTACGATATCATGGGGAACACTGGTAGAAATAATTTATTGAATCATTCTACCACTTGCGTATTATGAATTATTATGAACTTTAGTAAATTTGGAATTTTCTAGCTCAAATTTAAGAAAAGTCTGGACCAAATGGATAGTGCTCTCAAGCTTCTGAATCATTAGACAACACGACCACCAAATCTCATTACGAAATCATGGGGAACACTGGTAGAAATAATTTATTGAATCATTCTACCACTTGCGTATTATGAATTATTATGAACTTTAGTAAATTTGGAATTTTCTAGCTCCAATCTCAGAAATGTCTGGGCCAAATGGATAGTGCTTTCAAGCTTCTGAATCATTAGACAACACGACCACCAAATCTCATTACGAAATCATGGGGAACACTGGTAGAAATAATTTATTGAATCATTCTACCACTTGCGTATTATGAATTATTATGAACTTTAGTAAATTTGGAATTTTCTAGCTCCAATCTCAGAAATGTCTGGGCCAAATGGATAGTGTTTTCAAGCTTCTGAATCATTAGACAACACGACCACCAAATCTCATTACGATATCGTGGGGAACACTGGTAGAAATAATTTATTGAATCATTCTACCACTTGCGTATTATGAATTATTATGAACTTTAGTAAATTTGGAATTTTCTAGCTCCAATCTCAGAAATGTCTGGACCAAATGGATAGTGCTTTCAAGTTTCTGAATCATTAGACAACACGACCACCAAATCTCATTACGATATCATAGGGAATACTGGTAGAAATAATTTATTGAATCATTCTACCACTTGCGTATTATGAATTATTATGAACTTTAGTAAATTTGGAATTTTCTAGCTCCAATCTCAGAAATGTCTGGGCCAAATGGATAGTGCTTTCAAGCTTCTGAATCATTAGACAATACGACCATTAAATCTTATTATGATATCATGGGGAATACTGGTAGAAATAATTTATTGAATCATTCTACCACTTGCGTATTATGAATTATTATGAACTTTAGTAAATTTGGAATTTTCTAGCTCAAATTTAAGAAAAGTCTGGACCAAATGGATAGTGCTTTCAAGCTTCTGAATCATTAGACAACACGACCACCAAATCTCATTACGAAATCATGGGGAACACTGGTAGAAATAATTTATTGAATCATTCTACCACTTGCGTATTATGAATTATTATGAACTTTAGTAAATTTGGAATTTTCTAGCTCCAATCTCAGAAATGTCTGGGCCAAATGGATAGTGCTTTCAAGCTTCTGAATCATTAGACAACACGACCATTAAATCTTATTATGATATCATGGGGAATACTGGTAGAAATAATTTATTGAATCATTCTACCACTTGCGTATTATGAATTATTATGAACTTTAGTAAATTTGGAATTTTCTAGCTCAAATTTAAGAAAAGTCTGGACCAAATGGATAGTGCTTTCAAGCTTCTGAATCAATATACAACACGACCACCAAATCTCATTACGATATCATGCGGAATACTGATAGAAATAATTTATTGAATCATTCTACCACTTGCGTATTATGAATTATTATGAACTTTAGTAAATTTGGAATTTTCTAGCTCCAATCTCAGAAATGTCTGGGCCAAATGGATAGTGCTTTCAAGCTTCTGAATCATTAGACAACACGACCATTAAATCTTATTATGATATCATGGGGAATACTGGTAGAAATAATTTATTAAATCATTCTACCACTTGCGTATTATGAATTATTATGAACTTTAGTAAATTTGGAATTTTCTAGCTCAAATTTAAGAAAAGTCTGGACCAAATGGATAGTGCTCTCAAGCTTCTGAATCATTAGACAATACGACCACCAAATCTCATTACGATATCATGGGGAATACTGGTAGAAATAATTTATTGAATCATTCTACCACTTGCGTATTATGAATTATTATGAACTTTAGCAAATTTGGAATTTTCTAGCTCCAATCTCAGAAATGTCTGGACCAAATGAATAGTGCTTTCAGGCTTCTGAATCATTAGACAACACGACCACCAAATCTCATTACGATATCATGGGGAATACTGATAGAAATAATTTATTGAATCATTCTACCACTTGCGTATTATGAATTATTATGAACTTTAGTAAATTTGGAATTTTCTAGCTCAAATTTAAGAAAAGTCTGGACCAAATGGATAGTGCTCTCAAGCTTCTGAATCATTAGACAACACGATCACCAAATCTCATTACGATATCATGGGGAATACTGGTAGAAATAATTTATTGAATCATTCTACCACTTGCGTATTATGAATTATTATGAACTTTAGTAAATTTGGAATTTTCTAGCTCAAATTTAAGAAAAGTCTGGACCAAATGGATAGAGCTTTCAAGCTTCTGAAACATTAGACAACACGACCACCAAATTTCATTACGATATCATGGGGAACACTGGTAGAAATAATTTATTGAATCATTCTACCACTTGCGTATTATGAATTATTATGAACTTTAGTAAATTTGGAATTTTCTAGCTCCAATCTCAGAAATGTCTGGGCCAAATGGATAGTGCTTTCAAGCTTCTGAATCAATATACAACACGACCACCAAATCTCATTACGATATCATGGGGAATACTGGTAGAAATAATTTATTGAATCATTCTACCACTTGCGTATTATGAATTATTATGAACTTTAGTAAATTTGGAATTTTCTAGCTCCAATCTCAGAAATGTCTGGGCCAAATGGATAGTGCTTTCAAGTTTCTGAATCACTAGACAACACGACCACTAAATCTCATTACGATATCATAGGGAATACTGGTAGAAATAATTTATTGAATCATTCTACCACTTGCGTATTATGAATTATTATGAACTTTAGTAAATTTGGAATTTTCTAGCCAGAAATGTCTGGGCCAAATGGATAGTGCTTTCAAGCTTCTGAATCATTATACAACACGACCACCAAATCTCATTACGATATCATGGGGAATACTGGTAGAAATAATTTATTGAATCATTCTACCACTTGCGTATTATGAATTATTATGAACTTTAGTAAATTTGGAATTTTCTAGCTCAAATTTAAGAAAAGTCTGGACCAAATGGATAGTGCTCTCAGGCTTCTGAATCATTAGACAACACGACCACCAAATCTCATTACGATATCATGGGGAACACTGGTAGAAATCATCTATTGAATCATTCTACCACTTGCGTATTATGAATTATTATGAACTTTAGTAAATTTGGAATTTTCTAGCTCAAATCTCAGAAATGTCTGGACCAAATGGATAGTGCTCTCAGGCTTCTGAATCATTAGACAACACGACCACCAAATCTCATTACGATATCATGGGGAACACTGGTAGAAATCATCTATTGAATCATTCTACCACTTGCGTATTATGAATTATTATGAACTTTAGTAAATTTGGAATTTTCTAGCTCCAATCTCAGAAATGTCTGGACCAAATGGATAGTGCTTTCAGGCTTCTGAATCATTAGACAACACGACCACCAAATCTCATTACGATATCATGGGGAATACTGGTAGAAATAATTTATTGAATCATTCTACCACTTGCGTATTATGAATTATTATGAACTTTAGCAAATTTGGAATTTTCTAGCTCCAATCTCAGAAACGTCTGGACCAAATGAATAGTGCTTTCAGGCTTCTGAATCATTAGACAATATGATCACCAAATCTCATTACGATATCATGGGGAATACTGGTAGCAAATGTACGCAAGTGGTAGAATGATTCAATAAATTATTTCTACCAGTATTCCCCATGATATCGTAATGAGATTTGGTGGTCGTGTTGTCTTATGATTCAGAAGCTTGAAAGCGCTATCCATTTGGTCCATATATTTCTGATATTGGAGCTAGAAAATTCCAAATTTACTAAAGTTCATAATAATTCATAATACGCAAGTGGTAGAATGATTCAATAAATTATTTCTACCAGTATTCCCCATGATATCGTAATGAGATTTGGTGGTCGTGTTGTCTAATGATTCAGAAGCTTGAAAGCGCTATCCATTTGGTCCATATATTTCTGAGATTGGAGCTAGAAAATTCCTAATTTACTAAAGTTCATAATAATTCATAATACGCAAGTGGTAGAATGATTCAATAGATGATTTCTACCAGTGTTCCCCATGATATCGTAATGAGATTTGGTGGTCGTGTTGTCTAATGATTCAGAAGCCTGAGAGCACTATCCATTTGGTCCAGACATTTCTGAGATTGGAGCTAGAAAATTCCAAATTTACTAAAGTTCATAATAATTCATAATACGCAAGTGGTAGAATGATTCAATAAATTATTTCTAACAGTATTCCCCATGATATCGTAATGAGATTTGGTGGTCGTGTTGTCTAATGATTCAGAAGCTTGAAAGCGCTATCCATTTGGTCCATATATTTCTGAGATTGGAGCTAGAAAATTTCAGCCCAAGTAGAATGATTCAATAAATTATTTCTACCAGTATTCCCCATGATATCGTAATGAGATTTGGTGGTCGTGTTGTCTTATGATTCAGAAGCTTGAAAGCGCTATCCATTTGGTCCATATATTTCTGATATTGGAGCTAGAAAATTCCAAATTTACTAAAGTTCATAATAATTCATAATACGCAAGTGGTAGAATGATTCAATAAATTATTTCAACCAGTATTCCCCATGATATCGTAATGAGATTTGGTGGTCGTGTTGTCTAATGATTCAGAAACTTGAAAGCACTATTCATTTTGTCCAGACATTTCTGAGATTGGAGCTAGAAAATTCCAAATTTACTAAAGTTCATAATAATTCATAATACGCAAGTGGTAGAATGATTCAATAAATTATTTCTACCAGTATTCCCCATGATATTGTAATGAGATTTGGTGGTCGTGTTGTCTAATGATTCAGAAGCTTGAAAGCGCTATCCATTTGGTCCATATATTTCTGAGATTGGAGCTAGAAAATTCCTAATTTACTAAAGTTCATAATAATTCATAATACGCAAGTGGTAGAATGATTCAATAGATGATTTCTTCCAGTGTTCCCCATGATATCGTAATGAGATTTGGTGGTCGTGTTGTCTAATGATTCAGAAGCCTGAGAGCACTATCCATTTGGTCCAGACATTTCTGAGATTTGAGCTAGAAAATTCCAAATTTACTAAAGTTCATAATAATTCATAATACGCAAGTGGTAGAATGATTCAATAAATTATTTCAACCAGTATTCCCCATGATATCGTAATGAGATTTGGTGGTCGTGTTGTCTAATGATTCAGAAACTTGAAAGCACTATTCATTTTGTCCAGACATTTCTGAGATTGGAGCTAGAAAATTCCAAATTTACTAAAGTTCATAATAATTCATAATACGCAAGTGGTAGAATGATTCAATAAATTATTTCTACCAGTATTCCCCATGATATCGTAATGAGATTTGGTGGTCGTGTTGTCTAATGATTCAGAAGCTTGAAAGCGCTATCCATTTGGTCCATATATTTCTGATATTGGAGCTAGAAAATTCCAAATTTACTAAAGTTCATAATAATTCATAATACGCAAGTGGTAGAATGATTCAATAAATTATTTCTACCAGTATTCCCCATGATATCGTAATGAGATTTGGTGGTCGTGTTGTCTAATGATTCAGAAGCTTGAAAGCGCTATCCATTTGGTCCATATATTTCTGAGATTGGAGCTAGAAAATTCCTAATTTACTAAAGTTCATAATAATTCATAATACGCAAGTGGTAGAATGATTCAATAGATGATTTCTACCAGTGTCCTCCATGATATCGTAATGAGATTTGGTGGTCGTGTTGTCTAATGATTCAGAAGCCTGAGAGCTTTATGCATTTGGTCCAGACATTTCTGAGATTTGAGCTAGAAAATTCCAAATTTACTAAAGTTCATAATAATTCATAATACGCAAGTGGTAGAATGATTCAATAAATTATTTCAACCAGTATTCCCCATGATATCGTAATGAGATTTGGTGGTCGTGTTGTCTAATGATTCAGAAACTTGAAAGCACTATTCATTTTGTCCAGACATTTCTGAGATTGGAGCTAGAAAATTCCAAATTTACTAAAGTTCATAATAATTCATAATACGCAAGTGGTAGAGTGATTCAATAAATGATTTCTACCAGTGTTCCCCATGATATCGTAATGAGATTTGGTGGTCGTGTTTGTCTAATGATTCAAAAGCCTAAAAGTACTATCCATTTGGCTTATTGTGTTTTGAGATGGGCGCTACTGTATATCAAATTAACAGAAGATTGGCTTAATTTGCATCTGATAGAATAAGGAAATATATAGGCCCTTGTTATTTGATTGGTATAGTTGAACGGTTATTTGTCCTAATAACTAATTACATAGTATATTTATTCTAGAACTATTTCGCACAGATATTTATGGGATTCGCACAAGAAATGTTTAAAATGTATGATTGTAGCATTAAAACAATTCTTAATTGTATAGAAGATTTTATTTTTAAATGTGTGTGATTTGAATATCAGTAATATCTACGAGGATTTTATAAATACGATTTTACAATTTAATATTTATTCTTATGTATTTAATGAAATGTTGTTTATGTTGTAATTTCATTCGATTTTTTTTAGCTAAGACACAAATACAAAAAGCCTTTTCGGGCTGAAAAGACTTCTTGCTAAGTTATCATACGTGTTCGAAAAAGGGTGATGATCGTTGGATGATAACAAATTTATTTTGTGTTCATGTAATTTTTATAATAAACTAGCTGATCCGGCGAACCTCGTTTCGCCCCAAATTTCTTCGTTCCCAGCAAATAATTTTGTCCTTTACGAAAATTGATTTTGATGAGAGAAAAAATCAAACAACTCAACTCAATTCACAATAGAAGATTGAGATGAGTTGACCATACTCATTCACTTTTTCATCGAATTCAACACTTAACGCAAGTTTATGTTGCGTTCGTTCGGTCGTTTTTTCGACCAATCATCTATTGTGGAAAAATCAAGAAGAAAAAAATCATAATTTTTGAGCAATATTTTGAGCTCTCGTTGCAATTCACGATTAAATGCATCGTGCATCAAACGAATTGGTGCTGGCGTGCCCAATTTCTACAAATATTTGCCACACATAGGTACGCACATGTCTTCGATCATGATCAAAGCTTCGTTGCGTATCTCATCGTTCATTTTAAGTTCATAGTTCGATGTTGCAGTGCGAATTTAATACAAAATGTTATCACCCATCTCGCATTTGTATTTGTTTCACAATTCCAATGCGATCGATGGATGACAAGTCACTATGATGATCGTGAACAATGTACAAATTTGATGAATCTTTCAGCAAATTTAGAGGTTCTCAAGCTTTTCGATAAGTGGCACACAACACACATTCTATATTACGAAGCCATTTGAACGAAGTAGGACCACGAACATGGAACAAAAGCAATCGAAAGATAGAAACAATCGTCTTGTCGTGGATGAACGGTATACACACAGCCAAGCGCATCAGTCGAATACACATCGACGTATCCTGTAACAGGTTGACCTTTCTTTCGTCGTTGGAACTTCTTCGTCGACTGGTTCCAAATATAATATATAAAGCAATGTTCGTGAAAACGGATTGCTTTGGCAAATTTCGAAGGAATTCGTGAGTGTTGTCGCTGATGGCGCCCACACATGTTGTACAGTGGAATGACCTTCGCGTAATGCAAATGAGAAAATACACCAAATCGGTTATTGTTTTGTGCATTTCCCATCGACGGGAACGGACCGTGAATCATGCTTGTTGCGACTATCGCGAACAACTCCTGGTCTGCTTCTGGATCTAGTATTTCTTCGCTGATGATTAAACCGATTTGATATGGTCTGATTTTCTCTTTTAACCACAGAATGTGTGCATGTGGTAATCCCGCTTTTGCAACTCTATTGAGTACATCCAACAACGTGGCTGTTCCAAAACCATATGTTTAACGATGAAGTCTATAAGCGTCCTGTATTTCATACCGGTCATAGCATCCTGCGCATATTCATGTATATGCCGTTGGCTTTTCCGAGTTTTCGCGGAAGTTTCCAAGTTTTGTATTCAGATTTTCCAATTTTTCTCTTCTAAAAGACTATCTGATCGGACACGTGCGACATCCTAGACAAAAACATCATTTTTCGATTTTCCGAATTTTCCGACTTTTTTGTGGTCTTTCCAATTTTCTTTCGCAACACCCATCTCCTGGTAATTGGGAACACAGCAAAAAAAGATTGAGCCAAATCGATTCAGCCATTTTCAACTGATGCGCAAGATAAAGAAATACAATTGTCTTAGGGGTTTTCCGGAAGTATCCGAGGTTTCTACTCAGATTTTCCAATTTTTCTCAAAAGTCGTTCTTTAATACATCGTAAGCAAGAGGAAACGCTCTTTTCTCGTTTTCGATAAATATGTAGCAGCAGCTATTCCGTAGGTTATTGTTTTTAGTTGATATTCCTGAAGTTTCTCGGCTGGTGAGTTACGCCACAATATATGTTGGAGTTTTCATTTCTCTTCGGAAATCCATATTTGCCGAAACATTTTTTCTTTATCTGCTGTAAAGACGTATATGTGCTTTGCCCGTCTCATGACACAAGGCGTAGTAATATTCCATCCACAGAAGCGTGTGTTATTTTATTTACTACCAATGCTTTTGTGGTCAGCTGCCAGCTGCCTTTGAAGTGATAAGGGTCGCTTGTAGGCTGTAACGACAGCCTGCGAGGTTGGCTGCTGTTAGCAAAAAAAAAATCTAATACATGCATTTAAAAGAAACAAAAAAAACGAAGAATTGAGTTATACCAGTGCACGTCATGATTTCCGCAGCTAGCTCAGGTCGAACTGGTACAACTATGACATGACCTATAATCGATGAAAGCTCACTCCACTCCAACTCACCTTCCTTCTCACTTCATATGGTCAATTAGTTTAACCATACTCATGTTAAATAATGGCAATGTGACACTCGAGTTAATTTGGAACAAAATTTCAATATTATACATTTATTAACAAAAAAAAATTATTCACTGACTAAACTTATTATTTATGAGAAATCAAATGAGTAAATAATTCTTAAGTTAATCAAACCTTATCATCCAGAATGATCAATAGCATCAAAAAAAAATTGCAAAAAAATAAACGGTTACCTTAGCGGAGTATCCATGGCGAAGAAGTACTTCCCACGACCTTGGTAATACGTCGGTTTCCTATGACCAATATTACCATGAATGAAAATAAAAGAAAATATTTGATTAACTGATGGCCGGTTGCACAGAAAAATGACTAACGGTCGGTTAGTTGTGCGCCAGATAAATTTTTTATAATATGAAATGTGGTTTTGTAGTCAGACAAAAAAACAACGCAAACTTGGTTAAATATATTTTATTCCATGGAAATATTTAACGATTAGTTGAAAAGTTATTCAATCACAATTGGCCTTTTAAATATTTATATGCAAGCTAAATATTCCTACGGAATAAAATATATTTAACCAAGTATGCGTTGATTTATTCCTGACTGGAAAACTACATTTCATATAAAAAATTTATCTGACGCACAACTAACCGACCGTTAGTCATTTTTCTGTGCAACCGGCCATGAGAAAATTAAATAAATAGATAATCCATCACAAATGATAGCAAGATTAATCACCAGAAAATTAATTAATGAGTATCAAGAAGCTAAACAGAGAAAAATTGAATTTTAAAGTACTATGATACAGTTGTGTATGTGTAGTGGGTACAATACCACAGAATATATATCAGAAACGACAGTAAGAAACGTTTTTTTTTTGACAATACTCCTAAAATAGTTCCCACGTTCACCAATAGATGGCTCTAAACTAGAAAAAAAAATATTTTGTAAACATTAAAAGTTTTAGAGTGTAAAAATAAATTCTCTCTCTTCAACTATCTGTCAAATTTTTTGTGTCATATGTCATCATTTGTCAAACAGTGAGTGAAGAAAGTTGTAAATTTTTATTATCAAGTAAATACATCTCGAAAAAATTTATTATTAAATAATTTATTTTGGGTAAATCGATACTCGATCGTAAGTGTTAATAAGATTTTCGGGTTCATGGTATATTTCAGGATTTTTATATTTGTTTATGTTAAGGAAATGTGATTACATTTTTAGGGTAAGGAAATGTGATATAAAAGTTTGTGTTTTGTTTGTATTTATTCTTATTTATAGAGGTTGGGTTGAATATCAACTTTGCATGTCAAAACTACAAATTTGGTTTTGAATAAATAAGATACATGAAAATGTGTATCCCGTGCACTGAGAGAAAAAATTGATTGAATCTACAAAAAAACCGATAAATTCAACAATTTCCGGGGTTGATTTTGAGCCAACAAAAAAATGATAATATTTACTGTAATTATTGTTAAAATTAATATTTTTGTTTATTGTAATTTCAATATTTAAATTGTAATAATTGTTTATTTTACAAATAATTTATGATTATTGTAAAATTTGTAAATTGAACAAATAAATTGTCATATTTGCAATTTTTTTTCAGTTCTTGTAAAATCAACAAGTAAATGTTAGAAATCGTAAAACGTACAATGAAATTGTAATATTAACAAGTACTACAAGTAAATTGTCATGCTTGTAAAGTCAATAAATAAATGTTAGAAATGGTTGTATTTACAAATAATTTGTACTTTTAGTAAATTTTACAAGAAACTTGTATTCTTGTATTCTCAACAAATAAATATTACAAATGATAATATTTACAAACAAATTATAGTCAAAGTAATTTCTACAAGAAATTTGTCGTTTTTGTGAAATCAACAAATCACTATAAGAAATGATAATATTTACAAACTAATTGTATTATAAGTAAATTTGCAATTATTATTAATGTAAGATAAATATTCTTAAAAAATCTGGTATAATTACCCATTACTGGAAATGATCATTTATTTTTCACCTCAGCATAAAAGCATAAAAGACGAGCTGTGTAAAGTGAAACCTTTGATAGGAAATAAAATAAAATTCTTTTTACGATTTTTTGATTGAGCTTTATTATAGTTTAAAAGTGATTATGTTAAGAAACATTTATAACAGTTCATGTCAAATTGCAATTCATGTAAAAAACAGACAAACAAATTTATGATTTTAACATATTTTTTAAAAAAGTTTTATAAACAATATTTTGTTATATTTTTATCATTTTAATATTTATGAACCATGAAGCTAGCTATAACAATAAAATTATAGTGATAGTCTTCTATGATATACTTGAATGAATTTGAGTTCCAACTTGATAACAACTAAAGTTAAATACTAATACGCTAAAATTTCAAAATTTGTACAAATTGAAAAATATTACTATTTACTTTAAACATATTTTCTATCATTTACAACATTTGATAAGAACACGGAACTGCCAGACGAACTGATTGTTCGTGGAATTGGCTCTAAAGCAATGGAATTCTTGAATTTTAATTATAGATTCGTTCGGTTGGTTTAATGAATATTGTGTCAGTAAGTGTCTTTTAAAAGAATTCTTAACACTTACTAAAACCACATTTATTTATAAAACGGATGTATAACGACTAATATAATTAAAGAAAATAAATTAAATAAATATTTAAATAACAATATAATTTAAAATTAACTAATTAATGCAATTAAGTAAATTTGTACTGTTGGTTTAAAATTGTGTTTTTCAATATTGAACAAATCAGTTATTAAACTGGCCGCTGCGGATATTGGTTTATCAAAACGCGTGTTTTCTCCCACGCAAAAGAGTATGTTGAATAACGATTATTATTGGTTTAGGGGTTAAATTATTCACTAGATGTTCTTCCCTTAAATTATAGATCTGTTGGTTGATTTCTTCTTCATCTTCCAAAATCAGAATCTTACTATTTATGGAATCTTGACTTTATAGCTTCCAATAAAATGTTTCTTCGTCCACTTTTAAATTATGTTTAATTAACGGAGGCAACAAGTAATGTAACAATTTAAATACTTGTAAATGTTGCAATTCTGAAAGATAAAAAACAGAATTTCTTTCATTTATTTATTTTCTTATATACGATTCGGTCAAAGTAAGAAATGAAACAAAACTTACCAGTATTATTAGTTTCAGCAAAGGATCTTTTATTAATTTAATTATTCCATCAAGCTTCAATTTTTTGTTCGAATTTTCCAACCTATGGCCATCACAATCTGTGCTCTCTTTTAATATATCTTTCTGCATTCTTTTAATACTGCTGATATGTTCTTTCTTTGGGAAAATTAATATCGGCTTAACTTTGTTCAGTTGTAACTCTCCGTCGTTCTTCAAAGGCTACCAGATGTATATTTATAAGATATCCAAAATTTGGCATCACTGCAGGAAGTGATTTTTATAAATCTATATAAATTGTAACATTTAACAATAGTTTAAACTATAAGAAAATCAAATCGAGAACTATTTTAAATGATGTTCGAGTTAAAATAATTACAAAGTATAACTATCGATAAAACCATAAAGATGAACGTACATCATTTCGATAATGAGGGAAATATTTTATAACCTTAAATTTGGTAATGGAAATGCACAAAACTAAATTTCACTTTCCGATTTTTTTTTTGATTTTTTTATAAAACGAATTTATATTAAATAAAGTTTTCTTACCCAGCAATGAACTTATATTTCCAAATTCAAAAAGGTTGTATCTAAAATAATTATTCACTAAACAACGTATTGATTGGTTTAAGGTTCAACTGAAACTGATCACCACGTTGTTTTAGATAAATTGGTTTATTATAATAATATTGACAAATTAATATTAAATTATACAAATTGCTTGTAAAATTTAACGTATTGTTTTAATTTTTTACAATTTAATAATAATTGCTATTATTATTTATTTATTTGCTTTACTTACTATTTAAGTGTAAATGAAACAATTAATTGGAAGGAAGTTTAATATTTTATTGTTCATGATATGTAATACTCGTAGATTGCCATTATTAGCTGTATTTTGTTGAGAATTTACAACAACAATTGCATTTGATAATTCCCAGTAGAATAAACTAATTCCAAAATTTTTTTGGAATTATTTAATTCTAATTCCAAAAGTTACTTATCGTATTTGCCACCAGAAAACATTTTTTTGTTTTTAAATTGGTGTTGTAAATTTAATGACATTTATGACAAGCGACATTTTTATTCGTATTGTGGTCGATATTTTCTTAAAATTTAAATATTATATTTTGTGTTATAATTAAGAATAGGAAAATACAAAATACTACCAACAGAAAAAAAATTTGTTGGTGTTTTGTTGAGAATTAAATAATTCCAAAATAATTCGAAATAATTAATTCTCAACAAAATACAGCTGAATTTACAACAACAATTGCATTTGATAATTCCCAGTAGAATAAACTAATTCCAAAATTTTTTTGGAATTATTTAATTCTAATTCCAAAAGTTACTTATCGTATTTGCCACCAGAAAACATTTTTTGTTTTTAAGTTGGTGTTGTAAATTTAATGACATTTATGACAAGCGACATTTTTATTCGTATTGTGGTCGATATTTTCTTAAAATTTAAATATTATATTTTGTGTTATAATTAAGAATAGGAAAATACAAAATACTACCAACAGAAAAAAAATTTTTTGGTGTTTTGTTGAGAATTAAATAATTCCAAAATAATTCAAAATAATTAATTCTCAACAAAATACAGCTATTGAATCAAAACACATAATTCATAATTTTATTGGCATTAATATACCTGGAACTATAATTTTATTTACAAGTTAGTTACAAGTCATGCCATATAAAATTATCTTCACGTTATATACCATGCATTATTTGAATGATTACACTGACAACTTCTGGAAGAATCACAAACCGCAATCTTATACTAACAACACACGTTCGCCATTTTTAAGAAAATGGAAAATATTTTTTAACTTCAAATTTTAAAGATAAGAAACGCACAAAACTTATTTTCACTTTATAGTAAATAAATCATTCTTGCATACAATAATTTTAAATTATTTATAATAAAAACTGGTATAAAAAATTACCAATTTTTCATTAGATAACGTATAAAACTATAAACAGATTCGTAGTTCAACTGAAACTGATGCACTGATAAAAATTTCTGAACAAATTTTAGTTTAAACAAATTTCTTGTAATAAAGGGTTATCCAATTCGAGGTTGATAAAGTAAACTTAAAAAAAACACACAAAATATTCGGAATGTATTGTAATTTTTATTTCATTTTACAGATTGATCCTTGCCATTTTTAGTTAAACAAGATATCATTCAAATGTCCTTCACGGGACTTCTTACAGGCCTTGATTCTTTTGAGGTAATTTTCAATGACTTTTCGGCACATTTCGGGCGGTATCTCGGCCATTACCTTACGAATATTAGTTTTCAATTCGTCAAAAGTTTGAGGATTGTTTGCGTAAACACGATCTTTCGCGTAGCCCCACAAAAAGAAATCCAAAGGCGTTAAATCACAGGATCTTGGAGGCCAATTGACATCAGCCAATCGCGAAATCAAACGTCCAGGAAATTTCTCTTGCAAAAGTTGGTTGCTCCATCCTGCTGGATCCACATATCGTCAAGATCATAATCTTCGATTTTCGTAAAAAAATAATCGGTTAACATGCGGCCATAGCGCTCAGAATTGACGGTAACGGTTCGTCCATGGTTGTTCTCAAAAAAATACGGCCCAATCACACCACCAGACCACAATGCGCACCAAACAGTGACTTTTTCCAGGTGTAATGGCTTCTCTACAATCAATTGTGGATTTTCTGAGCCCCAAATTCTACAGTTTTGCTTATTAACGTATCCACCAATCGAAAAATGAGATTCATCACTGAAGAAAATTTTGTTCGAAAAATCAGCATCGACGGCCTGTTTTTCCGCGTTTAATTTTAACGCGTTGGTCGATTGTTAAATGCTCCATATTCTTAAATGGCAGAATGTCAACTAAATAAATGACAGCGTACTTGACGTTTATCTTTGACAGATGTCGGTATACAGATTTCTACTTTATCAACCTCGAATTGGATAACCCTGTATGTAACAATAATTTTTTAGTTTTACAATTTAATAATAATCGTTACTGATTATTTGAATTAATTACAATTTAACAGTAAATTTAACAATATATTTATTATAATTACAATTTAAAAGCCAATTTAACATTTTATTTTATATATATTTGTATCTATGGTAAAAGAGTGCCAAATAAAACAAAAACACTTTAAACTTGGCATTACTGGACTAAATATAACTAAGATTATATAATTCCCATTTTATATCGCAACAGTTGGCCTTACACTTACAATTTTCCGCTTCAAAATGTTAAGAATAAGTTGTAAATTCTGCTACCAATTCTAGATTGATAGTTTGTTGATACTTTCGTATAAGGGTTAATAAAATACACAAAAGGCATTGATAACTGAAGACTAATGTGAAATTCTATTTACCAAAATCCAGCACAAAAAAAATTGATATCAAAAATTTTGTTCTATTTGGCAGAAAAAATCAATTTTTTTTAATGTACCCACATCAATTTTAAAAAATGTAAAATGTTTCGTAAATTTTTTTTTGATGGAAAACAACCAATACAAAATGAAACGTCAATTTTTGTAGAAACGTCAATTGGTGTATTAAATTACTAATAAATTAAAGCATGTGCTTTAAATTTTATTCAAATATATTTTAATCGTTCATTAAAAAAACTGCGACGATTATTCGTTCGAAAATATTTACATATAATTTCGTATAGTGGAGTGCACAAAACTAATTTACATTTTCATTTCAAGATAACAAAAAAATTTTAACATGTTAAAACCACCACGACTTGGCTTCGCAGGTTGGGATGGTAGTTTTTTTAAGGTACGCTCATCCTCATGAAAGGACTTTCATTATTGTATATAATTTTCATAATATGCTTTTACCAGGACCCCTGATACACTTGATTAATCTTTAAATTTTCTGTAACCAATCAATATTTAGGCGATTAAATTTTACATAGAACTTTCGTAGTAATTACTTTCTGCTGCAATTTGTATCGTTATTCCTTTCTAATTGTGCCACTTGCTGAGCCCGAATTTGATGTTTCTTTGATTACGAAAAACGTCATAGATCGCGGGTCTCCGGCAAAGCTGTTTAACTTCCAGTAAATGTTTGTAGATCTCTATAGAAAATCGATGTCACGATTTTGCATAGACGAGACAAATATCACTCGTATAGTTTATACATGAAAGCGAAGTTGTATGATTGGTATTCAATATTTACTGCGATTGCTGTGATTACTGCGTTTTACAGCATTGATCGTTGATTAATTTGTATTGGAATTAACTTTGTTTTATTGTATTTTGTTTTATTGTAATTTAAGGTCGATGACAGTTGCGATAGGACCCAAGTGTAATACATTTGTATCGTGACATAGAACAAATGGCTCAACATTATAAAAACCCACCAAAAAAACACTGCAGGGATAATGGGCACTCGGAGTACTTTTTGGTGGAAATGAGAAAACAATTAAACTATGGAATTAATAATTCTAAGAAATATTTTTATCTTAAAATTATATTCGAAAAGTTTGTTATTTGAAATTACAAATTAAATGTAACCACATATTTTACTATATTTATTGTTTTTTACAATTATCCTAGTACATATAACTATTTCTTAGTAGATTTTACGAAAGCCTGTGTTGTAGGTTCAAATTTAATAGTAAAAGTAATGTTTGGTGCAATCAACAAAATATTTTGTAGAATCTACTTATATTTTTTCTCTGAGTGTGGTTTTGGCAGATAAATGGATGTAATCAAATGTACCAACCGGTTACAATTTTATGCAGAAAAGTGTAATGGGATACTGAAGGATAAACTTTCCAGAGAGTACATTATTATATTATAATGTTAAATATCTTTTAGTCAGAGTGGTAATGCAAATATTTTACCTAAAGGTATTTGCAAGTATGTGTTTAGGGTAGAATGTAGTTGTGTATTATTTGGACCAATATTTCAGAGAAATCTACCAAGATGTTGCATGTTTACGGTGGAATGATTTGGATAACGGAGTATAGTACTACTACAATATTATTTGTGCTAGGTTGAGCTGTTATTACTGCTTATTTAATTATTTTAAACATATTTTTTTAGGAAAAATTAATAAAACAAAATATTGTGCCGCATTTAAGTGTCGGTCCAATACGAAGAGTGGTCCCAATATGGCGCGTTCTTAGAGTCTCGAGTAATGAGACAAGATTTACTGCACAGTATACGCACTACAAAATATGCCAATTGCATTTTAAAGAAGATGATATCAACAGGAGCACAAAACGATATCGTTTAAAGGTAAATGTTTTGCCCCTACCTATTCAAAACACTTCTTTTATTTCAGAATTGGACGTAATACAACGCCAGGAAGTGAGTTCCGTTCCCGATTGGTCTTATACACCAATTCCATCATCGCCGGAACACGAGAAGCCGGAACATTATGGAGGTTGAAATACTGGACAGGTACAATTATTGATTTGATTTTGTAGCTTTTAAAGATTTACCACTTGTCCCAAAAATTAATCACAGTAGTATTAGTGTACAGACCCCTCTTGCAATAAGTATAGTGCTACTCCCCATAAGCTTAAACTACGCAGGCGTATTAAGCGGTTACAGTACGACAATAAAATTAAGGTGCGAAGTAGCAATAGAATCTCTAATATTTTTCCTAGAGTTAAAATGTTTTTGGATGCCCAAACTAGAAAGGGTCGGTTTAGCCCTGAGTTTAAAAATTATTGTTTATCTATTTATTTTTGTGGTCCTAAGACTTATAGGAATTTACGTGTAGATTTTAATTTACCAACGGTTCGCACTTTGCAACGCATAACGGAAAATTTTCAACATTCCCCCGGTTTTTAAGATTTTATTTTTCAAGCGTTACAAATAAAAACGGAAATGTTTTGGGATATCGAAAAAGAATGTGTCATGTGCATCGACGAAATGGCTATTAAATCTTTTTTAACTTTTTTCCGCAAGCAAGATAAAATAATAGGGTTGATCGATTTTGGTGAGGCTGCATGTAATGGAATACCCGCTACATCAGTGCTAGTTGTCATAGGCGTTTGGGGAATTTTATCGAAATGGAAGCAAGCTGTTGCTTATTTTTTTGTAAGTAATAGTTGGCCAAATGGAGATTTAGCGTGGATCGTTAATACTTCTTTGGATAAATTAGCTAGTATTGGATTAACCCTCTAAACAAAAAAGCGGAGTATCGCCAAACGGAAGCGAAAACGAAACTAAAATAAAATAATTTTTAATGTATGACACCTACACATTCATATTGTTTCTATTTGATACACAAACAGATATAATCCACCGTATTTACTTTTTATTTTCTGTGGTGTATCCATTTTGGGTTTTTTCTTTAAATGTCATTGCAGTCGATGTTAAATTAGTGTAGCAAATGGCTTGTAATTACGATTTACGAGTATATAATTGAATGTGAATATAATTGTCGATTATAATAATATAATTTAATTGGAATAAAATTGTTGATTAACATGATATAATTGAATAAAATCCTACATAAGTAGGTACATAAATAAATTGCAAATTTTGTATGAGTTTTTGATAGGTAAGTACATTCGCCTAGATTTTTTTTTTATATTGAAAGATGGACAATAGGCCCTACTACCACATAAGGTGTGAAATTGATGATATGTGTAATCATATTAGTAACTCAAACGGACCGGCACAAGATATGAGTTCAACAGCACAACAAGATGTTGATATTTCAGAAACGGCGGTGTGTAGTGATTTTGTCGAAAACAAACAGGAATTTGGAAGTGATGATTCCAGTGAAAACAATCATATATCAAACATTACGGTTTTATCTGATCAGTTAGATGACGTGCAAACTTTAAATTTATCTAGTGATATAGCCGAATGGTGTATGAACTTTAAAATCACAGAGGCAGCGGGAAACAGTTTGCTAACATTTTTAAGAAAATATCATCCTAATTTGCCACAAACTATAAGGACGTTAAAAAAAACACCAAAAGATTCAAGTTCAGTTATTATTCCCATGGGTCAAGGATTTTATTCACACGTTGGATTGAAAAGATATATTGAAAATTTTCTTAGGAATAATAGGTTAGGTTAGGTTAGGTTAGAGTGGCTGCTATCGCACACTTAGGCCAATAATGGCCCATTGTTATACCACAGGATCCAATCTCCCCTTACTCACGCTGAAACCAACCAGAGCTACTGATGTAGCGTAAAATGTCTCGCACCCTACAGTCCGCTAGTTCAGAAAGGCTGTCCATGTTGTACACACCCAAGTACTTACGTCTTTTGTATGATAGTGCCGGACATGAGCATAGGAAGTGAACAAGCGTCTCTTCCTCCTCTTTGTCCATACAACTTCTACAAAAGTCATTCGTCTCTAGACCCAGCCTTCTCGCATGTTCCAAAAAAGGCAGTGTCCTGTTAGTATCCCTACGACCAATCCTAAATCTCGTTTTCCCAGGGATACAAGTGCCTTGGAGCGCCGCAGGTCCAGTTTTGGCCAAAGCTGTTTTGCTACCCTGTACGTGAGAGTGTTGGTCTACCTCTCATCTGTCAAGGCGATTGCCTTTTTACTGAGCGTCAATTTGAGCGCTGCTATAGGCCTCCCCAGACCTGCCCTTTCCGGTTCCATCTGGAGAGTCGTACCGTACCTAGCTAGTTCGTCTGCCCTGCAGTTTCCCGTGACGTCCGAGTGACCAGGGACCCAGATCATCTAGATGTTGAAATACTCGCTCATCTCATTAAGAGATGATCGGCAATCCAGCACCACCCGTGACTTCAGAGAAACCGCCTCTAGTGACCTGAGTGCACAGTCCGAATTGCGAATTCATTGTGAACAAACCAATTTTGACAGCGATAATAAATAAAATTTCCTTTTGCGATAGTATTCTTAATTTAAGTAATAGTTTGGTGTTGGTTAGTTAAATCGTTTAAGTGGTAATTGGTTTTAGTATAAAATAGTAATAAAAGTGGTAAATAGGGGTAATAAATAGTGATAAGGTGATTTTGTTGTGTATTACAACAACAAATAAAAACATTTTGGTTTTTGGCGCGTATACGTCAAATTGTTTGAATATCGACAGGGTGTCCCAGCACCGATACACAGTTTTTTTTTAACTTCAATCCGGCAACTGCCTTCGGGCAGGATGTCGTTTAAAAGTAAAAATCGGTTTAAGCCCCTCATGAATATGAGGGCATACACTGATCCTCTGCAATTGGGGGAAATTAACAATAAAAAAGGAGACTTTTTTTCGAAGAATGTACGATGAACCAGAGATATCTAGTTATTAAAAAAACGAACAGTGAGCAAAGCTTCAGAGGGGTTTCGCCTTTCCTTATTCAGAAAGGTCTACAAATGATAACAGAACACATAAAAGAAACGCAGCGACTACGAAGTGGAGATCTTCTTGTTCTGACTACTAAAGAGGAGGGATACGCAGCTTTAATGAAAGCAACAAAATTAGCGGAAATGCCCATTCAAGTCGAAGAGCATAAGTATCTGAATAGTAGCAAAGGAGTTATATACAGCTTTGATTTGATGCATGTTAACACCGAGGAGATAGAGAAAGAATTAAAAGAACAGAAAGTCATAAAAGTCGAAAGAATCAAAAGGAAAATAAATGGAGAGCTTAAAGATACCCCGTTACATATAATGACATTTAATACTATAAACTTACCAGATTATATAAAAGCAGGGTTTTTGAGATTAAACGTAAGGCTGTATTAACCTAACCCGATGAGGTGCCACAACTGTCAACGGTACGGGCACACGAAAAATAAGTGCTTCCGAGTAACTACATGCCGTAAATGCGCGAAAAATATTCCGGATGGACATGACAATGAGAATTGTGAACCCGTAAAATGTGCCAATTGTGGAAATAGTCACACTGCCTATGATAAAAAGTGTCCTATATTCGAGATGGAGAAACAAATTATAAAGATAAAAACCATGGATCGGATAACATACTTCAGAGCAAAGGAAATTTATTATCGCGAAAATGCAAATACCAAGGGAGCATCGAAGGCAACGCAACCAAATGAAACATACTGTAAAGTACTACAACAAAATACAGGAAACGCGCAAAACGAAGACAACATTAATAACAATACAAATAAAAATAATATCAGCAGCCACAATAATAAAAACAACAATAATAATAATAATACTGAAAAGAATAAAAGTAATAATAACAGTAATAATAACAACAATAATAGCAACAATAACAACAACAATAATAGCAACAATAACAACAACAATAACAACAACAACTACAATAATAGTAACAATAATGAGATCAATAACAACAAATCAAAACCTTTAAACAACGAGAAAACAAAAACAGAATTAACCAAAGAAACAATGACAACACAGGAGCCTGGACCTGGTACAACAAAAATCGAGTTCGGAGCATCAGCAGCAAAAAACATTGAAGCATTGAAGTTCAGGAGGTACACCTATCTCAACCCTAATGAGTTAGGAATTTTTCAACCAAATATAGATATTATTGATGATGAATGTTGAGGGAAGAAGGTTTTTTACTCTTCTTCTTTTCTTTGAATGGCAGAGCGTATGATAAGATCCAATGAATGTATGACAATTGGTCAGATAAACATCCGCAGCATGTATGCCAATGGCGATATGCTGCGGACTTATCTGGCCAAAAATGATGTGAATGTGATGCTTTTGTGTGAAACTTGGGAGCGTGAGGGTAAGACGTTTCGTGTAAGTGGGTATAATTTACTGTCCAGACCGAGGGCCGATGGCTTCGGTGGTGTGGCGATATTGGCACAGAACAAAATTAGCCTTGTCGTGTGCGACACACCGACTTTCGAGCGCATCGAAGTCATCGCTGCCAAAACTCGGAATCTGGACAGAGAGTTGTTATTTGTGAGTGTATATGCAACTCCAATTGAGTCAGTGAGAGATAGAGAAAAAAACCTGAGAGATTTTCAAATTTTGTTTGATTGGGTGGAAGGAAAAAGTGACGTAATTTTGGGGGGGTGATATGAATGCGCATTCGAGAGTATGGGGGTGTGAAAGAAATGATGCTTGGGGCACCTTGTTGACTCGCCTCATTCTTGAGTCCGATCTCGTAATCCTGAATGATGGTGGGTCAACTAGGATGCCGTCTGTGGGATCGACAGCCAGTGCAATAGATTTGACGTTAATGTCTAGCGGGCTGTCGGCCCAAGTCACTTGGAATGTTTCGGATGAGAATTTGGGTAGCGATCATTATTTGATCATGATGTGTTTAGGTGGTGTGAATGTTGACATAGACCGTAAGGTCATTATGAATGGTAAGAAATGGATCGAACGTATGAATGAGATTCTCATAATGAATGAAGCAATTGAGGTTACCCAACTTGAGGATGAAATAGAGAGAATAAATGAAATGTGCACTATACATGTGAGAGGGAATGAATGTACTGTGAAAGGTTGGTGGAATAACGAAATCCAGTATTGAAGGATGAATGCAAGATTGAAAAAGGCTATCCGTAGAGCGAAGAGGAAAAGTTGGCGGGACTATGTGTCAAAAATGACACATAGGACCACAACTAAGGATTTATGGGATAAATTTAATAGAGTGAGAGGTCATAGAGCGAAAGTCAGAAATGCAGTGCTAGATGACAGAGAGAAAGGAGTTGTCTTTTTACAAATGATGATGGATGTTAGAAACAATTTGAGCGATAGGAATGAAGTTTTGTTACCTGATAATGAAAGAGAATGTATAAATGACATGTGTAAGGAGTTTGAATGGGATGAGTTCCGTGGGGTTTTAGAAACTTCCAAATCTACTACCCCCGGAACTAACAGAGTGAGCTATAAAATGATAGAGAGATTGGATTTCGAAGCCAAGGTGGCTTTGCTTCGAATTCTCAATCAAGTATGGATGAGTATTCAAATACCGGAAAAATGGAAGGAAAGCAGGGTGGTACCTATTCCAAAAAGAGATCGGGACCATAATCTGGCAACAAATTACAGGGGAATGTGTATGTTGAATGTATTTGTCAAAATTGTGAATGGTATGATGAAAGGTCGTTTGGATAAATTTGTGATTGAGGGTAATTTGTTGCCGGAAACCACCTTTGGGTTCCGTCCGTAGGGCATATGATTACGTGGTTCCGGGGAAGCTTTTTCAGGTCCTTATGGAGCTGGGGATTCCTTGGAAAATTTGCAAATGGGTGTATGAGTTCATGAATGACAGAAAATTAGTGTTGTGTGGTAGAGGGTATAGGTTGGAGGGAGCGGTGGATATAGGCCTACCCCAAGGCAGTAAAATCTCACCGACTCTCTTCAACCTATACACGAGCGCGGTACATAGGTTTAACTCCCCGGACAAAGCCATATTGCAATTTGCAGATGACTTTGTCCTGATGGGCAAGGGGAGGACCATCGAGGAGGCCTTGAATCATGCTCAAGAATGTGTGAATCAGGTAACAGAATGTTTGACCGAATTGAATTTGTGTGTAAACTCGAGAAAATGTTGTAGTATGACTTTTTGAACAAATCGTATGGTAGATGTGCAAGTATATAATGAGAGAATAGAGTGTGTAAATTTGACTAGGTATTTGGGAATCTGGATTGATAAGCGATTGAATTTTAGAGTGCATATGGATAAATTAGCCGATAATTGCAAGAACAGATTGAATGTGATTAAAAGGGTGAGCAAACCGAAATAGGGAGCCCAACCTAGTGTGACGGATATGTTGCGAAAGGCGCTAGTGTCATCCAAAATTGCGTATGGAATGAGTGTTTATGGTGATGGGTCCAAAGTCGGGTTTAAAAAGTTGATGACTGTCGAGAATGCTTGTGCCAGAGTGTGTATTGGGGGCGATTAATTCAACCCCAATACACACTCTGTGGTCTGAATTGGGTGACTCACCTCTCAACTATAAGAGGGAGTGGATCACCGTGCGCGAGACTGTGCGGATGTTGACTAAGGACAATAAATTGGTGAATGAAATGAAAGAGAGGTTGCAAAGAGGAACGGATTACCAAAGAACACAAAGGTCAAGGGTGATGTTGGAGAATATGAATGTATTCTCCAAGATTCGGCCCGTAAATCCGAAAGTCCCTCCGAGCAATCTAATTGTGCGTTTGAAGTTTGGTGATACAACAAAAGCGATGATGAATGAGTTATCGGTTAAGAGTGAGTTTTTAAAAATGCGTACAAATTATTTTGCATATGTGGAAGTTTATACAGATGCTAGTGTGAGTGGTGATCGAGTAGGTGTAGGAATTTTTATTCCGTCAATGAGGAAAGAGAAAATGATAAGAGTGAATGACAGTATCTGTATAATGAATGCAGAGTTGATTGGAATTATGGAAGGGATCAAGTTGGCAGTGACACAAGGGAGGAGGAGAGTAGTGTTATTTTCCGACTCCCGGAGTGGGTTAGAATTAATTAGTAAGGGTGGGACTCATGATAATGTGTATGTGGAGATGTTGTATGAGTACCTTCAATCTTGTGGGTGTGAGGTGATTCTTCAATGGATACCGTCACACCTACAAATTGAAGGTAATGAAAGAGCCGATATGCTTGCGAAACTGGGTTGTTTGGTTGATGATGTAAACGAATATGAATTCATGGATGCAAGAGATGTACTTCGCATGTTTCAGGTGAATCTGTGGAGAAAATGGGAGAGAGAGTTTGTTGAAAAATGTCAGG
This sequence comes from Nephrotoma appendiculata, assembly GCA_947310385.1. Lineage (NCBI taxonomy): Eukaryota > Metazoa > Arthropoda > Insecta > Diptera > Tipulidae > Nephrotoma > Nephrotoma appendiculata. Next base: position 298,247,154 of record OX371224.1, on the reverse strand, counting down.
TGAAAGGCAAGAAGTACTTTGAGTTGGTTAGTTCTCCTTTGAGATAACCTTTCTTTAAGGTGCTCAAAGGAGATACTAGAATGATACGAACGATGGAGCGCGTAAGATTGAATCATGGTAATTGGAAAGAATGTCTGAAGAAACGCAATTTGATTGAGAATGAATTATGTGAAAGTTGTTTGGTTGTGGAGGACATCGAACATTTGATTCTGAAATGTTCTGCATTCAATCAGAACAGACAAATATTCGATGTTCTCTTGAGAGCAAGAAACTTGACTGAGGTATTACGAATGGGAATGAACGTATATAAGAATGTGTATAATTTTATAAGAATGAATCAAATAGAAGTATGAAAGGGGATCGATGTGTGAAAGGTGAATAAAAGAATAAATAAATATTAATATAAAATTTGAAAAATTGTAAAATATTAAAAATTGTAAAAATTGGACCAAATGGCACCAAATTTTGGAGCTAGTGTCAAATAAAAAAAAAAAAAAAAAAAAAAAGTGACCTGAGTGCCGCTTGACTGTCCACATAAATCGCGATATCCCCAACAGATACCACGTTATGCTTCAACCATGTCACGACTTCCCCTATCGCCACCACTTCAGCCTGGTACACGCTGCAGTAGTCGAACAGGGAGACGAACAGAAATATTAACATTGAGCTTCTCACAGAAGACTCCAGCTCCTACTTTGCCGTCTAGCTTAGAGCCGTCCGTGAAAAATTGCAGTGCCTCGTTTTCCCGTATTGATCCATTCCTCGAGGATTCCCTAGAAGGACAGATGATCCGGAAACCTGTATCGAAGCACAACGTTGGTTTAATATAATCTAGATTCACCAGTTCTTCCCTTAGTGATCTAACTATCGTCGAGTGTCCCACCTGAAGCGACTTCCACTGAGAGACGGCCGAGAGCCTTGTAGCCACATTGGCTGCCATCTGCTTACCAAAAAAATTCGATTGGAATAAGGTGGAACATAACCTCTAAAGCGCGTGTAGGTGTTGTCCTAAGCGCCCCGCTTATAAGCATACAGGCCGTTCTTTGCACCTTCTCCAACATCCTTATGTAGGTTACCTTTTCCAGAGCTGGCCACCACATGCCCACCCCGTACATCAGCACAGGTCTTACCACTGCGGTATAGAGCCAGTGTACCAGCTCTGGTTTCAAACCCCATTTCTTCCCTATTGCGTTTCTACACGAGTAAATGGCTACATTAGCCTTATTCACCCTTTCTACAATGTTAGGCTTCCAGCTGAGCTTACTGTCCAAGATTATGCCCAAAAATCTCGCTCTGTCAGCTAAAGCCAGTCCAATGCCGTTCACAGTAGGAGGGCTAACTACCGGAATTTTATATTTCTTTGTCAATAGTACCAGCTCTGTCTTGGACGGGTTGATCCCTAATCCGCATTTGCCGGCCCATTTCGTAACGATCAGGAGTGCATTCTGCATAACATCCCTAATCGTATCCAGATATTTGCCTGAGACAGCTATCGCTACATAATCTGCATACGCTACAACCCCATCCCCTCTTTCTCCAGTTCCAACAGCAATCCATTCACCACTGCACTCCAAAGAAAGGGGGACAACACTCCTCCCTGCGGAGTTCCTCTAACCTAGAAGGCGGGTTCTAATGGTGGACTCTCCCAGTTCCGAGATAATAATCCTGCTTACCAGCATCTGATTTATCAACCTACTTATAGGATAATCCACCTTCAAAAATGACAATCCTTCCATGATCGCCTCCGTTTTTAAATTATTAAAGGCACCCTCAATGTCGAGAAATGCTACCATACAGAACTCTTGCGAGTAAATTGACTTCTCAATCATGCGTACTAGATCGTGCAGAGCTATGTCCACCGACTTTCCCTTACAGTACGCATGCGGAGACATTGCCCAATTCCTCGGATCAACTTTTGTTCGAATAAGTACGTCTATCAATCTTTCCAAGGTTTTCAACAGAAAGGATGATAGAGTTATAGGCCTCAGGTCCTTTGGATAAGCCTGTGAGCTTTTTCCCGATTTCGGGATAAAAACCACTCTGACCTCCGTCCATTTCCTGGGAATATAGACCAATTGCAGACATCCCCGTTCCTTTGGATCTCTACTGGTATAATCCGATCCGGGCCCGCCGATTTATAAGGCTTAAAACCGTTCAGTGCCCAGAGGATTCGTTTCCTATCCACGATGCCATCCACATCTGTTAAAGGTGTTCCTCGATGAGCTCCAGGCTCCATCGAGTCATCAATGCTTCCCGGAAAATGGGTCTCAATGAGAAGCTCCAATGATTCCGCACTTGAAGCTGTCCATAACCCGTCCGGCCTAATTAAGTAACTAGGACTGGTTGGGTTAGTAGATAGAATTTTCCTTAGGCGAGAAGTCTCGGAGACCTCTTCCATTCTACAACAGAAGAGTCTCCAAGACCCCCTTTGTGCCCTCCTCAACTCTTTTTTGTATTTTCTCAGGTCTTCCTTATAGGAATCCCAATCTCGATTTTCCCTGGTGTTCTTAGCCTTATTTAAGGCTGTCCTACACGCTCTCCGATAGGTTCCCAACCCCGTCGTCCACCATGTCGGTTTCTGCCTGCCCCTAGGCTTTATTAGGGGGCACGCAGCATTAAATGGAAGATTGCATGCCTTTGTGACAATATCAACCATGCCATCTAATTCCTCTACTGTCGCCGGAAGTCCAGGAACCTCCAGCGGCAATAGTTCCTTCAACATCTCCCCATATTTGTTCCAGTTTGTCCTTCTGGGATTCCTGAAGGCTTTCCGGGCAACAGGTTTGATGTTGAGGTTATATGTAATATATCGGTGATCAGAGAATGAGTGCTCTTTCGCCAGGAATAATAAGTACGACAACAACCTAATATGTATTGATATTGGAATTGATGGTGTGCCATTGGCAAAAAGCTCAACACATCAGTTGTGGCCAATTTTGGGAAATGTGGTCAAATATAAAGATATATTTTTAATTGGAGTATATCATGGAAATAAAAAACCATTTTGTGCCAATAGTTTTCTACATGCTCTCGTCGATGAACTAGTGGATTTAAACGAAAATTTTATCTGGTATGAAAACAGGAAAATAAATATAGAAATACGATTATTTATTTGCGATGCTCCAGCACGATCATTTTTGTTGGGTGAGTTATTCATATTATTTATGTGCATGTTGTATTTTAAATTATATATTTTTTATTTAATCAGTTTAATAAATAAACTTCATTTATTTAAATCTTAACAAACAGCAACTATATAATTTAACAAATTTTTATTTAAAATTGACAAACTCATTAGGATTTAAATGATTTTTTTTTATTTATTTAGGGGTCAAATCTCATTCGGGGTATAATAGTTGCACAAAATGTACGATAAGAGGTGTTTATTTGAAACACAAGGTCTGTTTTCCATCGATGGATAATCCGCTTCGTACTAATGATAGTTTTAGAAATAAAATACACCAAGATCATCACGTGCGTTTCGACGGACTTCTTGCAAGTATAAACTTCGATTGTGTTACGAGATTTCCAATTGACTACATGCATTGTGTTTTACTTGGAGTAGTGAGGCAAATGCTTAATATTCTTATTAAGCAACGCAAAAAGCGTTATTCTTTAAAACGAAATGCTGTAATCGCAATAAACGAGCGCCTGAAAGCTATAAAAAAATGTATGCCATCTGAATTCGCAAGGAAACAACGTACTTTGGATGACATAGAGTACTGGAAAGCAACAGAATTCCGTATGTTTGTTTGTTATACAGGATTGGTTGTCTTTAAAGATATTATTGAGAGCAAATATTACAACCATTTTTATTATTGGTATGTACCATCCGAATATTGTGCCACCCAGAGGACAGTTTAAGAAATAATGAATGTGCTGGTGATTTACTTAAAGAATTTGTGAAACAATTTTCTGAACTATATGGTGAAGAAAATGTGTCTTATAACGTTCACAGCTTACTTCACTTAACTGCCGATGTGAAACTTTTTGGTCATTTGGATGCCTATAGTGCATTTAAATTTGAGAATGAAATGCAAAACATAAAAAAATGGTGAAAAAAGGAGCTTTTCCAATACAACAAATTCTTAATCGTCTCACAGAGACAGAAATTTATTCAAAAATAAAAAATGATTTATTGGACACTCAAGTATTTTCGATATCCTCTTCGTACAAAAACAACTATTGTTTAATACAAGATAAGAATTTCAAAATATTAAAAATTGAAAATGAAGTTATAAACGGCAATTTTATAACCAATTTAAATGACTTCTTTAATTATTCCGTACCATCGTCAAATATTTTAATATTTTTCACAAATGTGGAACAATGCGACGAAGAAATGAAAATATTTTACATTTCGGACATTAAAACAAAAATTGTTATGCTTACTACTGACGTTGGAGGAGTATATCTGCCGCTACAAAATTTATAATCTATTTTTTCTTATGTTACAGATATTGTTCGTAAATTTCAGATGGGATATAAGTGAATTGAAATGAGCCTGCTTATCAAGTTTTAATATAGATTTTTGCCATTAATGCTCTACGGTGAAATTGAACTAACGGTGAAAATTATTACTCACGACCTAGCTCTTAACTAAAACACTAAATGTTAAAAATAACAGTTTAATTTCAATTTAGACATGGAAGATTCACCGGACATTTTTTTGAATTCAAACGAATTCGGAAACGACGATTCGGAGAATTATCAGTTTGAATTCCTTAAAACCGAAAAAATTCCAAAAAAAGCACTCAAAAGCCATTACACGAGAAGAAACATGTATATCACCCTTACAGTCGTGAGTCGTCTAGAAGTTCTGCTTCTCACTTATCATCAGACCATACCATCTCGCAATTTATTTACAAAACTAAAGAATTTCCGTCTAACTCGAACGTGGCGAGAGAAAGTTTAAATCAGTCCAGCCATACTTCTGTCGGTGTATGTAATTTTTTTACACCAAAAGTTTCTGTTTTAGGCCAGCCAAATGAAAGTGATCCAACACCTAACCACAAAAATAAAAATATGATAAATAACTCATCCATCTCCAACAACACCTTGGTTTGCTCAAACTGTGAGAGTAATGAGAAACTAATTTTAGCTAATACTGCACTTCTAAACGCACTATTAAAGGAGGTAAAATATTTAAGGCGTGAACAACAGCATAGTACAAACCATCCAGCTGCAAAAAATGATAATCTACCTCACCTGGACTTACCTGCAGATTCCGTCGAAAGTTTCAAAGGGATTGAGGAGAAAATGAAATTAGAAGAATTTGAAAAAGCTCTGGTAAGGCAATGTATATTTTATATTGTATATTGATTAGTGGACGATACGATCAAAACTTGTATTTGTGATTTTTCATTAAACTGTGTATACGTATACGCAAAAAATACAAAATAATTTTGATTGTGATTTTTAGAAAATGTATACACAGTAAAAAAAAATCCGTTAATGTGAAATGATGTGATGAAATGTCTCTTTTGTTAATGCCTTACTAAATATTTTTTGTTTTCTGATTACAGATAAAAACATTAAAACGTATAACAGAACCCAACATGGACAAATTCGTACGGGCATGTTTGCAAGCAGTTATTTCCGACAGTGCGGCGACAAAATTGTCCTGCTAAATTTATAAAAATTTTCGATGAACTAGAGCAGCGTATGTAGGCTCACAAGTTCAAAAACAATTTTTAAATGATGCCCTTTCCTTTTTGAAAAAGCTAACAGTAACCAATAGAAATGGACAAAATATTTCAAATAAAATTAAATGTCTAAATGGTTGGCAAATATCAATACGCGCCGTGATGTATCTGTTTGAAGATCTACAATCACAAAAACACAAATTTCTTTTCACTAGGCATCTTAACCAAGATTGCTTAGAAAAATTTTTTGGGAAAATTCGTCAACAAGGTGGGAATTCTTCCAATCCAACCCCCATTCAATTTTTTAGAGCTTCTAAGAAAATTTTCTGTTCTCAATTTCTAAATGTTTCAAATTTTGGAAATTGTGAGGCAGAACCTCAAGAATTTGTCTATCTGTTAGCCAACATTACTCCGCCTAACAATCGATGTGTCACTGCAAATTCTCGAGATATTCCCAATTTTACCTGGCCTTCGGTTTGTAGCAACCAAAAACTTTTCTCTAAATCCGATTCCAATGCATTAGCATATTTTGCAGGCTTCGTTTTCAATAAGTGCATGGTGATCCACGACTGTAACCTTTGTCGGTCACAAATAACGTTAAAAATAACTGACCAAAATAGATTTGTCCATTTCAAAGCATATTCGAACGGAAGCGGACCGTTTGGTAGCTTATTAGTACCCCAAAATAATTTTATTAATCTAATTGGCCAATTAGAACAAATCTTTTTAGAAAATATAGGATCGGTGGAAAATAATAATGTTTCTTACAATATTTACCGTTGCATGAAAGAGCTAGACATTTCATTTGAGTGCCCGAATTTTCCCGTAGATTTTTTATTGAAATATTTAATTAGAACTCGCCTGTTTTATTATATTAAATTTTTTAATTTAGAGTTAAGTACTAAAAATAAAATGAAGTTTAAAAATTTTAAATTATTTCAATTTACAAATAATTAATTTGTGATATTGCTTTGTGATATTTACTACTACTTTTTATTATTTATACATTAGTAATAAGTATAGGGCTATCACTGTGATATTTTTTAAATTGTTGAATTTTTATCAATTTTTTTTTTATATTTATGAATAGGGCAACCAAAAATATGCTCTTTAAAATAGGTTTTAGGGATATATCCTCTATCCGGTCGCAAATTATTTAATTGCGAGGCGCAATATGGTTAGTAGATTTCTGTTGCACTGCCAATTGACACATTTTTTTAAATTAACATTTATTTTGCGATTGTAAAGTAGAAATACAGGCCATAGTCTTTTCATGTACTATATTTCTACTTTGCAATCGCAAAACAAATGTAAATTTAAAAAAATATGTCAATCGGCATGGCAACATAAATCTACTAACCATATTGCGCCTCGCAATTAAATAGTTTGCGACCGGATAGAGGATATACCCCTAACAACTATTTTTAAGTGCATATTTTTGGTTACCCTATTTATGAATTATTGTATTTATTATTTAAATTTTAATATTTGAACTTTATTTTGACCTAATCAACTACTAGTTTTGTGATATTTTTTAAATTATTGAATTTTTTTCATTGTTTTTTTATATTTATGAATTGTTGTATTTATTATTTAAATTTTTATGTTAAAATTTCATTTTGAATTAATAATCTAAATACATATATAGTTTTAAAAGTATTAAAAATAAATACAATTAGTAATTAAACATTTCATTTATATTTTAGAAGTAGTTTATAAGATTTTAGATTTAAGATTTTTTTTTTTCAAGCAATTACAGCAGTTAATAATTAAACTAGTACGTTTATTAGTTTTCTTTATTGCTGTAGTTGTTTGTTTTTTGGTACACTTTATGATGCAAATGATGATAATTAAAATTATGACAAATTTTGCTAAACGCTGTTTTTGAAACTGGCTTTACTATTCTGATGAATTATAATGTAAAATATCTGTAAATTGAATTTATTATTGTATAAAATTGTTTTTAACGAAATACATGTTGATTTAAAAAATTTAGAAAAATATTTACAAATGTGTTTTTGAGTGCAGTTACTTCGTCCGACACAATTTTCTATTCGGCATCGCTTGAAAGATATTCAATATAATGATTAGGTAAGTACAAATGTAACATTTGAAAGGACGTATAATACGATGATCTGCCGAACTATTTGTAATATAATTTCGTGTGTGGTGTTAAATTGAAGGCTATTTGGAAAACAAGTTTACTATGTTTGGCTATATATTCTGTAATTTGGGCATATTCACATCAATAAGCTTTGCCTTATTAAACTCGTAATTAGAATATAAAAATTATGAGATTATAGATTCATTAGTACATATGTATATAAAAACAGGACTTACGTAATATTTTATCGGACAAACATTTGATTCAGAGTTCCTTCGCAGCGTTAGTAATCCCAAATTCATGAATGGTGTTCCAGGTTTTAGTATAATTTCGATCATTTCACATGCGACAAAATGAAATGAAAAATTTGACTTATAGCCGAAAATTCACGATCTAAATCAAAAACATGGATTTTCTGTTCCAATAATAATTCAGCTCCAATATATGAACTTGCAACACGAATCATCATTGCCATTTTCGATTCATAAATGTATAATGATTTTAGATTGATTGTCTGGTGTTGTTTCTAGTATCTGACACAATTTATCACTAGATTTTAAAAGGCTATCTATTGAATGGGACAAATAACCTCGTTATTTGTTAATAAAGTGGATGCAATTACAGTATACATCCCATCCAAGAGCATGTCAATACAATGCAAGCATTTTACATAAATCGTAGCCACCATTTCACAACATTTCACAGTTTATCGCAAGAAATTAAAAATACTTCGAATAACAGCTCCCTAAATCACAATTTCGCAATCCGAATTACCGATTTGCCGCATTGTTCCATCCAAACGGCACACAAACTAGAAATAAAACAATATTAGAATATTGCGTTCATGTCTAATAAATTATTAAAACTCACTTGTGCTGAAACATCATCATTTGTTGTAAGTTACCTTTATAATATTTATAATATATATACACCACTTACTATAATCACAGAATATATATTCTGTGCTATAATCCATTCGACGATATTCTCCATTTCAGTAAGTAATTTTATTTTATTTTATTTATTTACACGTATTGCTGTGATGTAGCCGAAATAAGTGACATTTGTTATTGAGAGAGCCAATTGAGAGGAAATTTTAGTTGTACACTGCGAAGATTTTTATAATCGATTTTAATTTTTTTTGAAAACTACTAGCGCTATCTATTATCTATCATTTAAACAATTTCACCACTCCTATTTTGATTCAAAAAATCAAATATTCGAGCCGAAAAAATTCATATAAAAATGGAGTTATGTCGCTTCTGATATACTATGTGTTGCATTAATATTTGTGCTCATGAAAAAATTATTTTATTTATGTTTCCTAGATTATAAAACTCATGTAATTTTTTTTTTTAAATTTTTTATCACAATGTAATTAATTATTAAATTACGTTTCATTTGGCATATAATTTCTAAAAAAATTATCAGGATTTACGTATAAAAAAACGAATTTACTCTGTTGCAAAAGTATTTGTGTTAGCAAAATTCTAAAAAAAAATCAACAAATGGTGTATTGAAATAACTGTTTCAGCATTTGTTTTTCAAAAATACACGTTTTCAAATAGTTTTGCAAGTTTCATTGAATTGTGAGCATTAAAAATCGTGACAATATGCCAAAAACTGGCGAACTGAGTATTGAAACCCGATCTGCAATTGCGGCAGAATATAATTTGGGAATCTCAGCCGAAGAACTGGCGAAAAAGTACAAGTGCCATAAAAATACCATTTGGTATCAAGTTGTAACCATTCACATGGGTACGGAAAATTTATATTACCGGATTGAAATTCAGGCGGTCGTCTCTGGCCGGCTATGGCTCATGGAAAATGGTCGTGAGGATTTCCGAATTTCAATTCCGATCTTGCTAGACCGCACATAAAATATTAGAAGAACCCCGTAAAATAAATTGGCAGACAAGTGAAAGAGAAGAGAAAAAAAATTTACCCGTACAAAAAAAAAGTACTCGCACAACAAAATTCAAAGATAGAATTTTGCGCTAACATCACGGATGCCATTGCTATCATATACGCGTCACCTACTGCTGTCACATCTCCACACAGAATAAGGTTTATCCTCTCATTTTTATAATTGTAATAATAACAATAAAAAGACCATGACTTTTAGATTGTTTCAACATAATTATTAAAATTGAAATACTTCAGCTTTTACATATTTGTACCAAAATAATTATTTACAATAGAAATCATTGGTAATAAACAACAAAAAAATTATAATTTAAGACGTATTATAATATCTTAATTAGTCATTGAATATTCTAAACCAATTAGAAATAACAGGAAATTTTTAAATTAATTAATTTGAAATGTTTAGAATATTCAACCATTGATTGATATACTTAAAATTACAAATATTAAGATTACAAACTTACATCTAAAAAAAATATACTTCGTTGGGCGCCGTTTATCGAAGAACAACGGAAGATGATGACGGTTGTAGGACATGACATCAGGCGGAGAATAACTATACTCGTAGTTTGTTTTCGCGCACGTATATATAAAAACGTATTATTACGGTTTTTAGTTAATTTAAGATTTAGATATTAATTATTATAATATTATTTGCAGCAATTATTTTACAATTAGTTAATTATATTATTATTAAAATAGCGCAAGTAATCATTACTGTTCATAATGGAAATTTCACAAGCACCAGCTCGTTTTTTTAAATTTTTCGTATATGTGTTGGGTGTGTGTTCAAAATTCACTTACATTTATTGTTCATGCAATTTTGAATTTCACGATTTTATTGAATTATCGTAGATTAGCACTAGATTAATTAAACCTTTCTCGAAGTTTCTTTCCACATTATTTAAAGGTAAACAATTTTTTTTGCCTTAACACAACTATACGGCCTTAACAGTTCGTTTCACTTGCACCATGTGCCCAGTTTCATCATTTCACACACAAACAGTTTTTACAAATTTAATAATGTTATGTTCGCCTTAACTTTTAATTTTATCACACATTTAAGTTTTTTTAATTTTTAGTTTTAACTTTTCAACTTTGTATTATTTTTTTGTATTATTTTTAAGTTTTACTTTTAAGAATCCAGACACGACTGACTTAATTTTTTTCGATTCTTTTTTTTGTTTCCAATCATCTCCCAAAATTTTTTTATTTTCATTTACCCCCCCCCCCCTCCCCCCCCCCCCCCTTAATTACCCCCTAAAACAATAATTTATATAAAGGTACATACGTTTTAAATACTAATTAAACTCAAACCTTGAATGAGTATTTACACACCCATCCGTATTACGTGGTGTACACATTTTTGGTAATATTTGTACGGAATAACCTGCATACAAAACAAACAAAAACACTACATTTCCAGACATACACACACTTTGTGCAAATCGCGTCCGTAAAATTATTCGGTGTGTGAGTTTAAACATTGTTTAATTTAAATTGCAAATATTTTATGAGAGGTACGAATGACAAAATTCAGTTAACTTATATCTTACGATTAGGAACGAACTAAGGGATTCGTTACAGTCGTGGGGACGTACCTAACCCTGACTAGTATCATAGCCGGGATTAAATGTTTTATTTATAGAAATTAGTAATTAGTTGTAGAAATAGCTCCCATGGTATTGTACCTGAACTCTTCTTAAATAATGATACTATTTTATTTGTTGGTTCAAAACACAAAAACAAATTTTTTACATGGTAACCCACACAATTGTAATACCGGGCAGCAAAAAGGATATAGACATACTTTTCACGAGCACTTCAAAGATTCAAAATCAATCATGGTCTAATACCAATTCGATTATTTTTGCCATAACACAAACATTTTCATAACCAAGCTCAGGGCGACACCTAATTATGGGAAGTACAGCTACACAACAAATTAAAAGCAATTTTTGTTTTACATTTTATTAAGCTTCATGCCATTATCTTTCTCACGTGACCTATAAACTTTACATAAGAAACTATCTCGCCTCGAGTTACGCAATGAAATATTTCATAATGTTACTTTTTGGGTTTACAATTTGTACCGGCGATAGCTTTATCAACAGGCCCCTTAAAAATTCGTACATTTTTTTTACCCGGGTGAAATTCCTCGTACACAACCAATGGAAACAATTGAGAAATCACCCACAAATTTCGGTCCGAATCGATATTTATGCCTACTGGGAAAAAGTCTGTACTCGTTTTATGGACTGTACTTAAACTTTGAAATGGTAAGCGGGTATTCCAACAGCCAATTGTAGCCCCAGCAAATATTGTATTGAACAACGCTCCACTTTTATCATCGTATACCATTTGATTAGCATGCCAATCCTTGCCGGAATCGCCTAATAATTTGAAGTCATAATAGTATTTGCTTAAAGTGTACGTCTCATCTTGAAGCACCCGGTTTGAGACGTAATATATTTTTGTGGATGTGACTGGTGCAAAATATACTCGTTTCGATCTACAAAGCAATTATAATTTGTAGCGATTATTTAACTCATAAAATACAAATATTTTATGTTTTACCCGTCTGGTTGTTTATCGCCAACGGCCAACGCATAAATTCCGTAATTCCATTGAAAATTGATATCTTCGTAAATGAAATTACCCTCTTGTGGATCCGAGCCCATGAAATTATGTTGTACCTGCCATACGTGATCCTTTTTCAATGAGTACACGATAATTGATCTAAATAAATCGGCAACGTACGCATGCACGTCATCACAATTCTCACCATCTTCGTAGTCAACCGCTACACGAACAAAAGAGCTGAGAGGATTATTAAATTTTTGGGGAATTTCAATTCGTCGAATCACAGTATCCGTGATTAGATCAAAAATAACAATGGCTGGTGGTGCAATTACACGTCTGCTGCCAAAATGATCAGTGTAACCGGCGTCAATTACCCAAAGTCGATTACATTTATCAATATCAAAATGTCCCGAATTAATTACTGTTGATGGGCTTACTAAGCGCACAGTTCGATTTGCTGGATCTTCATTAACGTAGTTGTCTTCAAACGATGGATAGGGATGGAGAATGGGTGATTTTTCGGTAGTATTATGTAAAAAATAATTCAAGGATGATAACACTCCCGGTGTGGTCCTAAAATTATTCAGAATGTTTTTTATATTGTTCAAGTAAATTATGTATAATTTTACCTAAATACCGCAACAAACATTTTGTCTTGCCACGGTATTGCTGTCTTAATACCATTTTTGCTAGGAATATAGCTTCCAGTTGCAATTGCTTGTTTTCGTTGATTCGGTGAAATCGCAAAATCGACAATATCCCAATAAAACATTTCGGTAAGCTCATTTTTATCTGGTCCATGGGGATCGCCTTGGATTCCACTTAAAGCCGCCACACAGAATATCACTAGTAATTGCATTTTAGATGTACTCACTATTCAGTCCACTCACAAACAAATTTTTAATTAAAAATATTTTTGCGCAGCTCATTTTATACACGCAAAACGATTAACAACCTTGGTTATTAAGCGAGACTCAAAGTTTGCACAACTGCGAGTCTGTAACCAAATAATTTTAAAAATTCTTTGCTATGCAACTGATACGTTTGAAAATTAAATTAATTTTGGACTCGTGTCGCTAGTTGAAGTGTTCAACATATTTAAAATCTGTTTAAATAAGTGTACTAACCGGTTGGCACGTACTGAAATTTTAATTCAATTCATACAATTTTTTGGAATTCCAACTAGTTTTAAAAATATATAAAGCTTTGCGTGCATTGATTAAAATGTATTTGTGGAACACCCTTCAAGGAACATTGTCCCGTGATAGACCCCAAATCAGCCATTGATCTTGTATCAACACCAACAAAATCGGCTGTCCATATTATTACAAAGCAAATTTGCATCTTCAAACCAGTCGCACCGCAGCGCAGCTAACCCTACATTTTTCGCTCTATTTAGTTAAATGAGTGTCCATCACGCAAGCCGGAGCCTTATCAGCCAGTACCAAACCCACTATGGCACAAGTTGTAACGGTTGAGACGTTCCAGCGGGTTGAATAGTATTTTTATATAGGCTATTGGATATCGGATAGTGATTCTTAACAGGGGGGCCGCGGCCCCCTGGGGGTCCGTAAGAAGTTTGCAGGGGTCCGCCAAAGTTTCCAAAATTTCCTTCAGAATATAAAAAAAATAAAATTGATGTACAGTAAACGCTCGATTTAACGGACCCCGATTTAACGGACGCTCGATTTAACGGACGCTCGATTTAACAAACGCTCGATTTAACAGACGATGTTTGGAAGAAATTCTGGAATTGGTCATTTGGGATGGAACTCGATCAATTCTTAACTGATTATGATGCTAAATTTGACTCCGCAACTAAAACAATGTTGTCTGTGGTAAGATTTTGAGATTCAGTGGTCCATTTACATCTTTTTTGGAGCATCGTCAAATACTCGCGATGCCAGCGATTCCAAAAATGTTGCTGCATCTGCTTTACCAGTCTCCATCTCGCCAATGGTGAAATATTTTGTTCAGTGACGTTTTCCTCGGCTAAATCAGTGAATGACCGATTAAGAAATGTGCCGGTGTTATACAATCAATATCCTCGGTTTGGGTTACTGCTATTGGCCTTGAATTCATGATCGCTTCTATCTTCGTCAGCAATGTGGAAAACTCCTCAAACGTAAGTATGGATTCGCCAACAACCTTTCCTAGAAATATTTTTGCTTGCTTCACGGCAGCTTCCCATATTCCCCCCATATGCGGTGCTCCTGGTAGTATGAATTTCCATTCTATTTTGAATTTAGTAAGCGCTGAGGTTATATCAGACGCCTTGGCCTTTAGAAGTTGGAATAGCTCTTTCAGGTGATTGTTTGCACCAACAAAATTTGTCCCATTGTCGCTGAATATCGTGTGACAAGTACCTCTGCGTGATGTGAATCTGGTGAGAGCAGCCAAGAAGCTTTCGGTCGTAAGATTGCCTACCATTTCTATGTGTACAGCTTTTGTGCTCAAACAAACGAATATACAGACATACGCTTTTACTGGAACTTGACCTCTTCTTCGTACTGGCTGTACTTTAAATGGCCCACAATAATCTATGCCCACTTTGTAAAACGGATGCACGTATTGAACTCGTTCAGGTGACAGATTTCCCATTACTTGATTTTCTGTCTTTGGACTATGCTTAATGCAACTTATGCATTTGGTTACTATGGCTCTGGATAGCAATTTACCTCTGATTATCCAAAACCTTCGCCGTACGATGCTGGTGAGCAGACTTACCCCAGGATGACTGAAGAGCATATGCGTATCTCGTACCAGACATTTGACTGCATGATGGTTCGCAGGTAATATGATTGGGTGCTTGACGTTGAACAGTGCTAAAGATTTCTGGATTCGACCTCCAACCCGCATGACGCCTCTCTCGTCTATGAAGGGATTCAGGCTTATTAATTTACTGTGCCGGGGTAATTTGTTCTTGTTTTGTAGTGCGGATATTTCTGCATGAAACTCCAATCGCTGAATTTCTCTTATAAGAATCATCTCAGCAGCTCCTATCTCCTCTCTGTTTGACTGTCTCGTCCCTTGTGTGTGATTTGCCCTGTGCCTTAGGTTGTAGAAATATCGCCTAATGATTGATAGTATTTTTGTCATTTTTGCAAAACTGGAGTACCTGTTAATGAAATCGTTTAGGAAACTGTTGGTCGATACAACAAATGTATCCAACTTTGATGGACGTAATTCTTCATTAGTGATTCTTCCAGTCTGCAAGCCATTGGACTGAATAGCTTTCAATTGCTCAGCATCCACTAACCAATGTGGCCCACACCACCATAGCTTGCTTTCAGCAAACTCCATCGTGCTCATGCCTCGAGAAGCAATATCAGCAGGATTATCTCTTGACGCAACATGCCGCCAATGTTCTCGCTTGTATAGTTGCATTATCTCGCTAACTCGGTTTGCCACGAATGTTGTCCAACGTCTTGGATGCGCTGATAACCAATCCAATACTATTTGTGAATCGGTAAATAATGTGATTTTGGATATTCGCATGGTCAATGACTCTTCTATTAATTTCACCAGATTCGCTAGCAGCACTGCACCCATCAATTCGAGCCGTGGTATACTAATTTGCTTTACTGGTGCTACGCGAGATTTGGATGCAATTATATTAGCCCGAGGTCCATCGCTTGTTTCTACTACAGCATATACCACTGCGACATATGCATGTTCGCTTGCATCACTAAACCCAATTATACTAACCTGATTATTGGACTGTAACCATCTTGGAATTCGCAATCGGGTAGTTTCGACTATATCACTTCTAATTACCATCCACTGTGTCAGAATGCTTGGCGGAAGCTCCTCATCCCAGCTTAAATTCTGTATCCAGAGATTTTGGAATATAATTTTTACTTTGAATACTATTTGTGATAACCAGCCAAGCGGATCGAAATTACGACTGGCATCTGATAGTAATGTTCGCTTTGTGTGGTTGTCGCGCTCCGGTAATTGCACGGTGAATTTAAATGAGTCTTCTGAAGGGTCCCATTGAAGGCCCAGCACCTTTGGCGTATCTGCTTGTTCTCCGATTTCCTTACTCTCCTTCTCTTTGGTGGCTTGAATAAATGATCGCAACTCATCGTTATTCGTCAAGAATTTCCTGAGTTGAAATCCATTTATGCCTAAAGCGTTTGTCACCTGTTGCATTAGAACCTTGAGTTGTGTTACTGAAACTGCTCCGGTCATCATGTCATCGACATACATATCTTCTAATATTGCTTTTGCTGCCTCTGGCTGACTAGAATGCAATTGTATGCCAATATCCCTTATGCTTCGGATTGCTAAAAAGGCTGCTGCTGCTGTTCCATATGTCAGCGTTTTCAACTTATACGTGCTTGGTTGATGGTGTTTATTGGTTCGCCATAAGATGTTTTGGCATTGTTGATCTTCGATATCTACCCACACCTGCCTATACATTTTTTCCACATCGCCACACAGCTCGAACTTATGTTGTCGAAACCGTATTAGTATATTTACAAGTGGAAGCTGAACTGTGGGGCCCACCATTAAAATGTCATTTAATGATAGCCCAGTGGACGACTTGGTGGACGCGTCAAAAACGACTCTGAGCTTTGTTGTCGTACTGTTTTCTTTTAAAACCCCGTGGTGTGGAAGGTAGTAAGTGTTTGCCTTGTTATACCCATAAACTTGCTCCATGCGCCCAAGTTCCTCATATTCCGACATAAATAATTTATATAATCGCTCAAAGTCACTGTCACGTTCAAATCTCTTTTCCATTGATTTTAGCCGATTAAATGCTGCATTGTAGGTTGTTCCCAGCATATTACGAGATTGTTTAAACGGCAACCTGACGGTAAATTTACTGTCTTCACCAATCTTGGTCGTTGTTTTAAATAGAGCTTCACATTTTTCTTCCTCTGGTGTCTTTCTGATAGCCCTTGGAAGTTCTTCTATTTCCCAAAATTGGCGTAGGGATTTGTCAATGTCTAGCAGAATGTTAAAGTTCCTGGTTATGCTTGTAACGCTATCATCTTTTGCAATGCTACCGGCCACTATCCAACCAAAACTTGTGCGAACCGCTGTCAACCCACTTTGCAACTTCTGGCTCTTAGATTCTAGAACCTTGAAAAATATATCCACCCCCAACAGCACATCAATGTGCCCAGACTTGCTATAATTGGGATCCGCTAGCTGCAGTTTACTCAGCATCTGACGATCTACCTCTGACAAACTAAACTCATGCGATATATTCGACACCTTCGGAATGATAAATACTTGCGTTTTGAATGTGGCCTTGTGTTCCATGGATGCAATTGTCACCTCTGTAGACCCTTTGGTTGTTCCCATGCCTGTTTCTCCGAGTCCTTTCACCAGAATCCTGGTATTTTCTCGTTTAAGATTTAAATCTTTCATGCATGCCTCAGATATGAAAGATGTCTGTGATACAGAATCCAATAGCGCTCGGTATATTTGCCATTGCCCGTTGACGTCTCTAATTTTAATCAACGCTGTTGGTAATATCCCTTGCGAAAGTAATGGCCGTGCCGTATGCGTTTTCGTTTCGTTTTCATCGTTTTTGTCCTTCGAGCTGGATGCTTCATTACTAGTGGATAAATCAGCTTGGTGAACCTTTGGACCTGCTTGTTGATCTTTGCTAATTGCTCTTGCTCCGTCGGATGAATCATGCAACGATGTGTCATGCTTACGATGGCAGTGTTGACATCTCAACTTGGATCTGCAATCGTGTACTCTATGACCACCATTTAAACAGTTGAAGCATCTATTGCTTCTTTGGATTGCATCTGCTTTGTCGCCCGATGTCATATTTTTATATTTGTCGCATGCGTATACTCGGTGCCCATCTTCTTTACATATTGGACATGGGGTTCCTGTTGTTGCTTCGACGGGGTAAGCGCGTGTAACTGGTGGGCGAGCTGTATTTAGTTTCTTTGCATAACCCCTTAAGGATTCCAGCATGTCTATGCGCTTACTAAGAAAAGCAAATAATTCTTCTATTGTAGGAAGATCATTCTCCACTGTTTCCTGTGCCCAAAGAGATCTGGTTTCATTGTCTAATTTATTCAATGCGATGTGAATTAGCCAAGGATCCCTTTTCTCGGCATTAGGACCTAGCGCTTTAAGCCCTCTAATCGATTCGTCTAGGGCATCTGTTAACTTCTTTATGTTAGTGGAATTTGGTTGCATAATACTGGATTGGTCCATATAGTTTTTAATGAACGCGTTGACCGCATAGCGTTTCCGTTCGTATCGTTGTATTAGCTTCTGGAACGCTTCATTATAGCTTGTATCGGTTACGGGCAGGTGACGAATAAGTGCCGCTGCTTCTCCCTTTAGCAATCCTTTCAGATATTGAAATGTTTGCGCTGCTGTCAAATTATCTCTGTTATGAATTGTAGCGCTGTAAATGTCAAAGAAAGACTGCCATTCCATGTAGTCCTCATCAAATGTTGGAATATTAACCTTTGGCAGACGGGCTTCAGTATTTTGTTGTTGGGAGGTGTTCAACATTGTGGTATCTAGCTTTTGGGTAGTGATAAGACTGCGTTTACGTATAACACCATTCAGTCCTGCAAGAACTGAGTAATAGTTGTCCTCGAATCCTGGCAGGTCTGATTCGACTTCATAATCTAAATCGAACATCTCTCTTTCGATACTCTGGAACTCATTCAATAATTTCTGCGCTCTATCTTGTTTCACATAAATTTCATCTAAGCTAGCATTCTCTATGTTGCTCCTTGTGTATGTGAGTAACTTTGTCATGGACCCCTTCACTATTGACCTTTGTTTCTTCAAGCTCTCCATCTTGGTACTCATTAATATTGTTTGACGTAGTTCCCTTAGACCACAAACTCAATATATCCAGACGAATTATTGGCGAATAAAGACATGGTTTTATCAAATTGACTGATAATTGCGCCAATTGTGTGGTGAGAAAAATTTAAACTACATCGAGGAACCCCATTAGCTATTTTGATATTCATTTGACATCTACTTACTAGTAGATGGCACTACCATCAACATAGTCGAAAACATCACAATTTTTACGTATGCAGATACACAAAAAACTGAAAAACAATTTTATAAGTGAAAACTGTAAATTATTATTTTTTATTTGTTTTTAGTTTCGTTATTCCATTCATTGGTTGTTTTAAATTATATTCATATTGTTTATTTTCATACCTACCATGGATCAATAAGAAAATTTATTGATAAAAAAATTACTATTAGTATTAGCTATATGTATACGAAAAATAAAAATCATGAATCGAACAAAATAATATCGGCAGTTAGTTCGACACACATACACACAAAAAATGACACATGGTATGCACGTTGTTTTACTTGAAATTAGTTTTAATTGTTATGTTAAATAATTTTTTGTTTAATATCGAATTTGTTGTGCAACCATTATTATAATCAATTAACTATACGATGAGTTAACCCTTTGACTGTCCTGCGCATCATATGTGATGATGATACACTTTGCCTTATTTTTTATTACAAAATTTTGTTTGAGACTGAGAACATTACTAACTGATAAAAATAATTAATGTACCTATATTTACTAACTGTAAAAACAGTTATAAATTTTGTACAGAAATAATAACAACATATGCTTTGGTATATTTTGTATTTAGTCTTAATACATACATTTCAACTACATATTTTGATTTGATGCTAATTGATAACGAGAAAAATTATGAACGATATGCACAGAACGTCCGACTAGTAAGTTTTAATATTAATGGTGGTCAGGCAAAGGGTTAAACAGGTAGGGTATTGAAAAAGAATTGCGATGAGGTTATTCAAGAGAGTGAGGTTATTTGACATTAAATTTGAATTTTTAATCCCTAGAAGAAAATGTACATCAAACATATGTATGGGAACGTTTCCGTATACAATAAATCGTCCATATACAATAAATTTCACTTGGTATACCACTAGATAAAGAGAAAGAAACCAGCAATTTTACTAGTTAAATTATAATTAATTTATTTAATCAAATTCAATAACAATAAAACAAATAAAATAAAAATTTCAATAATAAAGTTTTATTAAAATTAAAATAAATTTTAATAAAATTTAAAAATAAAATAACAACCCATGTGCGGTACATTTCATTATATAATTATTTGTTTTGCAATAGTATTCGCCAATTAGGATTTCGTACGGTTTTTAATTTTTTTGTATGTGTTTTTCAGCTAACCAGGTACAGTGTTTTCTGATTAAAACTAAAATCATGAAGTTTAAGGCTGCCTTGTTATGCTCATGGCATGGATTTTGTTCGACATACAAATCTTTGTAACACCTGCTGGTGTTAACAATACAAAGTTGGACAATATTCCTCTTCAAATCTTTCATATTTGCACGTTCTGAAAACATCCGGGAAAATAAATAAATTTGTTCTTTGCAAATTTTGAAATAATAATCAGTTGGGGCTTTAAGATTCTTCTTTTTTTCATCGTCATAATTTTTATTGCTAATCAAATATTCTGTCGGAGCCTCTAAAGTTTCATCAGTTTTGATAAACATGTTTTCACAACGAGCACATTTAATTTTACTCAAAATTTTGAACGCTACGTAGCCCACAATATACCGCATTGAAGCTTCTTGCAAAGGTACGAGTACATCCAAATTAAAAAAAATTTCAGATATATCTGATATGTCATCAACAGGTGGCAGCATCTCATAATGCATGATTCCTTTTCGCGTTTCGCAGATAGAAATCCGGTTCATTAAATTTTTAACTGTTAATTCATGAGGTACCCAAACGTCAAGCTTTTTTTGTATCCAGCCATTTTCAAATGGTTTAAACCTGTTTTGTGATCAATATTGTATTCTTTACCAATGGCATGGCTGCTTATATGCTGGTCTTCTTCAATTTTCTGCATGATTTCATCGAATTTACCACTGGTTGGTCGACTAGAGCGAGGGGCATCTTTCACATCCATATTTCCAGGTTGAAATCGAGATTTCTTTGCTGCTCATTTTGATAAAGCACCTTCTCCATGCACAATTTGTTCGCAAGCCTGAGCCGCGTTTTTAATTTTGTCGTAATAAAATTGTAAAAGTAAACGAATTTTTTCATTATTTATCTATATGTTTAAAATGTAACTTTTTATTCATTTTTCCGATTTTAATGTTTTGTATGCCAAAGTGCAAGTTAAAATGTCACCTTTCAAACGCATACAAGGTTGCCTGATACGTTCAATGTTTACTGGGACATATGAATGTAAAGCGATCTACCCCGAAAAAACCACGAAATTTTTCTCCTACACCAATATAAATGTACTAAAATGTTAACTCGCACAATTTTCCTTAAAACGAATTTAAAGTTTTCGATATATTATTTATCCATAGATCATCGTTTTTATCATATCCTGAAATGGACCCAGTTTCAGACTTCTAAATAGTCAATAGTAACTGAGTTGTTAGGACAATGAAATAGAATGTAAAACAGCAAGCTTTTGCTAGCGACATAATTGTTTTCAACATTTATTATAACTATATAAATTAATAAATCATCATCCTCAGCTATTTATCTACTATTTCGAATAACAACATAATCGAATGATTAATATTTTATTAAATAATAACTAAATTAAAATCTATACAACTCAATGATCGTAAAGATTGGTATTAACTAATTCAACCCGGACAAAAACTTTTTTCGTTTGTTGCCAAGTGAAAGTGAATAACACAAGAATGGCATTAGAAAATCTGGAACATTGGCCCCTTAGCTGGCGTTTCTATTCTTATTACTCCTCATCTGCGATACAATAAATTGCGAAAGTAGGCGTTAATTTAGGTGTATATCTTTTCATTGGTTGTAGAATACTGCAAAAAAGGATTTATTATTCAGAAAATTGAAACTACATTAATATGCGGAAAAAATTCTTGGTGGGTGGTTAATGAATTCAAAAGTTGTTAGAATGAACAACTTATGCCATTTGCCTTGACTAAACAAATATTGAAGCTTCTGCTATTGTTCAGCACGCGACTGATGCAATTAAGTTTAGGTGGTTACTTTTTGATTACTTTTTGATTATTAGATTAGAATTGTCATAATTTTATTATGGTGTACTCCGGATGATTTTAAAATTTCTGTACATGTACATTAACAAATAAACTACACAGAATAAATATTTTATTTTAGTGATATCTGTCTTTAAATTTCAGGGACTTCTAGTTTGAATTTAGTTAAGTCAATGTAGTTGATTGCACACAGCATTAATATAAAACAAAAATTTAGCTTTCAAGTGAATGTGTAAAATCCTTCGGACTTAGAATAACTTCAATGTTTGGTTGGCATGGCAGAGAGAAACAATTTTACAATGTATCCCAACAAAGTCAAACAATCGTTGTTTTGGTCAGTAAATGGAAGGAAATAAATTCATCCTCCGGGCATGCTAGTATTCCTCATCAATATGCCTCTTTCAGATGCCCTGGGATCTGGATTGGTTCCAATGAACTAATCATTTGCTCATTAATCCGAAATTTAATTGATTGTGTACCTTAGAAATAAAGCGGCTAAATCCCTACTATGTTGTCAAATAACTTTTGCTTACTACCATTTGCAAATATCTCTTGGCAATTTTGCAAACAGCTTCGCATAAAAAGGCAAATACCAATCAAACAATTAGCCGAAAACCAGTTTAAAACAAGAAACAAATATTATCCATACGTGTTTTTCTATGATGAAAAGTAACTGATTGTTTTGTATTCCACCAATTATTTTAGATAAAACCTTAAGTATAGAAGAACTGGTATAACTAAAAATTAGTATATGTTACTAATTTTTACTTATATTCTTCGATGAATAGCCATAATTTTGTTTTATTTCAAAATAGGCTAACAGTTTTTTTTATTGTTTCACTGCAGAGTTCATCGAACAATACGCAGATATTTAATATTTTACAGAAATACTTTTTTATTTAATTATTATAAACAAATCATGAGAACTTAACCACTTAAGTGACGGCTTTTTGTGAGAAAGTGTATCCATAAATTGTTAGGTTTTTTTTTACATTTCTTTAGAAAATAATACAAAATTTTTATTTTTCAATTATTGTTTCAATACAAGCTTTGCGCGAGCAAGACTCGGGCAAATAAAAACACAATCGAACTACGCGTCCGAGTCACGCTCGGGCAAACCACTCAAGTGGTTAAAGATGCAGTTTAGCAAATATTCTGGTGCCCCACTCCATATTGGGTTTAAATACACTATATGTGAATATATGGATGATATGTAGATCATACTCAGGATTGGTTTGGGTAAATTGTTTCGCGTTATTTTTATCGCAAATATATATATTATAATGCATTTCTTTAATTTATCTTTATGTAAATTCCATTTAAAGCTGGAGTCAATTACAAGCCTCAAATATGAATATGTTGTTGCTCTTTATGATTAATAAGAAAAGTATTAATTTTAGTATTCAATTTCAGGAAATCTCTAGATACATCCAAAATATATATTTTTTTTCTTAGGTACTGATTTAATGAAGCAATTATTGAAGACCAATATCATCATTAATCTCGATTAAACCTATACTAAACCTTTATCCTTCCTTGCAGTAGATCAGAATTGAATCGTGTCGTGCCGTAGGATCGCTATGTGTTTGACACACATTTTTTGATTATCATTTATATGTAAATATTAATATAATTACCGAGACCGACTAAAGCATCTCGGCATTATGATGTATTGCTCATTTTTACACGTTTTTTCAAATAGAAGCGCATTTGTCTTCACACATATTTAACTCTATTGATTATCAACAATCAATAAATATAGGTACATACGTGGAAAAAGAAGAATTCTCAATGAAAAGTGTATTAAAAATAAAAAACGATGATCTATGATAAATAATATAACGTATACTTTATAATCGTAATTGTGCGAGTTAACATTTTAATACATTATATTCCTGCAAATTATGGTTCGCAAAAATATCAAATGGGAAACAAACGAAGGACGAAAAGTGAAAACTATATAAAATATGACTCCCCGAATTAAAAAAAGGCTGACTTAAAAATTGTATTTTTCCGGACTTAAAACCAGCGTTTTATTTCATTTTAAAATTGACTTAAAATCTGTAATGAAAATGAAATAAAAAAAACCGTACTTTATTAATGCATATCATAAGCCATTTTGAAAATGATTTAAGAAGTGTATTTATAAAAAGCATAAAATGTGTATTTATAAATGGCATAAAAGTCCACTTATAACGCATGCATTTCTATGTCTATCAAAAACAAATGTAAATTTTATATTTATAATGTAAAATAAAATATGGCTATTTTCAGTCATTTTGAAAATGAATTATAAAATGTATTTTTAAAATGACTTAAAATATGCCTTCCCTGTGTCATTTTTAAATTAAATTTGTTTTTGTAAAACACCTTTGTTAAGTCAGAAAATTTGTTATAAATATGACTTAAAAAAGGTCCCATTTTTGCATATACAAATATATTTTTTAAGTCTACCTTTTTAATTTCGGCCTTTTTCAATTCAGGAAGCCATAAAATATGTCTGAGTAGTTCATAAAAATTTTTAACTACATATCCACACACAACACAACTATATATAGAAACAAAAAACTACATGCAGCAACATTATAGAAAAAAGAATTATGTATCTATTTTACGAAATTTATTTAAAATCTATTTTTCTCTGTACATGTATAGCGCACATGGCCAAGCTCCACGTGCTTCACTACACTACCCGTGTGTTGTGATATACATGCATATTTTATTTTTTATAAATATTCATTATCCATACTACATACACACAAAACAACTAAACATGAATAAGAGAGCTCGTTTTTAATAAGCCGACACTATGATCATCGTGTTGTTTTGTTATTGTTTCCTTCATTCATAAAGTTTTATTACTATGTGATGTGTATGTAGTTTAGGTGCGAAAAAAATACGAACGTTTTTTTTAGGCTGTTTCTGCTATGTATATATAGATGGCAGGGTTATGGGGTTCCTCGATTAGATTACAAAAAATAATGTAATATGAAAAGTGGAGCCACAGTATTCGACCAAACTTTCTTTCGCAATAATTCGTCTGTATATATTACGTTTCTTAGACCAACTTAAATTAATCGACACCTGTTTTGTTTTATTTTTAGCACTTCGCACACGCTGCCAGCCGTATGATTTATTACGTGGGATACGAATACTTAATTTACCGAAATCACTAACTGGCTTTCACGAAATTAAATCGATAACTGAATAAATTCACTTATTTAACACTTCAACTGTTCTTTGGTTTGTTAACCGAAATATGAAACGTGAATCAATGAAACGTGGTCAACGGTTTCACTTAGTAGTTAAATATATTTACCGTTATAACTGCTGATAGGTCAACTTGACCAACGGTCCAACGGTTTATCTGATACGTGGATCTAATTTACCGTCGCTTCTCTGCTATGCGTTATTTTATTACTCGGCAAATAATTTTAGATTTGGAGGAAATACTGCAATTCTGTTTGATGGTTGATTATGATGCTCCGCAGAAAAACAATATCTCGTCCCTGCTCGGGCGCCAATGTTTGTATGGATAATTGTGTTGTGGACACTTCACCAAAATGATTTGTATAGGTACTCCGTTATATTTGCTCGTCCGCTTCTTATCCAACTCAATTTTGAATATTACCAAATAAAACACCTTTATAATATTTTATTTACTTGATTTTTAATCTTTATTTGGTAATGGCTCGCTTGTAAGTAAATGAATTTTTCTGATTTTTCTTCTGATCAAAACCGGTCCTAAACCGCTGAGAATTTTTATTGTTGGCTTAGATGCCCTCTGTGATACGTAATTCATATTAACTTTATTCTAAGATTATTTATGAGCAAGTAAAAAATGACATCTATTGGCCACTAGCTAACTTAATAATAAAGGCTACATTATATATAATAAAATTAATCTATTACAAATTAAATGACTTTTCTGTTTTAACAATTTATGAGCTGTCAAATTTATCAATTGTAGACAAATTAAGAAATCACCCGACCCGTGTATAAAGATAGCAATCCGCACAATTAACCACTACCATTTGCTTTTTAATAATGTTTTTCTTTGTAGATCATCTTTGGCGATTTCTGATAAACGGCAACTCAACAGGTATGTTGGATGGAAATGGGATTACTAAACGATTTTTGGAAGAAGTTCTGGAATATGGCCACCTGGGACGGAACTCGACCTATTCTTAACTGATTATGATGAGATTGGGTATGTTGGATGGAAATGGGATTATTGAACGATTTTTGGAAGAAGTTCTGGAATATGGTCACCTGGGACGGAACTCGACCAATTCTTAACTGATTATGATGGGATTGGGTATGTTGGATGGAAATGGGATTATTGAACGAGTTTTGGAAGAAGTTCTGGAATATGGCCACCTAGGACTGAACTCGGTCATTTCTTAACCGATTATGATGGGAATGGGTATTTCGTATGGAAAAGGAACTCTGGAATATCGCCACGAAACTCGGTAATTTAAACTAGGGTGGAACTCGATAGTAAGCAGCCGTTTTTCTTACAGCAAGAGTTTTGTGATGCGAACATGTTTCTGGTAAAGCAGGATGCCTTAACATCTATCACAAGTATGCACCCCACTCATGGGATTAGTGGATTGAGCGGTAGGTCAACTACTTACTCTCACAAAAAATCATGTTATGAAACCTACACAAAGGGCTCGGATAAATTTATATTATTCTTATCAACAACGACCTCGAAAACTATTAACGGGAACATGGAATATGATGTCTTCTAAGATCATGAGATCTTCAGAAACTTAAGAACCAAGCGACAATTTACATTTATGTGATACTTGCAATACAAGAGCGCATAATCCAATGGCCATATTCCAGGACTTTTTCCAAAAATTATTATTTGATAATCTCATTTCATCCACAATGCCCAATTTCTGTCCTAGAAGGTCATATTCCAGAACTTTTTCCAAAATAAATTTGAGAATCCCGTTTCCATCCAACATACCCAATCCCATCATAATCGGTTAAGAATTGAATGAGTTCCGTCCCAGATGGCCATATTCCAGAACTTCTTTCAAAAATCATTAAATAATTCCATTTCCATCTAACATACCCAATCCCATCATAATCGGTTAAGAATTGGTCGAGTTCCGCCCCAGATGGCCATATTCCAGAACTTCTACCAAAAATCATTTAAGAATCCCATTTCAATCCAACATACCCAATCCCATCAAAATCGGTTAAGAAACTACTGACTTCCGTCTCAGATGGCCATATTCCAGAACTTCTTCCAAAAACTGTTTATGAATCTCATTACCATCCAACAAACAAAATCCCATCATAATCGGTTAAGAGATAAACGAGTTCTGTCCTAGGTGACCATATTCCAGAACAAGTGCAAAATCTTTAGTTGATTAAATTTAAAAATTTTCCATTCGGATTTAACATACATTCGGATTTAACAGACACCCCCAATTAGTCCGTTAAATCGAGCGTTTACTGTATAAGGTAAATGTACCAATTACCGACAGTATACATAGAATCTCGTTGATGTTTTGTTAAAATATTTTTTTCGGGTAAATTTTTTTTTATCTACATAATATGACGTATAAATATTGTTTATGACATGAATAATATTTTAAAAGTTAAATTTCAATGATTCTTTCATACTAATCATAAAAATTAAAAAATCAAATAATTTTATTGCATAGTCTATGTTCTTATTATCGGCATATACGATTTAATTTTGATCTAATTTCCGACAGCTCTTGTTCGTATTATCGACACAGTTTTACTAAAATTAATTAAAATTATTCTTTTGGAAAGTTTCGATTTCAGGAACGGCATAAATTTCTGTGACATTTAATAGAGTAGGTGGGCTGCACTACATACTATTTCCTCTTTACAGTAAATAGCGTCGTCCTGGCTTGGCCATTTCCAGTTTTGACCACTCATTTGCATTGTTTAAATGTATGTTTCATTTTCTTCTACTTCCAGTACATAACTAAGGAAACACTCTTCTTCATATGCAACTATAATATAATCGACAGGACATGTTTTGTTAATTTCTTTTATACTCGATCCGCCATCTTTTTGAAAATTAGTTTAATGATCTTGGTTGAAATTTCGTTTTATTAACTGTCTTTTCTCTTTTGCTTCTTTCAGTTTTTTCTTGTCGTCTCTCTTTCTGTCTCGCGCCAATTTTTCAGATACTGCTTTTTGTTTATCCATTTCAATTCTTTTTAAGTGTTCAAAACATTAACTTGATGTAATTGCATCAGGAGTAATTTTCCTTTGGACAATTTTCTTCTTTTCAGTTGGAGCCTCCGGATAATAAAAAAAATTTTTGAATGGGGTGGGAAAATCCTCTTTAAACGACAAATAAGAGCAACCCGGTTGCTGCTTTATGTTATTGTTTTGATCAGCAATATTTTTAAATGGCGTACTCATAACGACTGCACTGGATGTAATTTGGGATTAAGGAACATTGTTCAAATCAAGATCTTCGTAAAGAGGCACCGGGCCATCATTATCCACAATGCAATTCAACACTTGATTTTCCTGCCAAAAATTTACGTTTTGCATTGTTTTATTGTCAATCAATGATTGAATTTTGCTTGTGTTCTTGCGAAATCTATTTGTTTTTTTTTTCTAATTTCGCCATAAAAAATAGATTTTCATCTTTTATATCACCAGCCCACACCTCACAACTTTACTGATGATGATGATTAAGAGTATTTTATTCAAAGAATTACCCATTATCAGTTATACATTTTTCCCATTTTGCTGGCAGTGCTTGCATGGCACGCCAAAAAATTGTTCTTCTTCTGAGGCAAACTATAGTTATCGAGCCATTTTAATAAAGTGCTACTCAGCCATCCCGTGCCCAATCGATGCAAATAAGTGATATTCAGACGGAGACAAATCTAACAAGTAAGCCGCATGTGAAAGTTTTTCCCAATTAAGAGGTTCCAACGTTTCCATGACCGGTTTTGCTTTGTGTGATTGATGGTGCATTTAGGTTTCAGTTGTTGACACTTAGACTATTTTTGGCCTATTGTGATACCACGCATTTACGCCACATCATTAACCCGTTCACCTGTTCACCTACTCACACAACTATAGTATACTACCTGCATATTGCAAGCCCCATGTCAATCTGTACATTGACATGGACGGTGGGTCGGCGCTGAATTCTGCACTCCATCAGAGGGTCATAGTTGTGTTTATTAACATCACCGATTGTAATCGATGATGAAATATCGATTTGGATCTAGCCTCTGATGGGATTCGAACCCACTACCTCCCGGTCGAAGTGCCGAAACTTTAACCAGTGCACCACTTGTCCGGTGAGTGATGGTGCATTACCATGACGCAAAATCACATTGTGTTGCCTTTTATCATATTCTGGTCGTTTTTCACGCAGAGATCGATTCAAATTGATCATTTATTGTTGGTAGCGTTCAATATTTACGGTTTCGAGAGGTTTTAGCAACTCAAAATAAATCACACTCTTCTGATCCCAACAATAACATAGAGCATTGTATTCCGTCCGAAGCGGTTTGGGCTTGCAGTCGATGTCGATGGTTGTCCTTGATCAACCCAAGACATTTTGCGCTTTGGATTCTCAAAATATATCTAGTTTTCATCGCCAGTCACAATTTGATGGAAAAATAATTTTCTTTTGTATCTGGCGAGCAACATTTCACAAGTGGTTTTTCTATTTTCCTCTGGCCTTTAATTCAGTTTTTTGGAACCCATTTTTCTAGCTTTTGGATCTTTCACATGGCTTTTAAACGTATGGAGACGGCTTCTCGTGACACATTCAATTGATCCGCGAGCTGTTCTTGCCTGCCTTCAAACTTTTTGGTGGTCTTCCACGTTCTTCGTTTCTCACGCCAAAATCACCACTCTTGAATTTATTAAACCAAGAGCATGCTCACCGTAAGTGTTGATAAGCATTCTATGTGATTCTGCAGCAGTTTTCTTCAAATGATAACAAAAAATCAACGATGTCCCCAAATCGTAATATGTAGGCAAACAACCCGACATTTTTAACATGTAAGAAAAATGCGTTATTGTAATCAAACTTGTACGGTTAAAAATTGGATGTTGTGGACACATGTCAATAGAAAACAATGGCACCGATGACGTGTTTGTCGAAAGGTACATTGATATAGGTGGCGCCATTTATTGGTAAATTCCGTTTTCATATTTCCACAAATACAAATTATTATTAAAAAAAATGGGGACCACAAAAAAATTATGAATTATTTAGTGGGCCGCGAGTAAAAAAAGGTTAAGAACCACTGGGATAGAAGACAGAAATATTTTCATGCAAGTGTTAACTAGTATAATTATTTATGTACCTGGTTAACCGTAATAATTATTGCTATAATTAGATAAATTAAATATCGTTCGATTATGTTTACTCGGCTTTTAACAATTCGCAAAAATCCGCTTCGTTATTTTTAGACATTGCAAAAGCGTTTGACACGGTGGAGCACGAGGTTCTTGCAAACAAATTATTAAATATAGGTATCAGAGGTAAAGTTTTTGACTGGTTTGTTAGTTATTTCAACAATCGTAGCCAAATTGTTAAAATAAATGATAAATTTAGTGAACCTGGTTACTTAAATTGCGGCGTTCCGCAGGGATCAGTATTAGGACCTATTCTATTCTTAATCTACATAAATTCTATATTCGACATCGATCTTCTGGGGCACACCACTGCATTTGTGGACGATTTAGCATTAAGTTACACTTCAGCAAACCCTTTGGATTTACAGAACCTAGTTTGCATAGACTTAGTGAATCTTGGTAATTGGTTTTACTACCATCGCCTGGCTCTTAGTAATAAATCCAGAGTAATGTTTTTTGGTCAGGCCGCATCTCCCAATTCTAAGGTTTTGTATCATGTTCCATTTTGCTCTGGACACTCATGTTCATCGCAGTGCTTTGAAATTTCCCTCGTAAATGAGTTTAAGTACTTAGGAGTTACCATCGATTCGCAGTTGAAATGGAATTCTCATCTCACCATTGTCAGAAAAAATGTTATTACTGCGGCTTATAAATTCTACCATCTGAAGCAATTATGCCCACCGTCAACACTGCGAGTTCTATATCATGCACTAGTTGAATCTATTATTATGTATGGTATATCAAGCTGGGGTGGGATTTATTTTTCCAATATAGAGGACCTATACATTTCACAAAAACGGATTATTAAATTGATTTATTGTCGGCCTTTAACAACTCCAACAATTCCCTTATTTCAAGATTTGAAATTATTACCTTTAAGATATCTCTATGTTTATAAGGTATTAAAGATGTTTTTTGTTCGGAGTTCCAGTTTCCATAGTCGTATTCATCACACGTATACTTTAAGGAATCCGAACAACTTTGCCGGTTTACGTTGTAATAATGAAAGGTTCAGAAGGTCTTACTTTTATATGGGATTGTATTGGTTTCACAAATTACCAATAGAGTTGAAAACCATTCCGATTGGCCGCAAACACTATTTTGATAAAATGATTCGACATTGGCTGATTAATATAGACAACATTGAAACCTACTTCTAATTTTTCTTTTTTGTATTGTATTCACTAAATATGAGCTGGAATTTTAATTTTATTGTATGTATTATTTATTTATTCTTTTATGATAGTTTTTAATTTATTATTTTTATTTGTACACTTTTGGCAACCTAAATTTCATGATTTTTTTCTTTCTTGCTCCCCCACAGGTTCTAAAAACCTATTACGAGCTCTAACTTTATTAGAAATAGTTTATGATTTGTATTAATGTATGTAAACCTGTTTTTCTAAATTTTTTTTTTTTTTTTTTTTTTTTCATTAGGATAGGTGGAAATGCATTTACGCACAATGTGCTGGACTCCCGCCACCGGACTACCAGCTAAAACCACCTCCCCCCTTCTACCGGAATAACCTGGGACTGTTTAACACATTGCTTCGGGTTATCGGTTTTTTATTGTTTGCTCTAACGAAGCACCCTCCTGTATTTTATTCTATGACTTTGTTTTTTTTTTTTAATTTTTTTATTTTTTTTTTATTTTTTTTTATTTTTTTATTTTTTTTTTTTTTTGTTTTTTTTTTTTATGTGATGCCTCCATCCAGGCCTCCTCTCCTTTCCCCAAGAACGACTTCCACGAAACGCTCCATTGTCGTCTAGCTCTCCTCATTCCCTAACACCACCTCGACCGCAGTCTCTGGTGTCCAGGCTCTCTTTTCTCTCTCTTTTTTTTTTTTTTTTTTTTTTTTATGTGATGCTTCCATCCAGGTCGCCCTTCTTTTCTTTGAGAATGACTTCCACGAAACGTTTTATTGTCGTCCAGCTCTCCTCATTTCTTAACATTATCTCGACCGCCGTCTCAGATGTCCAGGCTCCGAATTCGCCATCTATTTGCTTCCTTTCAATCTCCCATCTTCCACACGAGAAAAACGTGTGCTCCGCATCGTCGATATCCTCCGGGCAATACATACAGTTTGGTGACGTGATCTTCCCCATTCTATAAAGATACGAGCAGAAGTATCCATGCCCGCTCAGGAGCTGGATCAGGTAGTAGTTCACCTCTCCATGTTCTCGCTCCACCCACTGACTAAGAGTGCCAATGAGTCTCGCCGTCCACCTGCCTGTGGTCTCCTGCTCCCATAGAGTCTGTCACGCCAACATGGTACGCGCTCTTTCTTCCCTTCGTATTCTTTTTTTCTCCCCCTCCGACTTCCTATGGTATATAACCTTCCGCTCTCTCGCCAACAGATGTATCGGTATAATACCAGCTATTACCAGAATGGCCGATTCTGACACCGTGCGGTAAGACGACGCCACCCGTAGGGCACTTCTCCGTTGTACTTGTGCCAATCGTATCCGGTACATCTCCTTGTCTAGAGAATCAGCCCATATTTCTGCTCCATACAGGAGGACGGACTGAACCGCTGCCATCAGAAGTTCGGCGACAATGTATGTAAACCTGTTTTTCTAAATAAAGAGAATAATAATAATAATAATAATATTGGGTGATGATCGTTGGATGATAATGAATTTTTTTTTTTTTTGTGTTCATCTTATTTTTTTAATAGCTACATACTAACGAGTTGGTAAGACAAAACAAAATTTGCGTCAACACACTGCTTTATCGGTCATTTTCATTTTGGAGCCGTGCAGTGGTAAGGTATTTTTGAAAAATATCTGGTTAAGGTATTTTTGAAAAATGCCTTCAGGCCCGGAAAATGCATTTTCCAATTGCAACATTACATTACTTGCCTATAATGGTGCAAATTATAGGAACGACTGGAAACTAGAAAAACTCGCTCGGAAATCATTACCCGAACTCGATTCTGGCATTAGTATTACCCGGGGGTTCACGAGGGTGGCTTTTTGGGGGTGCGAGGGGTAAATTCGGGAGAAATGGCAGCGTGCAGGAAAATCGCTCCAAACTCGTTGCTCGGTGGTTTTCGGGGATGCCGAATTCAATTCTGGCATTGGAATTACCCGGAGGCGCTCAGGGGTGCTCTGCGGGGGTATCCGGGGGTCATTCTGGGGGGGGGGGAGAATTGCATAGTCTATGGGAAGCGCTCCAAACTCGTTACTCGGGGGTTTTCGGCGGTGCCGAATTCCATTCTAGCCTCTGTGGAGTTGTCTGGGGGTGATTGGGAAGAAATGGCAGCGTCCATGAAAATCACTCAAAAATCCTTACTCGGGGGTTTTTGGGGATGCCGAATTTAATTCTGGCATTAGACTTGTCCGGGGGCGCTCGGGGTGGCTCTGTGGAAAATGGTAAAGGAGAAAGTGAAAAATCACAAAGTATTAATGTTGCATTATTCATTATAAACTTAAATTTTTAACTTAAATAATAAACATCTTGTTCAAACTCTTTTTCTTCTTCCCCTTCTTCATCTTCTTCCTCTTCTTCATCTTCTTCCTCGTCACTATTCTCGGCCCCGTTGGAAGTGCCTTTTTGGTTTGAACAATTACCTTCGCAATGCTTGCATGCAAGTGAGCACTCCAACCCACTTCAGCAGCACCCGCACCTCGTGCCACAGTCGGTTTCACAAGAAAAAGAAATTTTGTTTAAAATTTCCTTGAGACCGGCTCCCTGGGTCATGGTGACAGAGCTGAGCTCTCCATCCACCAATTTCCACAATAGATCTAAAGTCTCGTCTTGACCTTGTGAACCATACCAAGCCTGTACTTGAAAATAGGCACGCTTGATATGCTCGGTTAACGCAATGGCAGTCGGGATTATGCGTGGAAGATTGACTTTTTTAGAATTGGTGGCTTCAGCATACATTTTTGCTCGATAGCTTTGGACGAGCTCAATTCCAAATTGAGCCAAAGCTAAAGTAGTAAAGAGACAAAGCTAGACGAAGCCCATGATCTATTAAATTATCCATGAATACATGAGTGTTTGCTTAAATATGTCTGTAAACCCATGTAAATCATCGGATTTCTCAAACAAATCAAAGAATTTTACTTTCCCTCGATAGAAAAATGCTGAGGTTGTGTCCCGTGAAAACATGTAGAAATAATATATGAAACCTGATGCACGCACTTCTGGATGCTTAATTAAATTAAAGTTTGTTTTGTTTATTTATCAAATTAATATTATTACATTGTTTTACAAAGCGCTTCGCTTCATTTCGATTCTCACTTTACGCCGCATCATACTTCTACAGGTCCAAGAGTGCCAGACACCACTCAAACACCAAAAAAGATCCAAAGTCCAAAAAACTTGATTACTGTAGCACTGTATATTTTACATACAATGAAAAAGCAACGTGGTCCTAACTCCTAAACGACAGATGTAATACTGATGCCACAAAGATGCCGAATGCGCGCGGGAACTGGACCCATACTTTTTCCCTTCAGTTGATACAGAATATTTCTGTTTGCGCCGGTCCCCGTGGTAACGGTGCTTTACTCTCTTTATAGCTTTGGCGTCTTTTTCAAATCCAGTTTCGAGGCACAAAAGACTTCCAAAGCAATTGTTTTGATAATATGTTTTAATATACAACAAAAAAAATTATTATTCATACCCCCGGGTAATTCCAATGCCAGAATTGAATTCCGCATCCCCGAAAATCACCGAGTAACGAGTTTGGAGCGATTTTCATGCACGCTGCCATTTCTCCCCAATTCACCCCCGCGCACCAACACAAAGCCAATCCCGTGCACCCCCGATCAATTCTAATGCTAGAATCGAGTTTGGCAGCCCGAAAACCCCCGAGTAACGATTTCCGAACGATTTTTCCGAGTTGACAGTCGTTTCTATGATGGTGCAAGTAATGATGCAATTGGAAAATGCATTTTCCGGCCCAGAAGGCATTTTTCAAAAAATGCCTAAACCAGACGATATAGACTTTTTTCCTGGGGCCTTCCTGAACACAATGCAGAAAACCGCATCTCGATATATGATGTCCCTAAAAATTTCCGCTATTTCGGTCGATTTTCATCTAAATGCCCTGGACTAATTGGATTGTGTTAGTGATTTGTTATTAATCAATAACAAATATTAAATTAATTGAATTAATTATTAGAAAGTGAGAATTTCTGTAGTTACAAAATCGATTGAACCTTTTGTGGAGGAGATAAATTTTTGTTTGTGCATCTGCGGATTATACGCAAACAGTTTTGTAAAACCTTTTGCGTTTTCTTTCACTTTCAATAGAGGCACGTGAAATAGAATGAAAATATATAAAACTAATTTTCATACAAAATCCGGGGCCACCCAAAACGAGTTTTGTCGTGACATATTTTATTTTATACAGGGTGTACCGGAATTGGACGATCAAACTAAGCTCATTTCCAACGAAAACAGCCAAGTAAAGTTTTTTCGAATTGTTTATGGTGCAAAAGTTATTCCACTTTTACTGTTTTTTGAGAAATCACATGCTGGTTCGCATCGAGTTCTTGGTTTTTTTAAATTAGGTTTTTGGTGGGTACGCATACGATTTCTCTAAAAGTTCTTTGTTGACTTTCTTTTTTTGAATACGTTCTAGAACAGTGTGCCTTGTGCCGGTGTTACAAAGTCTCTTTATTTCTCAAAAAAAAATTGTTGATGCTTAAGTGATGCCAACACACGCCGGGCTGGTCACAACAGAAAATCTTTTATCAATTTGTTCCGGCTGGTTGTTGGTGAAACATTTTCATCCGTTTTTGTAGACCTTGTAACGTGGCCGAGCCATCTCACTCAATTGGATTTTATGAATTCGATGATATCGCTACCTTCGAGGAGTTGCTTTATTTCGTGATTCATACGAATCCAACATTCGTTGTTCGCAACTTTAATTGGACCAAAGATTGAACGGAGATCCTTCCTTTCGAAGGTAGATAATAATATACAATCGTTAGAGGTCATGGTCCAGCTCTCGCTTCCGAAAGTCAGCACCGGTATTATTAGTGCTTTATAAAGTGCGAGCTTGCATGACTGCGATAGATATTTCGATTTATTAATGCCAGTTGTCTGGTTTGCCATATCGATAAACTGAGAATATTTATCGATTCCAAAGATCTCGACGTATTTTGTGTCATGGAAGAATGGCTTACAAATAAGATTAATAAAGAATCTGTTTCGCTGAATGGGTACGACATCTTGAGATTTGACAGAACACATAAAAGGGGTAGAGGTGTGTGCATTTACTATAAAAAAATGTTTTAAGCTTAAGGCTATTCATGCATCCATTTATGGTAAAACTGAAGTTTTGATGGCTGAAACGATATTACCATCTATGACTGTACTGATTGTATAGCTTGCTATAACCATTTGGATGCTTTTCAGGAATTCTTATCCTCGCATATTTTAAATTATAATCATTTTATAATTGCTTGCGATATAAATTGCAATATGCTTGATAAGTCTCATAAATTCCATAATCTTTTAAAAGCCAACCATTTGGTATCAGTTCCGTTCTCACCTACTCATAACCGTACATGGCTCGATCAATACATTGTCCCAGAAGCAGATTACTTTAGAGTATTGGGGTCTAGTCAACACACTTTGCCTGATATCTCTGACCATGATTGTCTAATCATTTCTTATAAAGTCAGATCAAAGCGTGTTAAACTGGACTACAAGCTTATCCATGACTACAGTCAATTAGATTCGGAAAAGATAATGAAATACTTTTCTAGCATTAACTGGAACTTTTTGCATGCGTCTGATAATGGCAATCTCCTCTTTAAATCATTTTATAACTGCCTTTATTAAATTCATAACAATTGTGTACCAACTAAAAAATAGTTGATTGCCAATCGGCTGCCCCATGGTTTAATAGTAATATTGGATCATGCGTATACAAGGTACAAAAGAACTGGCGATACCTAGAATTATATCGTAAAGAACGCAATAGGATAATTAGCTTGATTAGTATGTCCAAACAAAAATATTTTTTTGGCAACAGTAAATTAACCAAGAAACGAATCTGGAGCAATTTCAACCATATTAGATTGGCGACTAGCAGGTCTGATGTTTCTACTGACTTAGACCCTTCAATTATCAACACATATTTTTGCAATGTGCCTCATTCATTGGTAGTTACTCCATTGCAGGGGATGGAGCGCATAGTCACGGATACTTCTCTCTCCTTCTGCAACGTAAGTGAATTAGATGTTTCCAAGGCCGTGTATCTTATTAAATCAAAATCATCCGGTCATGATAAAATAAACTTAAAATTTCTAAAGAATATTTTACCATACATTTTATCACCTTTGACATTCCTGATTAACAGTTGTATTATGCGATCTGCATTTCCTGAAATCTGGAAAATGAACACTGTGATTCCGATTGTAAAAAAGAAGGGTATCGATTCTTTGGATAATCTTAGACCGCTTAGTTTAGTTTCCATATTATATAAAATATTCGAGATCACTCTTCGTGATCAAATCAACCTGCATTTGGCTAATGGTAATTATCTAAATAAATTTCAATCCGGATTCCGTAATAACCACAGTACAACGACTACCCTGCTTCATGTTGTAGACGATCTGGCTTTTCATCTTGATCGAAAAAACTCATTTGTCGTTCTAATACTGTTGGATTACTCCAAAGCATTTGACTCTTTGAACCATGTTTTGTTACTATAGAAGTTCATGCTTTTCTTTAATTTTGACAATAGAGGACTTAAACTTATGTTTAGCTACTTAACAGACAGATTTTAAAAAAGTCATTGTAAATGGAAAAGAATCAGTTCCTAAGCGTTCCTATAGGTGTATTTCAAGGTACTATACTTGGCCCAACTCTGTTTTCCCTTTTTATTATAATGACTTACCACAAGCAATAAAATACTGCAAATATTACATGTATGCTGATGATTGTCAAATTTATATTGGTGGTACTAGTGAAAATATACTGGAAACGTTTAACAATATTAATCTGGATCTATCCAATGTATTGGCTTGATCCAAGTCTAATGGAATCTCACTGAACATCGCTAAAACACAAGCAATTCTGATTTCTAAAAGAAGTTTCCCAGTGATACCCGATATCTTTATTGATGGTGTGAAGATTAATTTTGCGAATCATGTTAATAGTCTGGGAATTTGTGTGTATCGGATGATGAAGTGTACAAATGTAACAGCCGCCAGAGAATTTGCAATGATGAAACTCATGCTTTGACATCATATAGTATTGGTCGTAATGCAAAAGTGTTGCTATGTACGCCATCGCGGGTTGTATGAAAGTTGCTTCTGGTGTTGGAAATGACAATGGTTTGAATAATTGAAACCTTTCACTGCTTATCACAGGTAGCTTTAGCTAAAAAATAACGTTTTGTTTACTCAGTCTGCCCATGCAAGACATCACTTGATATAAAATAAGCACTTGATCAGGATTACGATGTCCAGGTAACATCACACTGGTCGTCATATGGTGAGTTATTTTTTCTATTTCTTCTCGCAACAGAGCTGGTTTTAGGATGTTGGTACTGACAACTTGATTGTGACCTTCCAAAAGGGCTTCGATTATAGTTTGTTGTACCTCCTTGAAGTTTAACATTGAAATTAGTGTATGCATTGACAGAGCTGTTACCCGATTGCCATTTTTGAGATTGTTTAACTGCTTTTTAAGATGTTGAGAGTGGCATCAGCAATGGAGGTCTGGTGTTGTGAATTAATTAATTATTAAGGCTGTAATGTATTTTAAGTAACTATACTTAAATTGATTTCATTAATTACTCGTATATATTAAACTTCGATAATTGTATATAATAAATTTTATTGTATTTAGTTACTTATACTTATACACAAAAAGGTATAAAAGGGTTAGGTGACAATGAAGTAAAGGAAGAATATCGATAGCTATCTTGTGAAATGTAACAAAAACATTGTAAATAAATAAATAAATAGTTATGAATAAAAATGATAAATAAAATTATACATTAAAATTAAAATTATAAAATCTAAATACTTGTGTTTAAAATTAGAAATCCCAAAACGATTCAACATAACGTGAAAAAAGTGGTGGCAGCGGAGGGATTTGCTCGCGATATTGAGCAATCCTTGTTTTGGAAATTTCTGCAATTAAACACAATTATATCTTTAAAACTAAAATTAAAAAAATTATTTGCAAAAACGTGTAATTAAAAGTTATTAGATTATTTGCAAAACTGTGAAAGTTATAAAGTACTCGTATAATCGTCAAGTATCTAAAAGTTACGTCATAGTGATTATATTTGAAAGTGCATTGAAGGACATTAAAATATTCCGTAAATCATATCGTACGATAATAGAAATGTGATGTGCCTTATAAAACCACTAAAATCAAAATGCTTGTGGTATATAAACTGTGAAACCATTAAAATTTACAGTGAAGTAAAGTTTCTTCCTCAAGTGGTAAACTGAAATCGCATAATATGTATTTTAAAATTAAACATGAACTAAAATCGCATATTTTAAAATCTCATGAAACTTTAATATAATATGATTATGTTAATTAAAATCTAATCGCAAAATTATAACGAAACTACAAAATTGATTATAAAAAAAATTGTTTGTGTGTTATGCAATTAGGCGTGGTTGCAATAAAACTCAGCCAAAGCCAATTTACGTCATCGTATTAACATCCAGTCAAATTGCGTTTCTTACTTGACCATTTATAAAATTACGAAACATAAACGCATCATATATTATGTATATAAAACAAAGTCGGGTTAGTTACACCATTTATAACTGAAGAACGGCTGGACCGATTTTTATGATCTTTGTTTTGTTGGATTTGACTCAGTTCCGAATAGCATAATAACTATTAAAACTTTGGAAAAATTCACCAAAAAAAAAGTTATCAAGAAAATTCATTTTCTCATATATTTAGTACATTTTGTTTTTTTTTATTTTGTTCGTCTCAATACAGTGGTGGTTTAGGGAAAAAGAAAAGTCGGAAAAACTCAAAAGGGATGTCCCAAAAATCTAATAAAAAAACATTTTTTTATATGAATTTTGTAGGTGTAGTTTGTATGTGACGAGTGGTGCAGTGGTTAAAGCTTCGGCGCTTGGACCGCAAGGTACTGGATACGAATCCGACTGGAGGCTGCATGCACATTTACCATTTTATTTTTTATCCAATTTTTTTTATTTTATCTACTTAGCTATATAATTCTTGATGGAAATGTAGGATTATTTTTCTTCGATGCGCCCAGTGGAACTGGGAAGGCATTCCTCATATCATTGATTTTGACCACTGTTCGTGCGAGATCCAATATTGCTGTAGCAGTTGCTCAGCGTTGAAATTGTCGTTAGATCTTCAATCGGCTGAAAACCCGACTTGCAACATTGCGAAACATTCAGCAATGGCGAAAGTTTTGGTAGCAAGTAAAATCATCATCGATTATGAATGTACAATGGCGCACAAATGCGCATTTGAAGCATTCAATCGAACTATGAAAGATCTACGCAATGACTCAATATGTTTTGGAGGCGCAATGATTTAACTGTCCGGCAATTTCCGTCAAAAAATACCAGTGATTCCAAGATTGACCGCTGTCGATGAAATAAACGCTTGCCTCAAATCATCGACTCTGCGTGGCGCTATGTGATGAAACTTCAGCTGGCGACAAACATGCGAGTTGCATTGTTAAACCAGAGACAACTTAACAGAGATATTTCATTCTATGTAAACGTAAAAATTTAAACTGCGAGTTCATTACGTATACGCATTTTAACGAAAAATGACAGATATAACGATGACATTGGAATTGTCAGAAATATATTTTGTTTTCATTTTTTAGCTCGAACGAAAAATTTAATTTGATTGTCTGTGATTAAACGATCCATCTGCCGAAGATTTCTCCAAGCAATTGCTGACTATCGGTAATGGCCGTGTTCCGGTTGACGAATCGAACAGATTGATTTCGTTTCCTCAGAACTTTTGCAATTTTGTCTCAACGAAGGACGAGCTCATCAACAAAGTGTTCCCGAACAATATTACTAACCACAAAAATCACAATTGGGTAAGTGAACGAGTAATTCTTGCGGCAAAGAACAAAAATGGAGATCACTTAAATTTCACAATTCAAAATCTAATCGTCGGTCCACTTCATTCCTTCAAATCTATCGACTGTGTGACAAACAAAGACGAATCGACCAACTGTCCAACTGAATTTTTAAACTCATTGAATCTGGCTGGCTTGCCACCGCACAATTTACAACTGAAAGTTGGTGTGTTGCTGGTAATCATCATGCTACGAAACCTGAATCAACCAAAACTATATAACGGAACGCGTTTTATTTTGAGAAATCTCAAGGAAAGTTCAAAGGTGAGGAAGTTCTCATTCCGAGAATTCTGATGATCCCAACCGATATGCCATTCGAGTTTAAACGAATTCAATTTCCGATTCGTCTTGCATTCGCCATGACGATCAACAAATCACAAGGCCCGTCCTTGAGTGTTTGTGGCCTGAATCTATAAAATGAATGTTTCCCTCACGGCCAATTGTACAT
The DNA here is from genome assembly GCA_947310385.1 of Nephrotoma appendiculata. Taxonomy (NCBI): domain Eukaryota; kingdom Metazoa; phylum Arthropoda; class Insecta; order Diptera; family Tipulidae; genus Nephrotoma; species Nephrotoma appendiculata. Next base: position 298,204,947 of record OX371224.1, on the reverse strand, counting down.
AGCATGTTCACGTGTCGGCAAACCATACGCTTTGTTCGTTCTCGCACCTGACAATAAAACAAAAAATGTCGTATATCACAAGATGTTTTACTGAAGGGAATCGACCCTATTGCAACCTACTCAAGAAATAGTTTAAAAGGAAGTAGTGTAACAATGCTACGCAAATCATTTCGAATCAATTCAATAAAACGAAAGCCTTGCTGCCACGTGAATTACATTCATTTCAATTTAATTAAAATATATTTCATTTTGATTGAATTTAATTAATTTGGAGTATTCATTTTATCCGCCCTGGAGGTCTCGGGTTCAATTCCCGGTAGTGACAAGGAAAAAATTGCACGGCTGGTTTAGGATCAATGAATTAATCACTCATTAGTCATTATCCGAAATGAAAATATGATTATTAAACCTCATTTAAGGCGGCCAAATCTCTTGATGGGATATAGTGCCAGAGAGAGAGAGAGAGAGAAACTCATTTAATCTTAATAAAAAAACTCAATTTAATTAAGCTATAATAACTTTAAACAACATTTATTGATCTTGAGGCGGTACGAAGTTCGCCGGGTCAGCTAGTTATGTATATAAAACGAGAATAATTTCATAAAATACGGAATAAGCGAATATGGTTTGTTCGTGGTAAATGATCAATATAAATTTCAACGGCGTCTACTAAACAACAAAATTCTAAGCCTATCATCAAATTACTCAGTTGTTATAAATATGCATTTATTCGATCATTACAATCATTTGGAGAATGTCATCATCAAATCAAACAATAATATCATCTAATTTGATATTCGTCATTTTTTCAATTCTACAACACTACTTCCATAAATCATCATCAACACAATAAAATATCAGCCGTTATACATCTTTAATATACTCGAGACAATTGGATACAACAATATACCATCAATGTTCTACAAGGTTAATGTTCAAACTGTTAAAATTTCAATTTTAATAAAAATCGAAACTTAAAATTATACGAAATATTTTGATGCGATTTGTTGTTGTAATTCAATGAATTAAATATTTTCTTTTCTTATAAATCGAAATTATTCGCATATCTTATTATAATTTAACTAAATGTTAGACAGTGACGATCTACAGAGATTAAAATTACGCACGCGTATCATTGATAAAACAAGACGTTCGTTATCCGTAAATTCCGTTGATCAGTTAAATTTGGATCAAAATATAGATGTTAAATCGATTAAAGATATACCCGTAAAAACTAATCTCAAAATGTCTAAATTGAATATTGAATTAGCGTTAAAATTAATTCCGGATTTTAACGGAAATTCGGATAATTTACATAAATTTCTTTCGTGTTGTGGTGTAGTGAATGACAGTTTGTTAAACACGGAAAGTGGAAATTTTTTAAATTTGTTAAAAACTAAGTTATCAGGTAAAGCTTACGACATAGTAAAATATAAAAAATTCGATTCGTGGGTTGATTTAAAAACCGAATTAAAACATAAATTTCAATGTTCACGGTCATTAGAGCAATTACACATACAACTGATTAATATTCGCCAACAACGAAACGAAAGTGTCTTAACTTATGCAGATAGAATAGAAAAGTTGTTATCAGAACTTAATGAAATGTGCATCGAAACTAAAGGAGCTAACTCTGCAAATATTGTCGTAAATTTAAATGCTAAAACTGCTCTTAAAGCTTTTCAAGAAGGTCTTCATGATTCCATTAAAACAATAATTAAAGCGTGTAGATTTTCCGACCTTCGAGATGCTGTAAACCAAGCATGTGAAGAGAAACTTATCATCAGTAGCCGAAACCATTCGAACTTTGTTACAACGAGTAACCTAATAAAATGTCAAATATGTAAACGAAGTGGTCATTCTGCAGAAAAATGCTACAATCGAAATACAGCTGCAAGTTTAACTATCCGAGCAAAAATGGTCCATCGTATACTAATTCATTAACTCATAGACCAAGTAACTTTCGACCATCTTCAAATGTTCGTATTGTACAAGGAACTGTTGTCTGTGCTTATTGTAAAATACCCGGACATCATATTAGTTCTTGCAGGAAACGCCAGTATGTCAATTCAAAACCCAAATTAGGTAACGATGGTTCTAAGAATGTAAACAACTCTACTAATTCGGGAAACAATTCGGGGTCCGATCCAACAATCACACCGAGCACTCCAGTTCGGATCCAAGATATCTCGAAATAGAGTTTTCAAATTCAAAATCAAATCTAGATATCGCTCATTTCAATATACCAACAAATCAACCAAACTCGTTTGTTCCTTTTGATTCTAATTTAGATCTTACTTTCAATTCGTTTACTAAATCTTATAATTCTTCTTTAGAGTCAATTGGATCGTCACATCGTTTTAATTCAAAACATTATTCAATTCATTTAACAACCGAAAATCATGACCGAAAATACATTGAACTTGAATTAGATATTTTAAAATGTAAATCTTATTTTTTTCTAATCGATACTGGAGCTGACATAAGTATACTTAAACGAAACTTTGTTAAGAACGATACTTTGTGTTATCCTAATAGAAAATGTACGGTAAAGGGTATCACTAAGAAAATAATATAAACAATAGCAAGTTGTGAAGCTAATATTAAAATTACAAACTCTCTAACAATCTCACATTCTTTTCAAATCGTTCCCAGTAGTATTCCCATTTCGTGCGCAGGTATTATTGGCAAAGACTTCTTGTCCAAGCACAAATGTAAAATTGATTTTTCTAACTATAGTTTAGAAATTCCATTTAATAATAGTTCGATTGTATTTAATTTAACCACAAACAATTGCATTTCTATTCCTGCCCGAACAGAAAAAACCTTTTCTTCATTTTTACAAATTCCGAATAATGTAGATTATATATGTCAATCTCGTGAAATCCAACGTGGAGTATATACGGCCAATTCACTTATAAAGTCCAAAACAATTTAACAACAATAAGTCTTGTAAATACCAATGATTATGATGTACATATACAAAATTTAGAACTACCTCTACAACAATTAGATGATTTTGCAGTCCTAAATTTAAATTCGTGGTCCAATAATATAGTTAACCGATTAGAAACTATTCAGACTTCACTTAAACTAGATCATCTTAATACAGAAGAAGCAAAATCTATTTTGGATATATGCAACAATTATATTGATATATTTTACTTGCCTGGCGATAAACTTAGTGCAACCGACATCACTTTACATACAATTCCAACTGAACCGGATTCAAATCCAATATATATTAAGCAATATCGATTACCAGAGTCAACGAAGCTGGAAATCGACAAACAAGTCTCTCAAATGTTGGAAGACGATATAATCGAATCTAGTAAAAGTCCGTGGAATTTTCCTCTTATTGTAGTTCCAAAAAAATCTAACAACGGAGAAAGGAAATGGAGAACTGTCGTAGACTTTCCGAAATTAAATAATATTACTACTAACGATGTATTTCCGTTGCCAAATATTTCTGATATATTAGATCAGGTTGGTAAATCAAAGTACTTTACTACTTTAGACCTTGCAAATGGCTATCATCAAATACGTTTAAATGAATTAGATAAAGAAAAGACAGCGTTTAGTACTTCTCTAGGACATTACCAATTTAAAAGAATGCCTTTCGGGTTGAAAGGAGCGCCGTCGACTTTCCAACGTCTGATGAACCATGTTCTTAGCGGTCTACAAGGAATTAAATGTTTGGTATATTTAGACGATATTATTGTAACTGGACAAAATCTAAAGGACCATAATTTAAAATTAACATCAGTTTTTGATTGTTTCAGAACAAACAACTTAAAAGTTAATTTAGGAAAATGTGAATTTTTATCGAAGGAAATTGCTTGACTACATTATTAAAGAAAGGTCAACCTTTTATATGGGATGCATTTTGTGACTCATCATTTTCAAAATTAAGGGATGCTTAGTAAATCCGCCGATCCTTCAGTATCCTGATTTTTCTGCACCATTTACATTAACAACGGATGCAAGTGACATTGCTATCGGGGCAATTTTATCTCAATACAAAAACCATTTCGATTTACCAATAGCATTTGCTAGTCGTGTGTTAAACAAAGCCGAAGTTAATTATCCGACAATTGAGAAAGAGTTATTAGCGATGGTATGGGCTGTAGAACATTTCCGCCCATATGTATATGGTCGTCACTTTACAAATGTCACGGATCACAAACCGTTAATCTGGCTGTGTAACTTAAAAAATCCATCGTCTCGCTTGATGAGGTGGCGAATAAGATTAGACGTTTTCGATTATAAGGTTGTTCATAAACCTGGAAATTTAAATCTTAACGCGGATGCCTTAAGTAGAATTAAGTTAGAGACAGATACGCATGTCGAAACAGAAGTCAACGTAATGACCCGATCTCAGACCAAACAACCAATAATACAAGATAATCTAACCAATCAATCAAATTCGGGATACCGAACAATTGCTAATCCTAATTCGACAATCATACAACTAACTGATGATACAGAAATCGCAAAAATTATTAAAGATTTCCATACGACTCCTACAGGAAGCCATCAAGGTGTATTTCGCACAGCAGCAAGATTAAAATCATATTACCAGTTTAAGAACTTATATTCTCGAATTAGACAATTTATTCAATCGTGTGAACTGTGCCAGAAAAACGAATGCAGTAAATTAAATAAAGTTCTAATGCAAATAACATCTACATCATCGCAACCATTTGAAAACATTTTCTTAGATATAGTCGGTCCTCTTCCTACATCTTACCTTGAAAATAAATATATATTAACAATCCAAGATGATTTAACAAAATTTTCATTAGGTTTTCCAATTACTAATCAAGAAGCTGATACAATAGCGCGCTTTTTGTTGAAAAATTAATATGTGTTTTCGGAGTACCTCAACAAATATTGTCGGACCAAGGAACAAATTTCATGAGTGCCTTTTTTACTAATGTGTGTAAGCTGTTAAAAATAAGAAAGCTGAACTCAACAGCGTATCACCCTGAAACAAATAGAGCTCTGCAGCGTTCCCATCGAACTTGGTCAGAATATTTAAGAATTTACACGCAATCTGACGAGCAAAATTGGGATACGTGGCTTCCTTTTGCCATATTTACATTCAATACTACACCTTATGTTTTTGAAAACCATGGCCTTTATTTTTAACTTGAAGTTTGATGTGAATCTTGGACTAATTGTGAATTCTGTAGTAGAATGCGATGTTCCGGCTGTTGTTATTCCCATGTCAGCAATGTTTACTTGAGTAGGAGTTCTTGATAACTTGAGACCATGTGCAGCTTTTTCAGTGATGAATGTTGCTTGGGAGGCTGAAAGTAGGTTTGTCATACTGAGAGAACATCAGCCACTTTTGCTCTCAACTCTCCATTCCCGTGTGGAAGTCTTTAGTGAGATACCTGGCGTTAGCAAAACAGTCCCTTGAATTTAATACTACCGCTTGAAAGCTGATGTTTTCAATGCATGATCTCATATGATCCCATTTCTTTTGTCGAAAGTTTTAAATCGTTGCTTTCGTGGTTGCGAGCCATCCATTTTCCACGAAACGTTCGTTTATTTTCGACGACCCTTCTTCATTGATCATCGAACAAATCATTGCAGGGTCTCGGAGGTCTTCCAATAGTGTGTTGAGCCGCGATGGTTATGGCTCCTGCATGTTAGAAGGAGCTTCTTCGTTGTTGCTGCGTGCCACTCTAAATAGTTAGTGACAACTGATTGGTAACTCTGCCGTGGCGCTTGGTCTTTTAGAGCATCAATATTCCATCGAACGGTTTTTTGTGCTTGTCTATTGAACGTAAATGACAGTTTGCACTTAAATATGACAAGCACATGATCACTGTCTTTGTCTGCACCTCTGTAAGATGTTATGTTAGATATGCTGGTGGAGTGTCTCTTAGACATCATCGATCGCGTCCCGCGATGGTTTTAATGTCGTGGTGCGGTATGTTATTGATGACTTCCTCCAGCTCGACAAAGAATAGATCTTTTATGTCATCAGATTTATCTTCGGTGGGTGCATGTATACATTAACGATCGTGATGTTAAATTTCTTAGTGTGAATTCTGACCGTGTGTTGATAGGGCGGAAATCGATGATATGATGCTTCACGCACCGATCTTTTTCTCAAGCTCTGGTTCTTTTGTTTAAATATGTATAGCAACACCGTTCCTCACTTTGAAAATTTTCCATACGTCGTCCTGGCCAACAACGGGTCCGCTTTTTATTAACAACTGAACCAGTTTTTTAAACGTTTAGGTGCGTTTTGCTGACTCATAATTTGCAAATAGTTTCCGCAAGTCTTCTCCATGATAAAAGTTGATTTTATTATAACGCGTCATTCATTTGATATGGAACGCACGATTTTTAATAATCGGGTTTGTCTTGTGCGGTGTACGGTTGAGCGACATTCAGAGGCTTGTTGTACTTGAGCGGTTGAAAAATTACGATTCATTCATAATTTGGAATTATGAATGAATTACGAAACCATCTCGAAAAAGCAGATATGTCAAATCGAAGTCATTGAAAGTTCACTAAATTATGGAGCCAGCAAGTTAAAAATTGTAAAGTAGAACTGACGGAGGAACTGATACGTGATAGCTGTATCACGTTGAGCGGGATCTCACATCTCATCTCCTTGTTATAAACTGTAAAATTTAAAGAAATGTCTTTTCACAGTTAACTTACTTGCATCTCAAACGTTCAAAATCACTCATATATCCAATTTCACCAATAAACTGTATCCTTAATTCACGTGATAGACATCAACAAATTCCACTTTAGTGTTTGTTTGTGTAATTCATAAAAACACAAACCCTATTATAACCAATAACAAGGCAACGCCTTATCACGAGAGGTAGAGCTACACAACAGATCAACAACAATTTTTGTTTTACATTTTATTAAGATTCATGCCATTATCTTTCTCACGTGACCTATAAACTTTACATAAGAAATTATCTCGCCTCGAGTTACGTAATGAAATATTTCATTATGTCACTTTTCGGGTTTACAATTCGTGCCGGCGATAGCTTTATCAACAGGCCCCTTAAAAATTCGTACATTGTTTTTACCCGGTTGAAATTCTTGGTACGCACCAAATGGTACCAACTGTGAAATCACCCACAAATTTCGGTCCGAATCGATATTTATGCCTACTGGAAAAAAGTCTGTACTCGTTTTATGTACTGTACTTAAACTTTGAAATGGTAAGCGGGTATTCCAGCAGCCAATTGTAGATCCAGCAAATATTGTATTGAAAACTGCTCCAGTTTTATCATCGTATACCATTTGATTAGCATGCCAACCCTTGCCGGAATCGCCTAACATTTTGAAGTCATAATAGTATTTGTTTAAAGTGTACGTCTCATCTTGAAGCACCCGGTTTGAGACGTAATATATTTTGGTAGATGACATTGATGAAAAATATACTCGTTTCGATCTGCAAAGCAATTATATAATTTGCGGCGATTATTTATCTCATGAAATACAAATAATTTAAGTTTTACCCGTCAGGTTGTTTATCGCCAATCGCCAACGCATAAATTCCGTAATTCCATTGGAAATTAATATCTTCGTAAATGAAATTACCCTCTTGTGGATCCGAGCCCATGAAATTATGTTCTACCTGCCATACTCGATCCTTTTTGAATGAGTACACGATAATTGATCTAAATAAATCGGCAACGTACGCGTGCACATCATCACAATTCTCACCATCGTACTCAACCGCTACACGAACAAAAGTGCTGAGAGGATTAATAAATTTTTGGGGAATTTCGATTCGTCGAATTAAAGTATCCGTGGTTAGATCAAAAATAACAATGGATGGTGGCGCAAATATACGTCTGCTGCCAAAATGGTCGATGTAACCGCCATCAATTACCCAAAGTCGATTACATTTATCAATATCAAAATGTCCCGAATTAATTATTGTTGATGGGCTTACTAAACCCGCAGTTTCATTTGCTGGGTCCTCATTAACGTAGTTGGCTTCAAACGATGGATACGGATGAAGAATCGGTGATTTTTCGGTAGTGTTAAGTGAAAAATAATTCAAGGATGATAACACTCCTGGTGTGGTCCTAAAATTATTCAGAGACGTTTTTATATTGTTCAAGTAAACTATGTATAATCTTACCTAAATACCACAACAAACATTTTGTCTTGCCAGGGTCGTGCCGTCAGAATACCGTTTTTGTTAGGAATATAGCTTCCAGTTGCAATTGCTTGTTTACGTTGCTCCGGTGGAATCGCATAATCGAGAATATGACAATGAAACATTTCGATAAGTTCATTTTTGTCAGGTCCATGGGAATTGCCTTGGATTTCACTTAAAGCCGCCACAAAGAATATCACAAGTAATTTCATTTTAGATGTGTCAGTCCACTTCACAACAAATGTTTAATTAAAAATATTTTTGTACAGCTCAATTTATACACGTAAAACGATTAAGAACCGTGGTTATCAAGGGAGACTCGAACTTTGCACAACTTTAATACTAAAGAAGATATACTGATACGTTTGAAAATTAAAATAATTTTTGACTCGTGTCGGTATCTGAAGTGTGCAACATATTTAAAATCTGTTTAAATAAGTGTAGTAACGGTTGACAAGTACTGAAATGTATAAGCCGATAACCTTTGTATATTGAAAATATGCACAAATTTTTGGAGTTCCAACTAGTTAAAAAATATGTTTTACATAGCCTGAAAAGTTACTGGTCTGACACAAATTTAAAACCCATATAATTTTTTAATTTCTCCAGCCTTCAAATGATGATTGTTAAAATGACATTACGATCATTCAGTTTACAAATTACAGTTATTTTAGTGACGCTACTTTTATTACTAACGCTACTAACATGAAGTTGCGTGAGATAGCTGACATTGTAATGGTACTATTCCACAGAAAAAAAATATCACCAGCAAAAATCTCAGCAAAATTAAAACGAGACAAAAATATAGATCGACTATTTGAGAGAAGGCGCATCCGATTATAGCATGCTGAGCATTTGCTGAGCAAATTGTTGTTGTGTTGTCATACATTTTTATAAAAAATATCAACTCGAGTATTTTTTATAGCAACCAACAGAAAAAAAAATCCCTACTAATTTTTAATTTTATTTTATACAAATTTTTATAGTGTAAAGTTCTGAGAGGAGATTAGAAACTTTTGTGATTTTGTGGTTATAATTTTTGAAAACTAAAAGTTTTCTTGCACTGAATGATGATGATTTTTTTAATAAAATAGAAAAATATCACAAAAAAATTTATTAATTATAGCTGTTTAATTTCAGGTGCGAGATTACCCGAAACAACCGATAAACATAAACGGGTTGAAAAATATTTCGAAACGTATTTCATTAAAACAATTAAAAATAGTCTTACTGGATTTTGAGTGATGAATAAATGCAGTTTTGATTTTAGTTTGAGAGCAATTACTAGTGGGTTAGGCGATTTTTAAATTCGATTTCTACCGGTTGTACATTTTCGTTAAAAATGTCTCAATTCAAAATTATACCAACTGTCCACATTGCTCGCCATCGTCTTTGTATTGGGACGTGGTTATTTTTAACTAGACCAAACTGGTTCCTTTGCCTGCAAACAAGTACCCTATCTAGTTATGACATTGCAATGACTAATTGGTTAGGTTCTTGAAATTATTTTTTTTTAGAGATTGAACACATTTCTGTTGCTGGTCATATGGTATATAATCGTCTTTGTATTTTAACTGGGTAGACTAAAATGGTTCCTACGAATTCAAATTTCAAACAAACATTCCATTTCAACAAATCACGTTACGCTGCGTATACAAAATATTAAAAACACAGAATTTACAGTTTCACATATGTGAGAAATATTTTATTAAAAAATTATTACCTATATTCTTATACTCGTATAATTATTATATTATATAAATAATTATATTTATTAAAAAATGGAATGGTAGCGTACTGTAGAGGTTCGTAGAGTAACGTGAAAAGGAAACGCAGCTTTTGAATGAATTTAAATATCGTGGCGAGCAAGAGTATAATACTTGTAATTAGTAACGCACATGATAATAGAAATATTGATAAGTTAACGTCGTCACCAAAGATAACCCATTTAGATACACCACCTACAACGCCCGATTCAGCACCGATTGAATGTAGCCCCCCATTTGAACAACAAAAAATCAGTGGCCATCATCTGGATTACCGCCAACTAACGCATCAAACGTTAATAAAACTTCCACAATCCAGATGCAACAGCAACAACAGAAACAACATCCTAATAATAAACCACCTATAAGTGTAACGAACAGTTGTAATAAGAATACAATGATAAGTGCAATGACGTCAACAAAACTAAATAAATATACACCGGACGCCGATTACCTTTTCGATTTGGATGATGATTTAGTGAATGATATCGATGCCAATCACCAATGATGATTATTTTAATTCTAGTCAGAATAATACGCTTGTCGATTTTGATTTAAATTCGATCGACGATATCGGTAACAATGACGACGATATTGATGATTTGGATGGTATAAATCCGATCCGACGATATACAAAACAACAATTAATTTAGCTAAAAGTCTTCCGATTTCAATACCAATGCTTGCAGGTGGCATGCGTACAAATGAGCATGACTTGGACGATGATGATAAAATAACGGAAGATAACATCGACATTGCAGCTTCGATAAAAGCGTTAGCTAAAAGTGTTCATGACGATACCGTTTTTGATTTGCCACATCCCTCGTTCAGTACCCAAATTTAATTTCTGTATATGTATAACATTATATGTTCTTATAATTATACGAAAAATCGATTTTTTCTACTATTAAATATTTTAATTAAATATACGTTAATTTTTACAAAAAAGAAGAAAAGAAATACTTAATTGAACAATTCATAAAATGTTGAATACTCCTTATCGAATAACTCGTTATTATTCTTTAAGTGGTCAGATACTTTCTTGAGACTACGTTTTATCGAAATCCGTCAGCTTGCGGACCAATTGTTCTTGTGATAGTTCATTTACGACTTTCCAACACGACAGCTTTAACTCCATATTAATGATTTTGGATTTGGTAGCATACGGTATGACAATTCTTTCGATCTAAAAATAAGCAAAATTATAAATATAAAATACACGAGAATTGAGGATTTTAAACATACTTTTCGCAGTCATAAACTGTTCTGTGACATTAAATTACTCAAGTTAAAATTTAGAACTGGGTTTTCATCATCGTTCAGATGATCATTTTGGAAATTGGTATTGCTGTCGAACACATCATCGTTATTCTCCACGCCGTTTGGAATGTTTTCACCTAATTCCTCCCTATTATCGATTTTTTTTTTCTTTAACAATCACATTTGCTATTACCAGGTTCCGCAATTAGTTGCAGCATTCCGATTTGCTTTTACCGTTTGACTGGTTCGCCTCACCTGTTGTCCCTCCGTGCGAACCGGTGCCGATGGTCTAATTTTCCAATAAGAGGGTTCAGACGGGATCGATACGAATATTCCAATTTTCGTCGACGTATCAGACGGTTGTAATAAATAAATTACGATTTGGGTGCGTTTAGCACCCGCTACTTGTTAACAATTCTTGTACTTGTTCAATTTCGGCATTTGCATGTATGCGAATGTCATACGCGGTAGTTCCATCTCTTGTAGCTCATTCATATCAGCTTAATTATGACCTACGGTTGATTGCAGCATTTTGAAATTAAAGATCGTTATAGAGCGATTTCTTACTTAGATGTTTCCAGCCAAATACGTACTTATTCATGTCGCATAGCTTATCACTAATATTGTATTCCCTAAATATTGTCCGAATTTAAACGGGCTGTCCAGACTTTTGTATTTCATACAAAATTTGTTTTACAACGGGTGCATTCTCATTGAGTATATAAATCCATTTGGTGTATTAGCCCAGTACGGATTATCGTAATCAAATAAAATTTCCGAGTTATTCGATTCCACCGTATTTTGAAAAGCTCGATTCGAACTATTCATGTTGCTTAATTTGAATTTTATATCGGCAAATACGGGATCCAAGAAAGGTACCGTATCTAGTTCAAGATTTATCGTTGCTTTACATTTTGTTACGGTTGAACTTTGTTGACGTCACTTTTTTGCTTTTGGATCCTGAACATCATTACTACCCTCAGTAATTGGATCACCCTTTTCGATTCCCAATCATTCTCGTCTATTTCACCGTCTTTTTTACTGTGGACATTCATACGATAAACCACCACATTCGAATCACTTCCTTGTGCACGATATCGACTCGGTAATCATAAATTTTACTCGATGCTAATAAGCCACCAAATACTTGGACATTTTTGATATATTTAAGATGGCCAGTAACCAAATTGGCCAATGTATCGATTAAACTTGTTTGAAATGCAACCACTTTGTTGATTTTCCACGAATATATAAAAAAAACACAGATTAATTTGAAAGACTAGCCAAGCGGTATTCAATCATCACCACTTACATTGTCCTGTGTCCATAAACTGTTGCAAACAAACTCAACTCTTCATTGCCGAAACAACTTCCAGTACCGAAACATTTACACTACTACCTAGTACTACGGTACAATCTACTTCATCCTCATCGTCATTCTACAATAAAAACACAAAACAAATTAGGACATTTAATGAAATTCACAATCAAAACTAACTCTTACTTTGGGGCAACGGTGTTTTGCATATGAATGACATTCGAGAGGACGTTTTCGTTGGAGTAACCATTACAAGTATCTACAGCACTCAAATTTTAAACTTAATTACTTTTCACTAGATTTATTATTGTGGAAAACTAAATATTTATGTTAAATTTATTTAATTTATTATTTATTTCATAATTTGTTTGTTTTTTAAAATGTTTGAGAAATTTTTTGGCTGCTGCACGACTGTGACAGTTAGGTTAATTTAAGAACTTGTCAAAAATGTCTCCTCCATATTTTATAGTAGAACATTTTTTAGATATTTTCGTTAATTAATCAAAATAATAAAACAACATATTTTTTGCTCATCTCAAAAATGATATTAATTTTTTTATTAATTTTTCCGATATAAAATAATTGTCAATTTTTAAAAATAAAGATTTTTAGTTATTTAGTTAAAAAATGTAAGGTTAGTTTTTCTTGATTTCAAAATTTCCCCAATTTTTTCTACCATAAAATCAAAATGCTGTGTCTCAGTCGCTCTAGTGTAAATTTTAGTTCTTGTCTTTCTCTAATGTTCAGCAAAAATTTTCTGTTTTCTCCATGGAATAGTACCATAAAGATATCAATTACTACGTATATATTAGGGATTCAATCCGGATCGAATCAACTTAGAGTTAACTTTGGATTGAAACTGAGTTATCTTTTTTAGCGTATATATTGGCGTATTATGTTGGGATCGAATCGAAACCGAGTTGAGATAAACGTCAAAAAAATCATTTCCAATCGCGTTTTCATTTTGGACGTTCTATTCTATGTGTTTTTGGTTAAGATTAAATAATATTAATAATAATTTGTTTTTTGTGTTTAAAATTTTCGGCATTAAATATAATAAAATTAATATATTTGAAAATTACACATTTTGTTTCACATAAAGGCCTCACATATTTTATAGGACAGAAAAGTAAAGTTAAGTTATTTTTTTGTTCGATTTTTATATTAAGAATTTATATATAATATAATTTCTTTTGAGATTAACGGATCAACCCGTGAACAGGCTATTCTACAAGCTTGTAGTGCGCAATACAAGATAATGATGGATATTTTTACATCTCAAAACAGACTGTTTGAGCGTAGGTGTAACAGGATGAGAGCGAAATTTGTTCGGAAAGTTAGCGGAAAGCTGCATAAAATCCTTCAATTTCACATTAAAGCTTTAAATATCGCTACCATGGAATTTTTAAAAAATATTCCACAAAAAAAATCAAGAAGATTTGGTTCCAAAAGAAGAAGTCGTCATTGGTGGAACAAAATTTTTAATAACAACTGCTACGACGAGATGATCGAGAACTTCCGAATGAATAAAGATACGTTTATTTATATATGCGATAAATTGGAATCCGAATTAACTCCAAAACTATCTAATTTTAAAAAGGGTTTACCAGTGGAGCTAAAAGTAGCAGTAAGCATCTACAAATTAGCGTCTTGCGCCGAATACCGTGTGATCGGAAATCAGTTTGGAATACATAAATCCACAGTACAACAAACATTTTACCAGTTTTGTCGTGCTTTTTTAAAGATATTTTTAAGACAGGAAATTAAATTACCTGATGACGAAGAGATTCCTAAATTAATGGAGGAATTCGAGTTAAAAAGTAGTATTCCAAACATTTGGGGTGCTATTGATGGCTCACACATACCAATTACCCCTACAGCGGAGGGATACAGAGACTACATTAACAGGAAAGGATGGCCTTCTCTTGTTCTTCAAGCTGTAGTAGACAGCAACTATTTGTGATTACTAATTATCAATACGTTAATATAAAATTGCTTACTATTTAATATTTGTTTCAGATTCAGAGATATTACCTGCAAGCATCCTGGGTCAAGTCACGATGCCACAGTATTTAAGGATTCCGGCTTTTATGAGAGAATGCAGAACAAAAAAATGGTACCTATTAAAATTTGTAAAACAATAAGCAAACTTAACGATTCTCATTGTTTTTTTTTTCTCAGCCGGTAAAACTTGTAAATGGAGTAGAGGTGACCGCGTGTATTGTAGGCGATCCAGCTTATCCCCTATTGCCATGGCTGATCAAGACATATACTGGAAGCGTGACGGCAGAGCAAGAGTCTTTTAACATATACATATTTAAATAAAGCTCGTGTTGTTGTGGAAAATGCGTTTGGTCGATTAAAGGGCCGTTGGCGAATTTTACAAAAGAGAATGGACATTGACGTCAGATTCGTGCCAAATGTAGTGGCAGTTTGCTGCACTCTTCATAAAATTTTAGAAAAGAAAAAGGTGCCTTATGTTGTAGCTTGGAATCAGCCCGTTTTAATTGAAGACAATATTTTGCCCCAGCCCCAAAGTTTTATTGTAAGAGGTTCAAATACTCTACCTGGCGATGAACTTCGTGAATTTTTAATGAGTTATATGGCAAACAATTTTGATATTTTAAAGTCTCAAATAAAACAAAATTAAATTCTACGAAATGCTTTTTATTTTTTATGAAAAATTTCGCAAAATACTTATAATATAATGTATTATATCACATAGATGGAAATTTTATAGTCGCAGCATTACAATAATTAAAAGAAATATAATTATAAAAATTCGGATTAGTTAAATAAATAAAAAATAAATAAAAGGTTAAAGAAATAATGTTAAAGAAATTTAAAATGGTAAACATAATCTAAATCATCATCATTCCATATTTGGATATATCTATTGATGGTTTGGTTTTCTTCTGGAGAAGCTGTTTGTGAGGAAGTATGTTGAGTTGGTGGTGATGCTGATGATGATGACGATGGGGTACAGCTATAGTGAGTTTGGACGATATCTTCTGAATAAGGTATCTGGAAACAGGTAGGTGGTGATGAGGATGGGGTACTGTTGTTTTGGTCGATGTTGAACGATGATGAGGCGGAAGATGCTGTCGGGGTAACTATATTAGAGGGTATACCTCCACCCAATATCTCTCTTATCCCTTTAAAAAAACAGTTCATAGAGGATTGTAGTAAGTTATTGGTTTCCTGGACGTGTTTCAGTTGTTGTTCCTCTTCAAATTTTTTATAAAGTTTAAACTCGTAATTGAAGAGTTCTTTTTGTTTTCTTAGAAAATTGTCGGATATTTCATTTTGCGTTTTAGTTAGTTGGTCTGCTAATTTATCTATGCATTTAGCATAGCTTCCCCGCTCCGGTTTCTTTTTTTTTGCTGAAAAATTAAAACCATAAAAAGCTTATTACACTAAATCTACCATATGGAACGGTGTTATGTACTACCTGGTGGTTGTGCCGTAAGATGGTCGTCGTTGTTTTGGGCGTCGGTGGTTGGTTCCTGTCTTGGTGATTTATCTATAATTATACCTATATAAGTTATTATAAATAAATTGTATGACACATTAAAAATATTCAAAATTTACCTCTAGTGACATCCACTCCCACAAAACCATTTTCATTTGCCGCACATGATGTCGATGGCCGATTGCTGAGGATCCTATTTAACTCCTCATAATACTTACAGCTGGATCGTGCTGCACCTGAGACATTATTATTTTTTTTTTTTTGCTGTTATGAAATTTCTTTTTAAAATTTTTTCATCTATATTCGATTTGTTTCTCGTCACGATCCACATAACCCCGTTTTAACATTTCTGACGACACCATCCTATAAATTTCATTATTTCGGAATCTCTTCCCATCAAATAATACAATCACATTTTTTTCATTGAAAATTTCTAGTAGATCCAATGTTTCAACATCGGTCCAAAATGGTCTCATTATAAAAAGAACCAAATATAAAATTATTTCAATATTTTTTAAAATTTCCAATAACACTTAAAATAACTAAAATTAAATAAAAATAATGTTAACAAAAATGAGAAATATTATACTACATAAATAATTAATACTAACTTACACCAAATATTTCTATTTAATTTTAAATTATTTTAAATACATATTTCTAAATTTATTTAATTCAAACCAATTAATTTGTTGTTGTTGTTTTTCGACTCGATTCCGTATATATTGGTGTTTTTAAGGATTGGGTTAACTCGATTCTACAAATTTGGTGGATCGAATCGAGTTAACGCGAAGTTGACTCGATCCCGTATATATTGAAATTTCGATCCGGGTTCAATCCGGATTGAATTCTTAATATATACGTAGTGAATGGAATGTGTTGATCATATTTTGCACGAACATTTTGTCCAGGGGAAAGCTGTGTTCAAAATGGGTACAGTGTTTGCTCACAATTAATTAAAAGCAGAACCGTCGACAATGACCCTCATATTGGCTTTCTATCTATAATCATCATCTCACCGAAAACGACCCCACATCTCGATTTGCGAATAATAAAAGCCAATAAAGTAATCAGTCTCCCGAAAATGACTGTCACAGTAGTAGGTAGGTGTAGACTGTAGATAGTAGGTAGGTAAGAAAAACCTCCATGTTGACTTGATAAAAATGAAAGTCGGTAAAGTAATCACTCCCGAAAATGACATCCATATCCTCATTATAAGCTCAATTAGTTTAATTAGGTACTAAAATCAACCAACTCGGATTGCAAAAAACAAAAGTCAGAAACATAATCAGTACCCCGAAACTGCCACCAAAAACTATAAGAAATACAAAGACAAGCCATATGGTGAAAAAACGGTAATCAGATTCAAAATGATGATTTACAGTGGAACTTGAATAATCGCTTACGATTCGAAGAGAATAAAGCTCAAAACAGAACAAGAGCGAAGGCGGCGAGCGAAATCGCCTGTCATATTATAAAACACCGAAATCATGAAAAACAAACACAACCATCGACGCAGGCGATGACGATTTTTTCGTTGAAAAAAATTTAGAGTCTATTTCTATTTTTGTCGCCGACGAAACAATGTTGCCAACTATTTTTTATATATGTATAAGTTGGTATCATTTAACCGTCATATTATTAACAATTTTTTTTCAATTTAGTAGCCTAATGCCACAAGGTCATGTGTCAAAAACACAGAAGGTTATGCCGTTTGGATGTTTTTTTACCGCCATACGCTGACGCTTTTGTTCTGTTAGCTACAGCGATATCGCGGTGATATTTTTTATTTATTCGTCGACACTCGTCGTCGTCGCTTTTGTTCTGTTTCTAGCTTAAGGCCCCTATTCAAGATAACACGTGGTCGATTTTCAAAGCTAAGACACAAAACAATGAGTTTTTTTTATCTAGTAGATGGAGCGTACAGTACCATTTTGAACTCTTCATCAAAATTGTAATATTCAAAAAATTTTCATTTTATTATCTTTTGGAGACATGTGCATCGAAAATAAACATAAAACGAAAGAATGAAAAATATTTTACAAATCCAAAATTCCAAATACCTAATGGTTTGGTTACAACAACAAACATATGTATATTTTGATTTTTGTTAATTTTAGGTTCTTTGATATATGTATTATGTATGTAGCGTTTAGGTATTTGTTGTTTTTTGGTTTTTGCAATATTACAATCATAATGAAATAATATCAATTTTTTATAAAGTACAAGTAGCAAAGTAGATGCAGATGGTTACCTCAACTAAGGAACTAACCTCATCGAGCTGGGTTTAACGTAATGATTTAAATTATTAATATTTTGGGTGAAAATGCACATAATTTTAGTCACACAAATATTTACAGACAGATCTAAAGAGAGTATTCGTAGCCCTTAGGGTGATAATAAAATGTTTTGCTCATTTGATGATTCCGCGAATGATTCAATTATTTGTATATATTTTTTACACTATTTACCGTAGGCACTTGGCGAAACACACTTATACTTAATACACACATTTTTTATTAATCACTTGTTTTTTGTTTCGCAGTTATTTTGAATAATTTTCAAAAAGTTTAAAAAATCACTCGATCGATTTCGACTTGTTAGACACAATAAAGAAAATGATTTTTAGCAATAAACCTAGAGTTGATCGCCTTTCCAAATCTGGTGTCTATAGGATCAATTGCAATGATTGTAGTTTCTCCTATATGGGTCAGACTGGGCGCAATTTTGGAGTTAGAGCTAAACAACATTTATCTGGTTGCAATCAATCAACTTTCCATAACCATTTAACTTCAGAAAATCATACAGCCAGCTTGAACAATTTAGACATATTACATATACAACCCAAAGGCAGACGTTTAGATACCTTAGAATCTTACGAAATTAGGAAATCAATATTTCTTAACCAAAATATCCTTAACGAACAGAGAGAAATCCGGTTCTCACCAATTACAGATCCCGCCCTTTTCTATTCTCACGTACGCAATAATATACCTTGAATTTTGTTACTCAACCTATGACTCATCGCCTACCTGCGCGATCCGTAGATTAATTTTTATTGCTTATTTTCTGTCCCTCCTTCTTTTATTTATATTTTGCTTTTTTCTGCTATATAACAAAATTTTTACTAATACAAATCAGTAGATACTCCTGATGATGACCTAACAAGTCGAAATCGATCGAGTGATTTTTTAAACTTTTTGAAAATTATTCAAAATAACTGCGAAACAAAAAACAAGTGATTAATAAAAAATGTGTGTATTAAGTATTTGTATATATGTAATAAATAATATCTACCGGCCCCGTTAAATTTTTAACCCAAACATCTCTTTTGTTGTTGGTTTTACACTTTTGTGTAGACTGGAAGTCTGGTAAATTTCGTAAATATTAAGTCCAGAAGTAGCAAATTTTAAAAACAATTCAAAGTGATATCAAAAATATAAATGTCTTTCCAAAAATGTATATAGTTTAACTGTTGGTGGTACATTCCATGAAGGGACTTGGCATTCCCAACGATGTTATTTCAAATTTTACTGTTTATAACAAGGAGATGAGAGAAACCATAATCGAGTGAATCTAGATCCCGCTCAACGTGATACATCCTGTATCAGTTCTTCCGTCAGTTCTATTTTCCATTGATTGAGTTTTAATAAGCTGGCTCCAGAATTTATTCAACATATCTACTTTTTCGAGATGGTTTTGTATCTCGTAATTCAAACTAATTCCGAATTACGCATGAATCGTAATTTTCCATCCGCTCAAGTACAACAAGCCTCTGGATGTCTCTTAACCGGATATGGTTAGCAGCAATTAATAGCGATCACCGATGTAACCAGCGCAATGTCCAGATGTTAATTTTAGAATGCCTTCATAAATGTCTAAAAGACAAAGCCGATTAAAAATCGTGCGTTACACATCAAGTGAATGATGCGTTATAATAAAAATAACTTTATTCATGGGGAAGATTTGCGGAAATTGTTTGCAAATTACGAGTCAACAAAACGCACCGGATCATTTAACAGTTTGCAAATAGCTTTTGGTTCATTTGTAGGTCGATCTGATGAGCTGGGAATTATAATGGCAAGTTGATTTGTTTCAGGAGAACAACGTTGCGAACTAAAACCCAGATGCTATTAACATATGCTAGTATCAGCTGCACTGGCCTATATTGAGCTCACGTATGACGTATTATAAGAATAAATTAAAAAGTATTTGGCCGATAGTCGTCATGCAATTTTAAAGGTTGCCAAACTTTATCTTTGGTGTATACCTTGAATTAAGAGTCCTTAGTAGTTTGCACATACATATCAGATGCTGTCGCACGCCTATTGAAACTTTTAAATAAACTATAAATATGAAGATTTGGTCGGGTGTCTATACGTATGAATGAATTCCACATACATTGGTACTCGTAGCTAAGATGCACTCGCTATAAATAACTTTGCTGCCACTGCGGTTTTAAAGCTAACCTGTGTTAAACAAAGCGATAGATAATACAATTTAATCGATCTTTTAATAAACAAATTGGAATGTAACAAACTCAAAATGTCGAATGGAATTTGAAAATGCCTGGACCAATTTTGATCAAATTCAGTTTTATGGTGGGATTATAAGCCAATCTTAAATTAAACATAAGGTACTTAAATGGATTAGACTGGTTAGGCTGAACGAAACCCGACAATATTTATTCATTAATAAACATTTAGTGAAACCCACACCCCATTTTAAATGAAGATGACCATCATTCTTTCAAGGAGCGACATTCCAATTCATCCAAACTAGCGCCATTGATCATTTCTTTGGCTTTTTTTATTCCAACATAATCTTCTGATATAATTTTTTAAGGGTTGTGTGATTATAATTATTCATCCAATTCAAACGGCATAATGTAATAGTCGATAAGGGAAGTTTTTGGAGGCTTCTTAAATAGCATACGGATACAATGTTCGGCAATGAAACCGAATAGCTAAATTTTTTTTCTTCCTGTCATTACCGACAGAACATACAGCAGCGCAGCTCCTTATATTATAAATCAAGTTAGTTCGTTTCCGTTAAACCGTCCGAAAATTGAGGTTCACATCAGCGTAGTCAACGATGAGAAAGTTCAATTACTTAGAATCAATGATATATGAGCAAAATATAATCTCTATATTGCGCAAGAATCACCGCACGGTAAAATTACATAACCGAGTTACACACTCATCTTTCACTACGAATCTATTGAAACGAACCAAATTTTTATGGAAATACCGACTGATTCGACTCTTTCAATACGAGAGGATTGCTAAGGTAAGTTAGCTTATGATAACCGACAGTTTATATAGGATCTCTCCTGAAGTTTACATCTTTTGTCTGTCAAGACGGCTGTTCTTGATTTATCTGTATATTACTAATTTTATAGCAATAAATATTGACCCCCCTTGTATTCACAGCTGGTAATCTGGTAGTTGCTGTAATTGTTACATTTCCATAAGTGAATTTTGATTACATCATGTTAATTGATGTTGACTTACCGTCGACGAGGTTCTCAATAATGACTCCACTTAGTGTTTGTACTCGACCTCATTCCAAGTTGATTGTCGACTTCTGATAGTTGGTCTCTTTATTTTATGGATGGTTGAGGACCAGCATAAAATTACAGATATATAATTCGTCATTCATGTGAACATTTAGCGGGGAATTGCGCCTTTATCAGATCGATCATGTACACGCCAACGTCGCCTAAATCAATAAGAAGCAATGGCATATGTTGATTGTACATTGAAACACGTCGATATTGTGGCCGTAATATTACAAAACTGTTTCCCATTGCATCATTTATGATACTTCGACTTGTGTTAGGTTCCAAATTATTCCAATATGAATTTGATGAACGATTATTTGATTTTCTCTATAAATGGGACTTATATGGATGACACACCAGGATTAAAGGATTATTGGCAAGTTCCTTAGAATTGAAGTTGCAAATTAAGAAGCCAATATCATTATTATTAATTCACCATATTTAGAGTGTACCAAGACTAACGGTATTACAAATAACCAGATATAGGGACAGGACATGATTGTAATAATTATAGAATTGACCCGGTTTCAGATGTTTAGTAGTCAGAAGTAGTTAGAAAATTTGTTATAGTTGTATAAAATTGTTTTTATTTTTGGTAATATTAAATTAAAATTAAAATGAAAAATGAAATCAAAAATATTTTAATTATATAAAAATTGATTAATTTGCTCCAATGCTATTTGGTATATAGTGCAACATTTCTTTGTTGATCCTTCAGGTGCAATCACATATATTGATGCCAGTTTTCCCACAAGTGAACATCCACCATACGATTGACAGTGTCAGAAACGAATATTCCAAATTTAAACCACAAACTTCAAATGACTGACCTTGTGAGTTGTTAATGGTCATATCAAAAGCTA
This sequence comes from Nephrotoma appendiculata, assembly GCA_947310385.1. Taxonomy (NCBI): domain Eukaryota; kingdom Metazoa; phylum Arthropoda; class Insecta; order Diptera; family Tipulidae; genus Nephrotoma; species Nephrotoma appendiculata. Next base: position 298,182,550 of record OX371224.1, on the reverse strand, counting down.
GGCGAATTGGGCATTGTATTCATTTAAAATTAAATATCTGACGGAATTATAGTAGGAATGCTTGGGATTAACTCTTCTTCTCCTTTGTATTTGCCAGCTAATATGGTTGCTCTAATTAAATTTGTCATTAATTTTTTAATAGCAAATCGGCATTACAAAGTTTTGGTTGGTTAATATTTTTTATTAAAATGATTGGTACACCAATTTTTAATTGAAGAATATGTAGTGGTACGCCAGGCAAATCTAATGAATTTAAAAATTATGTTTGATAATTTACTACTTAGTCTTGATCTATAACACAATCAATTGGTTTGTATGCAAATGTTTCACCAAAAGTTTTACTTTGAATGGCAGTATTTATATCATTAACGTCCTTGTTTTATGCTGTCAATATTGGTCGATCACTTAACCAATTATGATTTGAATTGTTATACAATATTTGGGTACACACTTTCAATTAATTTTACTTTTGGGTGTTTTAAAATACAAAATTTTTGTGGAAATGTAATTGAATCAGTTGCACTATCAATTTGAATTTTTCAATTTCCAATGTCTAATAATTGTTTTGGAAATATTACAGCACATTCATTGTTTTGCAATTGAAAACGTATATTTGTTGTTAAATTTATATTTTTACACGCGTTTAATTCACCAGCTGGAGTTGATCGGGTTATAAGGGTAGTGCCTGTCTAAAGTTACCTGATATTTATATTGTTGTACCATCAGATATCTGTTGGTAATTGCATAAATCTTGTAATGTTTTATCTAATGCTTCTAATAATTTATGATGTGCCATTGTGCATTGTTGCAATACCTTTCCTGATGTTTTTAGAATGTTAGTTACATGTTGGACAAGTGTTGGATATATGACATCGGAGAAGTGGTGCAGTGGTTAAAGCTTCCAGGAGCTGGATGCAAAGCGAATTTTCGTCATCGATTACGATAGGTGATGTTAATAAACACAACTAAGGCCCTCTGATGAAGTGTAGAATTCAGTGCCGACCCACCGTCCATATCAATGTACAGGTTGACAAGAAGCATGCAATGTGCAGGTGGTAAACTGAAGTTGTGTGAGTAGTTGAATAGGTGAATGGATTAATGATGTGGTGTGAATGCATGGTATCACAATAGACCAAAAATGGCGTTAGTGTCAACCAGTGAAACCTAACCTACATGTTGGTGTTTAAATTATTTGCATATTTAATGGGAGTTTTAGTACTGAATGGGGTCCGCCATCTAATAATGTTCCTGCTATTCTTGAAGAAGCAATTTCTAATGCTATATGTTGATTTGCGATCTTATCTAATGTAATTAAAAAATCGAAAAAGCTCACATAGCTGCCACTTCCATTGGCTCACGACCCGTAGAACATATATATATATATATATATATATATATATATATATATATATATATATATATATATATATATATATATATATATATATATATATATATATATATATATATATATATATATATATATATATATATATATATATATATATATATATATATATATATATATATATATATATATATATATATATATATATATATATATATATATATATATATATATATATATATATATATATATATATATATATATATATATATATATATATATATATATTATATATATATTATATATATATATATATATATATATATATATATATATATATACACATTTTTATTGAAGTCGATGCTGTAGTTTTTGAGTTTATCGACCGAAAATGCTCCTACGGAAGCTGTAATTTCCGGTGGATCATTTTCAGTTAAAAACCATTATCATGACTCATACAACTATACACCAATTTTTATCAAAACTGTTACAGCAGTTCTTGATGTCAGAAACACACACGTCATTTTTATATACATATATAGATTTTCTGGATATAAAATTTGATCGTTTTGTGAACGGCACAATGACCGGTAACTTAATCAAGAATTACAAACCCTAATTTATTTGATTTTTTTGATAGTTTGCTAGATTTTTTGGATCTGGCATCCCCGCCGTCAAATCCAATAGGTTTATGAAATTTGAAATCTGCGGTAGATTACGCAAACATTACGTAATGAGAGACACAAATCGTAATGATTGATCTTCTTGTTTTCATTAAAAATTGTCAAAACTAGTTTGAGTCGATAATCGTAAATCGTACTGAAGGCTGCCCCTGTGGATTCAAAAACATTTTTAACTTTGTTATGTTGCAGCTAGCTCTTAGAGAACTTGCATGCGGCAGTGCCACATAAAAATTGTTTACGAGCTAGGTGCAACATGGTGCAACATAACAAAGTTAAAAATGTGTGATATACAGGGTTATCCAATTCGAGGTTGATAAAGTAGAAATCTGTATACCGACATCTGTCAAAGATAAACGTCAAGTACGCTGTCATTTATTTAGTTGACATTCTGCCATTTAAGAATATGGAGCATTTAACAATCGACCAACGCGTTAAAATTAAACGCGGAAAAACAGGCCGTCGATGCTGATTTTTCGAACAAAATTTTCTTCAGTGATGAAGCTCATTTTTCGCTTGGTGGATACGTTAATAAGCAAAACTGTAGAATTTGGGGCTCAGAAAATCCACAATTGATTGTAGAGAAGCCATTACACCCGGAAAAAGTCACTGTTTGGTGCGCATTGTGGTCTGGTGGTGTGATTGGGCCGTATTTTTTTGAGAACAACCATGGACGAACCGTTACCGTCAATTCTGAGCGCTATGGCCGAATGTTAACCGATTATTTTTTTACGAAAATCGAAGATTATGATCTTGACGATATGTGGTTCCAGCAGGATGGAGCAACCAGTCACGTAACACGAGCAAATCGAGATCTTTTGCAAGAGAAATTTCCTGGACGTTTGATTTCGCGATTGGCTGATGTCAATTTGCCTCAAAGATCCTGTGATTTAACGCCTTTGGATTTCTTTTTGTGGGGCTACGCGAAATATAGTGTTTACGCAAACAATCCTCAAACTCTTGACGAATTGAAAACTAATATTCGTAAGGTAATGGCCGAGATACCGCCCGAAATGTGCCGAAAAGTCATTGAAAATTACCTCAAAAGAATCAAGGCCTGTAAGAAGTCCCGTGGAGGACATTTGAATGATATCTTGTTTAACTAAAAATGGCAAGGATCAATCTGTAAAATGAAATAAAAATTACAATACATTCCGAATATTTTGTGTGTTTTTTTTAAGTTTACTTTATCAACCTCGAATTGGATAACCCTGTATAATGTAATTGTTCTTGTAAATTATTGTTGTAATGCAATTGTTGTTGTACCACTGTTTTGAGATCACACACTTTTAACTTTATTATTTTGCACCTAGCTCGTAGACAATTTTCATTCGGCAGCCTTCAGTCTGCTTACATAATTAACCCCCTAGTATACATCTTGAATATATAGCAAAAAAAATATGAGCTTGAGGTGTAATTTTAAACAACAAACGATCAGATCTGCTTGTATAAAATTATGTATCTCGATATACGAGATGTAATCAAAATAAACAAAATAAAATCAATCAATCTGCGTGAAAATTTCTATAATTGAATTTATTATTCTCAATCACTAAATCAACAACAAACAACACATAGTTTATTTTTCAATCTCATTCTTTTTGTGTTTATCATTATAATCTATAATTATAGGGGGTCTCATACGAAACGACACATTTCACAACAGGATGTGCTAAAACAGGATGTCACAAAACAGGATATCACAAAACAGTACATGGTACGCTACAGTACATGGTACAAAACAGGACCGATTAAAACAGTACAACACAAAACAGTACATGGTACACTAAAGTACATGGTACGGAAGAGTACATCGCAAAACAGTACATATTAAAAGAGAACACCACAAAATAGTTAATAGTCAATTTTACGGTTTTAATAACTTAATCTTGCAGGTTTTAATTCCAAAAAAGTGTTTAAGTTTTACTTATTGTTCCAAAATAGATCAAAAATTTAATTAAATATATAAATAAAATAAATTTATTATTTATATATTTATTTAAATTTTTGATCTATTTTGCAACGATCGAGTATTAGCGATTTAAATTAAAATAATGTTATATATTGTTAGGTGAAGGGACATTTTATTATAATTTAAAGCAATTATAATTCTATATAGTATACTGTCTAATTACTCTTGGTGAAGGCAAATATCCACTTGATAATATCCTAATTACTAAACGTATTCAATAAATAATATTTAACAAATCAAGCTGAAAAAATCCTCTAGCTTAACGTTCAGTAACATGTACTTTAGTGTACCATGTACTGTTTTGTGTTGTACTGTTTTTATCGGTCCTGTTTCGTACCACGTACTTTAGTGTACCATGTACTGTTTTGTGTTGTACTGTTTTAAATGGTCCTGTTGTGTACCATGTACTGTTTTGTGATGTCCTGTTTTATTACATCCTGTTTTGAAATGTGCCATAGTGAGCGGCTTCGAGCTATAGGACATCCATACTACTCCAAATTTACACACATCTCTACAGAATTGTTACGTACATATAATTATGATGTATTCATATTTCAGTAAAATAGTTATCTTTTCATTCTCTAGTAAATAAAATACAAATACATTATTGCATTTATAAAAATTGAAAGAAAATCATCTCAATTTCATACACACAACTACGAAATATTGTTAGTTTCACAGCTGTACATCGATAACGCCCATTTGCTTTTGTCTTCCATATACATACGTATGTACATAGATATACATCGAAACTGTATCAAAACAAAAATATTGGTACAAAATTTATTGTAAAAATTATTATTATACTTGGTCTGCGTCCCAATACTGATTTTACTACTGTGACTGGAAACTAGCTACATCTGTTGTATTCTGGTAAAACTAATTAGGAATAAAATCAATAAATTTTACGGTTTGTGTCTTTACTTTGCTTTCTTTTTTTTACCAAAGGAATTTGGTTTTTGCAAATTTTTCGGTTAATACTTAAAATTTAGCAAAACGCCACCGTCAATCGTCTCAGATTTTTTTTCTGCGTCTTTTGATATATCATAATCTAAGTTTCGTTCACTAATATCGTCGCAATGTTACCAAAACTTTTGCGATTTTTTCGAATATTGTTCGCTTTGTAATTCCATAGCGGAAAATCTAGAGGGAAAAATGGAAAACCCACCGTCAATTTTCCTAAAAAACTTCAATTAAAATTTTAAGACATAAATGTTGGCGATCGGTTGATAATTGTTATGCTATGGTACCACGAAAAGTCGTGTTTTTGCAAAATACGTGAATCGGGCCCTTAAAGTCCTTGCACACTTGGTTAATAGAGTTGGATGATTCCGAACTTTTATTCAAAGTAATGAAGCAATTTCGTTTATTATTATTTTTATTAATGTATTACACAATTTTTTTTTTATTTCGGATTTTTATGAACTAATTTAATTCGTATAATTTTTATTTTATATTTGACGCCCCTCATCAAATATATTTAATCTTAAAGTTTTTAATTAGGAGCAGGTAGTTCTAAAAATTGATCGTTTAGTCGGTCACAAGAACTTCCTAATTTCATCTTTATGCGATACAAATATAATTTTTGTTGACATGAATACATGACATGAATATATTATATTATTATAATTATTATTTGTTTGTTAATTATTCTTAAGTATACTCAAAAATGATCTGATATGTAATTTATTATGTTTGTCTTTTGTATTGATTTAAAGGAAATAAAATAAATAAATAAAAGATTATTAAAGTGATAATTAAAAAGTGTGTTATAATTGGAATAATTAATTGTTAATTTTGTGTTGTATAATTGTTGTGTTGTGTAAATAAATTGGTGTGAGTTCAAATTTGAAGCAGTTGTATTTATACACAATCCAGTGATTCGAACCTTGAGTGACAAGGCGAAAACGTAACAATATGTACATTTTAAAAAAAAAAACGTGCTAACTTTTCGTGCTAGCTTCGCATCGGTTGGTATGGGCACAATTTTGTATAAAAATACCTACATTTAGGAATTTGTTATAGGTGAAAATTAGAATTATCAATAAATTCTAAGTTTATCAGTTTTAAATTAATTTTTATAATCTGTAATTGTTAATTTTAACTCTAAAATAAAATAATATCATTACTAAATAATAAATAAGAATAAGGTGTAATAAAAATTGCATTACTTTTAAGCTTGCATTAAAATTTAAACCAATTGCTTTAGTCATATAAATATATTACAAGCCTAACTTTGGAATACAATTTACCAGTGCATTAAATAAGTAGTAAAGCAAGGCTTGCATTAATATTTCATTCAAGTTTTCTAAGTGTGTAGCTCCAGCAAATATTGTATTGAACAATACTCCAGTCTTATCATCGTATGCCATTTGAAGAGCATGACAACCCTTGTCGGAATCGCCTAACATTTGGAAGTCATAATAGTATTTGCTTAAAGTGTACGTCTCATCTTGAAGCACCCGGTTTGAGACGTAATATCTTTTGGTAGATGACATTGATGAAAAATATACTCGTTTCGATCTGCAAAGCAATTATATAATTTGTGGCGATTATTTATCTCATAAAATACAAATAATTTAAATTTTACCCGTCAGGTTGTATATCGCCAATGGCCAACCCAAAAGTTCCGTAATTCCATTGAAAATTCATATCTTCGTAAAAGAAGTTGCCTTCATGTAGATCCGAGCCCATGAAATTATGTTCGACCTGCCACACTCGATCCTTTTTCAATGAGTACATGATAATTGATCTAAATAAATCGACAACGTACGCATGCACGTCATCACAGTTCTCACCATCGTAGTCAACCGCTATACGAGCAAAAGAGCTGAGAGGATTAATAAATTTTTGGGGAATGTCGAATCGTCGAATTAAAGTATCCGTGGCTAGATCAAAAATAACAATGGCTGTAGGCGCAATTATACGTCTGCTGCCAAAATGATCAGTGTAACCACCATCAATTATCCAAAGTCGATTACATGCATCAATATCAAATAGTCCCGAATTAATTATTGTTGATGGGCTTACTAACCTCACAGTTTGATTTGCTGAGTCTTCATTAAAGTAGTTGGCTTGAAACGATGGATACGGATGAAGAATCGGTGATTTTTCGGTAGTGTTAAGTGAAAAATAATTTAAAGCTGATAAAACTCCCGGTGTGAACCTAAAATTATTCACAATGGTTTTCATATTGTTCAAGTAGATTATGTATAATCTTACCTAAATACCGCAACAAACATTTTATCTTGCCAGGGTTGTACTGTCAGAATACCATTTTTACTGGGAATATAGCTTCCAGTTGCAATTGGTTGTTTACGTTGATTTGGTGAAATCGCAAAATCGAGTATATCCCAATGATACATTTCGGTAAGTTCATTTTTATCTGGTCCATAAGGATCGCCTTGGATTCCACTAAAAGCCGCCACACAGAAAATCACAAGTAATTTCATTTTAGATGTGATCAGTCCACTTCACAAACAAATGTTTAATTAAAAATATTTTTATACAGCTCATTTTGTACACGTAAAACGATAAACAGGGAGACTCAACATTTGCACAACTGCGAGTCTGTAACCAAATAAGTTTACAAATTCTTTGCTGTAATATGAAAGAAGATATGTGATGACTGATACGTTTGAAAATTAAATTAATTATGGACTTGTGTCGGTATCTGAAGTGGGTAATATATTTAAAATCTGTTGACATAAGTGTACTACTAACGGTTGGCACGTACTGAAATTTTAATTCAATTCATACAATTTTTTGGAATTCCAACTAGTTTTAAAAATGTATATGTAGCTTTTCATGATGTCTAACCTGCTGATCTGCTATATATATAAAAATGGATCGTGGTTTGTTCGAATGCTTAAAACTTGAAAATAACTGGACCAAATTGGATATACTTCCTTCTGCGGGTTTGTTGTCAAAAGAAAACCCGGAAATAACAAAATAGGAAAATCCAAATTCGCATTTTGTATCTTTTTGTGTGGAGATTTTGTATGGGGCAAGTGGTGCAGTGGTTAAAGCTTCGGCAGTGGCAATTCACATCAAGTTGTACCTTCATGGTGACAACATCGAAATCAAGTTTGATACCTGTCAAAAGGGGAAATTAAATTTAAATTTAAGATAGTGTATATTTAATATTAGTTAAAGTGAAACGACGAATCAACATAAAACGGTCATATAATGACACCTGAACAACGGCTCACTCGAGTTAAAAAACTTGAAAACGACAATGAGGTGTTAAGAAGAAGAATTGCGGTCCTTTGAAAAAAATGGTGCTACAAAAAAAAATAGCAACAACAATGAATTAAATAATAACAGATTCAACGTACTGATGGATACCGATGAAGATGAAACAGAAAATATTAATGAAAAGAAGTCATTCGAGGTAATAAAAAAAAAGCAACAAAACGAAAAAAAACAACAATAGCTACCGACCAAATGCACAGTGGTTAAAGCTTTGGCGTTTGGATCGGGAGGTACCGGGTTCGAATCCCGATAGGGGCAGGATGCAAAGTGAAATTTCATCAACAGATTTCGATCTGTGGTGAAATGTAACACATCTATAACCCCCTGTCGGTGTGCAAAACCCATGGGCCGACCCATCTTCCATGCCGGTATAGCCTGGCATGGAGCTTGCAAGGTGCAGATGGTCTTAAATCGGTAATATAGCCGTACGTCCTCGAGTTAGCCGGAAGGCGTATGGTAAGGACGTATAACGCATAACCGTGGAAGAGCAGGGTGAGCCTTGAGCCCCAAAACAGATCGCATAGTTACCAATAAAAGAAAAAAGAAAAAACAATTGTTGCATTTCATTAGACCTAGTGATCCGGATCAGATCACATTTTACATGTAAACCATAGACACATTTTGATCCAACTATGTTTTTAGATCCCAAATCATGATCTGAAAATTACTGTCAGTGAGTGTTAGATTTTTAATAAAAGTAAAAGTAACAAATTCATTACAACCTAAACAAATATAACAAATATGGACAAAAAGTAAATATATTTATATTTAATAATCAGAATATTTACAAATGCATAATTGTAATTTAATTTATTTCCAGTAGCAAACGAATTTGGCAGTATGACGAAACGCAAAAAATAAATTGCGATGTCCAACGTCTTGGAAAATTTGATTTTTCAAAACGTATTGGTAATTATACAAAGAAAAGTGGCTATACATTAAAAATATATTACATTTTTATGTTTTGTTTTTAGACACAACCAACTATACAGTGGAGTTGTTAAACACTAAACTAAAAAATTTTTTAAGGGCTTATAAACGTGCCGGGACGGGAAATATCTTATTTAAGGCGCCTTTTGAGGACCTCATGGAGGAAATTTTTGAAAGTTATCCTATTATTTTAAACAACCATATACTCAGCCTGTCAGGTACGGAGACAATGGCGTTGACCCCCAAAAAATCGACGTATTCTCATTCATCAACCCCTTATAGTGTAAGTGCGGAGATGTGTAATTGCACAGCGTTGACACAAACACAAGAAACTGTAGTTGGTTCACAAGAGAGTGCCGAGGTTAAAATGCCGTGTGGCGAAGTTAAGACCAGAAAAAGAAAAAGTATTACAGAACGGTATTACGAAGAGAAAAATAAAATCAAAAAAGATTACCTACAAAAAAAAAACTTGAGGAAATAAAGCAGCGGCGACTGGACAAAGCCAACCAACACAATGAAAAAATGGAGGCCTTAAAAAATTACCTGCAATAATTTCGTAATTTGCTTTATTATTTTTTGAATTTTTATTTATGAAATGAATGTAATATTTATGTATGAATTAATGAATTAAATAAATGTGATATTAATTAATTTACTGTGTTAAACAATTTATTCCCTTAATATATTTTTTACAATCATTTCATTGAACAGCATTTGGCGTCGATTTTGATTGCTGATGAAATCATTAAGCTCAATGTTTTGCGTATCAGCTTCTTCATATACTGCATTGATCTCCTCTTCAGTTGGCATTTCATCGTTTTCCATGATGCATATGTTATGGCAAATGCAACCACGTACGGTTAAATTCACCTTGTTAAAGTTAGCCGAAAGTTACCAGCCGAAAATAAAAAAAAATGATAATGCAGATTGTGTCTTTGGTTTGATAGCCGAACATAAAAATTCAACAACGTCAATATATTTCAGCCGAAAGTTACCAGCCGATATTTAGGAATAATAATTGTTTCCTTCATTTTATTTACTTCTTTAAGTTGATATTAAAATCAAAGTTTTAGTTTATGATAATATGTTATGTCTACTCAAAACCAATTGTGAAAAAATTTTGATATGGTCACGGAGTGCAATTTGACAAGATTTCCATAGTTAAATTTCTGAAAAAATTTATTGAATGGCCTGACGCTCTTGTTTAACCTTAATTCGCATTGATGCCACTATGGTTTTTTGCTAGGCTCTAATACCTGTTAACAACAATCCAATTTTGAAGAAATTCTGATGGGGATACGGGAGTGCCAGATCATTCAATGAATTTTTCAGAAATTGAACTATGAAAATTTTGTCAAATTGCACCCCCGTATCGCCATCAGAATTTCGTTAACCGGTTTCATTAACCGATTAATTTTGTTTCGCAAACGGGGAAGTAATTTCACTAATTCAATATGTCTCTACAGCTAGGCCGAAGTTGACCAACATGATGGCCGATAGGCACTAGATATATTGAGTTAGCAAAATTTTAATAAATTACACCCCTGTATCCCCTTCATAATTTCTTCATAATTAGGCAAAAGTTGACCATACTTTATGTTCATTTGAAACAAGGTTAACAATTTTGCTTTTCAAATTATGGTTGAATGAATTAAACATTTGTATTTCTTAAGTTTAAATAGAATTAGGTTGTACAACAACCTTCGCATACTAAAACTTTAAAATTGGTGTTGTTGAAATAATTTTTCGGCTGATAACTTTCGTCTGAATAATGTCAATCAACGGTGACGTATTTATCTACTTTCGGCTGAGAAAGCTAAGGCACTATCTGCGTTATCGATTTTTGATTTTTCGGCTGGAAACTTTCGGCTAACTTTAATAGTATCATTTTTAAAACTAGTTGGAATTCCAAAAAATTGTATGAATTGAGTTAAAATTTCAGTACGTGCCAACCGTTAGTAGTACACTTATGTAAACAGATTTTAAATATGTTACGTATCAGTCATCACATATCTTCTTTCATATTACAGCAAAGAATTTGTAAAATTATTTGGTTACAGACTCGCAGTTGTGCAAATGTTGAGTCTCCCTGTTTATCGTTTTACGTGTACAAAATGAGCTGTACAAAAATATTTTTAATTAAACATTTGTTAGTTCATTTGAAGTGGACTGATCTATCACATCTAAAATGAAATTACTTGTGATTTTCTGTGTTGCGGCTTTTAGTGGAATCCAAGGCGATATTTATGGACCAGATAAAAATGAACTTACCGAAATGTATCATTGGGATATACTCGATTTTGCGATTTCACCGAATCAACGTAAACAAGCAATTGCAACTGGAAGCTATATTCCTAGTAAAAATGGTATTCTGACAGTACAACCCTGGCAAGACAAAATGATTGTTGCGATATTTAGGTAAGATTATACATAATTTACTTGAACAATATGAAAACCATTGTGAATAATTTTAGGTTCACACCGGGAGTTTTATCAGCTTTAAATTATTTTTCACTTAACACTACCGAAAAATCGCCGATTCTCCATCCGTATCCATCGTTTGAAGACAACTACGTTAATGAAGACGCAGCAAATCAAACTGTGGGCTTAGTAAGCCCATCAACAGTAATTAATTCGGGACTATTTGATATTGATGCATGTGATCGACTCTGGATAATTGACGCCGGTTACACTGACCATTTTGGCAGCAGACGTATAATTGCGCCTCCAGCGATTGTTATTTTTGATCTAAACACAGATACTTTGATTCGACGAATCGAAATTCCTAAAAAATTTATTAATCCTCTCAGCTCTTTTGTTCGTGTAGCAGTTGACTACGATGGTGAGAATTGTGATGACGCGCATGCGTACGTTGTCGATGTACTTAGATCAATTATCGTGTACTCATTCGCAAAAGATCGAGTATGGCAGGTCGAACATAATTTCATGGGCTCGGATCCACATGAAGGCAATTTCATTTACGAAGATATCAATTTTCAATGGAATTACGGAATTTTTGGGTTGGCCATTGGCGATAAACAACCTGACGGGTAAAACTTAAATTATTTGTATTTCATGAGATAAATAATCGCCGCAAATTATATAATTGCTTTGCAGAACGAAACGAGTATATTTTTCATCAATGTCATCTACCAAAATATATTACGTCTCAAACCGGGTGCTTCAAGATGAGACGTACACTTTAAGCAAATACTATTATGACTTCAAATTGTTAGGCGATTCCGGCAAGGGTTGTCATTCTCTTCAAATGGCATACGATGATAAGACTGGAGTATTGTTCAATACAATATTTGCTGGGGCTACAATTGGCTGTTGGAATACCCGCTTACCATTTCAAAGTTTAAGTACAGTCCATAAAACGAGTACCGACTTTTTTCCAGTAGGCATAAATATTGATTCGGACCGAAATTTGTGGGTGATTTCACAGTTGATACCATTTGGTGCGTACCGGGAATTTCAACCGGGTAAAAAAAATTTACGAATTTTTAAGGGGCCTGTTGATAAAGCTATCGCCGGCACGAATTGTAAACCCGAAAAGTGACATAATGAAATATTTTATTACGTTATTCTAAACTAAATAATTTTCTTGTGCGAGATAATTTCTAATGTGAAAAAAATGTAAAACAAAAACTCTCGTGATAACGGGTCGCCTTGAACTTGGTTATGAAAGGGTTTGTGTTATTTATAAATTACATAAACAAACACTAAAGTAGAATTTGATTATGTCTATCACGTGAATTGAGGATACAGTTTTATTGCATTTTATATTTTACTATAGGTGACCCGGCGAACTTTGTCTCGCCCCAAATTACTTCGTCCGAGCAAACACTTTTGACCTTCACAAAAATTGAATTTGATGAGAGAAAAATCAAACAACTCAACTCAATTCTCAATAGACGTTTGAGATAGACGATTTAGTGGCCATTCCATTCACTTTTTCATCGAATTGGTTGCGTTCGTTCGTTCGGTCATTTGTTCGCCCAATCATGATTGGGTGGAAAAAATTGTCAGAATGAGCGAACGAACGCAACCATAAAGGCGGCATAATGTATTGAAAAGTGAATAAAAGGTCGATTCAAACTTGGGCATCTATCGAAAATTTAGTTGTTTTTTGCAAATTGACTTTGTGATTTGTTAATCGTCATAGTGAACGCCAAAAGAACGGGGAACTGAATGCACTTATTTTTATATATATAGAAGATAAGATTGCCAAAATTCTACATAACTTATATTTACAGTAGTCCGCAACCAACGCCATCTATTGAAAATAATCCGAAGTAGCTATTTAAATGAATGATCATAGTCGAAATACAATTTCTATCGGTAATGTTAAGTGTATTTCCATACAAAATTCCTCTACAAAACGCAATATTCGATTTTCCGATTTTTTTTTTTTTTTGATTTTTCGGTTTCCCCTTGGGGGCCGATTTTTTTCGAGTTTACGAATTTTCCTTTGAGTTTTTCCGAATTTTCTTTTTTTCTAAGGCACCACTGTATTGAGATGGACAATGCACAAAAAGAATCATTCAAATTGGTCGTGTCGTTCTCGAGTTTTTGCGAGACTAACGCATGCAAATGATTTTTATTTAGATAAATAGATAGAGAAAATAAATAGATTGGATAAAAAAGAAAGTAACAGTTCTGATGTAGTCTTCGGTAGGATTCGAATCCAGTACCTCCCAACCCAAGCTTTAACCAGTGGACAAAATAGATATTCATATCATTAGCCTAATACGTAAACATATTCTGAGATCCTACAATAATACCAGTAACTCCTTAATTTATGGTCCTTATTACACGAACCGTCAAACCTTCCAAAACTGTATCCTTCCATGTAACATCTCAGGTCCCGAATCCTTTATATTCCTAGATCAACTGAAGTACATTCCGAATGATGATCAAATTCCATTGATTTATATCGCCCGGAGGCCAAACGAAAAGGGGTTTGATCCCGAGAAATTCGCAGATCCGGCAACACATATACTAAGGTTCAACACTATATTCAACCGGAAAACCCAAGAAAAATTTAATAACCAATTAGAAAAGTTCTGGTTGCTTAATTCATCATCAACCTAAATTCTAACATTATGTAGAAGAATTTTTTAGTCTTAAGTAGATAAATTTAAATTTTAAAATAACATATTCGGCTAGTTTTCAAAAAAAAAGTAGTTAAAGCTTCGGCGCAATCTATTTATTTTATCTATTTATTTTCTCTATCTATCTATTTATATAAAAATCAATTGTCGTGCGTTAGTCTCATTAACAAATCACAAAGTCAATTTGCAAAAAACGCCTAAATTTTCGATAGATGCCTAAGTTTGAATCGACCTTTTATTCACTTTTCAATACATTCAATACATACATAAACCTACTTTTAGTGTTCAATTCGATGAAAAAGTGAATGAAATAGCCACTCAATCGTCTAACTCAAACGTCTATTGAGAATTGAGTTGAGTTGTCTGATTTTTCTCTCATCAAAATCAATTTTCGTGAAGGTCAAAAGTGTTTGCTCGGACGTAGTAATTTGGGGCGAGACAAAGTTCGCCGGATCAGCTAGTATAATATATATTTTGTGCCCCCGGGAAGTCCTCACTTCGAAGGGTTATGAGAAGCGGGAGTAAAATCGACGAAACAAAATCTCCGCAAAATAATCGGAACTCATACCTTAACGTTTGAGGAACTTTCAATACTTCTAGCACAAATAGAGGCATGCTTGAATTCTAGGCCACTAGCTCCTCTTTCAAATGACCCAGAAGATGTTGGTTTCATAAGTCCAGCGCATTTCCTATCAGGGAGATCCATCATAGCAATGCCTCAGCCTGACATCGGGGGTACCCAGATCACAACAAGATGGAATCTGCACACCAAACTTAGTCAAGGATTTTGGAAGAAATGGCACACGGATTACCTTTCGCGATTACAACATAGGCCAAAATGGTTGCTGGAACAACCAAACCTTCGAGTAGGAGAATTGGTGATCCTCAAGGACGATCATTTACCGCCCACGCATTCGCCACCGGCAAGGGTAGTTGAACTACACCCTGGACAAGATGGACTCGTGAGAGTAGTCTCCCTTAAATACAAAGATAACACGCTTAAACGAAATATCACAAAAGTATGTCGCCTAGCCATAAGTAACAACTCAGAGGATCATATGAACATGAATCAACAAAATAGTGATTGTGCCCGTCCAACAACAACTAGGGATGGAAACAAAACACAGCAGCAACCATCAAACGGCTTCGACAAAGGCACTTCAGATAGAACAATTGCACCAGAGAGTAATGCACTGTCTATCGACACCACACAGCTCCATGCAGGAAAAGACAACCAATCTCTGAGACAGCAGCCCCATAGACATGCGAAGGACGCAACCAAAGCAAATTATCTAGCCCTAACAGTATTTTTAATTTGCTGCGTACTAGGTTTGGCACAGGCACACCATTCGATGTTACACCATTCAACCATTCGACAGAGATATACTATATTTCGATGATATAGGCAAACTTGAAGTGGTAGCCATGAAGATGGACTATAGAATTTTTCTACAGCAAGACAAGCTATTGGGAGGAGATCGAAGTCTTTAAAGAAGCTCAGATCAAATTGGAAGCAGCTTGCAAGAAGCTCTCTAACTTAAAATGCGACATAATCCTACAACAACTTCAGTGGCAATTCAAAAACTTGATCGCAGATAACGAGCTTCTATTGACAATCAACAAGAAACGGCGGCGAGTAAAACGGGTCTTTGGAGACACAGTAGGTCTTATGCTTGGTGACATGTCTGGGCATCTCAGCCAGCGTGAAGCTGACCAATATGATGTTCAATTTGGTGAGAAACCAAACATCAATAATAGACAATACAATCAAATGGTAAAGCACAACTCTAATCTCACATAAAAGATAAAACCAGAAAATTTTTAAAAATAAATTCATTATGTTCAGTTTACTCGAACAATCAGTTTCATTCTTAGAGTATTTGAGGCCTCACCCGTAGTAACCTCAAATAGTCTCCAATAATTAAATCCAAGAAATAACTGGATTTAACATTACCCAATAACTACAAGAGAGCGATATGCATCAGATCGCCTGCTAACATCCGAACACAATGAATACACATCATCCTAAGAAATTTCTCATACAGAAGCTTGTCGAATGATTTTTGTGAAAATGTTCCAATTTGGTTAGGAATCAAAGTGGGAATCGAAATCGTGTCCAAATTGTCTTATAACATTTTAATAACATCTCTAATTTCATATCGCTCGCTACTGCATACACAGCAAACACCTTGCCCTTCTTGAGAGTTATTTCGTACCAATGGGTAGTATTCCAATATAAAGGATCAAAAAAATTGGTACGAAAAATGATGATGCGATAAACTGGGTTGATGGTTTTGGTATTGGTTTGTAAAAAAGATGTAAAAAAGAGAAATTTTATTTTCTTAAAATTATGTTTGTTAAACTGTACTATAATACAAAAATGGCTTAAGTAAATACCTGGTTTTAATAATTATAACTAGATGTCCAAAATTCTACACAACAATTTTTATAGCAACTTTTTTTGGGTTTCTAATTTACATTTATAAGGTTTTTAAAGGTAAAGCAGATTAAATTTAACAGTGTGTATGTATAGCTGCCAGTTACTCTAATATAAACAAATGAAAAATGATTTGTAAGTATTATCTAATATAAATAATAATTGTTATGATAGTTTTCTTGTTATTTTTAAGTTATGATACGCATCAACTATAATATTGGACCATCAAGATTTAAGCTAAGTATTTTTATAATATCAAAAAGAAACTAAATCTAATATTCACGTCGATTCAATGGATTCTTCTATTCTTCTTGAAAAATCTTCTTCACTCAAACAGAAGAAATCAAAAATAGAATAATCTTCTATTTTGCTATTCAGTGTAGCAGTGGGATTGTAATCTTCTATTTTTATTATTGAAAGTTCCAAATCGAATTTTTTTCTTCTACTTGCTCTTGCTATAATGTCAAAAATGTATTATTACACAAAACCAAAACTGTGCCGTAATTCTCTAAGCAGTAAGATAATTTGTAAACGTGTAAACGATAATTTATCTTGCCTTTTCCTTGTAATATTCGCGTTCTCTAATTGCACTCCAAGATAAAATTTAAAACGGTTACGATAAATAAATGACAAAACTACACACTCTTCGTAGGTTCATATTTAGACTTTGATAGCCCATATCTTGTGTTCCCATTTAAATTTCAACATTAATCTTATGAATATAAGTTATTCTAAATAGCATCTGTTCACAAACTATAGTTCAACTTGTTATGGGTTGTGATAAGGGTAATTTTAAAGGTTCAAATTTTATACAAAATATTTAAGTTGATTCAATATAGATCTTCTATTCTCAATATCTTCTATTCTTCTATACTTGTGTATGAAAATTATTAAATGTCGAAATAGAAGGAAGAAATAGAAGAATTGCTATTCCATATTATAAATAAACAAATATTTTGATTTTTTCGTTTGAAGGTTTTTACTAAAATTAGAAGATATAAAAATGAGACTTTTATGACAAGAAGAAATAGATTTTTTTGATTGTTATCAAAAGCAGGTTGTGTTCTGATTAAATCTTGACAATTTAGAAATGAATTTTTGTTTAATGCGAAGTGAAAGAATCCGCCAAAAGCATATTGGTTCGTAAGTAAATTTATTAATTATAAATTAATTATTTTTTAAAAATTAATTAAATAAATTTTTTTAGACAAAAACCAAAAATGAGACTGAAGGATATAAGAATAAACGATGATCCGTTTCAGCTTCCTGATAGTATATTCCACAAGTACTTTTGATTACAAAAGGGAATTGTTGTGATACTCGTAACCGATTTAGTAGTAAAATCGAGCTTCAACTCAATACCATTTAAATTACAAGTATGTATTAATTATTTGGAAATGCAATTAGGGTACATAAATGAGTCTTATTACTTAGGTGCTTGCTACTTTGCATTTTTGTGGGCAAGGGAGCTATCAAGCTTCCGTTGGTAGCAACAATGTGTTGGGCCTGTCACAACCATAGTGTGTCAAGGTCAAGATGTATTCACAATGTAACTTGCCTTATAAACAAATATTTGGTGCCAAAGCACATAATATTGCTTACAACTATTTTAGAAAAAACTAGAAACAAATCAAGGTATGAAAAAAATGTATCATATTTATTAATTTATAAAATTTCGTAATGTTCCATTAACAGGTTTTAGGACAAATATGGAATGAGGAATATAATCGGTGCTATTGACGGTGTCTAAATAACCATTATCGCCCCACCAGAAAATTCTGTTGAAACACCTGGCAATTCATACATTTGCAGAAAAGGATATCACAGCATAAATGCGCTGTTAAAGTTGGGAATGTGACATCTACTAGCGCATTAAAAATAAGCTCATTGTGCATATCCACACTACGGTAACTTGAATCCGGTAACTACTTCATTTCTTTCCCCTTTACCTATAAAATAAAAAACATTTATAGATAAAGGGGAAAGAAACGAAGTAGTTACCGGATTCAAGTTACCGTAGTATGGATATGCACATTGAGTTTTTTCCATGAAATTTTAGCACGGCATACTTTATGAAAATAAAAATAGAAGAAAACAATTCGATTTGGAACTTTCAATAATAAAAATAGAAGATTACAATCCCACTGCTACACTGAATAGCAAAATAGAAGATTATTCTATTTTTGATTTCTTCTGTTTTAGTGAAGAAGATTTTTCAAGAAGAATAGAAGAATTCATTGAATCGACGTGAAACGTCAAAACGAAAATTTAATTATTTTATATCCTTAATAACTCAAAAAATATAATTGCTAGAAACGTAAATTGTTGCATATACATCAAAGCCATCTAGAATCACACATAGCCCTCAAAATCATATTGAAAAGTATTCGGAATCGGGAGTTATTTGAAATTCAAATCAAGATACGGTTAGATAGACTTATAAAACAAACCAAATGTTTGAAAAGAACATTACAACAGTCAAAAATTTCTTTACTTCGTATGGTAAAGACGTGTATAATATAAGTCTTATTTAAAAAATCGCATTATTATGTAATTATTATTTGTAATTATTATTATTTTGAAATCCAATCAAATCTGTCTTATGCAGATCATAATTTCAGTGTATTTCGTTGTTGGAGACGAAATGTCTTAGTTAGCTCTTTCCGCACGTGCGAGTTGACAATACCTAAGTTCAATAGTCGGATCTCGGAAAGCTCGGGATTGTCTTACTAGAATTTTAGAATTTCAAGTAAACTACAAAAAGCTATGCGTTTTAAGCAACGAAGCTCATTTAACCATCAAATTTAGTTAGTCACTGCGAGTTTTCCGAACTCCACGAGTTCCTCATCCAATATTTTTTGTATATGCCTCCTCAATAACACCGAAAATTTGTTAATCAAAACCATTTTTAGTATTTGATGTAGGTCTATTTATGGACGAGTTACGCTTTAGTGTTACGATTTGTTTTTTACCTTGAGTTAATTTTTAATCTTTGTAAAATGTTCTGGTTAATCTTGAGGATAGGTAACGAGTAGAAGGTGAGGTTTTGATCAATTACCTGCACTTTAGAAATCGATTTTATGCAATATACTTCTTGTTTGACCTTAGTGCTAGTAAAACGGTAGTTTTTAATGCATAATATAATTAAATTTTGTACTCGTTCATTACTGTTCGAAATTTGTCCTAATTATCAATTTCTCAAACACAAATTAATAAATAATCTAGGATTAAAGCATTGTGAGATCTTAAAGATTGTTGAGACCTAATAGTGCCTCTAAATGAAATATTAAACAACAACAAACTGAAATTTGTTAACTAATTTAAATTTTCTATAGGCCGTCAAATTTATCGTACTCGTCAGTTTTCTTAATTCTCAACTGAATTGTCCGGTGGAGTGATAATGGTTATTTGAACACCGTCAATAGCACTAATTATATTCCACATTTGTCCTGAAATCTGTTAATGGAACTTACGAAATTTTATAAATTAATAAATATGATACATTTTTTTCATACCTTATTTTGTTTCTAGTTATTTCCAACATAGTTGTAAGCAATGTTATGTGCTTTGGCACCAAATATTTGTTTATAAGGCAAGTTACATTGTGAATACATCTTGACACACTAGGTTGTGACAGCCCCAACACATTGTTGCTACCAATGGAAGCTTGATAGCTCCCTTGCTCATAAAAATGTAAAGTAGCAAGTACCTAAGTAATAAGACTCATTTATGTACCCTAATTGCATTGTCAAATAATTAATACATATTTTATAGGGTTGAAGCTCGATTTTGCTACTAAATCGGTTGCCAGTGTCACAACATTTCCCTTCTGCAATCAAAAGTACTTGTGGAATACACTATCAGGAAGCTGAAACGGATCCTCGTTTATTCTTATATCCTTCAGTCTCGTTGTTAGTTTTTGCCTACAAAAATTTATTTAATTAATTTTTATTAAATAATTAATAAATTTATTTACGCAGGAATACGCTTTTGGCGGATTCTTTCACTTCGCATTAAACAAAAATTCAATTATAAATTATGTAGATTTAATCAGAACACAACCTTCTTTTGATAACAATCAAACAAATCTATTTCTTCTTGTCATATAAGTCGCATTTTTATGTCTTCTATTTTAAGTAAAAACCGTCAAGCGAAAAAATCAAAATATTTGTTTATTTTTAATATGGAATAGCAATTCTTCTATTTTTTCCTTCTATTTCGACATTTAATAATTTTCATATAAAAATATAGAAGAATAGAAGATATTGAGAATAGAAGATCTATATTGAATCGACCTGATTTATATAATTTAATTCGCAGATAACTTGTTGATAATTTGCTGTTCCAACAAGAGTGTTAGCCTGGTTTTTTGGTTCTCCAATTGATTATTTTACCAAAAACTTTGAGTAGATATCCACTATAGGCGAGTTTCAATCGGCACTATCATTGGCCTAGTCAGCCTCGTATAGTATAGCCTATTAAAACATCTTCATCATTTCGTGATATTTTCACCTTAAAATCGGAAGTCATAATAATGTTCATAATGTTCATCGGTTGTTCAATCTTGGGTAGGTTAATGCAAAACAAATATCAGGTCTACTTCCAGAGCTATCTATGATTTTGATGAGCCGTAATATTAAAAGGAGGGCTTTCAGTAGAGAGGAAGCTTTTATTGAATTACTATAAGAAACAGTGGTAATTGGAAAATTTTTGAACATGAATTTATGAATAAAAAATTAAACAAATCATCTAAATTTTAATTTTATATTTTTAATAAACTATTCAAAGAACACATATTTGAAAATCAGCCATCATAATGAAGTATTTATTTGATAAATTTAAACTAAAGCGGAGCATAAATTTATTAGTTTTCTATAAAAATGAGCTTTCCGTTTAGTTGTGTAGTTTATAAAGTAAGATAATAAAGGGTGGTGCCGCGGATTTCCCTTACATCCAATTTAAAATTTAGTTTTATAAAAATGTAACTTATTTGGTAAATTCTGGTCACATGCACATCAGAATTTTTGAGATGAACGATGCACTTAATAGCAATCTAAACATTCCCCATTTATAACAAAATTAAAGAGAAAACGTGAGCTGAGAGCTGAAACGAAATTTTATGAATCACCATGTAGAAACAATAATATTATTCATATCATAAAATTTTTACATCAAAATCTATTTACGAAAAATTTTTTGTATACAAAAAATCAACGATGTCATGATTTTCTTAATTAAATATTATTACAAAACAGAACAAAATGTAAAAAACTTCAATTTTATCCGATTGCAAAACCGAGCTTTCTGTAATATGAAAATCCGTTTACAGATGTCTCTGTAATAAATTTACTTGAAATTACAGAAAAACGTAAAATAATTAAATAACTATTTACGAAAATAAACCATTATTATTGTAAGTTAAGCGCGAAATCTTTAATATAATAATTTAACATAGTTAATAAAACTCAAAACAATTATAATTTTTATTTATAAAACGGTTGGCATAAATAAAGCTTTTCATCGCAAAATAATTATCATCGTAGTTGCTGCGCGCTGAAAAACAATAATAGAAAAATGTCACATTTTTTCCAAATTTTTTCTTTTCTTATTTCAATTCGCTCGTATTCGGGGTTATTTTCAGTTCCAGGAGATCTCAATAATCTATTGAACCAGGCAATATACATAATAAATTGTTAAATTTTAGTTAACAAACATTGAGATTTTAATATTTAGCATTAATTTATACTTAGCGACATCTTTTGATTGGTTTATTAATTGCGAAAAGCTCTATAATATTGTTACGATTTTGCCTTGTCAATCAAGGTTCGAATCACTGGATTGTGAATAAATACACTGCTTCAAATTTTAACTCACACAATTTATTTACACAACACAATTTATTATACAACACGAAATTCACAATTAATTATTACACTTATAACACACTTTTTAATTATCACTTTAATAATCGCTTTAATAATCACTTTAATAATCTTTCTATTTAACCTTCACTGTATCACGTTTAAAATAATACTCAGCAATACACGTCAACGCGCGCCTTTATATACCAAAATATTTGTTTCTAGAATAATCCTAAATGCGCAGCAAATATGTTAGTATAGAAATACGCCTAAATGTTGAGTATAAATTATAAATGCAATTGAATAATTAATGAAATTAGCTTATTCTATTCTATTCTAGGTGTCACCGTAACACTACCCCCCACCTAAGCCTGTTCGTCCCGAACAGGATCCAGATCACCTCCTCTGTAGAGCGCCAAACGTTCTAAATGCACCACCTTTGGTTTACCTTTCCGTCCTTTCTGTATGCGATAAACCACGTCGTTCAATCTTTTAATGACAGTGTAAGGTCCTTCCCATGTGGGTTGCAACTTCGGTGATAATCCCTTGTGCCGTTGCGGGTTGTGAAGCCATACCAATTGCCCTTCCTCGAAGCCTTGATTATTTGCTCGTATGTCATATCGAGCTTTCATTCGATCACTTGATATTCGAATTTTCTCCCGTACAAATTGATGTATTTCATTGAGTTCCTCTTTCATCCGGTCGACGTAATCCTGTCCGCATAGAGCTGCTGATGGAACAGCTCCAAACTTTAAATCTCCCGGTAATCGCAGATTGTTCCCAAATATGGTTTTAGCTGGTGTCACTCCTGTTGTGTCATGTACCGCTGATCGGTAGGCCATCAGGAACATCGGTATATGTCGATCCCAGTTACGTTGGTTCCTTTCCACAACTTTTGCTAGATATTCCTCCAATGTGCCATTGAATCTTTCCACCATACCGTCCGACTGTGGGTGTAAAGGCGTTGTTCTCGTTTTATTGATTCCAAGCATCTGACATATCTCCAGAAATACCACCGATTCGAAATTCCTTCCTTGATCCGTGTGAATTTCCATAGGTACACCAAATCTGCTAATCCAATTGTTGACCACGGCATCAGCTATTGTTGTTGTTTCCTGATTGGGTATGGGGTACACTTCCGGCCATTTGCTGAAATAATCCATTATTACTAGCACATATTTATTTCCGCTCTCGGTGGTCGGAAATGGCCCCGCCACATCCATTGCAATTCTCTCAAATGGTGCCCCGACATTATATTGTTTCATGGTTCCACGGCTTTTTCGTGCTGGTCCCTTTACTGCCGCACATTGGTCACATCTTCGACACCATTCTACTACTGACTGTCTACATCCGGACCAATAGAAACGTTGTCGAATTTTGGCTAATGTTTTATTAATCCCTAGGTGACCTCCACTTGCTCCTCCATGATACTCCTTGAGGATTTCCGCTATCCGATCTTTTGGCACCACTACCAACAATTGTTTTACTTTACCATCCGTGCTTTCCCACTTTCGTTTTAAACAACCATTTTCTATGTGGAGGCTATCCCATTGAGCCCAATATGCTTTTACAATGGGAGTTTTGTCAGCTATCTCACTCCATGTGGGCCGCTGTTCCTTTTCCTTATGTTCCATGATGAATGACAGGTCAGCATCCCGTAATTGCTCCTTCTTGATCATTTCATCAGTCCATTCCTCATCAGGTAGCACTTGCATAAGCCGAATATCAATGATGTTTTCCTTACCCTCCACACGCCCACAATGCTTGCATTCCACGGGACATGGTCTTCTTGATAATGCGTCGGCATTTCCATGTGCGGTTCCCTTTCGATGTTCAATTTGGAAATCGTAGCTTTGCAAACGTTCGATCCAACGTGCTACTTGTCCCTCTGGATTTTTGAATTGTAACAACCAGCGCAAAGCTCCATGATCCGTCCGTAGAAGAAATTTTTGGCCATAGAGGTACTTATGGAAGTGCTTAACACATTCCACTATAGCCAACAACTCTTTCCGTGTTACACAATAATTCCGTTCCGGTTTTGATAACATCTTGGAGTAATATGCAATAACTCGCTCCTCACCATTTGTTGCCTGTGATAATACTCCTCCTATACCGTCATTACTTGCATCGGTGTCCAAAATGAATTTAACGTTGGGTATAGGGTATGCGAGGATTGGTGCTTCGCATAATCGACGTCTTAGTTCCACAAATGCCTCTTCCTGTTCATCCTTCCATTCGAATGCCTTGTTCTTCCTGGTTAACTCGTGTAAACTCTTCGCAATATTGGCGAATCCTGGCACGAATCGTCTATAATAAGTGCACAATCCAAGGAAGCTCCGTAATTCATGTAAATTTGTAGGTCGTGGCCATTCCTTCACCGCTGCGATCTTATCTTCATCGGTATGGATTCTTTTATTTGTTACCTTATGACCCAAATATTTTACTTCGGTCCTGAATAGTTTACATTTCTTTGGGCTTAGCTTCAATCCGGCGGCCTGTATCCGATCCAAAACCTCTGCTAAATTCCTTAAATGCTCGTCGAAATCCTTGCCCATGACGATGATGTCGTCCAAATATACGAGGCACGTCCTCCAATGTAATCCCTTTAGCACGCGCTCCATTAGCCGTTCAAAAGTCGCAGGGGCGTTACATAATCCGAATGGCATAACGTTAAATTGCCATAATCCGTTACCCACACTGAATGCCGTTTTCTCGCGATCTTCCTCCTGGACTTCCACTTGCCAATAGCCGCTTTGCAGATCTAATGTTGAAAATATTCGAGCTCCCGATAATGTGTCTAACGTGTCATCGATCCTTGGCAATGGGTAACTATCCTTTTTCGTCACAGCATTTAATTTTCGGTAATCCACGCAGAATCTCATGGTACCATCCTTTTTCTCGACTAACACCACTGGTGAACTCCATGGACTGCTTGATGTTTCGATTACCCCTGCTGCTTGCATATCTTTTACCATTCGATCCACTTCTCCTTGCTTTGCCAATGGTAATCTCCTGGGTGGTTGGCGAATCGGCATTTCTGCTCCTGTATCTATTCGATGTTTTACCATTGTGGTTCTCCCATTATTGTCCGGTGCACTGCAGAATATTGGCATGTACCGCTCGAACAATTGTTTTGCCAAATTTTTCTGTTCCTTAGTAAGATCTTCGGTCCATTTCTCCATGAGTTGTTCTACAACTTCTTTCTGCCCTCGCAAGTTACTCGTATTAATCGGATTTTTCTGCTCGCACTTCACTATCGCAGATATTTGTTCACATTTTCCGATTATTGTCCCTTTCTTGATGGTTTTCGTCTTATCCGAGAGATTTAGAGTCCTAATTGGTACTCTATTATCGCTGTCTGGTTCCACTAGTACTTTCCCGATCATAATTTCTCTGGCTCCGCTCTCCGCTTCATTGGCTACAACAACCCACAACCTGGGTGACCCAGAATCTCCATCCAATCTTGCCCATACTATTGTTTCCGAGTTCGGTGGCAGCTTCTCCCGATGATCCATTATAATTTGCCTGCTCGTTTCTCCTATATCTCCTATAGCGGCGCTAACGTGAAGTGGCAACTCGATATTATCGTAGGTTAATACACCCCGTCCAACATCCACCACGAAGCCATTCGTTCTCATAAAGTCCATCCCCAAGATGACTTCGTCTACAATATCTGCAACCAGCACCTCGTGTTGAAAGTAATTTCGCCCAATCCTTATTTTTACGACCTTTTTCCCTTTTATTGCTGAATTTTCCCCAGTCGCCGTTCGTAACTTCATTCCATTAGCTGGTTCCATAACTTCATCGATAATATCCTCACGAATAATCGTATGAGTTGCTCCCGTATCCAGCGTGATCATGCATTTCTTCCCATCAATATCGGCTTCAATTGTTAAGCTATCACCGCTCCTTGCTATTCTCGAAACATGAATGGAGGTTATGGGGCAATCGGTTGTGGGAGTCAGCTTCTGCCCCTGCAAACTGACTCTTTTTAGTTTAACGACTCCGCTGCCGTCTGTCCCTCCTTCCTGGATTCTATCTGCTCCTCGTTTGATCTACGCTTCATAGGAGATGGCGACCTTGCTCGTTTCTTCTTAATCTCCCAACAGTCCCGTGAGATGTGACC
This sequence comes from Nephrotoma appendiculata, assembly GCA_947310385.1. NCBI lineage: Eukaryota > Metazoa > Arthropoda > Insecta > Diptera > Tipulidae > Nephrotoma > Nephrotoma appendiculata. The sequence goes on along the minus strand of OX371224.1, from coordinate 298,155,825 downwards.
CATTCTATCACATACCCAGCATTTAATCCTGCCACTTCCATCTCTGAACCTTGGCGTAGCCCGCACAGTGTCCATTCTGGAATCAATCTCCACTCGACGAATTTTCATTGCTGGTTTGATGATGGTTTGCGCAGTTTCGTTTGTTAACGCACAAGCGATGGTTTCCGTGAAAGTTGCCTTAGGTGACAACATCACTGCTCTGCGCGTCTCAGGATCTCGAATACCGTCAATGAATGCATCTACTTTAATTCGCTCCATGTATTCGGCCGTCATATTTGAATATGCTAAATGCGCGAGCCGCTCAATTGCCGATGAAAATTCCTGTAGCGATTCTCCTCCTCTTTGGTATCGACCCTTCAATTGCGATAGATTTCTCGTTTGTGGTCACTTCCGTATTTTCGATCTAACGCCTTCATAATTCCGATGTAAACGTTCCGTTCTTGCTCGGGAATGATTGTAGTGTTTCTGCCGCTTCGCCTTTAAGAGCCACAATTAACGCTGCAACACATTGTTCTTCAGTCCACTGATTTTGCTTAATCGCCGTTTCGAATTGGAACTTAAAAATACTGAAGGATGTTGTTCCATCAAATGTTGGTGGTTTTATCTTAACTGCATTAACCGTCTGGATCACTTGATGTGTCGTTCCATTCGCCTTGACATCTTGGAGCTCCTTCTCGAGACGTTGAACCTCCCCTTTAACATTTTGAATTTCCACGTGTACTTCTGTTTGTAGTTTTTCCACTTTACCGTGTAGTGTAGAAGATAACTCCAGAAACCGCTCGTCCATTTACTTTTGGCCATCCTCTATTTGATTTTTAATGTCCGCCCCTTGTTGCTCCATCTGCTGTTTCATTTCCTGGTTCGACAATTGTATCTCATTTTTAACTCCAACCAACTGTTGTCCCATCATTTGATTCATAGCAGCCATTAACTGCGATAAATCAAAACTTCCGGATGGGTTTTGTGTTGTTCCGACCACCATTTGTGCGTCGCCTTCTTTCTTGTCCACACCGGTCTCATCCGTTTTTTCCTCCTCGAAATCATACACGTCTGGATTTAAACCTTCTTTCTCCATGGCCTCACGTAGTCGCTCCACCAAACTAGCTTTTGTGCCTTCGCTGGCCAAACCTCGCCGTGTCAGTTGCTCCTTTAATTGCGCAAGCTGTAATCCGTAGAGAATCATTTTTCTTATTATTCACAATCCCACCGCTGTCACCAATTGTTACGATTTTGCCTTGTCAATCAAGGTTCGATCACTGGATTGTGAATAAATACACTTGCTTCAAATTTGAACTTACACAATTTATTTACACAAAACAATTTATTATACAACACAAAATTCACAATTAATTATTACAATTATAACACACTTTTTAATTATCACTTTAATAATCGCTTTAATAATCACTTTAATAATCTTTCTATTTAACCTTCACTGTATCACGTTTAAAATAAGACTCAGCATTCCACGTCAACGTACGCCTTAATGTACCAAAATATTTGTTTCTTGATTAAAATCCTAAATGCGCGTCGAGCAAATATGTTAGTGTACAAATGACGCCTAAATGTTGAACCAAATCTATTCTAATCTATTCTATTCTAATCTAGGTGTCACTGTAACAATTGCAAAATATTTGTTCAAACTTCCACTAGTCTCGCTAGTATCGGTGTGTTGAAATGTTGTTTTACTCTGTTCGAGTATTTGGTTAGTTTTAAAAATTATTTACAGGTGGCACCAAAATCAGAGACAATAATTATAACTGCATTACCCGGTTCGAATATAAGATAATTCTTTAAACAAATACTTACTAGAGGGCAGTCAAGCAACGAAAAAGGCGAAAAAAAAATTTAAATATACGGCTGGTTCGCTGGTAACAGTGTGATGTTTCAAGGTTCATATATAGGGTAATTTCCCGATTGAAATATAAATATAATTGTAAAAGTTATTAATAGGTTTATATACTATATATATCGCTTATTTGATAAATCACACTACGTTAATGCCATACTCGAACGTTTTGGAATGTCTGATTGTAATTCTTCGCCTACACCAATGATCATAAACTGGAAACTCATCAAGGGCTCTGGACCAACAATTATCAAATCTTACGATGAACACAATGTTGGGAAGTAGAATACGTATTTGTTTTGCATTTAGCTACCTAAGTAGATTGTGCAACCGATGAATATTATGAACACTTGAAAAGATTATTTGAGTCGGGTATGCCAATGCTGACTGGGCCAATGATAGTATCGTTTGAAAGTCGTCTAGTGGATATCCATTCAAAGTTTTTGGTAACGTAGTCAATTGGGGAACACTCTTAACGAGTGAGGTAGAATTTGTTGCTGTTTATTCAGTAGTGAGCGAAGCATTGTGGAAGTACACGGTAATATGTAATATGAAAGTAGTGATGTTTCTCCCAATTAAAATGTTCGAAGATAATTTGGGCACGATTCAGATTTCTAAATAAAACTACAAATTGTTAAACTAAAGCATTATAAAGAATAAGACTTAGTGAATACTAAATAAAATTCAGAGACCAATTTGTCCAAGCATACTAGAGCTTCTAATCTTGCAGATACAATTCAAAGACCTTCAAACTACAAATATTAAATCAAATAAAATATTCCATTATTCCCAATATTCCCCTCCATTCACGTGATAGACAAAATCAAATTCGTTTTACTTTAAAAATCTCATTTGAATCCACTTTAGTTGTTTGTGTAATTTATAAATAACACAAATCTTTTCATTATCAAGCTCAAGGCGACGCCTTATCTCGGGAGGACCGACCACCACAAATTAAAACCAATTAATTGTTAAAATTTAATTTTATTAAGATTCATGCATTATCTTTCTCCCGTGACCTATCACTATACATAAGAAATTATCGTGCCTCAACAAAATTATTTATTTTGGAATTACGTAATGAAAAAAAAATGTCATTATGTTACTTTTAGGGTTTACAATTTCTCCCGGCGATAGCTTGGTCAATGGGCTCCTTAAAAATTCGTACATTTTTTTTACCCGGTTGAAATTCTTGGTACGTACTAAATGGTATCAACTGTGAAATCACCCACAAATTTCGGTCCGAATCGATATTCATGCCTGCTGGGAAAAAGTCGGTACTCGTTTTATGGACTGTACTTAAACTGTGAAATGGTAAGCGGGTATTCCAACAGCCAATTGTAGCTCCAGCAAATATTGTATTGAACAACGTTCCACTTTTATCATCGTATACCATTTGATTAGCACGCCAATCCTTGCCGGAATCGCCTAACATTTTGAAGTCATAAAGTATTTGCTTAAAATGTACGTCTCATCTTGAAGCACCCGGTTTGAGACGTAATATATTTTGGTAGATGACAGTGATGCAAAATATACTCGTTTCGATCTGCAAAGCAATTATATAATTTGTGGCGATTTCTTACCTCATGAAATACAAATATTTTAAGTTTTACCCGTCCGGTTGTTTATCGCCAATGGCCAATCCATAAATTCCGTAATTCCATTGAAAATTAATATCTTCGTAAATGAAATTGCCTTCATGTGGATCCGAGCCCATGAAATTATGTTCGACCTGCCATACTCGATCCTTTTTGAATGAATACACGATAATTGATCTAAATAAATCGGCAACGTACGCATGCACATCATCACAGTTCTCACCATCGTAGTCAACCGCTACACGAACAAAAGTGCTGAGAGGATTAATAAATTTTTGGGGAATTTCGATTCGTCGAATCAAAGTATCCGTAGTGAGATCAAAAATAACAATGGCTGGTGGTGCAATAACACGTCTGTTGCCAAAATGATCAGTGTAACCGGCGTCAATTATCCAAAGTCGATTACATTCATCAATATCAAATTGTCCTGAATTAATTACTGTTGATGGGCTTACTAAGCTCACAGTTTGATTTGTTGGGTCTTCATTAACGTAGTTGGCTTCAAACGATGGATACGGATGGAGAATCGGTGATTTTTCGGTAGTGTTAAGTGAAAAATAATTTAAAGCTGATAAAACTCCCGGTGTGAACCTAAAATTATTCACAATAGTTTTCATATTGTTCAAGTAAATTATGTATAATCTTACCTAAATACTGCAACAAACATTTTGTCTTGCCAGGGTTGTACTGTCAGAATACCATTTTTGTTAGGAATATAACTGCCAGTTGCAATTGCTTGTTTAATGGTACATTTCGGTAAGTTCATTTCTGTCTGGTCCATAAGGATCACCATGGATTCCACTTAAAGCCACCACACAGAAAATCACAAGTAATTTCATTTTAGATGTGATCAGTCCACTTCACAAACAAATGTTTAATTAAAATTATTTTTGCACAGCTCATTTTGTACACGTAAAACGATAAACAGGGAGACTCAACATTTGCACAACTGCGAGTCTGTAACCAAATAATTTTACAAATTCTTTGCTGATGCTACATACATACTCGTATATACATATGTACTATTTAAAATAAGATGTACTCGTATGTGCGATCGATAATTTTACCAATTCTTTGCTACAACTGCGACGTTTGAAAATTAAATTAATTTTGAATTCGTGTCGCCGTGTCGTTATCTAAAGTGTTTAACATCTTTAAAAACTGTTTAAATACTAACGCTTGACAACGCAAATATGAACATCTACTGGAAATTGTTTCATCTAAAAGGATAGGATTATGCATTTGTATGCAACGTGACAAGGCTGGTGTGTTAATATTTCCGGGGGTTTAAGCACAGACAAAAGACCTCTATCAGACTCCAAAACCAATGGGAAATGCATGTTTAAATCAAATTCTCGATGTCGTTACAAATGAAAAAATATTTCTAGCGGCTGTTAGTTGAAATGCTAGCTAAAACTCAAACCTTATTTTGATCTATGTGCGCTCAATATACATATTTCTCGCTCAATATTTTTTTTAATACGTGCGCGACAAATAAAAAATTTTATATTTGTGTGTACAGTCAAATATAATATTGCCGATCTCATATACATTTTTTCGACAATTTTTTTTTTTAAAGATGGAACCAATGCACAGTAACCACACCATGCGGACACTTTTTTCATTAAAAAGTTTAGCTAAGACAACAATTTTATGAGACATCTAACGTTACATGAACAAAATTTTACGAACTTTAAATTTTTTTATCGATCTTTATTTTCGTCGATTTGCACATGCTGGATGCACATGTTGAAGTATGTGCATATACTTGTTGAATAAAAACGTAAACACCCAGTATGCAATTTTTCCACTGTGTGGAAAAAACTGCTCAAATGCCGTACTAAATTCCTTACTATAAAATATCAAAGACAAAAAAATATTGATTTTCGGCAAAAAAAAATTCTTTCTCTTTCTGTTTCGCGGTAATATTATTTTCGTTTTATAAGTTTCGATTGTATCTTTTTTTTTCAGTTTCTTCTGACTATAATCGAATAAAACGAAAATAATATTACCGCGATAATTGTAAAAATTATTAATAGGTTTATATATCGTTTATTTGATAAATCACACTACATTAATGTCATGAACGTTTTGGAATGTCTGATTGTAATTCATCGCCTACACCAATGATCATAAAGTGGAAACTCATCAATGTGAATGGTCTCCCGATGAACATAATGTTGGGAAATAGACCCGGTATTTGTTTTGCAGTTGGCTACCTAAGTAGATTGTGCAACCGATGAATATTATTAACACTTGAAAAGGTTGTTTGACTCGGGTATGCCGATTCTGACTGGGCCAATGATAGTGTCGTTTGAAAGTCGTCTAGTGCAGTGATTCTTAACAGGGGGGCCGCTGCCCCCTGAGGGTCCTAACAAGTTTGCAGGGGGGCCGCCAAAGTTTGAAAAATTTCCTTCAGAATATAAAAAACAAAAAAATGATGTATAAGGTAAATGTACCAATTACGGACAGTATAAGAATCTCGTTGACATTTTGTTACGATATTTTTTCAGGTCTTGTTTATTCGGGTCTGCTTCTTTCATATATTAATCATAAAAATTAAATAATTTCATTGCATGAAGTCTATGTGCTTATTATGCGAGTCATATGCTATTTATTTTTGATCTAATTTCCGGCAGCTCTTGTTCGTATTACAGCACTGTACATTTTAAGCGGTAGATATTCAAGGTTGAAATAACAAACACACAATTTTCAAATTTTCAATAAAACAAACTTTTATTTTTCGTATTTTTTATTAAACGTTAAGTGTTATAAACAAATTATGTCCTCCTAATTTACAGCTAGGATATTAACTTTAGAAATTCAATCAAAAAATAGTAAAACTACACGATAACAAAAATAATTCAGGTACTAGATAAGTAATAATTTTATTAAAATTAATTACAATTATTCTTTTGGAGAGCTTCAATTTCAGGGACCGCATAAATTCATCTTGTATTTAATAGAGAAGGAGGGCTGATAACACTACATACTTCTTCCTCTTTATACTAAAATGCGTCGTCCTTGCTCGGTCCATTTCCAGTTTTGACCACTCGCATTGTTTTAATGTATGTTTCATTTTCTTTTACTTCCAGCACAGACCCAGGGAAATACTTTTCTATGCAACTATGACATAACCGCCAGGACATGTTTTTTTAATTTCTTTTACACTCGATCCGCCATCTGTTTGAAAATTAGTTTTATGATCTTGGTTGACATTTCGTTTTATAAACTGTTCCATTCATTTCTCTTTTGATTCTTTCAGTGTTTTCTTTTCCTCTCATTTCAATTCTCTTTAAGTGTTCAAAATATTTATTTGATGTAACTGCATCTGGAGTAATTTTCCTTTTGACAATTTTCTTCATTTCAGTTGGACCCTCCGGATAATAAAAAGATTTTTTGAATGGGGTGGGAAAATCCTCTTTAAACGACAAATAAGAGCAACCCGGTTGCTGCGTCATGTTATTGTTTTGATCACCAATATTTTAAATTGGCGTACTCATAACTACTGCACTGGATGTTATTTGGGATTCAGAAACATTGTTCAAATAAAGACCTTCGTAAAGACGTACCAAGCCATCATTATCCACAATGCAATTCACTACTTGATTATCCGGCCATAAATGTGCCTTTAGCGTTGTGTCATTGACAATCAATGATTGAATTGAAAGCCTACACCTCACGAATTTCCTGATGATGATGATTGAAATACTTTTATTTTATTGAAAGTATTTTTATTCAAAGTATTTATTCAAAGTATTGCAAAGTAGAAATTTTTCCATTTTTCTGGCAATGCGTGGATGGCATGCGAAAAAAAACTGTTCTTCTTCTGAGGAAACCATAGTTATCGAGCCACTTACGTAGGAAGTAAAGTGCTCTCCAGCAAGCCCGTGCTCATCGATGCAAATAAGTGATAATCGGACGGAGAAAATCTGGCAAGTAAGCCGCATGTGAAAGTATTTCCCAATTAAGAGGTTCCAACGTTTCCATAACCGGTTTTGCTTTGTATGGTAGTGCATTATCATGCGAAGAAAAATCACGTTGTGTTGTCTTTTATCATATTCTGGTCGTTTTTCACGCAAAGATCGATTTCAATTGATTATTTATTGTTGGTAGCTTTCAATATTTGCGGTTTCGAGAGGTTTTAGCAGCTCAAAATAAATCACACTCTTCTGATCTCACCAAATACAGAGCATTCTCTACCGTCGAAGCTATTTGGCCTTGCAGTTGATGTCGTTGGTTGTCCTGGATCAATCCAAGACATTTTGCCCTTTGGATTCTCAAAATAGTTGCATTTTTCATCGCCAGTCACAATTCGATGGAGAAATGACTTTCTTTTGTATCTGGCGAGCAACATTTCGCAAGTGGTTTTTCTATTTTCCTCTGGCCTTTCATTCTGTTTAGGAGGAACCCATTTTTCTAGCTTTTGGATCTTTCACGTGGCTTTTAAACGTATTAAGACGGCTTCTCGTGACACATTCAAATGATCCGCGAGTTGTTTTTGCGTTTGAGCGTCATTCTTATGCCTAATGCCTTCAAACGTTTTTGGTGGTCTTCCACGTTCTTCGTTTCTCACGTCAAAATCACCACATTTGAATTTATTAAACCAAGAGCATTCTCACCGTAAGTTTTGACAAGCATTCTATTTGATTATGCAGGAATTTTCTTCAAATGGTAACAAAAAAACAATGATGTCCCCAAATCGTAATATGTAGGCAAATAACTCGATATTTTTAACACGTAAAAAACATGCGTTATTGTATGAAACTTGTAAGGTATAAATTGGATGTTGTGGACAGATGTCAAAAGAAAATATTGGCACCGATTAAGTGGTTTGTCGAAAGGAACATTGACAGGTGGCGCCATTTATTGGTAAATTCCGGTTTCATATTTCCACACCTGGTATTATAGATAATTTAACAAATATAAATTAATTATTAAAAAAATGGGGAAAAAAATTATGAATTATTTGGTGGGCCGCGAGTAAAAAAAGTTTAAGAACCACTGGTCTAGTGGATATCCATTCAAAGTTTTTGGTAACGTAGTCAATTGGGGAACACTCATTAACACGGTAATATGTAATATGAAGGAAGAAATGTTGCTAAACTAAAGCATTATAAAGTATAAGACTTAGTGAATACTAAATAAAATTCAGAGACCAATTTGTCTAAGCAACTAAAAATATCAAATCAAATAAAATATTCCCATTATGTATTCCCAATATTCCCCACCATTCACGTGATAGACAAAATCAAATTCATTTTACTTTAAAAATCTTATTTGAATCCACTTTCACAAAAATCTTTTCATTACCAAGGTCAAGGCGATGCCTTATCTCGAGAGGGCCGATGACCACAAATTAAAACCAATTAATTGTTAAAATTTAATTTTTATTAAGATTCATGCCATTATCTTTCTCACGTGACCTATAAACTTTACATAAGAAATTATCTCGCCTCGAGCTACGCAATGAAATATTTCATTATGTTACTTTTTGGGTTTACAATTTGTCCCGGCGATAGCTTGATCAATGGGCTCCTTAAAAATTCGTACATTTTTTTTACCCGGCTGAAATTCTTGGTACGTACTAAATGGTATCAAATGTGAAATCACCCACAAATTTCGGTCCGAATCGATATTAATGCCCATTGGGAAAAACTCGGTACTCGTTTTATGGACTGTACTTAAGCTTTGAAATGGTAAGCGGGTATTCCAACAGCCAATTGTAGCCCCAGCAAATATTGTATTGAAAAATGCTCCAGTTTTATCATCGTATGCCATTTGATTAGCCTGCCAACCCTTGCCGGAATCGCCTAACATTTTGAAGTCATAATAGTATTTGCTTAAAGTGTACGTCTCATCTTGAAGCACCTGGTTTGAGACGTAATATATTTTGGTAGATGACAGTGATGCAAAATATACTCGTTTCGATCTGCAAAGCAATTATATAATTTGTGGTGATTATTTATCTCATAAAATACAAATATTTTAAGTTTTACCCGTCAGGTTGTTTATCGCCAATGGCCAACGCACAAATTCCGTAATTCCATTGAAAATTGATATCTTTGTAAATAAAATTACCTTCTTGTGGATCCGAGCCCATGAAATTATGTTCTACCTGCCATACTCGATCCTTTTTGAATGAATACACGATAATTGATCTAAATAAATCGGCAACGTACGCATGCACATCATCACAGTTCTCACCATCGTAGTCAACCGCTATACGAGCAAAAGTGCTGAGAGGATTAATAAATTTTTGGGGAATATCGATTCGTCGAATCAAAGTATCTGTGGTGAGATCAAAAATAACAATGGCTGGTGGCGCAATTACACGTTTGCCGCCAAAATGGTCAGTGTAACCGCCATCAATTATCCAAAGTCGATTACATTTATCAATATCAAAATGTCCCGAATTAATTATTGATGATTGGCTTACTAAGCTCACAGTTTGATTTGCTGGATCTTCATTGACGTAGTTGGCTTCAAGCGATGGATACGGATGGAGAATCGGTGATTTTTCGGTAGTGTTAAGTGAAAAATAATTCAAGGATGATAACACTCCTGGTGTGGTCCTAAAATTATTCAGAGCGGTTTTTATATTGCTCAAGTAAATTATTTATATTCTTACCTAAATACCGCAACAAACATTTTGTCTTGCCAGGGTCGTGCTGTGAGAATAGCATTTTTGTTAGGAATATAGCTTCCAGTTGCAATTGCTTGTTTACGTTGATTCGGTGAAATCTCATAATCGAGAATATCCCAATGGAACGATTCGGTAAGTTCATTTTTATCTGGTCCATACAGGTCGCCATGGATTCCACTTAAAGCCGCCACACAGAAAATCACAAGTAATTTCATTTTAGATGTGATCAGTCCACTTCACAAACAATGTTTAATTAAAAATATTTTTGTACAACTAATTTTATACACGCAAAACGATTAACAAACGTGGATATCAAGCGAGACTCAAAGTTTGCATAACTGCGAGTCTGTAACCAAATAATTTTAAAAATTCTTTGCTACAACTGATACGTTTGAAAATTAATATAATTTTGAACTCGTGTCGCCGTGTTGGTATCTAAAGTGTTTAACATATGTATATAAAATTAAAGTGCAAGTACATTGGTTGACACGTACTGAAATTTTAATGCAATTTGCTGATAACCTTTATATATTATTGTAAAAGTATGCGCAAATTTTAGGAGTTCCAACTAGATTCTAAATAAATATGTTACATATACATGCTTTGCGTCAATTTGTTAAAATATATTTGAGGAACGTCCTTCCAGGAACAAATGCACGTGATATCTAACCTGCTGATCAAATAACAAATCAGCCGTTGATCTTGTATCAACACCAACCAAATCGGTTGTTCATATTATTACAAAACCCTGCCTTTCTGTTTTCTAGCTATTCTAACAATTGATAACCATACCACTTTGATCATCCTTGCTCCCATGTTATATTCAAATGCTGTTTGGTAGTTGTCTTATGCCATAAACAGACTACTGATTTCTAGTTAATCATAATTACGAAACTAACAATGTGTCTATGACATTAAAGAGTGTCCGCTATATCGCGTAAAAAATAGCGAATTTTTCTAAAATGGCTTAACTGATTTTCGTAAACCAACCTTTTTTGGTAGCTTAGAATTTTATCTTTACAAGGACATCTTTATCAATAAAAATTTTTCGCGGTTTTCAACAAAGTAGTTGAAATCTGTTGAACTAAATATAAATCATAGTTTGCTATGAGGCAAGGGGGATTAAAACTGTCATAACAATGAATTTTACAATTCTCGTCCCCCATGCCGAAAACGATTTTTCACGTAATCTGGACCAATTGCAAATGATTCTTGGAACCTCCTTTCACCTATTTTCATTACAAAGAAATAAAATTAGATTCCTGGTACTCGAGAACCTCCTTCCAGCAAGTATCATCAAAGTATTTTGATATGAGGAACAAAAATTAAAAGTAATCCGGGCCCCACGGAGGACTTGAATGAATTTGACCATAATCAGAACCCATCGCAATCGGTTCTGGAACTCGAAACTTCTTTAAACAAATATTTCGCGCCCCAGTGTAGAACTTTCGAAACGATGGTTCGCGAAATGTAGACCCAAACTAATCGATTATCGGTACCCGAGGTACCCGAAAATCCAATTCCAGCAATTATTGAGTAAAAAAGTCCTGGTTCATTCGAAAGACCCCTAAACTATTTTTCACGTAAACAAGACCCCTTGAAGACGATTTCGGAGATGCTGGTTCCCAAAAATTACAATCCAACCATTTTTATTAAAGTTGTTTAAGATGAGAAAAAAATTATCTCAGACCTCTCAGAAATGAGTTCGAATCGCATTAGATTTCTTGTACTCGAAAACCTCATTTTTATCATTTGATGGTTTGATCATTTGGTCAAGATGGTTAGATCTATAAGAAAAAAAAACTGTGCTCCACCGGTGAGCAACATATATGAATGTTCTCACCCTTCCTAATCGATTTGGGCTACTCGAAAGCGCTCTTTTAGCAATTTTTTCCAAACTGGTTTGAGCTATTAACAAAAATAAATAAAGGAACCGAGCCCCACTGAAAAACTCCCTTAACAAAATTTCCTGAAAGTAATTGATTCCTAGTATTATGTAGAAGGCCCTTTCAGTAATTTTCATGAAAGTTTGAGCCGTTCCCGAAATGTTGAATATAAATAAACATAAATACGATTATTTCTCATATTATTTTTCGCTGTATCCGCAGAAGTTCGTTTGACTCCATTGACATGTGGTGCAGCTGGCTTTTCCAAGTATCGGCTGACACTTCCAGCTGCGAAGCTGATATCTGGGCGAGTGGTGATGGTGATACATCAGACTTCCGACTGCTTCTCTATATGGAAAATCCATCTCCTCGTCGGCCTCAATATCTCCCAGATTTTGTCAATTGTCCAATGAAGTAGACACTGCATTGCATTCCGTCATATTGAAACGATCGATGACTTTTCTTGCGTAGCCTTGTTGATTTATGTGAATCGAACAATTCAACTCTTCACTTGCTCTGAATCCAAAATTTTGTAGCGTGATGCTTGTTTCAGTCCATACAAGCTTTTGGGTAGCTTGCACATATTTCCGTTTTGTTTCGCTGTGCTGTTCCGCGCAATACCACAAGTACCTTTCCACTCGAAATCGCACTAAACTGAAGCACTGAATTGTGTGCATGCCTTAACCAAAGTCCATGTACGATTTTTAAGGAGCAAATCGTACTCTTTGTCCAATGCAAGCTCCCACTGTTTGCGATCACTCGATTGTATCGCCTGCTCGTATGTCCTCGGCTCTTCGCTGATTACCAATATTGCACTGTGTTGCGTCGATGCAAAAAGTGTTAGACGCTTCTGTGCCGTGATGGTGCTTCGATCGCGCAATCGACGATTGACAATATTTCTGTTATCAAGATCGCCTATCGCACCACGCTGTTCACACTGTTCTGGTGTGATGAAATCATCTGTGTATGTTTCCTGTCTTTGGATTCCATGCTCGATTTGCATTGGAACGACTGTCGTATCCAACGAAGATTCATTTGGTAGCCTTCACATCGAGTTTCTGTCGCTTTTCCATTGGAAAGTGCACGAAGACTTCCGAATCAAAAATTCGCAAATTGTCAATCTTCGCTGACGATCGTTCGCATTTCTCGCTCAGCATACCCGTTTTACTCGCGTGTGTACGGCACATTTCGTTGGTGATGAATGCCGTTTTCCTCGAAAAATGCTTATAATTCTGCAATCACAAATTCCGCGCCATTGTCAGATCTGACAATACGAAGTTTTTATCAGCTTCACACACTTCTTGATGCAACACGCTACTTCAGATTTTTGTTTTTTGAAGTAAACGAAACGAAAATGTGAATATTCACCTTTTAATGACAAGAAGTACTTGGCTCCGTGAAATTGGGTTTTCCTGGAACGGTCCGCACACGTCTGTGTGAATTATCTCGCCACATGACTTTGACTTCTAATCGCGACTTTTTCTCACAGGTGGTGGACAGTGGACGGCCTATCGATAGATAGGTTAGCGATGAATTAAATAAGCCGCCCCAACCGCAGCTGTGCTGGGATGAAAGTCTCAGGGAACTGGGGAGTGGTTAACCTCAGTTCACTAAATTCTGAGTGCCTATGATACCCAGCATGGAAGGGCAAACTGATGGCGCCCTAAAATCATCGACTACTAGCCATGGCGAGTTGAGCGTCACGTCTTTCTGCGCTCCCGGTTCCACAAGGAGTGAGTAGGAAACCCGATAAACGGGTCATCCCTTGAATGGAATGGGTCCGATTGGATTGGGATATCCAAATGAACGGGTGAATGGATAGTGAACGTTGGGGGGGGGCGGTTGCACTGGGGGTTGTGAAGCTCGGTGAACCAATGGGCTGGATTAAGGTGTGATGCGACCCGTGCTGAGGATCGACTAGGCTGGGGGCCCATTTAACAAAGCCCAGTCGTGAACGGAGCCCTCTGGATACCAGGTGACCTCCATTTGTATTTAGCCTTACCTGCGTATACGGATCTCTGAGCAGGTCGACCTGTATTTCTCCGATACTTGCAGGAGACACATGGAAAACAATAAACATAACAAAAATAAAGGGGCCAGCACCCTTCAAAAACCGGAAGAAGGGAGTAACTCTAACCGTGAAGGTAAGGCTTCTTCCTCAGGTGGTAGCAGAACCCCCAAACAAAATAGGGGGGATTGAGGGAGATCCCTCCGGCGAAGCGTCGATGAGACGGTCGTCCTTCAAAATTTTTGAAAAACTGGCTGCGACCCCTGAGGGGCAACTTACAGTAGAAAAACTTTCGGCTGTGATAGCTCAGAAAGGGCCCTTGCAAGCAGACAAGTCGTCGGGTGCTCCTAGGGATCAAAAACTGAAGCTATTCAGTGAGATCCTAGGTTATCCGGTGAAGCAGATCAAAGAAGGGTAGGTGTTATACTCGGATGTGATGCAAATGCGCATTACACAATCTGGAAAAGCATAGACATCAACGAGAGGGGTGAGTTATTTTTTGATTATTTATTAAATACCAACCTTTAAGTTTGCAATATTAAACGAGAACCGACATTCATTGATAAACATATACAGGAGGTTTTAGATGTGACCTTTGAAGAGTGGTGAAGGAGCACTCATTCTCTGATCAGTGATCACCGATATGTAACATATAACCTCAACATCAAACCTGTTTCCCGGAAAGCCTTCAGGAATACCACAAGCATAAACTGGAACAAATATGGGGAGGTGTTGGAGGAATTATTGCCGCTGGAGGCCCCTGGACCACCGGCGATGGTAGAAGAATTGGACTGCATGGTTGATACTATCACAGAAGCATACAATAATAAAGCCTATAGGGATAGGCAGAAACCAATTTTTTGGACCAAGGAGTTGGGAACCTATCGGAGAGCGTGTAATATAACTGTTAATAAAGCTCCCAAGTAGCAATTTGGAGTTCAAGAACGGTTCATAAACCGTAATTTAACTTAAGTTGAAATAATGCTGAAGTTTAAAAATGGTTTATTTTCTGTTAAGGTAACGTTTTACTAACCGTCGATCGACAGGCATTTTGACAGGTAATTGTTAACCTTAGTTGCATTGCTATGGTTGAACAACCGTATACAACCAACTAGGGTGTTACGTACTAGTTTCAAAAAGGTTATTGTTTAATCGTTAACTGCAGAAGCATAATAGGGTTGGAAACAATTCGTGGTTTTTCCTAAACCCATAATCAACATTGAAATTATTCACTTTTTGAGTACTCTCTCACTTTGGAATGTACATGAAATCAACTAATAAGTTGGGATCTACTGGTTATGCAACCGTTGCTGTAACAATTAAATTGAACGTTATTTACCGGTTGCAATCCAACTTTTGCAGAGCTACAGGGTGGTCCAGTTATGAATACCATAAATTCATCAGCTGAATCCGGATTCTAAAATAAGTCGAAAATACAAGATTTTCCTATCTTCCAGTATATCGTAGTTGAAATAATCGTTTTCTACCTTAATCTGTGTAATGTTATAGATAAGTAGTTTTTATGGCATGCTTGAAATAAATTGAATAATTACAGAAATTGTGTAATATAAAAATAAAAAATCTGCATTCGGTTTACCTCCGTTAGTGGATGTTACAACCTTGTATTAGGTTTTAATTTATTTCTAAAAATATAAAACATAATATAAAAATGAACCTTATTGAGAGAATGCTCAATTTAACTTACTTAGGTTGCTGTCTAAATTTGGTTGAACTTAGGTTTAATAAAGGTTGAAATCAAACCTAAAAGTAAATTGTTAACCCTGAATTAACACGAATGTCTCTGGTTGGAACCAAAAAAAGTTCAAGAAAGTTTTATTTTAAACCAACTAACAACGCACGTTTGTATCCAAAATCCAACTACAGTGGAAATAAGGTCTAACTGAAGTTGAAATCAAACTTAAAAGTAAATTATTGACTTCAAATTAACTATGGTTGAAAGGGATTAAACAAAGGTTTATTTCTTGCATGGATCCAAATTTCAATTTTCGTTACTAAACGAGTAAACGAAGGTTAAAAACAAACCCAAAAGTAAATTCCCAACTCCAAATTAAATCAAATGCAACTTCCGAAGGTATGGGGTTTACTAGAGGTTAATTTTAACCTAAATAAAGAAAATACTAAAGGAAAACATTAACCTAAATTTAAATTAGGTTATGCAGAGTTCAAAAATGGTTTGCATTGAACGAGTAAGTAAAATATGGAGGTTTTCCCACTAGAATTTTAAGGTTTGAGAATCCTGGTTTGATAAAAATTCAAATATAACTTAAAAGTTAATAATGTTGTAAGTTATATTCTAACCTCGGTTAAGAATTGCTATACATGAGAGGTTTATTATTAAGAGCGGACCTTTTCTGTTTTCCATATTATTTTTCTCAAGAGTTTAAGTACCTTTATAGATTAACTAAACAAAACACATACAAAGTTTTTACAATATTTAATTATTAACTTAACTTACAGAAAATAAAAATACTGGGTAGCCACGAAAACAAATAACACACAAACTGAAAACTGTAGTTGAAGGCTACTATTATAACCTCAAAAAGAAAAGTAAAGATGTCTATCGTTGGGCATGTGATTTACAGTTAAAGCAATCCTGTAGAGGTCGTCTTTGCACAATTTTAAAATCTGGCAATATTCATTCGATTTCTAAAGTGCCGATCATCCACAACCATGAACCATCAGCACATCAGATACACATTTTAAAGGCAAACCAGCAAGTAAAAGAGGCTGCATCTAAAATTGATAATAAACCATCCCATATTATTAGACACAGCGTAATTGAATGTGACCATACTTGTCGTGTATATTTACTAGCCAACTAATTTAGAAGAAATTTCAATTCCTCAACATCTACGATATATCGATGGTAATAATTTCTGAATTTTTTATATATATTTCGCATTTATAATTAATTCAGTGCTTCTTTATTTCTTTATAAAAGACGAATCATTTATATTAACAGAATCCAGCATTGAAGAAAATAAAATTATTATATTAGGTACACTTTATAGCCTTAAGTTGCTAGGGAAAACCAAACTTTGGCTAATGGATGGAACATTTGATGTTGTTCCATCCACAATGACACAAATGTTTACTATACACGCCTTAATAAAAGGCCAAGTAATACCAGTTATTTTTGCATAATGATTGCAAAATTTAAAAAAATATATACTGAAGTATTTCTTCAGTTACTACAAATCAGTTGTCGGCATGACATTCATTTAAACTTTACTTATATTTTTATCAGATTTTGAAATGGGAAGCATTAGTGCTGCCAAAAGCATTTTTCATCTTCAAATATAGCGATAACGTTCCAAGCTACAACGTATACCAAAAAGAATTGGGCCATAAAAATTGTAATTACAGCTCGACCTCTACTAACCATAACGATATTACCTAAAAAAAAAAATATACATTTTTATGCCATATCACAGTGACGTTAGGCAGGGGTAGCCTGTTACAATACAATAACAACAGCAATCAATATTTTGACTCTATTTAAATTGGTTAGATGTCATACCTAATAAGATGAATACCGGTTGGTACAAAGCATATTACGGTGCAATTCACGTTGATGACTTCAACTAGTGATCATACATTACAGGGCAGGTTCGATTTACAATTGTCAATTAATAATCGAGGCTGAAGAAAATTTAATCCACGTTGGGATGTAGAACATATTTAGTCCCTCCCCTAAACACAAATATCCTTGGCATGATATGTGCCCAAAACTCTACCCGCGTCGTCAGACAACAAATAGTTTACGTTACCGATTCTCTTTACCACCTTAGCTTTAACATGAGATGGGGCTAA
The DNA here is from genome assembly GCA_947310385.1 of Nephrotoma appendiculata. Lineage (NCBI taxonomy): Eukaryota > Metazoa > Arthropoda > Insecta > Diptera > Tipulidae > Nephrotoma > Nephrotoma appendiculata. Next base: position 298,138,004 of record OX371224.1, on the reverse strand, counting down.
CTTCGCTGAAAAATGCTTAGTGGCATCACTCTGACAAAACGATTTGACGTAAACTGTTTGTCCGGGAGTGAATTCTATAAACCGGGTGCGTAAATTATAAGCATGCGCATATTTATTATACGCCTCCTGTAAAAGTGATCGTATCTTCTCATGAACAATTGGTAAGCGATGATTGGTGGGCAAGCATTCTATGTCCGGTTCATTTAATAAGTTCGATTCCTTTAACAAATGATACTGATTCCCGTGTAAGATACGATGATACCCAAACATCAGATAATGTGGGGAATGTCGCGTCGATTGGTGAATGGTGCATCTCAATGCGGCAGCAATTTCAGATATGTGTTCATCCCATTTTCTATGATTTGTCTTTAGATAAGCACGAATAGCGGCTAATATTGACCGGTTAACCCGTTCTGACGCGTTACTTTGCGGGGAATAAAGAGTGGTATATCTGGAACGAATAGCAAAAGATTTCAGAAATTTAACGTATTCCTGACTTCTGAACTGCACTCCGTTATCCGAACATATAGTTTCTGGAACGCCAAAAATGTCAAAGGTTTCTTTGAGGTGGTTGACGATTGATTCGGCAGTAGCTTTGGGTAACGTCTGTAACAACACAAATTTCATTAGCTGATCCAAAATAATTAATATCATGGTTTTACCTTTCGTCGATCGAGGGTATGGTCCTAGTAGATTAATATAAATAGTTTGCCACGGACGTTCGGCAAATACCGTCTCCCCCAGTGGAGGTCGAGATATTTTATTAGTGGCCTTGGCGATCTTGCAAATTTCACATTGGGAAATGTATTCGTAAATTTGTTTCGCCATTCTAGGCCAATAATAAAAACGTCGAATCCTTTCTAACGTCTTCTGCATTCCACCATGTGCTGCAAGCGGCAAATCATGCTCTTGATGTAATATCTCTGTAGTCATAGTTTTCGGTACATACAGTTTCCATACTGGAATATCATGGAGGCATTGATCAGATTTTGGTTCAATTCGTATATATATATGCGGTTCTCGATAACTTTCAGGTTACCGTATAATTCCGGATGGTCAAAAATTTTATTCCACAGTATCTGATAGTCTGTTTCATTAAAATCTGGTGAATTTATGTCAATAGATTTGGCTGACATGCTTACCTGATCAGTAATTTCTTCTAAGGTATCACAATATACTCGGGATAACGTATCCGGCACAACATTCTCGCGGCCTCGCTGATGCTCTATCAAAAAATCAAATCCTTGCAGCTTTAAACTCCAGCGTGCAAGTCTGCCTGTCAAGTCTTTCTGACTCATGAGCCATTTTAGAGCCGCATGATCAGTGATCACCGTAAAGGGAAATCCTTCTATATAAGCTCTGAATTTTTTTATGGATTTTACCACAGCGAGACATTCCAATTCCGAAATCGAATAGTTTCGCTCCGCCTTATTTAATTTGGTAGACATAAATGAAATTGGTTGTTCGTAACCTTCGTTAGTCTTCTGGAGTAACACGCCACCTAATCCTTCCGTACTTGCGTCTGCTCGAATATAAAACCTTTTATTGTAATCTGGACAACCGTTAACAGTTGCTTTATTTTGTCGAAGGTGGCTTGGGTTTCATAGGTCCAATTGAAGGGTTGGTTTTTCTTCAACAAAGACGTAATCGGTGCTGTTACATCAGCGAAATTTGGTACAAACCTTCGGTACCAGCCTGCCATACCCAAGAAATGTCTAACCTGTTTAACTGAAACTGGTGACGGAAAATTTACGATCGCCTCAATTTTTGACGGATCACTACGTAATCCATCTTCACCCACTAAACACCCCAGATATTTGATTTGACGCATCATGAAGTGACTCTTGCTCATATTCACGGTTAGACCCCAATCTCTCAATTTCTCGGAAATAATCTTTAGTAAGTTCAAATGATGATGGAAAGTTGGCGAAACTACTAACAAATCATCTAAATAAATAAAAATATTTTCTCGCAGTTCGTGCGGAATTACGATATCCATTAGGCGACACATCGACGCAGAAGCATTACATAAGCCAAATGGCATTACACAAAATTGATATAACTTACGTCCTAGTATTGAAAAGGCGGTTTTCTCTTTGGAGTCAGATGTTAAGGGTATTTGCCAATACGCGTCTTTCAAATCTAAACTAGTAATATATTTTGTATCCCCAAGACGCCCTAATAATCCTTCGATATGGGATGCTGGGTAAGCATCCTTTTTAGTTACTTGATTCAGCTTTCTTGAATCGAGACACAATCTTTTCTTGCCATTCGGTTTTGGAACCAACAAAACAGGGGAGCTCCAGGCACTGTTGCTCTCTTCTATGACTCCTTTATCCAACATTTCGTTAATAATTAGATCCATATCGTTTTTTACGGCTGGAGACACTGGATAGTGCCGCTGTTTAATCGGCTCAGCATTCCCCACGTCAATCTTATGTTGGATCAAATTAGTACGACCCAAACCTTGCTTTTCGAAAGATGGAATCGAGTTCTTAACTTCATTGAGACATGACGTTTGGGCTTCAGTTAAATGATGAGTCATGGCTTCTGATTCGCTTACTATTTCGTCTACCTGTATCATCATAGGAACAATATTAAACGCATTCCAAAAATTTATACCGAGATACAGTTCTCCGCGTAGTGAAGGTACAATGAATATCCGAATGGTTTTGGAGAGCGTTTCATACGTGACCGTTGCATTAATATATCGTAACACGCGATTCGGTGTCCCATCGGCTGTCTGCACTGCAGAATTAATTCTATTGAACTTAATGTTATGTTCTTGTAAAAACTTTAACGCGTTATGTCCCAGAATGCTGATGGTAGCACTACTGTCCACCAATCCTCTTTTTGGAACTCCATTCACTTTCACCTCTACATATGGTCTTAGATCCGATTTAGAAAGGTCAATCTCATTAAGTATTAATTTCGCACATTCTTTATGTAGTTTCCGTTTAAGCTGAAAAAACAACACGTTGCGATTAGAGCACCGCTTTCCCGTTCTAGTTTTGGTATTTGCCTTGTATGAATTGGCAGGCGGCTCTCCCAATCGCCGTGAATGACATTTTAAACATCTGGCATTGTCGGAGGAATTTAAGTTTAGCCTTATGTGTTTTGGCGCGTTTGGATTGAACTGGGCAGATTGCATTGCGTTCATCGGCCTGTTTCCCGATTGGGTGGCTCTAGCTCTACAGACATCACAAAATGGTTTGATAACACCTGGTTTCCCACATCCGAAGCAAAATATCTTAGTGATTACCTTAGGACAATCCTTAAATGAATGTCCGATATCTTGGCAATTCCAACAAATAATAAATTCGTTCGGCTTCCGAATTTGAATCGGTTTTGAGGGCCTAACTTCAGAAATTGATTGGTCGGATGAGAGACTTGGATTTGGAGGTTCTTGGCCTTTATGTTGCTCAGAATTACACAAATTTACACTGGTATTTACGTCCATTTAGTGTATTTCACTCACAGGTGGAATAAATCGACATCGATTGTTTTGTTATCGAATAGCTTCCGAGGATCATGACCTGATTCAGACCAATGACATTTGAACCGTTTACAGGCAATTCGTAGCTCTTCGATAGAATTGTATTGGTGTAGTAACACCTGCGATTTGAGTTCTGCCTGCAGATTCGATTGGATTATTTTCATTAGTTGAAAGTCGGTAAACGGTTGCTTTAATCGATAGTTACGGGATTCCATTTCTAGTACATAGTCGTCTATGGGTAGTGTTGTTTGACGCCGTTGCTGTAACGCTAATATCTCGTTGTCGCCTCCGCCAGGATCTTGAAATTAAAGCTGGTCTAATTTCTGGCCATGTTACTTCCATATTCTTCCTCATAAACAGCAATATCCAAGTTTGAGCTTGGCCCTCCACATAATTATAAAGGATTCGATGTAGTTGATTAACGGGATACCCGACGAGAATAGCCTGATTTTCTAACTGAAACACGAAATCGCTCACTTGAATGCTCTTAGCAGATTGTAGTGTACTATACGACCCAGAAAATTTAGGAACATTCCAATTTGGTAATCTCATCATATTATACTGAGGCGGCGGTTGCGGAAAATTCTGATTTATAGGCGCGTATGCAATCTCCGTCCGATTAAACGGTTGGTTGTTTAATATTTGTTGTTGAGGTCTCGCGAATGGATCCCCATTTTTAAATCTAGGACCCCCGAGGTCTGGTTTACTGAACGATATGTTAAATGGATTTGGTAATATGGTAGCGCCATTATTTAATGCTTTTGGGCTGTGAGGCACCCGCATTTTTCTTGAAGCACCCCGAGCGACATCTCGAGATCCCACCTCCTCCAGTACCGCAAGATCTTTAGCGTCAGAAAACGAATGTCGTTTATTTGCTTGACTTAGTAGGGATAGTCGTTTATTCTGAGATCCCTGTGACTTATCTAGAACACTGTCTTCATCCCGGTCTTCTTCCGCCGATTGATTCTCAAGTAGGAAGTCCTTGACTGGATGTAGTTCTTCATCTGACGATCTAGCTACAGCGGAATCGCGAACGTTCACCTTATCGACTGGCTTTACTTTCGCGTTGAGTTGAGATTCTATATAGTTCTTTAATGTTTGGCAAGTGCGTCGAAGCCTAACCATCGTTCTGCCGATATCATTGCCTTCTCCAAACGAATTTTTGGCACGTGTCGCTCGTTGAAACCAATGATTAGTTCTAACCAATGCTTGAGTTAGAAGAGGTAACGGTGTGTTGATCATATATTTGTCAGACACTTCAAGCAGTGATGAGGTCATATTTGAACATAGTTGGACCTCCCTTAAACCATCGTTAGGACTTACATGTGAATGGTGAAGTTGAAACGCAGGTTCATTGTCTTCAGTTTGCCAACATTTTAGGAGTTTGGATAAAGCTCCTTAATCATTGGGAGCAATTTGACGTAATTGAAATTCCAACATTAATTCGTCTTGTTCAAGGAGTTTAACTCGATCGGTAATCATTATAAAGAAAAAAAACTATCACTCTCAAAAACACACAAAACAACAAAAAAAACCTTACAATAAGTAAGAAACGAAAGCTTGAAATATCTAACCAGGTTCAACTTAAATATAAATAACTACGATATTATTTACGATACGCAACAAAGGGGAACGAAATGAGAACAAACAATTTGATGAGCTTTAACTATTCAAACAACTTGACGCGGCTGATGAAAATGTGACATATGATAATGATACTATCATTGGGTTTATAATTAAAATGCATAAATAATTTTTAAACTAAACTAGCACACCTTGAGGAAACCGATAACCCGTGAATTGGATAACAACTTGAGATTGGAAGAATAAACTTAAAATATTTGCCTTAATCATCCCAACACAAATCAACAACACATATATAACGAATCATAAGTTATGAATTAATAAATGTGTATCATTCAGCCCTATCACTAATTCTAATAAACCTTTTTTCATATTTTAATCGGTTTTTCTACTTCAAAAATCGATGGATTATTTATTCGATAATTTTATGTGCGACAAATTCTCGATGAAAAAATTGTCGATTATTTTAATTTCGATAATTTTAGTTTTGATGAAAAATAAAAGTTCGACGTTTTGTATGTATAACGATATTTTTTTTCATCTAATTGGCCCGCACACAAATATAAATCATAGTTTGCTATGAAGCAAGGGGGATTAAAACTGTCATAACAATGTTTTTTACAATTCTTGTCCCCCATACCGAAACCGATTTTTCACGTAATCTGGACCAATTGCAAATGATTCTCGGAACCTCCGTTTACCTATTTTCATTAAAGTTGTTTGAGCTGTGAAACAAAGAAATAAAATTATATTCCTGGTACTCGAAAACCTCCTTCCAGCAAGTATCATCAAAGTATTTTGATATAAGGAAAAAAATTTAAAAGTAACCTGGGCCCCACGGAGGACTTGAACGAATTTGACCAGAATCAGAACCCATCGCAATCGGTTCTGGAACTCGAAAATACTTTAAACAAATATTCCGCGCCCCAATGTAGAACCTTCGAAACGATGGTTCCCTAAATCTAGACCCAAAGCAATCGATTATCGGTAGCCGAAAATCCAATTCCAGCAATTATTGAGTAAAAAATTAAAAAAACAAGCTCAGGGTCTGACCCCTTGAAGACGATTTCGGAGATGCTGGTACCCGAAAATTCCAATCCAACTATTTTTTGTAAAGCTGTTTAAGATGAGAAAAAAAAATTATAGAAATGAAAGAGGCGGATGAAGTGCAGAATTCAGCGCCAACCCACCGTCCATGTCAATGTTACAGGTTGACATGGAGCTTGCAATGTGCAGGTGGTAACCCAAATTGTGGCTGTGAAAAATTATGGCTGGCCTCAGCCTATATGGATGAATATGGAGGTTCCACCGGATAACCTGAGGGAACTGATCCGGGAAGCAGATCAAAGAAGGGTAGGTGTTATACTCGGATGTGATACAAATGCGCATCACACAATGTGGAGAAGTACAAACATCAACGAGAGGGGTGAGTTATTTTTTGATTACTTATTAAATACCAATCTTTTAGTTTGCAATATTGGACGAGAACCGACATTCATTATTAAAAATCGACAGGAGGTTTTAGATGTGACCTTTGCGTCAGAAACGATCTTTCATATGGTCAGAGGGTGGAGAGTGGCGAAGGAGAACTCATTTTCTGATCACCGATATGTAACATATAACCTCAACATCAAACCTGTTACCCGGAAAGCCTTCAGGAATACCAGAAGGACAAACTGGAACAAATATGGGGAGGTGTTGGAGGAATTATTGCCGCTGGAGGCCCCTGGACCTCCGGCGATGGTAGAAGAATTGGACTACATGGTTGATATTATCACAGAAGCATGCAATAATAAAGCCTAGGGGCAGGCAGAAACCGATTTTTTGGACCAAGGAGTTTGGAACCTATTGGAGAGCGTGTAGGACAGCTTTTAATAAAGCTAGGAACACAAGGGAGGTTCGGGATTGGGACTCCTATAAGAAGGACCTAAGAAAGTACAAAAATGAGTTGAGGAAGGCACAAAGGGCGTCTTGGACAATCTTCTGTTGTAGGCTGGAGGAGGTCTCTGAGACTGCTCGCCTTAGGAAAATTCTAGCTACTAACCCAACCAGTCCTAGTTATTTAATTAGACTGGAAGGGTTATGGACAGCTTCAAGTACGGAATCCTCATGGAGAGCCATTTTCCGGGAAGCTTTGATAACACGATGGAGCCTGGAGCTCATCGAGTAACACCTTCAATAGAGATGGAGATCATCGTGGATAGAAAGCGGATCCGGTGGGTGCTGAACAGGTTTAAGCCTTATAAATAGGCGGGCCTGAATCGGATTATAGCAGCAGAGATCCAAAAGAACTCAGCAGTCATCCTCCCCTGGCTGAAGGGTATCTTCAGGGGATGTCTGTAACTGGTCTATATTCCTATTAAATGGACGGAGGTCAGAGTGGTCTTTAACCCGATCATCCTTTCTGTTGAAAACCGTGGAAAAGTGATAGATGTAGGTATTTGATCAAAAATTGTGCCCACGAATTGGGCAATGTCGCAGCATGCGTACTGTAAGGCTAAGTCGGTAGACACAGCTCTGCACGATCTGATACGCATGATTGAGAAGTCAATTTACTCAAAGAGTTCTGGCATTTATCGACATTAAGGGTGCCCCCGGTGGCAAAGTGGTCAGCATGCTTGCTCCAGCAACCGGAGGTCCTAGGTTCGATTCCCGGCGGTGACAAGGAAAAAATTACACGGTTGGTTAGGATCAATTAATTAATCACTCATTATCCGAAATGAAAATATAATTATGAAACCTCATCTGACGCGGCCAAATCCCTTGATGGGATATAGCGCCAGAGAGAGAAGGGTGCCTTTAATAATGTAAAAACGGAGGCGATCATGCAAGGATTGTTATTTTTGAACCGGGAGGGATATCGCAATTTCGTGAACAGTCAGGCGGCGGTCAGGTCGCTAGAGGCGGTCAGGTCGCTAGAGGCGGTTTGTCTGAAGTCACGGGTAGCGCTGGATTGCTGATCATCTCTTAATGAGATGAGCGAGTATTTCAGTGGCGCGCCAAAGCACTAGTATCCCTGGGAAAATGAGAGGTAAGATTGGTCGAAGGGATACTGACAGGACACTGCTCTTTTCGGGAACATGCGAGAAAGCTGGGTCTATAGACGAATGACTTTTATAGTAGATGTTTGGACGATGAGGAGGAAAAGACGTTAGATTACTTCCTATGCTCGTGTCCGGCACTATCATACAGAAGGCATAAGTATTTAGGTGTGTACGGTATGGACTTTCGGAACTCGCGGACTGTGGAGTGCGAGATATTTTACGCTACATAAGTAGCTCTGAATGGTTTCAGTGGGAATAAAGGGGAGATAGAATCCTGTGGTATCACAATGGGCCACTACTGGCCTAAGTATGCAATAGCAGCCACTCTAACCTAATCTAACCTAACATTCTGGTTTGCTCGTCGGTTCCAACACAGTTGTGTCAGAATCTTCGCCTTCCTCTGAGTCCTGCACTCCGGTTTACCATTAAGCAAACCCACTGATATGGATCGCTTCGAGCTAAGAAGGAAGTGTTTCCACTTCCTCGTTCATCTTTATCCGAGTGACGGTCAGGATGATTTCGGCCCATCACTGTGCCGTCCCTAAGTAATTTCACAAAATATTGTTACTAGTTCGCGAAGGGAAGCAAAGCAAGGTATACAGCGTCAATTTTTAGTTGTTATGCCACTGACACTTCAAAATTATGTGTTGTATTAGTTTTGTCTTAATTTAAAAACTTAATTAAAAAAAAGTCCAGAGTACTTACACAAATTGTTTGTCTAGTTCAGAGTGACTTTTATTAAGGTTATCATCCCTTATCGTAATTTAAATTCAGTAAACGTCAACCATTACTCAAACACACTCGTATTTTAAATATTCCGCAATTTGTTTGCGACCTGAGATATTCTGTTGATGTTCAAATTTTATAGAAATATTTTTTGATATAAAAAGTTGTAAAATTTATATACTTCTAAAGTAATCCAAAGTGTGCAAAATATCGCGAGAGCAAAATGAAATTTGCCGTAATTTTGTGTGCAGTCCTGTTCATCGGAATTGATAGCCTTCCGCAAGATGCATTGAATAATCAACTGACCGAAATCTTTTATTGGGATATACTCGATTTTGAGATTCCGTCCAATCGACGCGAGCAAGCATTAACATCTGGTAGTTATATCCCGAGCAAAAATGGCATTTTATCACTGGGCATCTGGCAAGACAAATTATTTTTAGGAATTTTCAGGTAAGAACATAATACAAATAATCTTTCATAATATTCAAGCACCAATTTACAATAACTTTATGTAAAGAGTTTCAAAGGGAGTGCTTTCGTCTCTTAATTATATTTCACTCAATGGTACCGAGATTTCGCCAGTTCTCCGGCCATATCCATCGTTCGAAGCCAACTACATTAATGAAGATCCAGCAAATCGGACTGTAACCTTGCCAAATTCAAACTCGGTGATTAATACAGCTCATTTTTATATTGATCAAATGTGTGACCGCCTCTGGTTAGTCGATTCGGGTTACACAGATCATTTTGGCACCAGACGATCGATCTCGCCACCAGCGATAGTTATTTTTGATCTCACCACCGATACTTTAATACGACGATTTGAAATTCCCAAAGAATTTATTAATCCACTTACGACGTTGGTAGACATAGAGGTTGATTTTGGAAGTGATAGCTGTGATGACGTGCACGCGTATGTACCAGATTTTTTTAGATCGATTATTGTGTACTCATTTAAAAAGGATCGTGCTTGGCAGGTGGAGCATCATTTTATGGGATCCGATCCACATGAAGGGAATTTTGCATACGCACATTTAAATTTTCAATGGAATTACGGAGTTTATGCGCTTGTCATTGGTGACAAACAGCCCGATGGGTATTTATAAATGTTTAACCTAAAATTGGGCACATGAAGATAATTGCGTTTTTTTTCATTCAGGTCGAAACGAGTTTACTTTTCACCACTAACATCCACCAAAATATATTACGTTTCCAACCAGGTACTACAAGATGAAAATTACACAATGAGCAATTATTACGATGATTTTCATTTGCTGGGTGAGACGGGCAAAGGTAATCATGCAAGTCAAATGGTATATGACGAGACAACTGGATCCATGTTCAATACCATGTTTGGTGGGGCTACGATTGGTTGTTGGAATGTACGCCTGCCATTTCAAAGTGTAAGCAAAGTGCATAAATTGGGTATAGAGTTTTATCCAGTTGGCGTACATATTGATGCGAATCGTGATTTATGGACATTGTCACACATCTTGCCATTTACCATGTACGAAGAATTTCAAGTGGGTAAAAAAAATGTACGAATTTTCAAACAACCGGTAGATATGTCTATAACCGGAACAAATTGTCAATTGCAACATCGCAAATCGGAAATTTGAGTCTAAGCAATGATAATAAATATTTTATATTGACGGATTATTAAAGTTTGCGTTTTATTTATTCCATCTCGGTTGATTCCACGTTTCACAATATTATACGCATCGTAACATACTATTAAAGTTAGCCGATAGTTTTCAGCCGACAGCCGGCAGACACCATCAGCCGACATTTTTCAGCCGATATTTTTCAGCCGAAAGTAATTTTTTGTATACAAATATATCATTCAATCAAAATTTGAAAATTTCTAAAATTGACCTTAAACGGTCAATTGTCATGACTGGAAATAGATTCGAATGAGAGGCCTTAATGATGTTCACAACTGGAAAAATTTCTGGTCAATTTTCATGTGGGGAGTTTGGTAAAACTCGATTGAATGTATCGCACACAAAAAATTTGAACTTTTCTAAAAAATTGACTAAAAATTTAGTGTGCGATATATTCAAACGAGTTTTCCCGGACTCCCAACATAGAAATCGACCTGAAATTTTTTCCAGGTGTGACCAACATTTTCATTTGAATCTATTCTAATATGGCGTTTTATTTTAAAGATGTTAAGCGTTTGATTAGTTGTAAATTTGAAGATCCAGTTGTTCAAGCCCAAATGAAACATTGGCCATTTCAGATCGTGTCTGTTAATGAAAATCCAACAATCGAAGTTAATTATAAAGGCGAGCAGAAACAATTTTCCCCCGAAGAGATTAGCTCAAAGGTTGTGGTAAATGAAAGTGGCCGACGAAGCTTTTTTAGCCAAAACGGTAGCGAATGCTGTAATCACATTGATACAAGATGCTGGAACAATTGCCGGGATAATGTTCTACGTATGATAAACGAACCAACTGCACCTGCAATTGCATACCATTGGGTGGAGAAGTATTCGACAATCGCATGAGAACGAGCTAAGAGAACAAGCGCGCTCGCTTTTATAAACTGAATGTCGATTTGTTCCGTCTGACTCTGGAGCCTATTGAGCAATTTTACATGGCAGCCAAGCCAACCCAATGCTGGATTTGCTCCTACTCGATATCACACCTTTGTCTTTGGGCATTGAATTGGCTAACAAAAATTTTACAATTGTTGTTAAACGTAATACAAGTATTTCTTTAAAACAAACTAAAACCTTCAGAACTGCTGAAGACAATCAGACTATTGTACCGATCAGAATCTTCGAAGGTGAACGACCTGTGGAAATTGACAATCATTTTCTTGGAAGATTTACTTACGCTTTCTGGACTCACACCAAAACCAAAAGGTTTAATCATTGGTAACATTTACGTTGGTGTAACATTCGAAACTAGTGAAGGCGGTATCTTGAATGTGACTGCTGTGGAGGAATCTATTATGAACATAAACCATATTGCAATCACCAATGATCAACACTTGCTTAGCAAAAAAGATATTGCGCGTATGATCTGCAATGCTCAGAAATACCGTATGAAAAAAAAACTTAAAACTATCTCAAGTAAAAATGCACTTGAACGTTACTGGAGCAAAATGAAAACAATATAGCAACTGATGAAAAGACGAACGAAAATATTTTGACTCAATGAAAGGGAGCTATCGAATGGTTGGATCAATATGAAGAGCAAGAGGTTCACGACCGGAAACAAAAGGAACTCAAAACAATTTGTAATTTTTAAAAGCATACAAACAGACAAAACCACGTAGGCAATACCACGTAAACAAAACCAAATAGACAAAGGCAGGTAGACAAAACCACGTAGACAAAAGCATGTAAACAAAATAACGTAGGCAAATCCGAGTAGACAAATCCATGTAGACAATTTCATGTAGACAAAACCACATAGGCAAATCCGCGTAGTCAAAGACACGTAGACAAGACTATGTAAAAAAAACCCATGTAGACAATACCAAATAGACAAAACCATGTAGCCAAACCACGTAGACAAAACTATGTAGACAAATCCTTGTAGACAAAACCACTTACACAAATTCACTTAAACAAAACCACGTAGAAGTAAACAAAACCTTGTAGACAAATCCACTAAGATAAAACCACATATACAAAACCGTGTAGAGAAAGACACGTAGACAAAAATTTGCGTAGGGAAAACCACGTAGACAAATCCTCGTAGATAAAACCACTTAGACAAACCCGCGTAGACCAGACTTAAAAGTTAAAAAAACCATGTACCACATAGACCACGTTTACAAAACCATGTAGACAAATCCGTGTAGGCAAAACCATGTAGGCATATTCGCGTAGGCAAATCCACGTAGGCAAAAAAAGCAGACAAAACCACGTAGACAAACCATGTAGAGAAAACAACGTAGACAAAATCGCGTAGACAAAAACTTGTAGACAATTCCGCACAGACAAAACTTCGTAGACAAAACCATATAGACAAAACTATGTAAACAAAACCACGTAGATAAAACCGCGTAGACAAAACCACGTAGAAAAATCCGAGTAGGCAAAACCACGTAGACAAAACCACGTAGAGAATACCAGGTATACAAGAGACAAAACCACAAAACACGACAAAATCACGTAGACAAAACCATGTAGACAATTCTGTGTAGACAAAACCTTGTAGACAAAACCATATAGAGAAAACTATTTAGACAAAACCACGTAGACAAAACCACGTAAACAAAACCGCACGTGGACAAAAACCACGGTAAAAACCAGGTATAGAAAACCACGTAGACAAATCCGTGTAGACAAAGACACGTACACAAAACCACGTAAGCCAAACCATGTAGACAAAACCAAGTAAACAAAACCAAGTAGAAAAAACCACATATACAAAACCATGTAGACAAAACCACGTAGACAATACCACGTAGACAAATCCTCTCTCTCTCTCTCTCTAGCATTTACATCCCATGAAGGGATTTTGCCGCCCGCACTATGGTCCTCCATCCGTCTCGGTCCATCGCTCTCGTCCTCCAATTTCGACATCCTAATACGAGTAGGTCTTGTTCGACGTCGCCATGCCAGCGCAGTCGGGGTCTTCCTCTACGACGTACTCCGGCTGGTTGTTGATGGAACACTTTGTGAATCATTCGTTGTTGTGGGGACCTTGCAACGTGGCCGAGCCATCTCACTCGATTAGATTTGATGAAGCCAATAATATCGCTACCTCCGAGAAGTTGCTTTATTTCGTGGTTCATGCGAATCCGATATTCATTGTTCGCAACTTTAATAGGACCAAAAATTGAACGGATGACCTTCTTTTCGAAGGTAGATAATAATCTACAGTCGTTAGAGGTCATGGTCCAGCTCTCGCTTCCGAAAGTCAGCACAGGTCTTATAAGTGCTTTATAAAGTAAGTAGACAAAGTAAGTAGTAGTAACAAATCCGCTTAGGCAAAACCGAGTAGACAAATCTACGTAGACACATCCGCGTAGACAAAACCATGTAGACAATTAAGTCTAGGTAGGTTTTGTATACGTGGTTTTGTCTACATGGTTTTGTCTATGCGGAATTGTCTACATGACTTTGTCTCCGCGAATTTGTCTACGTGGTTTTGTCTACGTGGATTTGTCTACGTGGTTTTGTCTACGCTGGTTCTTGTATACGCAGATTTGTTTCTTCTGTCTACGCGGTTTTATCTACTTTTTTGTCTACGTGTCTTAGTCTACGTGGCTTTATCTACGTGGATTTGTCTTCATGGTTTTGTTTACCTTGTTATGTCTACACGGTTTTCACGGATTTTTCTTCGTGGCTTTGTTTACTGGGGTTTGTCTACGAGTTTTTGTCTTTAGCGGACTTATCTACGCGGTTTTGTATACATGGTTTTGACTATGTGGTTTTGTCTACATGATTTTGTTTAAGTGGTTTTGTCTACATGGCTATGTCTACGCGGATTTGCCTACATTGTTTTGTCTACATGGTTTTATTCATATTGGTTTGTCTACGTGGTTATTTCTAAGCGGTTTTATCTACGTGGATTTGTCTACGTGGTATCGCCTACGTGGTTTTGTCTACATGGTTTTGTTTACGTGTTTTTGTGTATGTGGTTTTGTCTACATATTTTTTTCTGTGTGGTTTTGTCTACATGGTTTTGCCAATGTGGTTTTATCTACATAGTTTTGTTTAAATGGCTTTGTCTACGTGTCTTTGTCTACGCAGATTTGTCTACACGGGTTTGTCTAAGTTAACAATCAGCTGTCACTAACTATCTAGAGCGGCCTAGCAACAACGAAGAAGCTCCTTCTACCATCCAGGAGCAGTGGCACACAATACAGTCAGCCATTACCACCGCGGCGCAAAACACTATCGGAAGAAGACCTCCGAGACCCCGCAATGATTGGTTCGATGATCAATGTCGCCTGATCGTCGCAAATAAACAAAAGCTTCGTGAAAAATGGTTGGCTCGCAACACTAGAAGCACACATGCAGAATATCTCCGCGCCAGGAAAGCCACGACTAAATACCTTCGTCAAAAGAAACGCGATCATATGAGATTATGCATCGAAAACATCAGCTTCCAAGCGGAAGTAGGAAATTCAAGGGACTGTTTTGCCAATGCCAGGAATCTCACTAAAGACTTCCACCCAAGAAGTACAGCCATCAAAGACGGGAATGGAGAATTGAGAACAAACGTGGCTGATGTTCTCTCAGTATGGCAAACCTACTTTCAAAATCTACTAAATCGGAATAACGACGTGACCCCCATTAGAGCAATAGCTCCTCCAGTGGCCCTAATCTGGCTTTCCCTTGGAATAGGGAATTGGGAAAAATATTTTCATAGTATTTTTGTCAAAATTATATTTTTCTGGCCTACTGAAAGAATAAGTTTATTGCAAAATGTTTCAAAACAAAGTGAAATGGGAAACTTTTTTTCCACAAAATTTTTATAGGGAAAAATATTTTCCCATTTAACTTTGTTTCGAAAATATTAATACCAAACATGTTCCCTCAGTAGGCCAGTAAAATACAATTTAGACAAAAATGCTATGAACATATTTTTCACAATTCCCTATTCCCAGGGAAAGCCAGAATAGGGCCACTGGTGATGAGGTCTTCGTCGAATATCCCACAGTGGAGGAAGTAGACGCAGCTATTAGTCGATTGAAAAACGGCAAGGCACCCGGTCTCGATGGAATCCCCGCAGAATTAATAAAACTCGGAGGCGCTACTCTTGCAACAAGTCTATACGATCTCATCGTATGTATATTTGGGACCAAGAAGAGTTGCCGGAGAATTGGAAGACCGCGCTCATATGTCCGTTGCATAAAAAAGGCGACCGTCTTAAATGTAAAAAATATCGTGGTATAGCTCTATTGAACACTGCTTACAAAGTGTTGGCTAATGTTGTACTTGCCAGAGTCATCCCTCTCGCCGAAAACATCATTGGCGACTATCAGTGTGGATTTCGTCCCAACCGATCGACCACTGACCAGTGTTTCACCATGAGGATGATCTTGGAAAAATGTTGGGAGTACAACATAACCATACATCAATTATATATAGACTTCCGTCAGGCATATGACAGTATAAACCGCGATAACCTTTGGGCCGCGCTCATATGCCTAGGAATTCCAGAGAAACTCGTTTCTCTGTGCAAATTAACAACGTCTGGGTCTGTATGTAGAATTGTAATCGAAGGAACTGTGTCAGACCCCTTTGAAATAACATCTGGTGTTCGACAGGGAGATGCACTCGCGCCTGTGCTGTTCAATTTGGCGCTTGAATACGTAGTGAGGAAAAGCAACATCGAAACTTCGCGCTGTATATTTAATAAATCAGGCCAAATTCTTGGATATGCAGATGATATCGTGCTTCTTGGCCGAAGACCTAGCGATATCAAAGACAGTTTCGTGCCGCTCGATCGCTGCGCAAGAAGACTTGGTTTGAAGGAGAACAGTAGCAAAACCAAATTTGTATCAACACCCAGGAACATCTCCATGCTAAATCTCGGAATTGGCGACCATAACTTTGATCGCGTTGAAAACTTCAAATAACTCGGGTCAGTTTTAACATCCTTGAATGACATGCAGGCAAATATAAAAGCCCGAATCGCTGCCGCACATCGAGTTTTCTACGCCCAATCAAAATTATTGCGATCTAGACATCTATCGCAGTCGTACAAGCTCGCACTTTATAAAGCACTCATAAGACCTGTGCTGGCTTTCGGAAGCGAGAGCTGGACCATGACCACTAATGATTGTAGATTATTATCTACCTTCGAAAGGAAGGTCATTCGCTCCATCTTTGGTCCTATTAAAGTCGCGAACAATGAATATCGGATTCGCATGAACCACGAGATAAAGCAAATTCTTGAAGGTTGCGATATTATCGGATTCATCAAAACCAATCGAGTAAGATGGCTCGGCCACGTTGCAAGGTCCCCACAACAACGGATGACCAATAAAGTGTTCCATCAACAACCAGCCGGTGTGCGTCGTAGAGGAAGACCCCGACTGCGCTGGCGTGACGACGTCGAACAAGATCTACAGGCACTAGGATGTCGAAACTGGAGGTCGAGAGCGATGGACCGAGACGGCTGGAGGACCATAGTGCGGGTGGCAAAATCCCTTCATGGGATGTGAAGCTAGAGAGAGAGAGAGAGGTTTGTCTAAGTTGTTTTTGTCTACGTGGTTTTGTCTACGCGGTTTCGTCTACGCGGTTTTGAATACATGATTTTGACTATGTGGTTCTGTCTACATGATTTTGCCTACTTGGCTTTGTCTATATGGTTTGGTCTATGTGGTTTTGTCTAAATGGTTTTGTTTACGGGATTTTGTTTAAGTGGTTTTGTCTGTGGTTTTGTCTACATAATTTTTTATGTGGTTTGGTCTACATGGTTTTCTTTGCGTGGTTTTCTCTACGCAGATGTGTCTACGTGGTTTTGTGTACGTGGATTTGTCTACGTGGTTTTGTCTACATAGTTTTGTTTACTCGGTTTTGTCTACGTGTTTTTTCTACATGGTTTTGTGATTTCGTGATTTTTCTACATGGTTTTGTCTACGCGGAATTGTCTACATGACTTTGTCAACTCGGATTTTTCTACGTGGTTTTGTCTACGAAGTTTTATTTACACGGATTTTTCTACGTGGTATTGTCTACTTGGTTTTGTCTACATGTTTTGGTTTTGACTATGTGGTTCTGTCTACATGTTTGTCTCGATTTTTCGCCTTTAAACCACAGAAGTTCTACAGTGATGGGATCATGGCTTTACCAGAAAAATGGCAAAAGGTCATCGATCAAAATGGCTCACATTTGGTTTAATAAAGTTCATTTGAAATAAGAAAATTGTGTCAATTCTTTGTATTTATACCTAAGGCGGGAAAAGGTCTCACGGCAGTCTCAAAGACTTTAGACGAGTAGAAGCCCACATTAGGAGTTAGATTGAGCCAAATAGGCTTCGAAATCAAAACATGCATATCACATGGGGCCACCTCGGTGACAAAGTGGTTAGCATGCTTGCTCCAGCGACCGGAGGTCCCGGGTTCGTTTCCCGGTGGTGACAAGGAAAAAATGTCACTGCTGGTTTAGGATTAATGAATTAATCACTCATTATCCGAAATAAAAATATAATTATGAAACCTCATTTGAGGCGGGCAAATCAATTGATGGGATATAGTGCCAAAGAGAGAGAGAGAGAAAATATTGCATGGGGTATTCTGTGGAAACTGGTCCACACTCCCTTATTGCTACTATCGAGAAACTCCTTGAACATAAGTTATACTCTTTGATAACTTTTTTGGATACAGAGGGGAGGCCATTAACAAAATCAGAACAGACGCGATCACGCAGACACTGTCCTCAATGCGTGTGTAGACGAGTCACTCAGAGGCAGGGTAGATCAAATGTTAAAATGCCGAGTCGAGACGGCCAGTCTGGAAGAGTCCTCCAATAGCAGACTTGTGAGTAGGGGCACAAAACTGAGTTGATACTTTTCTCTAGATAAAAACTTCCTCAGATCGACCTCCTAGCTTAAATAATGTTAGATTGACCTGCACTGAAGCGAGCTATCTGGGTCTCATTCTGGACAGCAAACTAAGCTGCAAACCTACAGCATGCACTACATATTAGAAAGAGTAAAGAAAGCTACCATATAGCGCTTTACTCCTATAAAAATGTCATTGGAAAAGAGGGTTGGAGCCCCACTTTGTACAGTGGCTCTATATTTGTACTACTAGGCCCATTTTGTAAGATGGGATTATTGTTTGGTAGCCAGCTTTACATATTCTGACCAATTTAAAATCCTTGGTTCAAGCCACAGCGCACAGTTCCCTTGTGTATTAGTATGGCATCTCAGTTATAAGGCTCCATTTCCACTTGGGATATCTCAAATATACTACCGACTGTACCATTTCTTCACCATCTTATGATCAGAGCTTTAGTACTGATATTACCACTAAAGAGGACTAAACCGTTTCAAGCCGTTGACTGATTGAGGGTATAATGTAATATCTGGAAGGTATATTCACATTTTTTACGGACAGTCGGGCTTCAATTAAGAAGCTCAAATCCTTATGTCAAAAGTAGCTTAGGAATATATCTGATCTCTTAACGAGACGGCAAATCAGTTCAACATATACCTGATGTGGGTGCCAGGGCATTTTATAGTTATGGGGGAATGCAAAGTAGGATGAACAGTGATGGTTATAGAGGGAGCTAGAAGAAGAATGAAGGAAGCGTAATCCGATAACTAGGCAGATCTGACCAAAACTAGACCTGTCAAGATCCAGATAGTAGGTATGGCCGCGGCGGCGGCATGTCAGTATGGTGGTATCTGTTATTACGGGACACGGTCTCATAGGTAAGCACGCTTGCAAAATGAGCCTCCTAAGATGATTATAGCAGCAGTTGCAAAGATGAAGAGAAAAAAAAACTGTTCTCCATTTGCTTAGTACCTGGCTCCGTCAATCGTTTAGCATACTCAAATTCCTGGGTGCTCCTCTCCTAAATAACTTGACTAACCAACAAAATGGACGTCAAGTATATCCTAGGCTTCGTTGAGAGCTCAAGATGGTTCGATGAGAAAGTGAGGATAGAAAACAATGTGGCCACTACTTTAGAACAATTACCCTATCCTAATCGATTAATTGAACGAATCCCTAATAAACTAGCAGTTGGGAATGCTAAAGAGGACAAAGTATAAAGGACTATTCCCCCGCAAATTTTGTTTAACCAAAAGATCTACCTATTTAATTTAATTACTGCAACGGTTGGACTACATACATGACTTTAATTTTAGATCAGTGCTGTGATTTTGGTTAAGTAGAGGCAACACAACTAACCTAAGGGAATCACAAATTGAGGAGGAAGGTTGTCTCGAAAATAGATAGGCGAGAACGATTGCGTACTATCCGAAAGTTTTGGTCAAAAATTAAAGCAATTCTGTTAGAATAGAATTATTGCTGACGGCAGGGCTAAGCAAAAACTCAGAATTATCGATTAGGGATACGCGATACGATATAAATACTCAAGCGCTTGAACGGATAATGCATGAAATAGTATTGGTAATCAAACGAAGCCTTTATTTGTAGAATATCACCGTATATATATAAAAATTTAGGTCTATGAAGTAGCACAACGTTGGGAGCCACCCAAAAATTATTTTCAGTGCACATAGTCGAATCCTCAATTTGCGTTAATTTAATTATTTAATTATGTAATCCTGTGATTATTGATAAGTTGCGTTAACATACAAACCAAACGGCACAAATGAAAAATCTAAGACAACCCTGAAATTCCACTTCACCCCGCTTTTAAGTCAATTGCAGTAAAATTGAGCGGAGCAATTTTCCAATTTGTTACATATCGAATTTGACTTGAGCAAATTTCTGCCTTAAAATATAAAACCTTCCTCCTATTAAAATTGTTCCGTCAATATCAATCTTCAATCGACCCGATAGTACAGCCACACTCTAAACTCGCCCGATCATTCAATGTTATCCAATAAATTGCAGTTATTTCCGGACCCTTATAGCGATCAATAGTCGTCAACTATCGGGTCTATTGTATATTTATATCGACGGGAGAATCATAATAGGGTTAAGGTTTAGGAAGAAGGAAGAAATTTGCTCGTCAAATTCGATATGATGACAATGCAACAAATTGGAAAATTCCTCCTTATTCTTGATCGATCGACCATATTCGGAGCAAGTAGACACTAATTGCATACATACACGTAAATAAGATTGCATTTAACAAAGTTTTAATTATTGTTCGTTGGTGCAATGGTATTTTATAATACGGGTACAGTTTAGAACCTAAGGTTCCAGCTGGAGATTTACATAAATCAAGTTCATATTCCCGATATTTATTGTACTCTTATTTATTTTCTTTATTTAAGTTCAATTAATACAAATTATATAATAGTAATATTTTTGTTTTATCGCTTAAAAATTATCGAAATTTTAACTAATAATAATTGTAGTAATCACAATTAAAAAAACATTAAAACTAATTTAAAAAAAAAAATAAAAAATGAAAATCCATCGGTTAAAATGTTTACAATTTTGATGATCACCTAGATTTATATAATGCTATAATATTAATGATGTATAAAATAGGAGACGGAGGGGGCCGGTAAAATGATTACAAATTACAATTAACAATATTAAGTCGATCCAAGTGGAAGACCTCCTGTGCGTGCGTGCATGCACGCACACAATTTACATTAAACTGCAATTCCATTTCTTTTTTATCGCATCATTTGGCACGAACAGAGACGAACCAACTTTATTTTCTTCTTTAAGGATTTTAACATGGATATCAGTGTGAACTTCAATATCATCGGGTGCAGTTGTAAAGCCATCTGTATCCGGAAGTTGCTTCATATCTTCATCATGGTACTCCTCGTCCTCATCCTCCTCCACGTCGGATTCTTTTGGCTCATCAATACACGATGCAGTTACCGTATCAATTTGAACATCATCTTTATTTATATTTGAAGAATTCGGCGTGCTGCACTGCATCCGGATACGTGCTAATCGATTTCGTAACATTGTAACGGGACTGGAAACTAAAGTTAGTAGAGAATTCATATCGAGCCGTCGCCTCTTAGGACTCTCGATTTCCTCAACAAGATTCTCTTCAATGTATCGTTTGCGAGCGACAAACGAAGATGTGTTTACCGAACGTTGACTTTGATCAAGATATCCCGAAGAAACACTTTCGTTTATTGTAGTAGTTGGACTGTATGACATATTTTGTCTGTTATGTTCGCGATATGAATTTTGATAGCTTATTTCACGTAACATTGGCCGACGACCGGATACAGAGCGTATTTTAGAACTGTAACTTTTATTTGGTGAATGGGGATTGGTAAGGGTACTTAAATTAACACAAGTGCTTGTGTTATTTTTCGGATCGTCGATGTTGTATAAGCTCAATGGACTGTTTCTTTCAGATAGTCCTGAGCGCATTCTAAGAATACGACTGCTTGGAGTAGGTGTGGATGTCGATGCAGGCGGCGATTGTTTGGGCGGAGTTTTATCTTTGACATCCCCATGCATCATGAGTGGTTCCATTTCTTCATTGTCCCACACTACAGGCTCAACTGGTTTTGATTTATTGTCCTTTTGAACGGAAGCCTCTGTTGGTTTTTCATGTTTTTCCTCAGTTTTTTTTGATTTCGGTGGTGTTGATTCCGGTCTCGATTTCGGTGGTGTTGACTCCGGTTTCGATTTAGGTTTTGGAGAATCGGAAGGTTTAGATTTTGTAGCTTCTTTACTGTCCTTACCGCTAGGTGACGCTGTTCTTGATGATGTTGATTTGGCATCTTTGGTATCTTTCTTCGGTGTCTCCTTAGCAGCCGGTTGCTTCTCATCTTTATCTTGTTTCTTATCTTTCTGATTCGATTTAGTCATATCCTTTTCTTTTTCTTTCTCCTTATCCTTATTTACAAGGGGCTTCTCAGCCGGTTTTTCATTTTTTTCTGACTTACTGTCATTTGTAGGTTCAACACCTTCCGATTGCTTTTCTTTTACAGCAGCCGCTTTTTGACGTGTTTCACGAGTTTTTTTCTCTTCGGTGGTTGATTCCTCACTTTTATGTGATCCATTTGAAATTTTTGTATTTGAATCCTCACTATTATTAGACGAACCGTTTTTTAATTTATCATCATTCTTACTGGCATTTTTCTCAGTTTTTGTTTCCTCTTCAACGATTGGAGTTTTATCTTTTTTCGTCGAATGTTTTTCATCATTGTTCACTTTACTATTATCCTTTGTATCTTTTGTACTGACATCCTTTGATTTTTGATTAGATTCAGTTTCATCAACACTGGCTCTATCTGATTTTGTTTTGGCAATCGGTTTTACAGGATTATTTAAAGTCAAAGAGGTCGGGGTTCTAGTTTTATGTGACGCTTGACTCATTTTCTGTAAAGACATAAACATAAAAGTTTATTAGATTGAAATTTTTTTAATGTAAAATATCAATTAATTGTTATAGCATAGCGAAAAAGTAATTCATGCGGAACTCAAACAAAGAAAACAATCATTTATCGTAAAAAAGGGTCAAACAAACGTCTACCAAAAAGCAACCACTAAATGAGAAAAAAAACTATAAATAAGTTTTCTTATTAATAATTATTAAAATTATTAATAATAAGTAAATCGTGAAGTTTGGTTTTCTGTAGAGTATTTCCACTAAACACTAAAAACTAAAAATTTGGTATTGGTTAGCTAAAGGTAGACAATCCAGAGCAACTAAATTAAAATGTAACTGAAACCTTCTAATGAAATTGTAAAAATTTGTCTAGAACAGACATTTCACATTTCAAATTGATACGAAGCAGAAAATTGATAAATTCGGGTTTGAAATCTAGAATGTAGATGTTATGTTTATTAGGTATGCGGAAAACTCGTGACCTTTTGAACTATATATGAAAACATATTTTAAAAGTCGTCCAATATCATTGATCCATGTTTTGGAATTGACCACGGCTGGGATGTTGTATCGACTTAGTTTATGTCTCATTTATTACGAGTAAATTGGCAATCTATTTCACTTCTAAAATTACGTATTTTCTAATGAGTAACTCAGCTTGCACGAATAAACATCATCATATTAAGATGTTGAATTCACGATATAACACACGTAATTGTTTACGCGAAATACAATGTTAATTCATCCCTGAAAATTGTGACATACGAATTGTGACATACGAAATGTATGCCACGAGGCTTTAATAAAGTATATAATTTTGGGGTTGAATGATTATCACCTAAGTATATCGTTGCGCATACAGATAGTAGCTAATGTGAATTAATTGCGTTAACGTATCGAGTGGTATTCGAGCATGAGGCAAGGAAGTGCGCAGAGTTCACGGATTATAAATGCTGAATACAATTGGGGTCGGCGGAATATACATAATAATATAAGTACGCCGGGAAAACCAGTTAAAAAGGAAGCAACCAACGGAATTCATCCAGTTAGGACATACGAATGTTATAATTGTTCAAAACCAGAACATCTGTCTATAAATTGTCCTGAAACGAGAACGATGTAGGCAATGTTCACGTGTTCATCCGAGGGGACAAACAGAATGCTCCACTATGACTGGCACTCAAAAATCGTTCCATGGTAAAATATAACAAGTGACGATCCGTGTTCCTATATCAAAACTGTAATGTTGAACGGTAACGTATTGGGTTTAATCGATTGCGGAAGTCAATGCTCAATGATACGAGAAAGTAACGTGGGGCTTGAAATAGAACGAAATAAATGTAACGTGTTTGTCAAAGTATTTGCAGGTGGCGGTGTGGTTGCCAGCGAGAAGATACGAGCGAGAGTTCAAATTGACGAAGTTGCTGATGAGATTGAGTTGCTTATTGTTCCTGACCTATATTTAAATACACAATCTCTAATTGGCCAAAATTTTATTGATAAACCAACCGTAAGAATGATCCGAGAACAGAATACGTTAGAATTTCAAAACCTCAACATAAGCGATACTTTGTTGATTGATCGAACTTTGGATATGGCAGAAAGACGGTGATGTTTCAAGTGGCATTTCTTCAAATGGACAAAACGAAGGTGTAATTGAAATTCTATTGGCTGAGTTAAATATGGATCAGTGTAGGACTCCGAGTGAACGCGAATGTTTATTTAAGTTGATAACAAAATTCGGTAGTTGGTTTGCTCGAAATTTAAAAAAACTCGGGAAAACGGATGTTGAAATGGAAATTAAATTAAATAATGACGAACCAGTGGTCTGTCGGCCTTATAGACTATCTTACCATCAACGCGAAAAAAAAGACAATGATAAGTGAATTGTTGGAACATAAAATAATACGTGAGTCTGAATCAGCATATGCTAGTCCAATCGTCCTAGTTAAAGAAGGACGGTGATGAACGAATGTGTATTGATCACCGAAAATTGAAATAGCATCCGGTTATTATCAGATAACAATGTCTGATGAATCAATAGCACGTACAGCTTTTGTAACGCCAGATGGGCATTTCGAGTTTTTGAGGATGCCCTTTGGGCTAACAAATGCTCCGGCTGTTTGCCAAAAAATGATGAACGGCATTGCTCGGGAGGTTAACGATGATGTAATTGTTTATTTGGATGATATTATCATACCAAGCACGACCATCCAGGAAGGTATGGAAAATTGGAACGATTATTGAAGGTATTACAACAACGGGGATTAACTTTAAAATTAAAGAAGTATCAGTTTTTCAAGAAGAGAGTTGAATTTCTTGGCCATGAAATTGATTCTCATGGCATACGACCGGGATCAAACAAAACTAACGCGATTTTAACATTTCCAACGCCTACAGATAAGCATGAGGTACGACAATTTATCGGGTTAGCAAGTTATTTCAGAAAATTCGGTAAGAATTTTTCAATTATCGCTGAACCGTTAACACGGGTCACTAAAACAAATGAATCCTTTAACTGGGCAAACGAGCAAACAACGTCGTTCGAATTATTAAAAAGCAAGTTGGGAAGTCGCGATATTTTGACGTTATATAATCCGGAGTTGGAACATGAGGTGTGCACCGCCGCAAGTTCCAAAGGTCTCGCCGGTATACTATTCCAAAGAGACAAAAAAGGTGAAACGAAACCTGGGTCATATTACAGTCGCCGGACAACGGAGAACGAATGAAATATCATTAATATGAATTGGAGGTTTTGACGGTCGTTGAAGGGCTTCACAGATTCCGTATTTATTTAATCGGAAAGCCATTTACTTTGGTCACGGATTGTGCTGCGTTGACAACTTGCGCTACGAAAAAGGATTTAATTCCAAGAATAGGAAGGTGGTGGTTGAGATTGGCTGAATATACCTTTAATACGATTCATCGAAGGAGACAGAAGATGCAACATGTCGACGCACTTAGCCGTAACTCAATTGACGACGGAGTGGATCTTGATTCTTGAACCAGAAACGATTGATGTGTTCTAAGTATCACCGTGATAGTTAGTGATCGTGGCACTACATTTACAGCACGATCATTTGAAACATATTGTTCGGAAAACAATATCAAACATATCTTGAATGCTACCGCAACGCCAAGAGGTAACGGACAATGTGAACGGTACAATAGAACAATCTTGGGAATGTTACGAGTACTGGTTGGAGAAGACGATAGGAAATGGGACACAAATATTCGAAATATACAGTGGGCCTTAAATACAAAGATCAATGACACAACAAAACTGTCACCTCAAAGGCTAATCATCTTACCATAAGAACCACGAAGTATATTAAAAAATTAATTGTTGCTGGCAATGGAAACCGATAAATTTACCGATGTTGACGTGGAAACTATTAATAGACTAGCTTATGAAAGAACAAAAGCAGCTGGGATACGCCAGAAACAACGTTTCGATAAAGCACATTGTGCCCCTCATAAATACAACGAGGGGGAAATGGTATTTGTAAAGTGGGAAGACGGTGCTTCAAGTGATACATCAAGAAAACTAATCTCAAAATATCGGGGACCATATTTGATTGATAAACCGCTTGAACACGATAGATATCACATAGTCGACGTTCCAGGAGCCGAACAAACTCAGCGAAAGTTCGATAGTGTAGGCAGTTCAGATCGATTAAAACTGTGGTGTACGTTAGAAGATCTGGAGGAATTAGGAAATATCGACGAACGCGATGAGGACATCTCTGGTTGCAGGATGGACGACTGAAAAAAAATGGACAAGGGGTTTTTTTTGGAAAGAGCATGTCATGGAGAACGACGTATTTAATATTTTGTTTTTAATAAAAAATGTATTTTTGCGTTATCAACTAACAGTTCGACTTTTATTGGACTTAAATTGGAATATAAAATCGGGTTTTAATACAATAATCTGTTCATCAAATTTTACGCCGTTAGCTGATTCACAAAAATTGTTTCCAACCCATCATCAATTGATCGTCACAAAGAAGCCCATTTATTATATTTCAGATTGTACATGACTTGGAAGAAAAAATGGAAACTAGGTTCTTCGGAAAGATATTAAGGGAATTGAAATAGAAAAATTGCAGAAATTAAGTAAACGTGGGGTACTATATGGAATGTAAAGGGCAGGAAGATGTTCAGTTTAAAGGAGACGGCGGAGGAATCCATGAAAAGTAAATTTGTGGAGATGCCGAGAGCTAGAAATCCCATGGTTAAGTTGGCAGGCAGATATTCTTGACGCAATAGTAAAGCAAAATAGACTAAATATAAAGCGAAGAGCGAATTGTATAATGCAAGTGGAGCTGTGCCAATGTAAAGGACTACGTATTTGTGAGCCGGTGCTATAATTGTTCGAGTCTAAGGCCAGAGAATGCCCCAGTAAAAGAAAGGCATTGTGTTGGAAGTGTGAAGAAGAGGATCACTTGGCTAGTAATTGTAACAGGAAGCCAAAATGTGTAAACTGCGCGGAGGCGGCGGAGAAAATGATGTTAAATGTAGACTACAAGCACTCCGCATGGGTTGATAAGTGTCCAACGAATGTAGAGAGAATAAGGAGAGTAGTGAAGCGGACGGCAAAATCAGATTGACGTGATTTTGAAAAAATACGGCGAGCATATTAAGTAGATTGGATGTCAAATAGTGTATATGACCGAGAAACTAGGGAATAGGCTGATAAGCCAACTTAATAAGCCGATGGAGCACGGGATGCTAGCGGTAAAAGTAGAACGCGCTTAGAGGGTTGATGCTATGTGAATGATAATATGCTGTCACCAAGTGTTAGCGTAGTGCAATTTTTAACTGCCTTTAGTGAGTAGCTAGACGAAGGATTTGTTGGCAGCATTGAAGATAATGAGTATGGGTGAATTCAATCTAGACTGGAAGAGATCGGAAGAATATTATGTTAAGTGTCTTAATAAGATTACAGATGAACGACAATTGTTGTGGACACCCCAAAAATTACAGACCATGCGCTTATAATGTTCAAGAGAGAGGAAGTAAATGGGAAAAAGGTGATCAAAGAAAAGATAGATCTAAATGTTGTGGAAGAGGAACTTAGAAGAAAGAGGATGGTGTACGAGAAATCATTGAGGAGTGTGCGAAATTAAATGTATAGGTGAAAGAAGGAACAGGCGAGTTAAGGATAATGAACATAGCTTGAAGATGTCCATAGTTCACCAACAGAGTGAAGGAGGTTAGGAAGGCAAGAGATGGGGCGTATAAGAAATTTAGACTGATGAAGGAGAGAGCGAGAGTTGGAGCCTGAAACAGTTAAGGAAGGATGGGTGGTGTATCAAAGGAAAATAAACAGATGTGGAAAACGTTAAAAAGAGTAATGGGATCTAAGGGAAGAGGTGATACACATTGCGAACAGATTAAACAAGTATTTTGTAGATAGTGTAGAGGATATTATAACGGAGATAACGGAGGAACAAGACCATGTGGATATAGCATATGATGAAGGGGTAATTGAGCATGTGGGCATGGTGCAGGAGGACTACCTACATAAAAAAAGTTAAAACGTTAAAATCGGCAGGATGCGAGGTTGTGTTAAGCTGTAAACTGTTTAAGAATTTATAGGGGGTTTATAAGGATATGCAATCCGCATAGTGAATTTATCTTTGGAATCTGTAGTAGTTTCTACAAGTTTGCAAGTATCATGTGTAGGTCCTGTGCCTAAAGTTATGAATAGTTGTTGGATGTCAGGTTATCGTTCTATAAATGTTTTGCCAGTCAATAATTTTGGATAAGTTGCTCGGGCACATAGCTGAGAATAATGTGCTATCTAGGCACCAATCTGGTTTCAGAGAGCGGCATTCTACAGACAGCGGTTCAGGTGGTGGTGGAGGTTTGGAAAAGAGAGAGGGAGTCTGACAGTAGCAGTTTTCCTTCAAACAGTAGATAGGACAAGGTTGCTAGGAAAATTAAACAAATATGGTGAGGGGCAAATTGTTAATTATAAAAATAAATGATGTATGCTCCGATCTTGTAAATGTAAAGTATGGAGTGCCACAAGGAAGTAATGGCTGAACCAGCGAATCAATAATACAACTTGTCAAACCTTTACGGAAAACGAAGAAAGTTTTTTGTTACGGACAATTTGACTAGTTGGCTAGCGCGGTTGTAACACAACTTGTCAGATGCTGTACGCACACAAATGGTCGGCAAATATTTGTTTAATATTCTAGTTTTTTTTGTTTGGATAAATATATAATATACATCGTAAGATCATTAAATTACCTTGTGATTTTAAAATCGTGATCGTTTAAAATAGAGGACGTTTTTATTTGGCATTTGACATTTCCTTCAGTTTGCACGCAATTTTTGGGTCTGTTAAATGACAACATATTTTAACGAAACTGAACGAAAAGATGTTCACGTTTCGCTGGCCAGTAACCAACAAAATCTATTTATCGCACTTTTACGTTTTGTTACTGATTTGCAGATTCAGCCATTGAGCTGGGACCATTGCTATTTACAATGTATTAAAATGATATGCCAGATTCTAAATAGATCCAAAATTCACTTGTTTGCTGATGTTACGTTGTTGAATTTGTCGGGAAATGATTTGGTAGAGATCATAAGTAGCATGAATGAAGAGTAGAATGAAGTGTAGTAGAATGAAGTGTAGTGGCAAAATGGCTTCGTATAAATAAGTTAATGATAAATGTAAACAAAACAAAATGTATGTATATAAGGAATAATGTTAATGTAGAAAATGGATGCTGTAGCATAATGCTGTAATAGGATGGATACATAGTTTTAAGTACTTTTAGGCATTATACTGGATGACAAGCTAAATTTGAATGCTAGTTATGTTACAAAGAAGTTAGCAATGAAAGTAGGTGTATTAGCTAGGTATAAGAATTTGTTATTGGTAAAAGCAAAAACGATATCAAGCGATATCAGCAAAAACGACCTATTGCAGTACATACTATGCTGTTCATTGTAAATAAGTCAGATATAGATAAAAATGTAAGTTATCGTGAATAGAGCATTGAGGATTATGTTAAATAGAGATATGTAGATATGCAAAGATCTTCGATATGTTGCTGGAGTTAGGGTTGTTAACAGTGGAAAATAGATTGTATATGAACGTACGTAATGACTTTTATTTTTAGGCTTGATAAAAATTTATTACCACATATGTATGTCAGTTGATGTGTAAGAGACAGTCTAGTGTGTTAAAAGATAATCTAGAAGTAAAAAAAATATTCGATATTAGACAAAGGTATATCGATGTATGAGTTACCGGAAAGTATAAGAAATAGTAGAAGCATAAAAGATTTTAGGGCAAAACTGTTAAAAGAAATTTTATAATTATTAAGTAGATGATGTATATTGAACTGTACACTGGAAAATTAGCTTAAGAGCTATTTGAAAAATAAAATAAATAAACAGAAATTCGTTTTAGAACTTGAACCCTATATAAAAAATTGACGTGTCGGCCAAATCACTCGTAGATTGCAATACCAACGTAATTTGGTTATTTTTTTCATCAATAGCGGGATGCTCGATCAAAAATAAATCGTGTTCTTCTTTCCCCCATGAAACAAAGTGTATCGTTATTATTACTCCAACCAAATACTTTAAATTGACGATGATGATTAACAACCACAAAATCAAATGTATCTTATCAAAATATTAGTTGATTATCAAAAAGTTCAAAACTAACAGAACACATGGCATATAATTCGTTTATGTTATTCTTCAGTCGATAAGATCGTTTTAGAACGAGAATGAAGAGAAGAAAGAAAAACACGTCACTTAAGAATCTCATATTGTTTATTTCTAACAATTGATCAGAAAATATCATACACTAGTACATATACGTATGACGAGTACGACGACAGAAATATATTAACCAGAGTGGAATCTAACAAAATTCTATTTAAATCTAACTTGATGTTTGTGGTATGCGTATCTATTTTGAAATTATTGTAATTACAAACAGAGATGTACACACATTACAACAAAATACGCGGGAACCGCGACATATAATACATAGCTGATGTACATCTGTATGTTCTTGTTGCGCTAGTTGGAATTTTTACCTCTCACTATGCTTTACTATTTATTTTGCAACTATACATAATACACTGTACGAGTACGAATAAAATTTCAAAGTCAAACAAGCAACAGCAAAATTGATATGCGTATTTTTAGAAAAGTACCAAGTTAAAGGTGTAATTTATGTATGTAACTACATTAACGGTACCACGCATTAAAACACCACATTTTGTTCTAAATTCTTATTTGATATAGAAAATCGTCAGCATTAAGAAAATTCAAACGAAAAGTTATGCCAGCTAAAGCGAAATTATCTACCGGAAATATATAGGACGCTTATCTTGAGTACATTGTAATAAATCTAATCTCGATTAGCAATGAAATTTTTTCCAAACAAGCCTAAAAACTTGGTAAAAGTCATTCCGATTTTAGTATAAAGAACATAATCAGGAAATTTAAAAAGGTTTCATAACGTAACATGCATGTTTTGAAATGTATTAGACATAACAACCGTTTCACATTATAAATTCTAGTCATAAGAAATATGAATAATCGAAATTGAATACAGGTTGAGAAGCATCTTAATTGTAAAATAATACCCTTCTCTGACCATGAATAAAGTAAAAAAAATGTTGTGTTCCTTTTAAAAGATATGTCTTTAGATTCTTTTAGTTTGATACAATATAAATCTATTTGTAATTGTATTTAACTTGATTTAAAGAAAACAGAGATAAGCAAGTATTTGTATTTGTTATACAAATCAGTTAACAGAGAATCGGTGTCTTAATCAAACACAGTATTGTAATATGATCATAATTGTGGCGATCGGTTCATTAATAAATACATACATCGATTGATGTACAAGCGCATTTTTTCTTATTATTGTTATCTTCCATAATACCATCAGAGGCCTGATACAAATCGAATTTTCAGCATCGATTACAATCGGTGATGTTAATAAACACAACTAAGACCCTCTGATGGAGTGCAGAATTCAGCGCCGACCCACCGTCCAAGTCAATGTACAGGTTGACATGGAGCTTGCAATGTGCAGGTGGTATACTGTAGTTGTGTGAGTAGGTGAATAGGTGAATGGGTTAATGATGTGGCGCGAATGAGTGGTATCACAATGGGCCAAAAATGGGCCAAAAGTGTCAACCACTGAAACCTAAACCTAACCTATCTTCCATAATTCGATACAAATAACTGATTTGTATACCATGTATTCATTTGAAAATTACATCAAGAGTAATTCAAAAAGTCACACATAACAAATAATACAGATAAAAGCTGCATCGACAAAGAAAAAATCAGAATAAAGAATTGGAGAAATTCAATAAAGGATATTTTATAAATGAGTACCACCCCACCAATATTCAATTTTATCATACGCCAAAAGTTTAATTAGCTTTAGCGTTAAAAATACTACCTTTACGTTCAAACTTAGAGAAACTCCCATAATTACCTTATGTATTTAGCTAACTTTTAAATCTACACAGGAATAAGATTGATGAATATCGGAGGTGAACGACTTTCAGAGGTGTAGATTGAATGATCAATTGAATAACAAACAAAATCTCATGTAAAGCGGATCACGAAATTTGAATTTAGCCAACACGTTTTTTGGTGAGAACCCCAACATATAATCTCTCCGCTTAATAGTGCAAATAACTAAAAATACTTTCCATTAATGTTCTCCGAAATTCTTCACCCCTGACATTCTTACGAATTATGACAATACCCAGATTTATACAAAATACAATTAAGAACGAGCGTTTTAATTATACACGTTTATCGTTATGAAGATCATAATACATTAACTAATTCATAGTGTAACCTAAAATTAATTTATATAAATAGTCATATGAATATATAGACGAAAGAAAAACCAAAACAAAAATAAAAAAAACATTTTTAAAATATGCGTTTTCATTTTCTTTTATACTTTAAATTTTAAAACCACCCGAGTAAATATGTAAAAATATTTTGTACGTAAATAAATTTAATAGACATTCTTCCTCGATCTATCATTATGTATGCTGATTCAACGTGCTCGAGCTATACAATTCATAAATTAATGTGTACGTTGGTTACGAGTTAAAATTGGCGGGAAGAGAGGTTTGTATCGTCTACTTATACCAATTTTAAACAATGTAAGAAAATAAACTGGCAGCATTTCAAAGTTTTGACTTTTTATGTAAATTGTTCAAACGGCTTGAAGAGTTTGTTTATTTTCAATTTTGAAATTCTTAAATTCGATGGCAACTTGCCAAAATTTGAATTAATTCAGGTAAAATGTTTGCCGATTATATATGAACTAACACGTGATTTCTGTAAATTTATTATTTCGCAATGGTTCAGTTATGGGAGCTTAATGAATTTAGCTAGCTAGTATGCGGTGAATCTAACAAGATGGTGAATCTAACTAAGAAAGATCGAAAATGATTAATCTAAGCCTAGTCTTCCCGTGGCGAGCTGCAGCTATCGGGGAAGTCACAGGTGGTGGATAGTGAACGGCCTATCGATAGGTAGGTTAGCGGTGAATTAAATAAGCCGTCCCCAACCGCAGCTCTGCTGGAAGGAGAGTCTCAGAGAACGGGGGAGTGGTTAAGCTCTGTTCACCAAATTCTGATGCCTATGATACCCAGTAGAGAAAGGCGAACTGATGGCGCCATAAAACCATCGACCACAACCACGGTGAACTGAGCGTCACGTCTCCCTGCGCTCTCGAACCTCCAGGTAGTGAGTAGAGAACCCTATAAACGGTAATCGCCTGAATGAAATAGGTCCCATTTGTTTGGGATATCCATATAGATGAGTGAATGAGTGAGTGAATGTGGGCTTGTGGGATTGGAAGACGGGGTGCTCGGTGAGCCAATGGGCTGGTTTAATGTGGTATGCGACCCGTGCTGATGATCGGCAAGACTGGGGGCCCATTTAACAAAGCCCGGTCGTGAACGGAGCCCTCTGAATCCTCATGACCTCCAGTTTTATTTAGCCTTACCTGCGTATACGGATGCACAGGTGGACCGTATTTCTTCGATACTCGTGGGAATAAATGGAAGATTTGGAAAAAAATAATAAAAACAAGGGGACCGGTACCCACCAAAAACCGGAAAGTACTATAGAGAGGAGTAACTCTAACCAGAAAGGTGGGGCTCCCTCATTTGAGGCAGGGGTAAGCAACACCATGGCATCGAAGCCAGGAGGAAGCGGAACCGCCAAACGGAAGAGCGGGGGATCGAGAGATCCCCCCAGCAAAGCGACGGTACAGAGAAAGACTGTCGGCGTTTATAATTCTGGAGAAACTGGCTGCGGCCCCTGAGGGGCAGCTTACAGTTGCGCAGAGGGAATCTGTAGCATGGGCTAAGAAAACTGTCGGTTGCGATAGCTCGGAGAAAGTCCTTGTGTCTAAAAGACAGAAGTCCCAGGATGAGTTTGAAGCAGGCGGCAGTAAGCGGGCTAAAGTGCAAGCAGACATGACGACGGGTGCTCCTAAGGAGCAGGAACTGAAATTATTCAAGTGAAATCCTGGAGCACGTGCTGGTGCTAGCCGTCATTGACAAAGGTCAGGAAGATGGGAGCATCACGTCGGAGAAGTGGAAGGTAGTGTATAATGCACTAAACTCCATATTCTTGAGGATCCTGAGAGAAAATCCGAGATTCCCCTCGTCCTGCAGAGATGCGGGATGGCACCAAGGGCGCTAACTCCGTGCTCGGACCAGAGATCGGTCGATCTCTATAAAAGGGCAGTGGCCGAGGTAGGCGAGGCGTGGCCGGGCGCGAGGCTTGAAGCAGTCAGCAAAGGGGAAATCCCGAGCAGGCCGAGGGCACGCGTCTGGTTACCAACCGAGCCGGATAAGTCAGAGGAGATCATTGAGATTATCCGGGCCAGTAATCCCGATCTTCCAACGGAAGGATGGATGATAATGAAGCAGGAGGAGGCTAAGGGGGGCTTTAGTTAGATTGGCAATCATGCTGATCAATAAGGAATCCTTGGATTCCCTTGTTAGATCTAAGGGAGTGATTAACTTCGGTTTCGGGTCGATCACTCTCAAAGTTTATAGGAAAGACGAGGTCGATAAGGGCGCGGAAGACCAGCCTAGTGGCGACGGCGAACGGACCCGGCAGAAAACGGTCAAGCGGGCTGAGGACGACCAGGGTAGCCGTTCCGATATTTCGGACGAAGAGAAGTTGGTGAGTGGAGGTAGCCTCCTCTCTCTGAAGTCCGATGGGGACAACCCGTCGAACACACGACGAGCGGGGGTTGGCGTCCAAATCAACGAGCCAGATGACACTATCCTGATGCAGGAAGTGCAGGAAGAGGTGAGCAAGGTAGATTACAATGGTTAGCATTGTACAAATAAACCTATATCACACGAAGGCTGCCTCGGCAGCTCTCGTGCTCAGACTGACTAAGTCAGATGAGGACTTGGTGTTAATCCAAGAACCTTGGATTAACAATAACAGGATCTGTGGCCTCAGAATGGAAAGGTATAAATTATTATACTCAAGCAACTCTGAAAAGATCACATCGTGTATCTTAGCGAAAAATAATTTGAATATTTTTCTTCTTCCACAATTTAGTAGCGGGGACGTTACAGCGATGAGCGCTGAGGTAGGCTGTGAAAAACTATGGCTAGCCTCAGCCTATATGGATCGCGAGAAGGCGGACAACCTGAGGGAACTGATCCGGGAAGCAGGTAAGAAAAAGGTAGGTGTAATACTTGGATGTGATGCAAACGCGCATCACACAATCTGGGGAAGCACAGACATTAACGAAAGGGAACTCACCCCTTTTTTTGATTACTTATTAAATACTAACCTTGTAGATTGCAATATTGGGTGTGAACCAACATTCATTGTTAAAAATCGACAGGAGGTTGTAGATGTGACCTTGTCACATCTAGCTCAATGTTAATATTTCTGTTCCGTCTCCCTGACTACTGCAGCGTGTACCAGGCTGAAGTGGTGGCGATAGGAGAAGTCGTGACATGGTTGAAGCATAACGTGGTATCCGTTAGGGATATCGCGATTTATGTGGACAGTCAACCGGCACTCAGGTCACTAGAGGCGGTTTCTCTGAAGTCACGGGTGGCGCTGGATTGCCGATCATCTCTTAATGAGATGAGCGAGTATTTCAGCATCCAGATAATCTGGGTCCCTGGGCACTCGGACGTCACGGGAAACTGCAGGGCAGACGAACTAGCTAGGTACGGTACGACTCTCCAGATGCAACCGGAAAGGGCAGGTCTGGGGAGGCCTATAGCAGCGCTCAGTAAAAAGGCAATCGCCTTGACAGATGAGGTGGACCAACACTCACGTGCAGGGTAGCAAAACAGGTTTGGCCAAAACTGGACCTGCGGCACTCCAAGGCACTAGTATCCCTGTGAAAACGAGATTTAGGATTGGTCGTAGGGATACTGACAGGACACTGCCTTTTTGGGGAACATGCGAGAAGGCTGGATCTAGAGACGAATGACTTTTGTGAAGTTGTATGGACGAAGAGGAGGAAGAGACATTAGATCACTTCCTATGGTCCGGCACTATCATACAAAAGACGTAAGTACTTGGGTGTGTACGACATGGATAGATTTTCTAAACTCGCGGACTGTGGGGTGCGAGATATTTTACGCTACATCAGTAGCTCTGGTTGGTTTCAGCGGGATTAAGGGGAGATTGGATCCTGTGGTATCACAATGGGCCATTATTGGCCTAAGTGTGCGATAGCAGCCACTCTAACCTAACCTAACCTAGCTATTGCACGACCAACAAATTTAAATTTAAATGAATTTAAATAATCACTATACCTAGGCCTTCTCGAAACTTGTGACTTTTATCGAGTTCATCTAAAATTTCGAAACAATAAGCCTTACTAGGCAGTATCACGTAAAAACCTGAATAAAGCTCTTAGTTAAATTAGAAGAATTCTTTTATGAATACACGGTCTATTGTATTGCGGACAAGGGACCTATTTCGCAATCATTGCATTACACACTATTTCCAAGAATTAATGAATTTAATTATATTTAAGAGTATTTTAATAAAAAATATCAAAAGCAAAGACGGTAAAATTCTTCCACTAATTCTACTCTAACACTCTTACACTTGCAATGTTTTCTCAAGCACCTACCTTATTTTTCGTACATTTTTGTAATTTTTTGTCGTTTAATCAATTTTTTTAAATATTTAGAACTTAAAACCACGGACTGATTTACATACTAGTATGTACGTATGTATATACTAGTAGGTATAGGGACATATGGGGCATTTTACAATGACCCTGACATTGTGGAAGCCCGATTTAATTTGTCTATTCGGCTAAGGTGAAGATGGGTGGCTTGGATACATTGCCAAATGTATATGGTAAGGTATATGTAGAACTAACCCATATAGCCAATTAAAATTAAAGTCTAGATAAAAGAAGTACAATTATTTTGTAGTTTTTAGTACAGCTCACCAATATGTTTATAGATACCCACTAGGAATGCAATAGAAAACCCCTCGGAGGGATAAACGAACCAGAAGTGCAGCGACAAATACAAAGTGAGAAGGTGGGGGTATTAAAGGTGTTTCGGACCAGGTCTTCGAGATAAAAGCTAGAAATTATGAAAAAATTTCATATTTTCTTAGGGAAATTGAACAATTTTTCTACTTTTATAGACAATTAATAAATACATATTTACATTAGACAAATGCATATTTTTTTTGAATGATTTCAGCTACCTAGGTAGAACTTATAATACAACACACCACACCATTTAATGTACAATTGAACAAAAAAACAATAAATCGATTTAGTGATCGATAAGAAAATATCATTTCCGATATTACGGCTTGCACTTAAAGATAAGCGAAAATACTTTTTTAGTAGTGTAATATGGAGAAACAAAACCACTATCAATTAAAAAAAAAATCATGAATCATGATCAATTCGCGAGAACGTTAAATTTTAAATTTGGAATATTAACCCAACATGTTTGCTACTTTATGTTTATATATTTGCTGTTTCTCAGTCGAAACAAGTGTTTGGTTTATTTATAATAAAACCAAATGGGTAAGAATTATGTATGTAGTTCATAAAAAGTAGTATGTGAATGTTAAAATGATTACAATTCAAATTACTAGGGAGCGGCTTAACAGTAAACATATTTTTCTGTCGATTGATATGCAAATTGTATACTTTTTGCGTAGATCAGAGTATTCGCCACCGTCTAGTTTCTAGAAGGCATGTAGTCTAGGTCATTTACATGTACTGATAAATACGTCAAAACAAATTAATTTCTTATCAACAAACAATAAAAAAAACTTCTAATTTTAACGCGTCACGCTCTCATTTCCAACTTCTTTTCTACAATTCAAATATAGAAAACCAGTTAAGGAAAAACTTTCAATTTTAATCCAAATACAAGATCAAGTATAATGTTGATGGATTATAAACATTTATTTTTAGGGATATAATGGTGTCGACATTTTTACGGTGATGCTTAATTGATATAAAATTATTTAATACAAGCAGGAGAGAGCGAGACGTACAAAAAAAATACACACAGAACCAAATCCCGGCAATTTTGTTTTCCACTGCACACACACACACCAATATAATAAATAAAGCGTCTAAATTTATTTTAGCAGTATTTTTCGTGCTTACAATCAAATAAAACTATTGAATTTAATAGAACTACATACTTTAATTAATGAATTATTTTCTTGAAATTATATTAATAAAAAACACTAAATAAACGAGAAGAGAGCAAAACGATAAAACAAAAAATTAGATTTTATGAAACAAAGCATATACAACAACACTTCCGACCACAAGAATAATTTTCCGCATTTTTGTGTTATCCTTAATCACAATTTATAATTTAATGATGTAGAAATAAAACATTTACCTATTTAATTAAATTAAAAAAAGCACTGCAAATTATTAATCCAATTAAGTTTGTATCGTTCTTTTATTTCACTTAAATATTTTTGAAAAATAAAACTTTACGTATTTTAACAGCAGTCAACTGATAACAGTGTCGAATGAAACTGAACTAAAATTTGATTGGAAGAAAAAATTGCCTGTACCCAAAAAGCAAAGAGGTAGACGCTAGATTTAGGGAAATTTTATGTGTTGCTCTTTCTTGAAATCATGGGAAATTTTATTTGAATTTGGTTTGTGTATTAGATAAATTTAACGAAACATATTATATTCAGCGCATTTTATAAAAATTCTCCTCGGTCGATCCACAATTTTATCATTAAAATTTATTTTTATTTTATAGCTAAAGCTGAAAGAAACTAAGTTAAATAAAAGTTACCGGGTTTCAAGTTACCCTAGTTTGGATATGCACATTAGATAAAGTTTCTTGGAAATGATTTTCTGCTTTCAAAAATCAACTAGCGTTCAAACTGTTTTTCGAACAAAAATTAAATTAAAAAAAGCACTGCAAATTAGTAATCCAATTAAGTTTGTATCGTTCTTTTATTTCACTTAAATATTTTTGAAAAATAAAACTTTACGTATTTTAACAGCAGTCAACTGATAACAATGTCGAATGAAACTGAACTAAAATTTGATTGGAAGAAAAAATTGCCTGTACCCAAAAAGCAAAGAGGTAGACGCTAGATTTAGGGAAATTTTATGTGTTGCTCTTTCTTGAAATCATGGGAAATTTTATTTGAATTTGGTTTGTGTATTAGATAAATTTAACGAAACATATTATATTCAGCGCATTTTATAAAAATTCTCCTCGGTCGATCCACAATTTTATCATTAAAATTTATTTTTATTTTATAGCTAAAGCTGAAAGAAACTAAGTTAAATAAAAGTTACCGGGTTTCAAGTTACCCTAGTTTGGATATGCACATTAGATAAAGTTTCTTGGAAATGATTTTCTGCTTTCAAAAATCAACTAGCGTTCAAACTGTTTTTCGAACTAACATATGAATTGTAACTCCACTACAAAATTAAAAACAATTTAAAATTAAACGAAATCAGTTATAACAAAGTACGTTTAAGTCGTATTCATACGACGGATGAAAATCCGGGATATTTCCCATCTCAAGCGTGAAGTTAGTAATTTTATTTTGCGACCAAATGTAATCGAGCCTAATACCTGTGACAGCCTATGGATTAATAAATCGCGATTAGTGATTTTTTGAGTTGAGCGCTAGTGTGTCAAGTAGAAGATTAGCTAATCTCGATTTGGTTTGAGGTTTAGTGACTAAACTGGTTTAGTCAACTAATCTTTAAAATGTTTGAACATTTATCATATTTATGACATTAGTGGGAGGACTACAAGTAGCGCCATTACACGTGGGAGATTTTAACTTTTATGACAATACATTGTTTGTGTGCATTTGATTCAAATATGTAGTAGTAAAATTAAACAAACAAAAAATATACTTGTGAATTGCAATAAACGCTGTTTATCCTAAAACTGAAAATGATGAGTCCATTCGTTATTCAATTATTACATAACAATTAATTGAAAATGGATATTTACGATGTTTATTATTTAATAATTAATTGAAATATTTATTTAATGAAATAAATAACTAATAAATTCAAATTTATTTATTTATTTATATACAAAAATTTTGAGAACTACACACTACATCTTGACCATATAAGCTCATTTATAATGGGATGCGTGGTTCAAATGATATCCAAATTTCTAGTCCTTTGGTTGGTGTTTTTGTATATGTATGCTTAACTAACAGTTGTCACCAAATCGTTCGCTAACGGTTTCCTATATAATGTGAGCCCCAATGCCTTCATTTAACCATTTTACATCACTGCCTGGATGGTTTTCGACAAACTTTTTAGTTTTTAACTTTATTTTAGTCTTTATTTTTAATAGCCAAAATTCCGAACAACCATTTCTACAGATTTTGTGGAATTACAATTAATTTATTATATCAAATTTCAAAAAATAACTTTTTTATTTAAAATAGAAAGAAAAAACAAAACATTGTATTGACATTTGACACAAAAGTCAAAGGACAAATATCAAAGGACAAAAATGATTTGTTATAATATTGATACCGTGCAATCGTGGCGCCACTATAGTATTTTATATTTGCACTGCGATTAGCTAAACTGTAGTATGCCAACGCAAGAGGATTTATGATCGATTAGCTAAACGACTTTAACTAATCTCGTTTTGTTAATCCCTAGTCTGTCACAGGTATAACCTACTAATAATTATAATATACTTTACAGCAAATTGATTAACTTCTCCCCTCTAAACTTGGCGAATCGAAAACGAATCGCAAGTGAGAAAATTTATATATGATACACTTTGTAAACATATCGACTTCGCGAACTAAAAGTGATTCGTTAGTATTATTCGTTTGGCGAAAATTAAAATGAAAGCGAACTGAATTGTATGTATTAGTAGTTTGAATTTCTCTTCATATTCGATTCATTTACGAAATGTTTTGGAATCAGAATCGAAATATTAGTGATATAAAAACGTATCACTAGCAAACTGCTTTTTGTCATGTAGTTACTTCGTCCGAAACAGTAGTTTTAAATATAATTGTAAATAATTAAATAAAAATTGTTAAAATGTTGGTTTTATTTATATTTATTTCCATGATTTATTAATTTTCATTTATATATGAACGTGGTAGTGTTGGTGTCATATAAAAAACGATTTACCTGCGTTTCGTTTTCGATTCGCTTTGATGAGGCCTCGCAAATTTATTTAGAGGGATCATAGGTAATTTGTGTCCCACAAGTCGTTGTTGATGTGTATTCTTTGATAAATGTACATATTTAAGTTTCATAACTAAAGACGTCGTACTAATCGTGTTTTGAATTTAACGAATGTTTTATATGTAAACTACTACTAAGACCTCTTTAGTTCAGGAACCATGTTGGAACGCAGATTTCCTCTGTAACGTATTATAAAATATTTGTTAGTCCACTAGTCTAAGTTTTTGACAAAATGTAATATTTGAACATACTTTTCGTTTAGTAAATGTATGCACTCAGTTTTTACAACTAACTATTGTATCCAATGGGCCTTTCCACTTCTGAGAAATTTGTGCTCACTACGGCTTTCATGGTTAGAGTACATATTTATAAAAATTTAATTGGACAGAAAACTATCACCGTCCGTGCAATTCGTTACCTTTTTTTTATTAACACTGAGAAATAAAACCACACTAAATCATCTATTTTCGAAATATTCTATTATATTTTGTATACAAATTAGTTAAAATTATAAAAATTTCTGTCAAACTTTGAAAATTTAGTTCAGTTTAGTTTAATTTTTTATTTTTACAATTTGTTTTATTTAAAAAGATTATTAGATTAAATAGATTATTTAATAATTTAATGATCAAATTTCCAGTTTTTCACATAAACTAATGGTGTTATTTCTACCCAGTATAAGTTTGAAGATACATCTACTTTAGTTCTATTTCATATCGCGTGTCGAGAGGTTTTGAATTTCTCATAGGATGTTTTAATTTCGTACAGCGGAATTTATAATTACGTTTATGTGACGTTTTTTTTATATGACGTTTTATTTCTTCAAATTTTATATGTATTTAAAATTTAATACATTTGAAATTATATTTAATAAAATAAATTAATATTTGCCGTTAGGTTTGGTTTTCGATGCTACTTCGTCATAAAGGCTCCATATAGAGGTTTCTTCTATAAGTTTTGGTGGAGCTTCCGTCACTTTGATTTGTGTTTCAATATTTAATTTCGTAGTAAATGCATGCATTGCAAATTTTTAACCCATTCGTACGTTTCATTATTTAAAAATCCTACAGTTTCAAATTGTGAGTTCTACTTGTGTGTTCTAAGTATGTAGAAATACAAAGTGTGTTATTTTTCTCAAGCAGCTCAAATCTTTTGTTTATCTCATCTCTAAGTGAGGAAATTAGTTTTTCTCAGATAATCTATGTAGAAATACAAAGTGTGTTATTTTTCTCAAGCAGCTCGAATCTTTAGTTTATCTCATCTCTATAAGTGAGGAAATTAGTTTTTCTCAGATAATCTCAGAATCTCAGATGGTTCATCTATTTGAATTCTTATTTTGTTTATATTATTTTTAAACCCGTTTACTAAAATTATTACCAGAAAAGCAGATATATATTTTTCTCCACTGACAATTTTTGTTATAGACTCAAATGGTGTTAACATTTTCGTAATTTGGTTTACCATTTGCCACTTTACTGACATTAAAATTAGCAGGCCTTTATCCAGTAAGGCTAATGTAGGTTTGATCACATCCAGCAGCTCAAAAAATCGCTCAAGCATATAGAGAGTCGAGTTCCAACGTATGATCACATCGAGAGTGAACTTTTTAGGCTGAGTAACGTTGCAATTATTTAGTTGCTAGCTTAAAAATTTATTATTGGCTGATAAACTTTCCTTAAAATGTACTACTACTTTCCTTACTTTATCTAGCAATGAAACAAGTTCTTTTAAACTTTTCTGCACAATCAAATTTTTCGTGTGTGCCAAGCATCCAAAATTTTCCAATTCCTAAATTTTTGTTATTGCAGACGTAATATTTGGTGCATTATCGGAGACTGTCAAACAAATTTTATTATTAAGATCAAATTCATCCGTAATTTCTTTAATTTTGCGTGCTAAATTAACGCTTGTATGGCTTTCATTATAGCTGACACAGCCCAAAACTAATGCATGTATATTAAAATTATCATCGATGTAATGAAAAGTGATTCCCAAAAAGCTTTCATTATTACATGAAGTCCAACAGTCAGTTGTTAAACTGCGTTTGATAACCGATTTCGTAATGTCTTTTATTTCCTGAAATGTCTTTTGACCGATTTGGTAACTGATACGAAGGATTTAGAGCCTTAACAAAGCCTGTGAAGCCGCGATCTTAAACAATACTGAATGGCTGAAAGTCATTTGTGAACATTTTCATTAGTTCACTATCAATTTGTAGTCTTGTAGGCAACGACAATTTTTAGCAGGAAAATTTAGACTACTTTGCTGCATAGTGGTAGTTTTACGTTTAACGCTTTGTCTGGCATTACTCAGTTCATTATTATGTGTGAATTCAGTACTGATAATTAGAGCTTCTGAAGATGATGTAGGGGTTGCCTCTGAAATCCTTGAGTTAGACTCAGTTGATATTGCACTCGTATCATTATTCTAAATTTTATTGTTTGGCTGAGTTAAAAAATTGCTTATTAATTTATCTTTATAAAATAGATAAAAAGAGTAACAGAATACAGAACAGTGATGAAAATTGTATTCTACTGTTCCTTTTAATATTTTTAATATTGTTATTCTTGAGAGTACAAATGAAAATAGGAAAATAGTTATTTTCGATAAGCGAATATGTGAAATAACAGGAACTGTTATTTTCGTTATTTTGTAACAGCTTGTTCCTGTTCTTTTCTAAGAACAGTGATAAAACCACAGTTCCTTAAATATCGTAACATCTCTAGATCCGACCTTCCAATATCCTATGCATCTAGAACTTTATCAAAAACTGAACGTAATTATAATACAATTGAACAAGAATTCTTGGTATGG
The DNA here is from genome assembly GCA_947310385.1 of Nephrotoma appendiculata. Lineage (NCBI taxonomy): Eukaryota > Metazoa > Arthropoda > Insecta > Diptera > Tipulidae > Nephrotoma > Nephrotoma appendiculata. The sequence goes on along the minus strand of OX371224.1, from coordinate 298,093,656 downwards.
TCTATTAAAAATTTTCGCCCATAATTAAATAGTTAAAAATTCACCATTGTAATGGACCATAAAGCTTTAATTTGGTTGTACTGTAAAGAACTTAATTCAGAAATAATTCAATAGCATTTACGTTTGTAAGATTATGATTACAAAATCGTACATAAAAAAATGGTCCTTAAACACTAATACAGATGCATTATCTAGACTCGAGAGGAATGAGCAGATTAAAAGACTCAATGAAGTTTAAGCGATGACGGTTTATCATGGCCAAATATTGATTTGTATTGATTCAATAACATACCCACTAGAGGGTAAAACAGAAATAAACTTTTAGGATCCAACGATAACATAACCAATGACAAGGACAGTTGTTTATGAGAGTTACGTGGATTATTAAAAACAATTCAACAAACGGATTCAGTTTTAAATGAGATCAAAACTCAAACCGTGTTGGAAGTCGACGCAAATAACGACACAATTAAAGAAATATTCTTTACAAAACACTTACAATAAAGAAGTAGAAATTTATTTTGAGAAAAAATAAATTCATCGAAGAAATATTTTTATTGAAATATTTTGAAGGTAATCAAAAAATTTCGGAGGAATAATGTGCAGCAATTACATATTCGAAGAGAATTTAAAAAAAAACTTTATTCAAAATTAAGTGACTCAGGTTAAAATGTTATGAGGTCAACAAATGTATGTGAAGACATTGGTGCTTCAACTATCCGAGGTATATGAAATCAAGTAAAAGAAAAATATAAATTTACACAAACATTAAATTCGCCAATGGATAAAATTCATTGTGAGATATTTTCGCTACGAAGTAAAATCTTCTTAACAATTATGGATAAGTTCTCGAAATTCGCCCTTGCTTATGAAGTAATTAGTAGTAGAGCCAATAGTTATTATTCCAAAATTAATAAAGAATTTTTCTCAACATGAAATCCCAAAATAAATTGTTGCAGCTACGTATGATGATTGTTGCATCTACGTATGATATCGACCTTGATTTTACTACAGCTAAATCCAGCACAGGTAATGGCCCCTTATAAAGATTCTAGCACCTTAAAAAAAATATGAAACAAATCTAACATATATAATTCCGTACACACTTCTCAAAATTTCACATTATTTGAACAGTACAATAAGGACAAATGCTTTAAGATTATTAACTTTTTAATCTCCACTTGGTCGAAGCACTGCAAACTTCATTTGTGCAATTTCACAGCTCCATAGAAGATGGGTCGATCCATGAGTAATGCACTGACTCAGTGCAGTAAATCGTCTTTATTAAAATTATATCCACGGGTTTTAAAAGTTTTCTGACTCCAAAAATAAAGAATAGATTTTATCCAGAAGCGTTATTGAGTAGTCTGAACTGTAACTATTTTAATATTTAACTATTTATTAATGTTTCTATTAATATACATATTTAAATTTTAATAATTTATTTAATATTTATTAATATATATTTAAAATTTCAAAAATAACGAATTTTGCCTTACACTGCAAACAATTTTTCCTACCTTTTCGCGATGCAAGGTCAAAAAAATGACTCGATATTTTTCCATACAAAAATAGCGTCATGACGTTTCTGTGTATTCTGTGCCAAAAACTTCAAAAAATCGGCAAAATTTTAAGATGCAAGCAAGGTAAATCTACTCCGATCCATTGAATAAAAAGAGTACCAAAGTTGAAATGCTCATCGGGTTTTTATGTACAGGAAAAATATGTACAAGTATCGTTAAAAACTGTAGTCCAATTTAACGAACAAAAATTAAAACACCACAGACTCAAACCTGTAGCAATATTTTTTTCTCTTGACTTTAAGTCCGGGATTCAGCACACGATAAACTTCAAAGTTGTGCTTGCAACCAAATCCAATACGTCGATTCGTATTCATTTGTTTTTGTTACAACAAGAAAAAAAGCAAATAATACACAATCGGCAAGGAAGGCAACACAAAAATTAAACAAATTCTTATTTAATTTATATTTTTTAATTAAATTGTAAGTACATTCGATTTATTTAAATAAATATCGATGGTTTACCCATATCGAAATAAATAAGTTATGTGTATTTAACCGGATATTTTGGTTCACAAGAATCAGGTGCTTTTCATAGTACATAATTCTAATTTTTCATCACCTCCCTGTGTCCACCGTCATACAAAATAACAAATCGTGTTGGGAATGGGATTAATCGCTTTGGGAGGACAAATATATTTATTTGTCAATATTTATTTTATTATGTAATTTCAGGATTATCCAGAATCAGACAAAACTATGAATCAAGTGATACAACAATCATTAGTTTCGGCTGCTGTGCAGTTAGAGCAGCAACTCGACTCGGAACTCAATCGTTTGGATGCAATGGACAGTGATGATTTGCAAGTACTGCGAGAGCAGAGGCTCAAGGAATTACAAAAAGTGCAACAGCAAAAACGAGAGTGGTTGGCTCAGGGGCATGGAGAATTTACAGAACTACCTGATGAGAAAAAATTCTTTGAGGTTTCAGGGAAATCGTCAAATATCGTGTGCCATTTCTATTTGGATGGCAAAGAGCGGTGCCGGATTGTTGACATGCATATGAAAATTTTATGTAAGAAACATGTTGAGGCACGTTTCCTTAAAGTGAATGCAGAGAAATGTCCTTTCCTTGTGGAGCGATTAAAAATCAAGGTTATTCCAACCATAGCCCTTATAAAAGACGGTAAAGTCAAGGATTATATTGTTGGTTTCACAGATTTGGGTAACCGAGATGATTTTTCCACTGAAATGATGGAATGGCGGATAGCCCAATCGGGTGCAATCGAATACAACGTAAGTTAATTTATTATTTTGTATAACGAAATTAGGAGAATTAAGCATGAATGTTATTTTAGGGGGACCTTCTTACACCTCCAGATGATTCAAAAAAGAAAAAATTCTTGACCCAAAAGAACAAAACCATTCGAGGCGGATACGATTCGGATGATTCTGATGTTGATTTCGATGATTAAATTTTCCGTACACCACCCCATTTTTCTTTAGTACACTCACACTAATCATTTCGTTTTAATTTTACTTAATTTATAAAAATTTTAAACAACACTCATGAGCTCACTCTATAACATTTTTTTTACTCTTGTTGCGAAACCTGTGCCCCCTCCGTTTTACTACGCTAGTTTTTATTGAAAATACGGCTACTTAGCTGTTTTCCACAGTGCTTGGGTGGTGGTAACTCGAGCATTGACAATAATAAATGTTTTAGAGAATATTTTTAGAATTAAATAGGGATTACTACGTAAATATTTAGAGATAACGATGTTTTATTTTGGAGACAAGAAAATGGAACCCCAGTTACAAGTGGGTCGCCCATTTTTGTGTTGTATGAGGATGAAACTGATATTTTATATTAAAATATAAATGATTAATTTTTAAGTTAAGTTTAAAAAAATATAGATATGATAATCGAATAACTATTATTTTATTATTTTTTTTACTTTTTTTAAAATAAAAATTATTTAAATAGAAAATGAAGTATTTTATTACATATGGAAGTTTTGGAATGATTGCGCTTCTGGCACTCACGCTTCTAAAAAAAGTTAATCGTAACGATAAAACTGCCAACTGTGACGCACATTTTACACAAAACAATTCATTTTTATAGCGCAGATGCACCCCAATTTGTACAGCTTTATCAAACTGTATCCTCCACGAGTGAGCTCGGCAGGGAACTTCGGAACTAAAATTAAAAAAATGGAGGTTGGTGTTTAAGGCACTTAACCTAGTTTTCCTTAAAGTCCTTGGACAATATCCGGGACCACCACCAATTTGTCGAGACGCGGGATGGTATCAGCGACGGCTGAAGCTGACCGCGTACTCAGATCAGCGATCGGCCTTCTTATATAGGAAGGCGATTGAGGAGGTAGGCGAGGTATGGCCAGGAGCTAAGCTCAGAGCAGTTCCCAAGGAGGAAATATCGAGCAGACCAAGGGCAATGGTCTGAATTCCCACGGAGCCGGCAAACTTGGAGGAATCCCTGAGGATTATCCAGGTTTATAATCCGGAACTTCCGACAGGGAACTGGAAGATTGTGAAGCAGGAGGAGCCTAAGGGTAGCTTCAGACTATCAATCTTGGTGATCAACAAGGAATCCCTGGCTTCCCTGACAAAAACAAAAGGCGTTATAAACTTCGGCTTCGGATCTACTACACTAAAGGTGTTTAGAAATGACGAAGTCGGAGTTAATACAGGTACTGCGCAGCCCAAAAAGGAGGAGGAAGAGATCCAGCCTGAACGAGGAAGCGCGACGAGTGGTACATCTTTAGAGGAGACGCAGCTAGTGGCGAACTATAATGAGGAGCTGACTAGCGAACTCTGCGGCCGACTATTTGTTGGCAGAGGGAAGGGGGACACATCGGACTCTGAAGGAGGAGATGTAGGCCTCCTTAATTTTAGGGACTGCGGGGGGAGTGAAACGGAGGATACCGTCGACTCCATCGGGTCCAGTTAAATCAATGTAGCACTGCTGTCGTAGTAAGGTAAGTGAACTCTGTTAACAATGATCAGGTTTGTGCAAATAAAATTACATCATACAAAGGCTGCATAGGCGGCATTACTTCTCAGACTTGCTAAGTCAGGGGAGGAAATAGTTTTAATCCAAGAACCTTGGATCAAAAATAACAAGATCTGTGTTCTGCGAGCGAAGGGGTACACCCTATTTTACGCTCGTGGGACGGAAAAGAGCAGATCATGTATACTTGTGGTTAATAATATAAATGCTTATTTACTTCCACAGTATTGCTATGGGGACATAACTGCGGTCTGCATAGAGACGGAGGGGAGGAGATTCTGGCTTGCAGCCGCATACATGGACCGAGAAAAGCCAGTGCCGCCAGATATACTGGGGCACTTGTCAGTGACACGGAAAGAAGGAAGGTGAGAGCTATCCTGGGATGTGACGTGAATGCGCACCATATCATCTGGGGCAAATTTTTCGAATTTCTTTTAAGAAGTAACCTCACTATTAGTAATATAGGTCAGGAACCCACTTTTATTATTAGTAATAGACAGGAAGTTCTGGATGTTACTCTGGTCTCTGAATTTATTTCTCCGATGATCAGAGAATGGAGGGTGGCGAAGGAGCATTCCTTCTCCGACCATCGATACTTAACTTTCAAACTAAATCTCCAAATTACAAATCAACACGTGTTCAGAAATCCTAGAAGGACAGTATGGCTTGTACATAAGAAGGTATTGGAGGGCATCATTCCATCTCGAGTTCCAGGACTCCCCTATACGGGTAGTGAACTGGACTCAATGATGGATACTCTTACTAGGGCTTGCAATATCTCTATGAGTGCCCATTAACAAAGCTAAGGGGAAAGCGAAAACCTGTTTGGTGGACCTCGGCACTTGCGGAGTGCTGGAAAGCTTGCGGGTCTGCTTTCAATAGAGCGAAAATATCTAGAGAAATTCAAGACTGGGACTTCTATAAGGAAGGCCTCAGAGTTTACAAAAGGGAAGTAAGGAAGGTGCAAGGGAAGTCGTGGAGGCGCTTCTGTGATAGAATGGAAGGGGTCTCAGAAATCTCGCGCTTAAGAAAGATTTTCTGCACTAGTCCAGTTGTTCCAGGCTCTCGCGCTTAAGAAAGATTCTCTGCACTAGTCCAGTTGTTCCAGGCTATCTGATAAAACCGGATGTCGAATGCACAGCGTCTAGTGAAGAGACTCTTGATCTTTTGGTGGAAACTCACTTCCCTGGAAGTGAGGAAGTGTCAACTGCGGGACCTTTGAATGACTGCGGGCCTAGGAATGACTGCGGGGTCTATCTTTTACGTACAAAAGATTTTCTGAATACACGGAAGATAAAATGGGCTATTAAAGGGTTTAAGCCTTTTAAGTCAGCTGGCCCGGATAGGATTGTGCCAGCAGAAATTCAGAAGAACTCAGAGGTCTTGCTTCCCTGGCTGGAAGTCATCTTCAAAGGGTGTCTGAAGCTGGAGTACATCTCGATGAAATGGAGGGAGGCTAGAGTGATCTTCATCCCGAAAGTAGGTAGAAGCTCGCACAGCAACCCTAAGGACCTTAGACCAATATCTCTATCATCCTTTCTGCTGAAAATCATGGAAAGGCTGCTGGACGTCTATGTTCAGTCGAGAATTGTACCCAGAAATCTCAGCATGCGTACCATAAGCATGCGTACCCCCAGGGCACAATCTCAGCATGCGTACCATAAGGGTAAGTCCGTGAATACGGCATTACACACCTTGGTTCGGGGAATTGAGAAGTCACAGGATTTTCAAGAATTCTCGTTGGTGGCGTTTCTCGATATCGAGGGCGCTTTCAACAACGTGAAGGTGGAGGCAATTAGGGACGGACTGCTGCCACTTGAGATTGAAGACCCAGCAATCAGACTGATCACTTGCTTGGAAGCAGAAGGGTCATAGCGAGGATGGGGGAAGTTTCCGTCAGGAGACGGGTCATTCGAGGAACACCCCAGGGAGGTGTCCTATCTCCCCTTCTTTAGAACATAGTAATCAATGGACTACTACTGGAACTGGAGAGGGAAGGAATGAGTGTGGCACCTGGGTACAATCAGGGATGTGATGCAGAATGCGCTATCAATCACTACCAGTTGGGCCAGTAGATGTGGAATGGGGATTAACCCATCTAAAACAGAGCTGGTCCTTTTCACTAGGAAATATAAAATTCCGGCAATGGTTCCATCGAGCCTGAATGGTACTAGACTGGTCCTTACTGAAAAGGCGAAATTCTTAGGGATTCTTCTGGACAGTAAGCTCAGTTGGAAACCAAACACGATAGAAAGAGTTAAGAAGGCTACTGTGGCACTCTATTCTTGTAAAAATGCCATTGGAATAAAATGGGGCTTGAAACCGGAGCTGGTACATTGGCTTTACACGGCAGTTGTAAGGCCCGTACTGCTGTGTGGTATGAGCGTATGGTGGCCAGCTCTGGAGAAATTAACATACAGGAACATGATGGGGAAGGTGTAGCGGGCAGCATGTTTGCTCATTAGTGGGTCGCTGAAAACAACCCCCACTAGTGCCCTAGAGGTCATGCTGTACCTTCTCCCGTGTTGGATATCCTTGGTAAGCAAATGGCGGTCAATACGGCCGTCCGGCTATCAGTGACTTTGGGGTGGAAGTGCCTACAAAAAGAGCACTCAACTATAGTCAATTCAGTGAGGCAAGTTCTGGCGAATTTAGACTATATAATTTATTTTATTTATTTATTTATTTATTTATTCATTGACATTACAATTTTGGTAAAGGAAAAGCACATATGGAAGCAATATAAATAACACTTCTGTTGTGTTTTTAGCAAGCTTTTTAAGGTGATTCTCCCCTCTAGGGAGGATTGGAATAGTGGTCTCGTTATGGAGACCGGGTCAGATAAATTCTTCACCGATGGCTCCAAGCTCGATGATAGAGTGGGAGCGGGTGTCTTCTGTGCAGAATTAAATATTAGTTTATCTTTTCGTCTACCTGAGTACTGCAGTGTGTACCAGGCTGAAGTTTTAGCGATTGAAGAGGTCATGAACTGGTTGAAGTATAATGTAATAACGTTCATTGATATCACTATCTATGTGGACAGTCAGGTGGCCATTCTTTCGCTGGATTCAGTTTCCTTGGCGTCAAGGATGGCGTTGGATTATCACACATCTCTTAACGAGATGAGTGAACATTTCAATATCCAGTTGGTCTGGGTTACGGGTCATTCTGACATTGAGGGAAACTGCAGGGCAGACGAGTTAGCAAGGTACGGTACGACTCTCCAACTGGAACCAGGGAGAGAATGTGTAGGAAGGCCTATGTCTGTGCGAAATCAGCAAGCCATAGGGAAGCAGTTGCCTTGACAAATGCTAGATGGATCGCCAGTTCAACTGGCAGGGTATCGAAGCAAGTATGGCCTGAGCTGAACTTGAATCGCTCCAAGATCTTAATCACACTAAGAAAGCGTGATTTATCTAGAATTGTGAGGATAATTACTGGGCACTGCCTTTTTGAAGATCATGCAAGAAGGCTGGGTCTGGATGCAAATGACTTCTGCAGAAGCTGCATGGACAAGGAGGAGGAGGAGACTCTTGCTCACTTCCTTTGCTCGTGCCCTGCGCTAGCTGGTAGAAGACATGATCACTTGGGAAAATACACTATGAACAGCCTCTGTGACCTCGAAAGCTGTAATGTTCGAGATCTTTTACGCTATATTAATAGTACTAAATGGGTTTAAGGGAGTTTATGATGTCGGATCCTGTGGTATCACAATGGGCCATAATTGGCCTAAGTGTGCGATAGCAACCACTGAAACCTAACCTAACGGCTTTTTTATCCGAACAGTCTATTGTAACATTAAATTCCCTGGAAATATTCGATTAATCGGATTAAAATTGAAAATCCTTTCGCTTTTCCGTAGCCAAACTGGGTGAAAATTAAGGAACGTAACTGTATTGTTCTTAAAAATAATTTAAGTGGAAAATCGTTTATCCGGAATATTTTTTGGGTCCCTAGTTTCCGGGTACGAAAATTTTAATTTTTTTATGCAATAATTTATGCAATTCATAATTTAATAATTATCCCTAACATATTCAAAACTATAAACATAACCAGACTCAAGTTCATTATTTATTTAACAAAACAACTTTATAAGTTAAACTGTTAAACATATTAAAAATTGATAAACAAACGACGTTTATCATATTGTGCAAATAAGCAAAAAAAAAAAACGCGCGATAACAATTTAATGTGATCATTCACAATAATCAAACAAATAAAAAACAGTGTCTGCGCAAAACTTATTCATTGTGATTATGCCACGTTTCGAACAGTTGAAATGTCAAATTTCATGTTTTAACAAAACTGTTCGAATCTCGTTCAGTATTGAATACATAACAATCGCAGACAGAAGACGACGGACACACAAAAAAAATCCTTATCAAAAATCGCAGTGAATGAAAATTAAAAATATTAATAAAATTAAATGGGTTTTTTCGTGAAAAACTAAATTTAATTATTCGAAACAGTTCAAGTTAAACTAAAAACTATCGAATTTCCCTTCCGAGAAATTGAATAGTTTTTTGTGTGTTGTGATTTTGTGTATTGTGCAAAGTGGCATACAATTAAAGATTTTTTTTTTTGGTTTCTTATCCGTGTGCTTGTGTTGTTTTTGTACAGAAGATTTCAATTTTATTCCGGATTGTTTCCAATTTAATATTATTCTGTTAAAGAAACGTGTCACTAACATTTTTAATTGAAAAATTAGCGTTTTTGTTTGCCTTGACGTGTAAATTCAGCAACGCATCTTCGCACGAACAAAAATTCCAAGTTTCCAATTGGAACGAAAAAGTTTAAAGTGGTGAATTTTCGATTTTATATCAAAAATAAATAAATACAGGCAATCATTAGTTATATACCAAAAATTATAAATATTTAGAAAATTGTGTTGTTTGTCGTGTCTTTCTGTTAAGAAACCTTAAAAAATTATGTGTTTAATTTAGAAAAAAACCGATTAAAATTTGTTTTGAGTATTTGATGTTTGTTGTGTAAATTGAATTTCTTATTGGAAATTTCAAATACCCTCGTAAATATATTACAGTGAGCTAGAAAAGTTTTGGAATAAAAGTGAATCGTGTAATAATGAGTGCCCCAGTTAATAATAGTGGTGGTAACGCACCACCAATCAGCAGTACTCCAATTGCAATCGCTGCGCGGCCCGGTGACCTAACAAATTATGGTAGCTCATCGATTTTATCGACAGCTCCCGCGACGGGAACACCACCGAACACAAATTTCAAATTTCCTTCGGGTAAGCCAATTTTCTTTACAAAAAGATCAAAATCTTTCGTATTTTATTTATGTAATCGTTTTATTTTATGTTGTGTTTACCTTTATTTTATCGTTTTTTATTTTGTTTACGTATGATGGACCATAAAGATGTTCTTTCTTTTTTCGATCGGTGAAAGAAATTAAAGTTTTCGTGTTGTTGGATATTCTGATGGTGATGTGCTTGTAAATAAAAAAATATAAGTAATCATTTTCTAGATGAATCAAATGAATAATATAATGACAACCCTTTGCACAGGGTGTTCATTTTAGAATGATCAAATATTTCTTTCTGGACTCATAAAATAATTCAAAACGTATTACGTAACTAACTGAGCTAAGCTAAACCTGTTTGTACAACATAGTTCAAATGGAGAACCAAAATTATTTTGCAAACTACTAATAGTTGTTTCTGTCGACACAAACTATGCTTCTAGTTGCTGGGTCAATTTCCAAAATATCGATTCTCACTTAAAACCTAAATAATCCATTCTTTCGGACATATGGTGTTTTATTCTTCTTGCTGAACACCTGCAGCATATTTTGTTTTGCTTGTGTGTCCAATAACTGAATCATATCATATCCCATTTGATTACTTCCTGGAGTGGTGGATTCCACGAAATCCAATGCGCTCAAGAACTCATTCCATTCAAACATGTCGTGTATCCCCTATTCGCTTCATTTATACCAATACGCTATTTCGGTGTTCCACCGCCCATTTATTCTAATTTCAAACATTTTCCATTCACTAGTTAGTTGATATACACCCAGTTCACTTCCTCCGAGAATCTCATTAAACTTTTTCACATCGCCTTTAATCATAATTTCACGTTTTCTGCCATAAACTCGATTATCATCCATGACCATTTAAATCATGTAGTAATCGAACCCCAAATTCTCTTTCACTTCACTTTATTTTCAAGGTGAGTTGATGTTTTAATTGAGCCATGATCAAAACGCAATTGTTGATCGACCTCGAAGGTTATAAGTGTGCCGACATATTGAAATATAATAGGAGTACTTAAGCAATTCTCAACTAAATCTTTCTTGGAATCTTAGTATTAAAAATAAACAAAACTTTATTGAAACTTTAAACTAGCACACAAGATTGGCGGGATTGTACTGCAAATAATAGGCATATACACCATGCTTGAGAACTAACCGTTCGAGGTTCGTTCGTATCTCACTTAGCCCATACCAACATTAATTGCTAAACATTTTGTTAATGGTTTGAGGTAAACATACTCGTCTTAATTTTTTGCTGGTAGTGGAAATACCATATACACTTGATACCTTTGCTCATTGACAAGTGGAATCCTCAATTTGAGTAGTAAATTTGATGTTGCTACGCGCGACTTCGCGGTCATAAACTTAAACAAGTTAGCAATTTCATTATTCATCTTACTTCGGGGAATGATCTTGGACTGTTTTGATGTATCAGGTTCAGCTGTTGGTCAAGTTGTTCCCTGGTTAGACTGAGTCGATTTATCTTCCCTCGCAATTACTTTTTTGTACACGTTTAACGTTGTTTAGCTATAGATGTTTGTTCCTTTAGTAAGGTCTAGGTAGGTTTAGATTAGGTTAGGTTTAATATTCTTCATCTAAGACGCCAAAGAGATCGTAAGCTAAAGTGCCAACAAAACTGACCAGTGCCCGTCTTCTTCTTGAACCGGAAAGTATGTTGTGCCGCAAGTGCCGCAATTGGTCCAGCAAATATGTCACCGTATGTTGATAGAGGTGAGCATCAGTTGCTATTTGCTTTTGATGTGAGCATAATTGAGTTAGATGTCGTACATTCTTTGCTAATTGCTGTTGCTCGGCTCAATAATTTTCTAGCTTAAAGTGAATACCTTTCATTCTTCCTAAGGTAGTGTTGTAACTGCGATGTTTTCGAAGTATATACCTGGTGTATTCTCGAATGGAATTATTTCAACCGGGCTGGTCGAGTATTGGTTCATTAATGTTTTTGGGCTATGTTATAAGCGGTCGACCCTATTTGACCATTTTGAGGCATTGGACGTGCCATCACCAACGCTATGCACATTAGGCAGATTGTTAACATGCTCAGAGGTCCCTTAATGAATCTTGGTGATATTCTATGATTGCTATTTGGAGTTTCTGGCGGTGTATATTGTTGGTGTTTAGTGTCTGAAAGTTTGTCATTCTTGATATTGTCGTCTATAGGCAAGATGCATATTTTTTGTATTGGTCTTTTTAGAAGGTGATTTTCCTTGCAACGAACCGTAACCACCCGAGCCTTGCTATTTTTGCGTAGAGCCCATTGATTGGGTGGTAGATTCGGTTCATTAAAACTACATTGCTCATTTCTATATTTTCCTTTTCTTCGTGCCATTTTAATCTTGTAATGATGCCAAATATTCACACGACCATATTTTCCAGACATCTTGTACCAACTTTCGAGTCAGCCTCCAACGACTGCTTAATGTGCAGATTGCTGCATTAATACCTTGATTAGGTGTTGCGATTAATGATTCTCCGTTAAGAAAGTGTCCCAGGGTTAGGATAACCGTATCTTCGATGTCCGTAGACGTGGAGCACAATGATCTAGAATTAAGACATGCTTCTATTTGGTTTAATACGGCCGACATTTCTTCGTAGCTCAATACAATTTCACCTAAAATTCTTTTTAGGTGGTATTTAGCTGATTTTACAGCGGCCTCCCACAATCCACCGAAGTGGGGACTTGCCGAGGTATTAAAATGCCATTTTATGCCTTCATTTGGGGTATGATGTTACTTATTTCTGGGATACAAGTTTTATTAAACTCCTTTAGATCAGCCTTTTATTGTTTGTCTGCACCTTTAAAAGTTGTACTACAATCACTATAGATGTGGCTACACAGTCTTCGCCAACTTCTAGGTGCTCTGTCTTTGTTGCATACAGATAAATACTGCGATGTAAGACTTGAACATTTTTCTACTGCGGCCCACTGAGGATTTTAATTTGATTGGACCAGCATAATCAATTCCCATGTGTGTAAATGGTCGAGATGGTTTAACTCGTGATGCTGGCAACTGTCCCATTAACTGTGTTGCTTCCTTTGTTTTATACCGGTAACAACGAACACACTTGTTAATAATTCTTTGAATTATTTGTTTAGGATTTATAATCCAATAAAATAGTTATTAATTTAGTAAAATTACATAGTCTTTTGGTAGAATAATCGGATGTTTAGTCTCGAACGATGCTATCGAGTTTCTTAGTCTTCTCCCTACTCGTAGGATACCTTCTTTATCGACAAATGGATGTAATTGCCATAAAGAACTTGTTTTGCTTAAGCTGGAGCCTCCTTTTAATAGTTTTAATTCTTCATAAAATACAGCCTTCTGAATATTGTTGATTATTAAGTTCCTACTGTTCCTTAGCTCATCAGTCGACAGTGCACCTGCTGTTCTTTTTAAATAATCCTTGCATCTGGTATTGATGATGAACCTTTTTATATAAGCGATGATTCTTATTAATTTCGTGTATGATGAATATTTATCCTAGATGTCACAATCATGTATTGCTGTTTTCGTGGTGACTACCTATGATTTTCTTCACTTCCTCCTGAGTGCTAAATACTTGATGGTTTGATGATGGCATATACACCTTTCGAAGCCATTTAGGCCCAGACCACCACAACTCATTATTTTGGATTTCTTTAGGCGTAAGGCCTTGTGAAGCTATATCAGCGGGATTATCTATGTGAGAGTGATGGTTGAATCCGTATAAACATATATTGATGTTGGCGACTCAAATGATTGCCTTACGCTATTCATTAATCTTGCTAATAAAACTGCCCCGCATAGTTTTAGTCATGGCGTATTTATTTTCTTTAACCGAGCTACTCCAGTTTTTGATGCTAGTAACGTAACTTTCAAATCTCCGGATTCCAAAGTCATACTGCTATACATGACAGCAGCATATGCCGCATCCGAAGCATCACCGAATCCATGTAATTTTATGACATTCCGATTAGAATTAATCCACCTAGGGATTCTAATTTTGCTTACATGCTGTAACTGCTGTTGAAATTTCATCCATTGGGTTTCCAGATGATTAGGTATGTTCTCGTTCCTATCTTAATGGATCAAAAATCCTTGCGATGTTTGATAGGACATTTCGCTTGGTATTAGCCTTTTGTGCCGTTAGGATAATTGGCACTTTAGAGCTAAATTCGTCCCATATATACCCAATGTTTTTACTTTCTGACCTTCTGTGATTTCAACTGTTGTTCTGCCGTAAGTTCTGCCGTAAGGAGGAAATGTTAACACTTGCTGAAGTTGCGTTGATACAAAGACGGCCACCGGGGCGGGGATGGGGGGGGGGGGGGGTTGGGGGTGGAGAGGGGCTGTATGTTGCATGCATTAGCCCATTTGCATTCCAGTGTCACTATTATCGTTTTCCCTGGAAATAGGGAACTAGGAAAAATATTTTCATAGGATTTTTTTTTAATTAATATTTTTCTGGCCTACTGTTGGAATTATTTGGGTGTAAATATTTTTGAAACAAAGATATGTTGGGAATAATTTTTTCCTATACAAATTTTGTAGTAGGCCAGAAAAATACAATTTAGACAAAAATGCTATGAAAATATTTTTCCCAATTCGCTATTCCGCTATTGGTTACTGTTCTTGAATAAAATGTTTTATTTTTTGGTTGTTTGGTATCTAACCCGTTGCTTGGAGATTCAAGACATTTCTCTTGTATACCTAGCCGAATGTTAAGAGCTTCCATGCTTCTTAGTAGCTTTTGGACCACTGTTGTATCTTCGGTAGTGCTCTTAAACTCGTTTTGTCATAGTTTTGGTTCTCCCGTTTAACTAGCATGGGGTTTTGATTCCTCTTTGGTGGAAGATTAATTAGTTTTTTCCGGTATTCCTAGATTTTGTTTTATTCTTTGTAGCTCCTTACCTAATTTCACATCCTCGGTAGTTTGCAGGATGTAACTTCTTGCAATTGACATATTCTGCAGCAATATCTTTACTAACCGGGCATATTACTTGGGCATGACGCCTTCCAACCCATTTCACACATCTAGTCACTTTTTGGCAATATTTCTGCGTATGATTAAAACCGTGACTATTTTTCCACTGCGGTATTAGATCGCTTTTTTTCAATGGTTCTATTTTAAATCTCATGTTATGTATTGCCTTGCCATTACACACATCTTCCATTTTTTGTTTGTTATTAAAAGTGAGCATAAATAGTGGAAGCCCTCTTTTGTTGGTTTAAACTCCTTGTTCAGTTTCGCTTTTTTCTTCTTAATGATGTTTACAGCATTTTCATTTTGATAACCCTTTTGCTTGAGATCCTCAATAATTTCCTCTTAGCACATGGTTGGATGAAGACCTCTAGGCTCTAGCCATAAGTTTGATTGGACGATTTTTGTTATCCTAGTAGATAAGCCATTGATGTCTGTCGGAATTATGGTTTGTGGCCTATAGGTTTCATAGTCTGCAACATTAATTTCCCAGACGCCATTGTTTAGAGATAGAGTTTGTACTTGGCTATCGGAACCGATTTCATAATTGATTGTATAGTGGAGAAATTATATAATATTCCAATAACATTTATTGGTGGAGGTGACTTTTTTTTGGTTTTGCTAGTTGTTGTTCTATCACTAGTTGTTTCATGATGATTAACTGGTTTCTAGAGACATTTTTGAAGTTGTGTTTCTACCATTTGTGGTGAGTGTTGAATTTTTTTTTATTCTTACTTAGTCTTTTATTCCAGTTCAACACCCATTTTTTCTCTTTCTAATTTTTCTTTCATCCGTATGGAGTTTATTATTTTCATCACTGCTTGCAGGGTTAGATGACTTTACAAGTACTGCACGTGTTTCAACTGCTGGTTTGAGTACTTTATTCTCTTTTTTTAAAATTGTAAATTCTTCCTTCAATTTAGTTGCAAATTCCTTTCTTTCTCTTAATTGTTCACAGAGTTCGGCGTTTTTCTTCTCGTACTGATAGAAATTTTCAGTCGAAGACCTTGGTGATCTTGATAATTTGGAACTTCGTCCAAATAAATGTATTTGGCAGCATCTCTGCTACTGTACCATTCGGGATATTACATTTCGTATTTGTTGTACTCATTACTTGTTTTTGCTATTATTTATTATCCATGGTGGGTAATTAACAATTTAGTAGCACAACTTTTAAAAATAAATGTTTATATTGTGGCTTCTGACGCTTCAAACTTCTAAAGTTGCAAACTGGGACTAATTATAAACTTGTACTGAGATTTATGCTGAGATGCACTGTTATGACCAAGGCATTCAACTTTCTGATTATGTTTTAAAGGTTTTGATTACTTTTAGTATGTCCGGTGTCGACACCTATCATGATGTCTGTCAACATACCCTGTTGCTCGTTAACCTAATTTTTGCAATCATTCTTGTTTTCTTGTTGAAAAAAATGAGACGGTGTTATTCTTCCAAAGCAATTTTACCATTATTATGCTGCTGAATGTTTATTTTTACATAGATGTTTACATTATGGCGTTGGCTCTGAATGGACCATAAAATATTTTCATTTTTCATGTATGTAATATATTGTGAAAATAAAATAAAATCGTAATATTGATAATACGTGAGAATTGCTATCGCCATTATTGTTGTTGTTATGCGCTTGCTTGAAATAAAAATATTAAATTTCCAGGCGATAATAAAAAGGAAATATGCTTGATAATTCAATAAATTGTAACCATTTAATCTTCTAATGTGCGGATCTTTAGTATTGCCTGGGGAGCTTGCTTCGCGAGAAATAATACTGAATTTTGTTTCTCAACACTGAACTATTTTTGATGCCTAATTGTCTAGATATGCCTGATTGTCTAGATATGCCATGTAACTAATATGTCATTTGCTACTATTTTTGATTAATTGGTTACCATTTCAGTTCCGAGAATCGTTTCACCCTTTTTGTAATATATTTCGACTCTTGATAATAGAGTTATTTGGAATTCTAGTCGATTGTGTAAATGTGGAATTTACACAATCGTTTTAATTAATTACCATTTAGTTTTGTTTTTCGGATAACACGAAATATATTAGAATCGCCGAACAATTACATAAGTATAAAATGCCTATTTCAAAGCAACTCTCCGTTTTGATCTTAGAGTTATTGGGGCTAAATAATTGAATTTTTTCATCATCTTATGAAATTATTTCAAATCTAATCATGAATATCTGAAGTTCCTATATCAACAATTATGCAGAGGGTTGCACGAGGGTTGTTTGATAAATTAGTGACTTTGATTTTTATTTTCCAACCTAATCTTTTTAACTCGGTACATCTTTCTCCAACGCTGTGTGCCAACTTTTTTTAGCCTTTCGAAAAATAGGATTTCGCAAATTGGACAAAAATTGGTGTTAGTTCTGGCGATGATTTTCTCGTTCGATGCTAATCTTTATCAGTCAAGCCATCCCGTCTGTATTTGTAAAGAAAAAGAAGTTGCAAGCGATCAAACCTGGAGAACATGATGAATAATGGAATAGTTTTTAAGGAAAAGAAATATAATTTTTTCCTTCGCCAAATAGACCTGCTTTTCCATCGGCCCCATAAAAAGGTATAATACTTTCGTGGGATAGCGTTTCTTACATCCACGTTAGTCAAGAGAAATTCAAAGGCTTATGAAAAAAATCTAAGAGCTGCGTGAACAAATCAAAGCCAGAGATGACTGTCAGAAATCTCATTAAATTTTTCAATTAAAATTACTTATAAACTTACAACTTTTCTTTCTGTATTGGTAACGCCGTTGGTCCTTATGCAATTGCCACTGAACGACTTAACACTGTCGAAACTATTAATCGGAGTAGGCTAATAACTATTACGGTTTTCTACATTTGCGTTTGTCCTCCATTCCTTCGTACAAATTTTATGGTTCTGATGAGATTTTTCTTGTTTAATTACAACTCTGCTTTCATCCTGTTCTGGTTCACGATAGAAAAATTCCAGGAAAAGAGGAAGTTTTTATAGATTTTTTATAGATTATAATGGACTGGGATTTACTAGTATTAAGAGCGAGTCGGTTAGATAATGACCAATTATAAATTCTTTCCAAATCAACGTTAATTAAAGAAATATTAGAGTGAATGGAATCATTATTTAAGCGACTACTCCTATATGTTTGGACATGAGCAGAAAATATATGAAAAAAAGAATGACGAATGGAACATGAAATGTCATTAATATACATTGAGAATAGTAAAGGACCAAAAACCGACCCATGAAGAACGCCAGAAGAGACAGGTAAGAAGTCAGAAAAAGAATTGTCATAAAAGACTGCCTGAAAGCGACCCGAAACATAGTCTAAAATCAATTTAGCAGCAGAGAGAGAAAAATTAAAGTTCGAAATAAGCTTATTAAACAAAATTTGGCGATTAATTGAATCAAACGCAGTAGAAAAATCTAACAGAGTAAGGCAAGTCATTTCACTTGAACTCATACTACGACGAACATCATCACACACATTCAGTAAAGCAGTGGTAGTATCGTGGAACCTTCTAAAACCCGATTGAAAAAGGCTAAGCAAATAAGCTACCGATATGAGATTGAATTTGGTTTTTTACTACCAATTCAAACGCCTTGGACAGAGAACTTAAAATGCTAATAGGGCGGATGGGAAAGCTCAGAAGGATTGCTAATTTTAGGAATAGGAATAATTTTACTCATCTTCCACTGAGCGGGATATGAAGAGGTCATTAAAATAAAATTGAAAATATGTAACAAATATCTTGATACAATAGGAAAAATGCGCTTAACTAATTTCAAACTAACCATATCTAGACCAGTAGATTGCGATTTAACTTCCCAAATAGCAGAATGCAAATCATCAGTAAATATATTTGTAAACGAAAAAGAATTAAAGGGTTCGACGGACACTAAATCAATAATGGAAATATCATGAGTGCGATGAGAGTTAATTAGATAAAGGTTAAAATCATTTGCTTTGAAATCTACAGAAGCAGTTCCTTTACAACTACCAAGGCCCAAGTTGCGTACGTTATGCCAAAATATCTTAGAGGGAAGTGAGGGATCTAACTTATCCTTGAAAAAATTTTGCTTAGCGATACGAATTAAACCTACCACTCTATTTCGAGATTCCTTATAAACTAGATAAGACAAAGAATTAGGGCTAGTTTTCCAAAGGCGATATTTGGAAAAACGAACAGAAATAGCACTCAAAATCTCTTGCGTCATCCAAAGGGGGGATCTAGGTCTAAATACATAGTTAATAGAGGAATTAAAATAGTCAATTTGATCGGTAGAGGTAGAGAGAGAAAAAATATTGTCCCAACAAATAGAGCCACAAGTTGATGAAAGGTGAGATTCATCAATTTTAGAAAAATCCCTAAAACTGAAACTTTTAGGTCTAGGTCGAGAACAATAATTAACAGAAAAAACAAGAAGATCATGGTGGGAGCCAATACCAAGAGACAATTGATTGAAAACAAATGGAATTATCAGCAGAAGTAACTACTTGATCAATGAGCGAATAAGAACCACCACTTGCGGTAGCGTAAGAGTAAGTGGGCTCTTCAGTATTATAAACGGAAAGATTAATGCTATTTAATATATTCAAATATCTACGAGAAAATAAAGTCTCTTGAGAAATCACAAAATTAAAATCACCCGAAATGAAAACCTCATCATACCGACAGGAAAAATAACTAAAAAGACACTCAATGTCTAAAAGGGATTTTTTGAATCGAGCATAAGACCTCTTGTTCGTTTTAGGAGGATTATAAACCACACCTAAAAGAAATTTCCGCTTATTCACGAAAACATTTAAAAAAACAATTTCAAAGTCAGAGAGCCTTTGAGAAATTGAAGGGGTACCGGTACAACACTACATTTAATATGCTCGTTAACATACATGCGTACCCCACCATAATTAACCAGTGAACTAACCCTATCCCGCCTGAACAAATTATAGCCACTAATAGCCAACGCAGAATTGGAAATACTGGATGTCAAAAATGTTACCGAGAAACAAATAACATCAATTGGGACCCCATTAAAAGTATGACGAAGCTCGTCAATATTCAAAGTAAGACTCTGAACATTCAAACTAACCACATTAAACATGTTGGACCTAGTCCGAAGCATACATTTTAAAAGAACCGAGGGCAAAGAAATGCTCTCGGTGGGCATCGCGAGTCGTGGCGCACTTCAACAACAATACACAGTTGAAAAAATATGCCGTATGTAATGCAAGTTGCATTACATATAGGTCCGGAGCAAGCTTGCATTACAAACTAATGCAAACGTTGCATTATATCAGATTTTAATGCTAATTGTATTAATTTTTGTATACTTTACATTAAATTTTAACGGAATATTTTGTTAAAATTGATACAAGTTATATTAAAATTTATAGCACATTGCATTAAAAAATAATCAAAATATCCATTTGGAAGCATCATTTTTTGTCGTAAGTGGCATTAAATTGTATAGTCCAGTACTTTAAATAGTAAAGCACACTACATTAAATATTCCCAAATAATTGTTTTAACACTTATATTATTTTGTATTAAAACTAAAAGTATAAGCCAAATTCCACAGATTGCGGTTTTTTACTTCCAAATCGATTGACATTAATCAATTGGCGTCCTTACACAGCAAATATATGAAAAATGTTTTAAGGTTATATTAACAGTATACACAATGACTTAGCGAATTATTATAAATTCGCTAAAAATTAGTTAACCCCAGATTATATAGAAATTTTCTTTCAACGCAGTACTGCAGTAATTTTTGACGCAACTGCATCATAATTATTTTTAATGCAAGCTTTACATTAGAATGTAATACATGATTGCATTGTATAAGCTTTAATGCAAGGGTTGCATTAAAAATTGCAGCAAAATTTCTAACTGTGTACTTACATGCAAAACAAATTTCAAATACATAAATACTATCCTCTTTAAAGGTAGATAGACCAAGGCCACACGACTTCAAGTGTAAAAATCTAAAAAGAAACAAATAAAGAGAAACCAAATAATAAAGGTAACAGAAAACTATGTAAGAGGAGCGATACTTATCAATTGAACAAATCCTAAAAGCCAAAATCTAGTGGAGAAAGACGCAAAATCAAAATTAATTCAAAAAATTAAATATTTTGATTTTAGACAAGAAAAAACAAACACGACCGTCTACTAGGCTTACTAGGCTAAAAAACCAATTGTTACGTATTCGAGTGACGTTAGTAACGAATTGGCGCGAGTGCATCTCCGTATCGCACTGGTTGGTATGGTTTCATCTCATAGCTATACGAACTACATCGTTGAGTAATTCTGCAACTAAACGTTGAAATTAAATATAGAATATATTTAAGTATGTGAATGATGAATTTCCAACTTTTCTCGAGGATCACATTCGTTTAAGAATGTCTTCAGTGTTTCAAGATCGTGCCGATTTATTAGTTGCTAATGGCCGAGTCTTCTTGATCTGCTGCGCAAAGATCTCCTATCTTAAAAAACTCTATTCGGAACATAAATATCTGATGCGCGAAGACCTGCTATCTTAAAAACTCTTCTATTAAATCCAACTAATAATGTGATTTCCCCGAAAAAATATTATTGCAATTACAAAAGTTATCAAATTTGTGTTACACATTTAGAAAGTGTCCGCGAACGTGTTAAAAGAAGATGGTCAGCATTTTGACTACCAGTTAATTGTCAAACTGAAAATATTTTTCTCAGGTAAATAAAAGTACCGATTACTACAATGAATAAATCGAAATGGGAGTGCTTACTTATGCATAACCTTTCAATTTATTTTGCTACATGATTTAATCGTAAAACGCAAAACGTTTAATTTACGTGATGTTTTCCATGTATCCCTTTAATTGAATAAAATGTAAAAATACGAAAAATAACTGAGACTCCATAGCAACAGATTGTGTAAAGAACTTTCCGCTTCATGAGATGACACAGTTTTCACGGGAAAATCCCATGAAAAACGTGAAAATATTTTTCAATATAAAACGCACAAATACTTACTTTACAAAATTCCAGTTAAGTAAAAACAAAAAATAAAACAAAAAAAAAGGAATGCTTAATAATCCTACCCTGAATAAATGTGTGTATACATGTATATGTACCATCTGTGCGGAAAATGTTGTATCATAGAAAATGAATAAAAAGCACAAAGAAAGTAAAAGCAGCAAGACGAAAAAATTGTTTGCAAACCCAACATCAAAATGATTTACTAGGTTAAAGCACGATTAAATTATTGATTTTATATCTATCGTACATCACCGCACTACGCTGCGGTAGCAGTAGAGCTTAACAGAAACGACGTACTGGATTTCTAACAAACTGTTTAAATTTGTTTTTTTTTTGCTAAGCTGTTTTTCAGCGATTTTTGCTAAAGATTATCGAACGAGAAGAGAAGAAATGATATGGTTCCTAAATATGTTTATTATTATTTACGTTTTTTTTTGTATATAACAGCAATTTATGTTTTATTTTGGTTGTACGGTTAAATATATTTTAAGATGCTAGGTACACATTTTCTTAAATATATTTCTTATCAGTATGTGGTTAAGTAGTTTTATCATTGAATGTATATATGTTAAATCTGACTGCGTGATTGATTGAATTTTATTTAATACAACTGCATTAGTTAACTCTTCATATTGAGATGATTGAGAGGGTGGTTTCGACGAAATTATAATAATATGTAGTAGAAATAAACGAAATTACGAGCACGCTAAATTTTGTACATGGTTATTATTTTGAAATAACTTTTATAATACTGGGCTAAATGGGTTAATCTACATTGAATGGTTTAATCGGTTTGAATTTTTCCGGCCGCATTTTTTTATGATCTTGTCCAGTTTTAGTTGACCAATTTACTGTGCACGGAATGTCCTAGTTTTTTACGGTATTGAATTAAACAGTGTTTCTTATTTATGGAAAAAAAGAGGGGGGAACATGTTGTGGCTAACACCCGACATTATTTTACCATGAATATATACAAAGATTTCAAATACAACAGACTAATTTCTAAAGCAAAAAATTAAGCTTAACGGACTTTTGATAAAACTGTCTTGTATAATCAAAAAACATTATCCCTGTTTAAATTTGGAAAAAAGGAAGCATTTCAGTAACAAGAATTTAATCTTTAAATTTATTTTAATCTTTTAATTTTTTGTCGTGGTGCTACTTCCGGTACACAGGTTTCCACGAAATTTCGCAACAATCTCCCAATTAATGAAAGAAGTTCAAATACGAAGTTTGGCCAACCAAACGGCACAACCGAAAGAGTACGAAATCCGAACCTATAGCCGTACGTCTTTGAATTGGCTCCCAACGACGTAAGGTAGGACGTGAAAAGCGAATCGTGAAAGATTTGGGAGTGTTTCGGCCCTATAACATCATACAATGGTAATAAAAAAAAAGTATGAAGTTTTATTCCGAATAGTCAATTTCCCTGGACTATAGAGATGCTTGATTTTGGTGAAATAATTTTTTTTTTATCAAAACTCATTTTATGTAAAATTTATAAAATGATCTGAACTAATTTTCTTGGAAAGTTAATTTCAAATCGTTGATGCTATACTTTTCAAAATATTTGTAAAAACGCACCATGGAAACTGCCACTTCTGGTGGACCAATGCCGGCCAAAAATCATTGGGATATCTCAATTTATGGAAAATGCTGAAGAGTGAAGTTTCATCCCGATCAAACAATCCGTATGTGCTAGGAATCATATTTTTATTGAAAAATTGTTTTTTTTGTCAAAAATCGTCATTTCCACTCAAATTTTAGAAAACTGATCTGGGCCCGTATTCTTGGAATCGGTGGAAAATTCCACAATTGGAATACTATTTGCTTTGAAATTCTCTATAGTATTCGAATTTTTCGCCGACTACTTTAGTTATTTTTTCAAATTTGTTTTCAAGTTTACTAATACATATTTGTTTCCCTACTTAGGCCTTTTCCCAAACACCGTATTTGACGCCATCTTGAATAAATCGCTAAGTCGACGCAAACGATTTTGCTGGCTTATTTGACAGCTATAGCAAACAACAAATGTTTTGGCAATTTGTTATTAAATAATAAAATAAAAAAATTAAAATGTACCAAAAACAATAAATAAAAACATAAAAATACCTTTTGAGTTATTAAAACACGATGAAAATTTATTATTGTGGCTGGAGCAGCGCGAAATGTGCAACGTGCTTTTTTTTGTATACCTCTATTAATCCTAATATTTTTTTATACCTCTAAAATCTATTAATTATATTAATTTATTAAGATACATAATATAGTATTAATAGTTATTAATTAAGTGGAATATCACTAATGTTTTAAAGTTATTAATAATATTTGATAATTTGTTGAATTTTTCATGTTTACATGATCAAATAAGTTGTCTGCTTTCAAAATAAGTCTTCTCGATAGCAGACTTATTTCAATAAGTCGATATAAGCAAATAAGTCCGTGTTTGGGACAGAGCCTGGGAATAATTTCGAATCGATTTACCCGGTCGGAATTTTTCCCTTATAGTCCAGTAAATGAAAGAGGAAAAAAAAGGCCAACCTGTAAGTTATTAGTTGCAATTTTCATTTTCTGGTGATAAGTGGCATTTGGTACCTCATTAAAAATCAGACCGAGTTTTCAAGAAAATATTTTGTTATAGGGGGAGAAAATGGCCCCAAAAGACCCGGAAAATCGATTTTCGGAGAATATCTCCCAAAATATGGCAGTTAGAGATTTTTGTTCAGATAAGAATTGAAGATTAGTTAATTTTCTACAAAAAATGGCCCTAATGATTTTTTTCGCAACATTAATATTTTTTTGCAAAAAGTCGGGTTGAAAAATCCAAAAATTTGAGACTCATGAAATACTTATGCAAGTTTTTTACAAAATTTGAGATGGGGGTGTTGCAAATACATTATTTTCAATGTTTTGGACTGTGAAAACCAATTGTAGAGGGCGCCACTATAATCCATCCACTGGCAAAACCCTCGGGGCCATAAATGGGAAACGCCGTAAACCATGTAATTTTCAAGAATTTATATGTTCGTGGGCAAGGTTATGGTTTTTAAAACTTTCAATGACCGCTTTCAGTCCCGTGTCTCCTGTTCTTCGTAATTATTATCTGTTATCAGTACAAGGATGTCAATATCCTCTGCCACTACTACAACTGGCGGGCCGTTGACACCATATTTCTGCAACGCCGTATGTACGATCAACGAGTCTGCATCGTCTACTGCTTGTCTAACGGGAATGCCATTCTCTCCCAGAACATCCTTCAAATTCTGAATGAAACAAATTTTATTGTTATTATCGGACAAAAAAATTTCCTTTGGAAATGGTAAAACCGTGTTAGGCTCGAACCTTATGTCAGGGCATGACATGTTGTTTGCACGTCGAAAACGTTCTGACCCTTTTATACTACCGCGATTGTATTCATAGCCATCGAAAACCACTGACTTCCCGGGAATAGTTATTAAATGTTTTACATATCTGCCGAAAATTTCAACAAATAGTTCCTTTCCCGTCCAGGGTACCCGATGTGTCAACATTCTCCCGTCGACAACGTGAATACATTTAGTCTTGTCAATATTCGCGGTTTCTGCCGAGAATATCTTTATTAGAGCCGATTTAGCGGTTTTCCGTAACATGCCATTGTCAAATATGCTCATTGGAAATGGAACTACTTCATAATCAAAATGGGTTTCTAGGTTCTGGGGGACTCTTCTTGGGTCAGGAAAATTGTCTGGAAAATTAACAAGGGATCTACTGTTATAACTTCATCCTGAACTTTTATCGAAGACGTTTTATTTATAAGTGATACTACGCGATATTTGCGTGGTAATGAAATAGCATGAAATCTCTAGCCTTGCACTTGATTAAGGATACTATTTGTTCCAACCGCAAAAGCTTCGTGACAATTAACTTCTTTCCCAGCAACGAGCCCGGTGAACAAGGAAATACGTTCTTCTGTATGTGGGAACGAGTTGCATATTTCAATCCACCCCTTTAACTTAACCAAGTCTTCGTAATCGCGATCTATCCAGCTGTCTCGGGCATCTAAAAGCTGGTCACTGTAGTTGAAACGGACCCCGCAAAACTCCATTTAATTAGAAACATCTACCATGAAAGGAAGGGATGCGATGAACATAGTAGTGGCACTCGTATTGAATCCACGGTTAACTAATCCGCCGCAAATTTTAACCATTCTCATGAAGTCTTGTTCAATCGTCATGTCAGTGAAGTTACCGGACCAAAATATGTCTGTACGCCTGATAGTATTAAACCCGTTTCGAACAAAATATGATATTCAACTAGTCGTCGATTATTTTCGCGATGACCTTGACTTTCGTGAAGTTTCTCCATGTTTTCGAGGTAGTTTCTCATGTCCTGCACTTACAAATGCACTGACCGTGCGTAGTTGAAATGTTCGGTCGCATGAAAATAGGGAAACATTTGCTCGATACATCTTACCTGAGAAATCAAATCGACTATTTTTCTTGATTTAAGAAAACAATTTGCTATTTGAAACATGCGCATGTATTGTATCCACAACTTGGCTGTTTTTCCTCACCCAATTTCATTCATTTTACTTATAAATTTTTCATTCGTGGTTTTAATAAATGCACAGTTTTTGACATCCCTCTAATCGATAGTATCAATATTTGTGAGGTAATCTTTCATGCCTATCTTCTTAGTAGATGAAAATTCTATTTCTTCCAATATCCGTTCACATAAAGCAGCAAAAGCAAGTGAATGAGCTCGCATCGCACGGTGATACGCATGTCTATAGAACATTTTCTTGGACGTTCCAGTAGCGTAACAAATACTCATCACTTCTTCCAACCCATTGCCGGACATAATGAACCCAATGCTGCCGAGATACGACAGAAGCAAATGAAATCCACCCAGTCTAGTAATAGTCCTAGAAATGGCATCACCAGCACCCGCATCTTTGACAATTTAAGTTGCTGGTAGAGTGGCTGGTCGAACGTAACAAGGCAGGTATAAAGACCCAATTCTTGGGATTTTTCTGCAGCATATATCAGGGTGGTGAAAATTGTGTCCTCGTTACTTGGCGGATGATTAACAAACGGCAAGCATATAACTTTACTTCGTTGATAAGGCATATTTTCGGTTAGTTTCCCCATGAACCCGTTTTACCCTGAAGTCTTCCAAACCTTAGTTCTACTATACATCCACAAGAAATCCGCATTATCAATATTGGCAATACTGGAATATCAAGGACTGCGGCAATTATATTTGTGTACCCGATCTCGTTGCCCCCATCATAAGTTCTCAAGCTTATTTTATACTCATCAATGACTTGCTCATTGACATTGTCAATATCGCGTACTAAGGGCTGCTTGGCCTCTTAGCAATCTTCGGGTGTGACAGCTAGAAATCCTCCCATTCCATGAAAGGTATTTTTTCCGTCAATCGTTTTTGTGTTAAAGTCGCAATTGTCAAAAATGAATTGAGCGAAGGAATCTTTCATGATTTTTGGGGGCTTAGCGTACATTATACTATTTTGGTACTTCACAACCTCCGAATAAGACACGCAATTTCCCAATTGAGAAAGGATATCGATAAGAATTCGAGAATCAAATTTTCGGCAAAGCATTACACCCAAACCGAGCTGCAAGTGTGACAAAAGAAACCTCGGTCGAGCTGTCACCATTATTGCATGACTGATGCTAGTGCATTTTCGTTTTAGAAAAGCGAGATCTTTGTTTTTATCGGTCAAAACAATCTTCTTAACTAAATACTGTAACTTATCTGGGACACTATCATCCACTTCGTCCAGGAGGCAATCATTTGGAGGATACATGGCCCTATTACGTGAAAATGCCAGCATGTAGCGTCGAATAATTGCTACCGCTTGCTCCAGAATTTTCGTCTCTTCATCCTCGCTGTTAAGTCCATCATGGTTTCATTTTTCCCTCATAACTTTATATTCTTTATCCTTGAAGTACATCATTTTTCCACCACCATTCTCAGAACAAAAAACCTATCCGATCCTCGCCGAATTCGTCTTTCAAGCATGCAATCAGGGTTACACGAATCATAGGAGGATCACCTGTGAAGAAAAATTCGTAGCTATTAGATACAATACTTCTAATCAGCAGCTCCAAACGAAACGGGGCACAATCACACAAAAATACACTGCACGATATGCTAGGGCAAAAATACACATGACAAGGTAACAAACACTTGGACGCGATAAAAACACAATAAATCTGAACACTCTTCTACAATTCTTGTTCATATAGTACATATGAATCAAATATGGTGACGAACCAAGTATTGTTTCTACGTTGAAAGTTTTTTTGGCCCTGAAAAGGGCCGGTTTTTTTGGAATGTTTCTTGAAACACTCACCAGAAATTTCAAGCAAATCAGCTAGGCGGTACAGTTTTTCATTTGTTTCCTCAATATACTTCAGAACTCTGCCCATCTAGACCAGAATATGTTCCTGCTTGGGACGTCCAGGCTTTGAATGGACAGGTGGAGGCTTGAAAAACTTTGCGTAACATTTTTTGTGGTATCTTGCTTCAGCACTCACAAGATTTATTGTTGAAATTCTATCCAATAATGTTTTACAGAGTTCATCCTGGATTCGAGTTTTGATTTTTATCATAATGCGTGTGTGGAATTCTGTTTTTTAACTATATAAAAAGGGTTCCTGAACGTCCTTTCATTTTGTTTTGCTCTTCGGAAGCTGGCAAGCCACAGAACATACAATTTGCCCTGAAATCAAACCAGGAGTGATGCTGCGCTTTTTCCTCTTGGGGCTGCTCAAATAATCAAATCCTTTGCCCTCGTCAGCGACAAAATTTTGGCATTGGAAAGATTCGTCATTCCGTTTGAGAATGTCGCGTCTCCTGCACGCTTTGTGCATTTGCAAAGACGACTGTTTTTCCAAAACTAAATGATGCTCATCCTTCCTTTCCTTGCTAACAATAATCAAATTTTTTAAGCCTCGAGTTGCCGTGGCGGCATCATCCCCAGAAACATCTTCCTTACAAAGGAAATACATCGGTGTAGCGGAGTTAACCTCCATTTTTCTATAACCAAGATAGAGAGAAAATTTGAGTCAGACAAGACCAAGATTTGAGTCAGAATTGTTACTTGTAAACAAATTTTCTTGAATAAATCATCATAAACAAATGCTCACCTTTTGCTCCAATTGAACAAGATTTGAATCTTCACTTTCTATGTTTTAGATTGGTGATGTAAGTTAATTTAAACGAAAAACCTCAATATTTCTTCAATATTCTTGACTTTTATCATCATTTTTTTCTATAATTGACTATAATATTTATCAAAATAATCACGTCAATTCAATGAATTCTTTTTGAAAAATCTTCTTCACTTAACAAAAGAAATCAAGGATAACTAGAATATTCTTCTATTTTGCTATTCAGTGTAGCAGTGGGATTTTAATGTTCTATTTTTATTATCGAAAAGGTAAGAATTTCACCTTTACACCAGTC
The DNA here is from genome assembly GCA_947310385.1 of Nephrotoma appendiculata. Lineage (NCBI taxonomy): Eukaryota > Metazoa > Arthropoda > Insecta > Diptera > Tipulidae > Nephrotoma > Nephrotoma appendiculata. The sequence continues at coordinate 298,064,349 of OX371224.1, read as the reverse complement.
AAGGTGTCAAAACGTCAGAAATAAAGAGCCGATAGAAAAAACCACGAAAAGAAAAAATGCACTTTTTCCTTGAGCACGCGTTTGGTCAATTTTATTGGAAAATGGCCGATTTTGTGAAAAAAAAATAATTGCACAGCCAAAAAGTAGACGTTCTCAGCTTTTAAATGATATATCATAGAGACCAATCCGATCATGTATGAATTTTTAATTGGTGGTTGTTTACAAAATTTCCCTGCGCTCCAAAAACAATAAAAAATTGGGATTCAACAAACAAAGTTTTAATCAAAATGGAAGAAAATTAGATTATACAAATTTCACAGATGACAAAGGAGCTTTTGAGGACCCATAATCAACAAAATTTGGAGCAAATTAGTGCAATACAAAAAAATAGGAACAAATTCCTGGCGAGGTCAAAATTGCGCGGGAGCAGAAAGTTTGACCCGTTTTTCCAATAGGGCCAAAGAGTTAAAACGTGACTCAAGTCACAGGGTATGATAGCGGTAGATCATAGGAAAAAATAGCGGAAAAAAACATTAGGACCATTTTTGTAGAGAATTAATTGATCTTCAATGTTTATCTGAACAAAAAATCTGTAACTGCCATAATTTGGAAGATATTCGTGCAAAATCTATTTTCAAGGTCTTTTGGGGCCATTTTCTCCCCCTACAACAGAATGTTTTCTTGACAACTCGGTTTCATTTTTAATGAGGTACCAAATGCCACTTATCACCAGAAAATGAAAATCGCAACTAATAATTACAGGTTGACCCCTTCATTTACTGGACTAATATGTGGGTAGGTTTTATGGAAATAATGCTGTTAATATGGTCCCGGGACAGGTACAAGGAAAATAACCATACGATGACAAAATACCATACAATGTGAATACACTACATTTTTTTATTCAACTTTATATCCAAAATTTAGAAAAGAAAAGGTGGAAAATTAATTATTACCGGGTGGGTAATAGGGAAAGTTCTAATAGATAATTTCCTAGTCCGTTCTTAAGAGCGCGCTCTCGATAGTGAATAAAAATGCAGCATTAATTTAGCCAATTTTTAAAAAAATATTTTAATTTCTATCCAGATTTCTTAATTGAAAGTGCTTACAACAAATCTATTGTATAAACGTCCATCAAAAACATTGTACAAACATTGTAAGCATTTTGAAAAATTACCGGCATAATAAAACTTGCCCTCATAAACACTTTACATTCTCTGAAATTTGATGATCGCATTTTTCCTCGGTACCTTTTTGCAAAAGATTTTGTATCGTGCACCAGGTTGGTGCATACAACAAATTTGGATTTTTTTGCTATATTTCACACGAGTTAGATATTTTGCACCACCGCAGATTAATTGATTATGGTAAATATCAGCAATACAGGATATTACCCCCGAGCTCTTCCCTCTCCTACCCGCAATAGCGATTCTCCGATACTAAACCCCTTCCAAATTTTTGCCCGAGGGGTTATTGGTGGACGTATTTGGTGGAGGTTAAAGCGGATTTTTTTTCTTATAATTTGCTCTTATTTTAATCGTTACGTTTATTTTAAAAGTTCATAATGTATACATAATTATTCCACAACCGCATCTTATACATAACAGCACCGCACATTTACAAGGTAATTAAAAATTCCACTTCATAGAATAAAAATGAAAATATAATAGAATTAAGACTTTAATCCGCATGGAACATAATTCGACGAAAATCCTCTTGTATATATCGTACGGCTCTTATCATGATCTCCGCAAAAACAACAACCAAAATATGTATCTTTTATTTTAATTTCATTACTTCACATCTTCATCCATGATTTTATGATTATAAACAAGCTTTTTTGATGATGTTTTAATTAAACACCCTGTATAAAAACATTGTGCACATACATAAGTTTGCACGGTTTACATAAATTCAAGGATGTGTTAATTCATTTAATCTCTATGTGTACCATTAAATTATATGCTTATATATATATATATATATATATATATATATATATATATATATATATATATATATATATATATATATATATATAAACACTGTACATGACTCTGTTATTTCATATACGGACTTCAAAGGTTATTAGGCGAGAATATGTGGGATATTTAATTTGAGTGCAGAAAATATAATCTTCCGATGATATATTTACAAATCAAATTGCGGGAAAATATTTCATAAACAAATTTATTTCCTTCCCACAGATATTCTGCTTCTAGCGATAATCTACCGATCTATAATCGAGTATTGGAGGATAGCTATAGGTGATAATTTTTCCAATTTGGTGGTAATGCGTATTTAATCATATTATATTCAATTTAGTTTTCCATTTTTTAGGGCAGCAAATTTTCCATACTTAATTAAAAAATTAAAATATCATGCCTAATTATTTTCCTATAAGTATGTGGCATGCTTAATACAATGAAAGCAAACAATTTAAATTAAACTAAAAAAAAAAAACTCTTCAGTTCAAGTTTCAGTTTACATCACACCATACAATTCACAATGACAATATCTACTAAAGTGTGTTCTTCATCTGTTAATACAAAATTATCAGATATAATAAAACCAACCCAATTTTCTTCACCCCATATATGAAAGAAATTGACTCCATTCAGTAAGTTGGATTTCATCGTCCTCAACGTAGACAACCGCACCGTAAACAATTCAGCATGCCTCAAGAACATTATTATCGCCTGATTAATAGTATTGCAGGTTGTAGCCATTTCGGTAGCATCGATCAACGAAATGGTCGGGCTTTTACCACTATCGACATTTCATACAATTTTCATTAATAAATCCCGTCGATAATGACCTTTAAGGCTTTTCATTACACCTTGGTTGCAGAACGAAGGACGTGTTTGGTGGCATAAAGACCAACTTAATAATTTTATGTGTTATACGGAAACGGGCTTTGCGGTCTTGTTGATATTGATCAAAATAAAAATAAAAGACGTAATATCATCTTTCTGACCCCGACATGTTTCGGCGTTAATGCGCCATTTTCAAAAGGGGGGTTGTAATTTATTTCTACAAAAAAAATATAATATTTTTTTATAATTTTGTATGTAAAATTAATTTTGTATTGTAAAATATTATATATTTTTTTTTTTTTTTGTAGAAATAAATTACAACCCCCCTTTTGAAAATGGCGCATTAACGCCGAAACATGTCGGGGTCAGAAAGATGATATTACGTCTTTTATTTTTATTTTGATCAATATCAACAAGACCGCAAAGCCCGTTTCCGTATAACAAGTAATTTATCACGACGGTCGTTAAAACTAAATATTTTTAGAAATCAATAATTTTATATTTGTCTACGTGGAGATGTGCAATGTAATTATCCGCCTTTAACAAAAACATTATGTCTTTTTTTTTAAATTCGGCTTCCCATTTCCGTAACCAACCCTCAAAAATTTCGAAGGGCAACAATACCTTTTTATCACCTGTATTGTCCACAGGAAGAGCTTAATTAATATTATTAAAACACCTAGTTGGTTTACTTTCGTCGATTGCAAACATTTTTCATTTGTCGGTGCCATCCTTGATTTTACCACCTATACATTTTACCCCTTTACACTTGAATATTTTCTCTGGCGTCATTTTATAAAAAAGTCATTTCACCAACATTGTAGGTATCACTGGGAATGTACTCTACTTATTTTCGGCCAAAATGACATCAGCCATTCAACGCGAGCACCTTCACCGGAGTTTTTCGAATTAAGTTTTTCTTTTTTTCCGATTTTCCACGGGAAGTTGGAGTTATTTTTCTATCTGAACAATAACAAGCGATTTATTAGAGATTTAAGCAAGGTTCCATTGTACAGGCTACAGGCAGTTTAGGCCATTGCCCCAGGAATATTTTTTAGAAAAAGATTTCGAAACGTGACTGCAAGTTTGAGTATTTTTCAATTTGAGGTAATAGCAAGCCTTTATTGAAGATTTATGCACAGTTCCACTATGTTGGCAGGATAGATCTACCAAAGAGAACAAAATTTTAGAAAAAGTTTTTTTCCAACTGTTGTTTTGAAAGTTATTTCTTAGCGATTTTCAACTGCAAGTTTGAGTAATTTTTGAATCTGGGCCAACAAGACATTATTAGAGATTTAGGCAAGGAGGAAACTAGATGCTCGAAAAAATAATACGTAGGCTGCGGGCCAATAGTCGGGTAAAAGTCAACTTTAAGTAAATTTTTCGGTAAATTCATTTATTTTTCAAAAACTCTATGGCAAACTGATCGAATAATCTGTACTAAATCTGATTTTTACCATAGTAAATGATTTATCCGACTATTGACCCGCAGCCATAATTTACAAATAATTTTTAAATAGAAACTGAGTACTTAAGCACACATAATTTTGAAATTAACTTTATTAATTATAAATATGATATGATTGTTACAACGCAGGGCAGCGGTTAAGCTGGTAGGCTATAACGCATACTTTCGTTATGCGTCCATGCCAAATGTTCTCACATTCCTTTATATATCGTAATTGAATTACTTGAGCACATGCATACTACCACTAATGAATTCGATTATCACCTAATTATATAGAACAATGAGATACATATAAGACACGATTCGGTGACCGAACTGACTAGGAATCATGAACCTGCGAGGGTCTCTAAAACTACAGGGTTAGAAAATGTTAAAGGTTCTAAATGTAAAGGACTAGTTGAGCGAACTGTCGTTTACAACATGCAATCCGGAGTTTTCCTATAAAGCTACCATCACCAATTCAAATTTCCCTTAATTAGTTTTTGGAATTTGTTAGTAATTTGTTATTAGGAATAGTTTTACCCTCATCCCTTCAACCCATTTTAAAGATGAGGAGGGGTATAAGTGATGGAAAAACTTGCATCTTGTTTGCTTTTCTGACTTTTAAATTAACATTTTATTTTCAATTAGAAATTATTACGGCTTCAAAGATCTTCTGATAAACCTCGATAACTCTAAATTACTGATCAAATTAGGATAAAAATATAAAAAATATAGTAATTTGTTACTCGAACGCTGAATACCTGAATGAAGGAATAATATTTAAAATATTAGTCAATCTCCGAAACAGAGCTGTGGAAGGAATCATTTTTATGAATAATATTAGTAAAATGTACTAAGAAAAATGTGTAACGTTTATCCAGGAGTACTTACTCGCTCTTCTAGAGTAAAAAACCAAACAAATTGCAACACAAAGTTATTTCGAATCAATCCCAATAGTCGGCGCGAATCCTCTCTCTGTTAGACCCCTACCATCCACCAAGCGATCCGAACTACACATTTACAAGCTCACAGAACTACACACGTGTATTGTGTTGCACAGGCATGCAGAAGAAAATAGTGAAACAAACTATTCGTCCCTTATTATATATTCATTCCGCCGTTACACACTGTACTTCTTTGAAGCATCTTCATCTTCGTCTCTTTTCCCATTTACCTATGAAACCGGTTTTAATTGCGATTGATTTTTTAACTAAAATTTTTTCGATCAAGCAGCACTAAAATATTAAGTGTAAATTTTCCCATTTGCTAACATATATTTGTGTAAATTATTTTTGATAAATTATATTGCATACAATGCGAAAACATTTCAAAAATGATTTTTTTTCTTTGACAATTTTTTATAAATGAATGCATAGAGATTTATCTATGACGATTTATTTTAAAGCAAGAAGCAGTGCTTCAAATAAGCACAGTGAGGAATTAGCCATTTATATGTATATTCATTCCTGCGCGATCCTCACACACACACACACACACACACACACAGCTTGAAAAACGTTTTAACAATAGAAAACTTTTTAATTTTATCAAAAACGCAAAGAGAATAAAAATACAAAATATTTGAATTTTTACTAAACTTTTAAGATAAATTTGTACATCTTTTATATACTCACAAAATAGACGAAAACAGTAAAAAAAATAAATGAAATCAACGAAAAAGTCAAAAACAAAAAAATTATATATACCTTTTCCCTCCTGCCCACACAATAGTGTGGGTAAGGCAAAAAATCATGTCAAAATTTTATTTTTGTATGTGTTTTGAACCAACTTACACATTTATGCATTCCTCTCAGACTTATTTTCGTCCGAAAAAAACACTATAACTATACACACAATTGTTTTGGTTGTACTTCAAATCAAGCGAAATTTTTTATCAAAAACGTTCGGACTTATTGAACCAACAATTTTTTTTGGTAGAAAAAGGGATATGGACCGTGAATCCGGTAGAAAAACAACAACAAAAATCTCTGATTCTATCGCTTGTCCTTGACGTGTCACCCCATCTAGTGAAACATCTACGCTTGTGTGTAACAAAAGTAAATATACAATAAATACACAATAACAAAGTTTATACAAAATATACAACAATTACCATCCCGTACATTATTCCTTCTCACACCCATACACACAGGACACAGTTCAATCACATTCTATATAATATTAAACAGCTTGGCCTCGAACTACTATATATCAAAACCAACAACATTGTTGTTGGTTTTGGCTATACATTTGTCAAAATCACACTGTCGGTGGTTACTGAAATTCATATCGCGCTATACACAATCCACCTCCAACAGTAATCTCCGGGTAAAACATAAATGTATACAAAACCAAAGGTAGCACTCAAAACTACCAAAACCGAAAAACACTCGTCGAGTATAACAAAAACCCAAGGGCTAAGAAATAGGATTAGGGGTGTAACCCTATTTCTTAGCCCACACGGTCCCCAGACCTCACACCGTTGGATTTCTACGTCTGGGGACCTGCTAAGCAATTACTGTACGCAACAAAAGTACCCACAATAGAAATTTTAATTGAAATGGTAAGCGCCACATTTAAAAAAATGAAAAAACTCGCACAACAACCTTGGAGATAAGAAAAATGTACCTTATTGCATGCATACGGAGTGGAGAAGGTCATTTAAAACAAAATTTAATAATTGAAGTTGATTAAAAATGTATCAATAACTTAAAAGGTATATTCTTAAACCTGGCCCCGGCGAAATAGTATCTCTTAAGTTCACCACAAACTGAATGATTTCTATGACATGTAGCATACCGCTGGAAAGGGCATAATCTAGAGAAGTTTTTAAAACAAAAGTTATTTCAAAACAATTGCTAGTTTTTTTTAATGCATATAGAAGGTAGACATTTTTATACTTCTATACATTTTTTAAGATTTGGAAGCCCATAACTCATTTTTCTTACACCGATTGTATTAACAAATAATTTATTTAGAATAAAATCACATTGCAGAACACAATAAAGGTTATTTCGTGTCTTTACGTCTAAAAACAAAAAAGTTATGACCATTTAAAGGTAACATTTTCGATCATTTAAAAAAAAACTTAAAAATATCATATCTCAGTTACCGTGAAACTTTGGGCATCGGTTCCATGGGATGAAAGCTTCCAAAACGTTGTCGGTCCACCTGCCAAACACCCTGTATTATATGAACTAAAAAAAATGTTTTAATTAATTTGAAGTTCTTACATATATGCTTCGTTTATAAAACCTATTTCATCCAAAAGTATGGTCCACATCTAATTTTGGAAGCAATTTTATTTAGTGATATAAAAAATTTTCGCACTGCACATATAACTAATTTTTAAAATTTGGAAGAGAAACGGCCCGCATATAAATTTTGTAAATAATCTGATTATCTTAAAGCTTCATTCATATAGACTATATCTTCGTTAACTACACACTCTATTATTTTTTTGAAGTATTCGGACACAGGATCGAGAAGCTGTACATACATAGGTATATACATTTTTGTATATGTGACCTGTGGCCCTATTCTGGCTTTCCCTGGGAATAGGGAATTGGGAAAAATATTTTCATAGCATTTTTGTCTAAATTGTATTATTCTGGCCTACTGAGGGAACATGTTCCGTGCTAATATTTTCGAAACAACGTTAAATGGGAAAATATTTTTCCCTATAAAAATTTTGTGGAACAAAAGTTTCCCAATTCACTTGGTTTTGAAAATTTTTACACTAAACTTATTCTTGCAGTAGGCCAGAAAAATACAATTTAGACAAAAATGCTATGAAAATATTTTTCTCAATTCCCTATTCCCAGGGAAAGCCAAAATAGGGCTACTGGTGTATGAAGAGGGCTTTAATCGCATTAAGTTGAGTTTACTAATGTTATCATTGTTATCACGTTAATGTAATCGTTTCTGTTGATATTCTACTTTCTCTTCATTTTTAGTAAACTTTTCTACAAATTATGACTTTCTGGTTTTCATCATGTGAAAGAGCGGCTCACACTATCCGAATCGGCAAAAAAGTGGAAAAAGATTTTTTTTGACACCTAAGCCCCCTTTTCATAGACGAGGGGTCCTATTCTTGAGTTCCACATTCATTTTCCTCATGTGGAAATCTGTCAAAATTTATAAAAACGTTCGAAAATTGTAATTCATGTATTCTTGAATTCCCTACTAATGGAAAAAATTCCCTACTAAGAGGAACTACTTCCGAATGGGTATTATGTATGTGGAAAAATTCCCCATGCTAGTTATTTGACGTTTATGTTATTTTAAACATTTGTTTCATTATAAATAATCGTTTTTCACTTTTTGTGTTACTTTAATTAATTATAAATAAAAACAAAAACTAGTTTTATTTTATGTACTTAAAAAAAAAAAAAATTCCGAATGACTCAAGAATATAGGGCCCCAGGTCACATATGTATATTTCGTATATACATTTTTTGAAAATAACTAGTTTTTCTTGTTTGTCATATCGCTTATATCCGCGGAGGTAATACTTTCTTTTTTGAAATTTGGAAGTGATCGAACTCCAGGCTGTATGAAACAAGTATATGAAGAATTTCTTCAAAATTTATAATTTTTATAAGTTGATTTTTTAATTGACTCATTTGCTGATTTAATACCCAAATATCAGTGAATGGAATGGGGTATATTTATATTTGCCGAATCATATTGAAATTTCTGGTCCGACAATATTTTATTATAAATAATGACGTAAATATAAATATTTAATAACTGTTATTATAAATTAAATAGAAGCTTTATGAAATTGAAAACTTTACGAATTAAATAGAATACATCGATATGGCCGAGATATTGTATCGACATTACTTTCAATATCGAGTCCACCAAGCACTGTGCAGGTGTATGATAATAAATTCCATAACCGACTGATTTTCATAAAAATAGAAACTTGTGTGTTTATCTATTTTTTATTCAAGCCAAGCAGGCGGTGCTGTTTAGGACCGTTTGTTTTGGTTGACATTTGGAGTTTAGGCTGCGGGCCAACTCGAAACTTTTTTTGTGGAGAGTGAATTATTTGAAAGTCTTATGCCGAATAGACGTATTGTAAAGTTATTTGTTCAAACTAATACATCATTCAAATAAGTCAAACAAATCTACAATAACCCTACTCAAGAAAAGACTGATTGTAGACTTTCACATAAGTCGTTGTTGCATGATTGGGATTTTTAAATAAATTTTGAGTGTTATCTTTCTAAAATTTTCGAAATCCGTAAAATAATTGCAGTCACGAGAATTGTTTATTCTTGTCTAATTTGACTAAAGTTTCATTGTGTTATTAAACTGACACTGGTAATTGGGCTTATTTACCCTCAAGTGTTTTAAAATATCAAGTCAATATGTCAAGTTATATCAATTGTAATGGTGTATTCTGATTATTCCGTATATTGGTCTATTTCAGCACTCTCGAATATACGGAACAATCACAATACACCATTACAATTGATATAAACCAAAAGTAAAAAAAATATAAAAATTCATGAATTCGAAAAGTTAATTGTTAAAAATAGAATATAGATGGAAATGTGAAAGAATCAAAAATTTCGTACGCTATGCAGTAATTCGCTAGTAGTACAACTACATGGTATTGCACTATATATATAGACAATATTTCAATGTAATAAACAACATCAGTCGTCGCGACCTGATGAGAAGACTGATTTTTTCAAATCATTAGTCTCATCTGTTCGAAACTGATTGTTGTGATTCTTACACATTAGTCATCTATAAGTCAAAAAATTCAAAATGTCAAGTTAGTTGAAATAAGAGCCTTGCATCTGATCTTTGGTTCAGGCACTTTGAATGAAATGTAATGACGACTTGCGAAAATGGCGAGACATGAGATCAATTTAAAAACACACTAATGTCGGCTATAATGTAATCCGTTTGTTAATTTCGCATTTCCTATAGGTTCAAACGAGAAATGATTATATAACGATTTATTTAGCTTTGTATATACGAAAGTTTATACCCAACACCATACAAATGGTGTTCTAACCTATCTATAAACTCAAAAATAAACCAAACCCATGAAATCTATAATAAATATCTGTCGATTAGTCAACAGTCACCACAACAATTTAATTCCAGATATTATCCATGTGTATAATAGTTCTTGCCTTAGTGTATATACGTACATACATAATAACCCAAAGATGAAGAAATTTTACCAAAAACAACAACCTCAACATGTATATGTATACTAAACATACTTCTATACATAATATACGTACATCAAACGTATTTTGCTGGTTGTATATAACGACCAAAAAATAAAATTTCGATCGATCGATTTTCATTTGGAATATGGGGTTTTGGGTACGACGAAAATCATGTAATAATTGTGTGATTATCGGTAATAAAATTTCGAAACTGGAAGAAATACAATATTATTCGCCTTTCGACATTTATTCGTATTAAAGAATTGCTTTCTCATTCCGCCTATATACGTCAGCCATATAAGCAGGCGAGAGAGATAAATAATTTCTGAAAAAATACTCTGCAAATAATTTCTAAGGTGGTAACTATGGGCGAGTATCATTACATCATGAATTTTATAGATATTTTGGCTTTTTTAATCAATTTAGTTACTTTAGCCAACAATTATATATTTTTATACTCCCTTATCATGGTTTTAGATAAAAATGTATTTATTTATTGTTTTTTATGTGTAATGTATATAAGAAATAGCGTTCACGTAATAATTAAAAGGCAAAATAAGGTAAATATTATGTTTATACATTTTGTGTGCTTCTTGGTAATTATGCACAGCAAACAGCTAATTTGGGCAAGAAAATGTTATATTATCTATAGTTCTATTGTTGTATTATTGAATTCTGGCAGATCTTTTCTTCTGTTCGTCTGACATTCTTATTGATGAAAATTTTTCACGCCTCAGAAAAAGACACTTTTTTTGACAAAAACACAAAGATTTTTTTTCCTTTATTAGTAAACTCCTAATTTCCTAATTTATTAAAATGTATCGGAGCTACGATTCTTAATACAATTACACATAAAATAAAAATAAACTACTTATAATAAATTTAAATCATGAACTTAACTTTATAATATCGACCAACTAAAGTATGTACAACAATTTATAATTAGCCTAATTTTGTAATTAACAAGAAAGGAGCTACGAAATAAATCATAAAAAATTCGCAATATTCGACTATCATTAATTGGGACTCATAGAAAAAATAATTGAGGTTAAAAAAAGAAAAAAAAAAGTTTTAAATAAAAAGTTTGTAAGAATAGTCCAGTAAATGAAGGAGGTAAAAAGGCCAAACCTGTAAGTTATTAGTTGCAATTTTCATTTTCTGGTGATAAGTGGCATTTGGTATCTCAATAAAAAAGAGACCGAGTTTTCAAGAAAACATTCTGTTGTAGGGGGAGAAAATGGCCCCAAAAGACTCGGAACATCGGTTTTCGGCAAATATCTCCCAAAATATGGCAGTTAAAGAATTTTTGTTCAGATAAGAATTGAAGACCAGTTAATTTTCTACAAAAATGGTCCAAGTGATTTTTTCGCAACATTAATATTTTTTTGCAAAAAGTCGGGTTGAAAAATTCAAAATTTTGAGACTCATGAAATATGCAAGTTTTTTACAAAATTTTAGTTGGGGCAGTGTTGCAAATACATCATTTTCAATGTTTTGGACTGTGAAAACCAATTGTAGATGGCGCCACTACAATCCATCCACTATGGCAAAATCCTCGGGGCTATAAATGGGAAACGCCGTAAACCATGTAATTTTCAAGAATTTTTATGTTCCCGAGCGTCTTCTTTTTCGCGGAGATGAGGGCTAAAGTTATACCTATTAGAAAAACAGACCATAAGATTAATTACAGCAAGATGGACCCCCCCCAAATTGGCGAAAAACTAGCGAAAATCATTTTTGCCCATATGACAAACTATTGTCCAATGAGGTTTTTCCTAACGAAAACTATAATCTCTAAAGAGTAAAGAATATTTACCCATAATACTCAACAACAATTTCTTGCAGATTCTCGGCAAATTTTTGCAAATTTTTTTGCAACCTTCCGGATCGAGGTTTTGGAATAAAGAGTTATAAAGTTTCTTTAAATTTCACTTATTATAGAAAAATATATAAAAATACATTGAAATTATGACATAAATCTGTTAATCACCAGTCCCCGTCACAAGACTCCAATAATAGTCCTTGGTGATCAACGTCGCCCTCGACAACAACTCCTTCTGGTTCTAGAGTTTCCTCTAGTTCTACCTCTTCGGATAACGTATCTTGGCGGTCTTTATAATTCGAATACTGGCGGGACTCACATGAACCACAAATAGATGAGCATGGTATCCCTGCTTACTTGCATGAACATGTTCCCTTACATTGACAAAATATCATCTTTATGAGTTCCGGAACCGCTGGCTCTTTAGAGGTTTGGACCGGCATGAGTATACCCCCTACAAGTTTCCATCCCCATTTTTCTGGTGACAGTTCGTTTCCGAGCCACTGCTGGACTTGCAGATATACCCGATAAAGGTGTTGTCTTGCAGCTTCAGGTGTGGGTGGCAAGGTTGCTAGTTTAAGCGCGGTTTGATTTCTGTATCTGTCTCTGGTGAATCGGTTGAAGATCTCGTATCTAATTTTGGTCAGGGTTTGTGTAACATCGACGCAATGACAGTTTGCCCGTCCTGAAATACGGCCTCGTGGGGAAGATTATGGTTTTTAAAACTTTCAATGACCGCTTCCAGTCCCGTGTTTCTTTTCTTCGTAACCTTTTCCTCTTAGTTGGTGACTATAGACAACAAATAAAGCACACACGCGACGAACGACGGAAGAAATGAAAGTAATGAAATTATAGCATTACGTTTAGGACTCGGTTTTTTCCCCACGTATCAATGAGATGACTTTATATACATTGTTGGAAAGGTGGGAATTCCACCTTTACACTAGTCAAGGTGTCAAAACGTCAGTAGTAAAGTGCCGGGAGAAAAAAGCCACGAAAAAAAAAATGCATTTTTTTCTTGAGCACGCGTTTTCCAAATTTATTGGAAAATGGCCGATTTAGTGAAAAAAATTAGTTACACAGCTGAAAAGTTCGACATTCTCAGCTTTCAAATGATAAGTCATAGAGACCACTCCGATCATGTATGAATTTTTAATTGGTGGTTGTTCACAAAATTTCCCCGCACTCCAAAAACAGCATAAAATTGGGATTTACCAAACAAAGTTTTAATCAAAATGGAAGAAAATTGACGAATTTCACAGATTACAAAGGAGACCTTCTGAGACTCATAATCAAGAAAATTTGGAGAAAATTAGTGCAATCCAAAAAAAAATAGGAACAAATTCCTGGCGAGGTCAAAACTGCGCGTGAGCAGAAAGTTTGACCCGTTTTTCCAATATGGCCAAAGAGTCAAAACGTGACTCAAGTCACAGGGTATGATAGCGGTAGATTTCCTCTTTCACTTGAACTTTGAATCATGAGAAAATATGTATTTTCAACAAAGTTATTGAATGATTTGTCCGCCCGCTCATGTGTAAATGCAAGGACTGTGCTCTCCGGCATACAACACAGAAACTCAATATTCTAAGTGCGCTTGGGCCCGTTTATCTCGGAAATGGTCAATTTTTTGGAAAAGTCATTAGGACCATTTTTGTAGAGAATCAACTGATCTTCAATGTTTATCTGAACAAAAATCACTAACTGCCGTATTTTGGGAGATATTCGCGGAAAATCGATTTTCCAGGTCTTTTGGGGTCATTTTCTCCCCCTACAACAGAATGTTTGAAAACTCAGTCTCATTTTTAATGAGGTACCAAATGCCACTTATCACCAGAAAATGAAAAGCGCAACTAATAATACAGGCCGAACCCTTCATTTACTGGACTAGTAACCAATCTTTTAATAATCTACAAAATTCATGAAGATTATTTGTTGCAAAAATTGTGGGTCGACTATAAAATTTCGGGGCTGTATATGTATAGAATCTTTTAAAATGTTCCTTATTAGAAAGGGAATTCTTAATCTATTTGTGTTACGTATACTGTACTATATGTTACGCTACTCAAATAATTATCTACACGATTGCCGCTAATTATATAGAAAGCTTTTAACACTTTGAAAACATAAAGGTACCGAAGGGGTAAAATTTTTAAATAAACAAACAACGGAAATGATGGCACAGTTTTTGGCAGAAAGTTAATGATTTGCAAAACTGCTTTCTGAACTGAGAACAAAAGGTTTAATATTTGATAAGTCAATACCACCCCAGCATGCAATTCCATATTGAAGGCGAGAATCAACTAGAGCGTGGTATAGGCACTTCATGAATTCAGGACTACAAATATTTCTCAAATAGTAAAATGACCGTAATGTCATCCTCAACTTACTCTTTAAATTATTCACATGCTCTTTGAAATTTAGTTGCGAGTCTAAGTGTAACCCCAGATATTTAAAGGAGTTCACGGTTTCGATTGGAACGCAATGGGAATCACAAATATTCTGTGTACAAGAAAATTAATGATAAATAAGGTTTGAAGGGGGGGGTCATGAATTGTACCACCTAAATAAAAGTTCATTATTTTTGACTTGCAGCTCAGTATCATATTATGTACGTAAACCCATTTTTTTAGCAAAGCAATGTCTTGATTAATAGCATGACTAACAAATTCCATATTTGGGCCCGAATACAATAAGGCCATATCATCTGCAAACGCGACAACAGACCCACACAAATCAATGCTAAAAATTTCGAATTCAATTTTCGATTTTACGATCGTGAATTTTTTATTTTCACAAACAGGGAAAAAGAAAAAACTAATGCTGTTAAAATTTGAGTGAATTAAGGTATTTCTAACAGTATCATCAATGTGAACGTTTTCTTCATTCGCAACCAAAATGTCGTAAGGTGCGTTGACAAAAAATTCATTAAAAATATTGACAGTTTTAGACGGATCAGTTTCAATTCTGTTATCACCAACATCAATTGATGGAATTGTGTTATTGCCTGGTATATTGTTCAAAATGCCATTAAAAACATTCCATTAGATTTTAAGTCTACAGCGGAACCAAACTTAGTTTTAAGAAACCGTTCTTTGGTTTGTGGAATTAAATATTTTAGTTTGGCATTTACGCTTTGAATTTTTGTATTTAGCGCCGCATTATTTTGATTATTTCTCAATTTTTTGTCTAAACTGTTTTTACAATTAATTAAATTCAGTAATGAATTTGTCATCCATAGTTTAATATTGAAATCGCGCCTTGGGAGTTTTATGATCAATTTATTATTATTCAATTCAACGGTAAGTTTATTAATAAAAATCGAATAGGCCAAATTTTGAACATCACTAGAGAATACCGAAGTCCAGTCACAAAACGTCAAACTTTCTGATAAATTTCTAAAATCAATTCTTGTTTGCCATCAAGTTTTATATCGCGGGATATTCTTAATTGACTGTGTCATTTTAATGCTAGCATAATAGTGTTATGATCAGTCACATGTAGATCTAAACTTTTAACCTCAAGAGAGAATCTGAAATGAAATGTTTTAGAAAAAAACATGATCAATACACGTATTTGAAGTTGCCCTAGCAACACTATTCATTAAAGAATCCAGACCAAAAGAAGCACACAACAATAAAAAATTATCCTTCAAAGATGAATCCTGTAACAAATCAATATTAATGTCACCAAGTAAAATTTTGTTTTTTGATTTATCTGTAACAAGGAAATTATTTAATTCATTAAAAAAGATATCTGTTGAAATAAAATTCAATCTATAAACTAGAATAAAACAAAAACTAGTATTCTCAATATAAACTATTAATTTAATAGCGTCCGCTGATGAAAAATTTAAAGCAGAAAATTGAAATTTAAGTATTGACCCCTAATAAAGCCAGCAACGCCAGCAGATCTATACGAATCATTACAATTAGCAAAAAACGTATAATCAGATAAATTATAATTATTGAATTCCAAACTCGAAATCCAGGTCTCAGTTAAAAAAAATTCTATCCAAATTCTTAACGAATTAATATTAGACACAAAACTATCGATGTTTTTACGAAGACTCCTTATGTTTTGGGGTCCATTAAAATGATATTTTGTCCGAAAAGCCGAAAAAATCTTAAAACAATTTAAATTCACGGACGATTTTAAAAATTCTTCTTATGAATAATAAAGTACTAACTTATTACGTAAACAATAACAAAACGAAAATAGGTTGGTGCTTTAGATAATAGAACATTAATAATTAAAACGACTTTACAAAGCCCACCATTGCCCAAGATAAAATGATAAATTTTGTCTATTGATATAAATGCGTCGCAGAAAAAATAAATTTCGGTGAAATATCCTACAGTCCTTAATTTTCCTTATATATGTATATAGGTTGTCTTGCAAGTGGCTGACACGAATGGTACGGTTGGATTCGTTTATCACAACGATGATGCCTTTATTTGTACCAATTCACACGTAGAGGCATCTCTGTCAAGTTCTAAAAGCTTCTACCAAACTATGTAAAAAAACCAGTGGTTAGAATTTTGTGTCGCAAGCGTTAGAAAACATATATAGTTTTATCATCATTTGCCGTGTTTCTTTATACCCATTGATCCGGATCAGTGCAAATTTTATATGAAAAACCGGATCCAACTTTTGTTTCAGATCACAAATTTTGATTTGAAATCTAGTAAGCGCAGTAAGTAAGTTTGTTCTAATCACTGGTTTGAGAGATATAACAGTTTCTTTAGCACCAAGTACTTCAGTGTGCTTTCGATAAAATAAACCGATTGCAGCAAACCTCCAAAACTCAATTTGTACCGAAAAAAATGTTACATCTTATGAATTTTACAATTTCCGGTTTTAAACGTACCACACTAATTGATCCTCAAATAGGAAACATGAAGCACCCTGTAATTTTTGAGGGGAATAATAAATATGATAAATTCATTCCAGGATTAGTGACCTCTACCTGCTAGATATCTTTTATATATCTTCTTATTTCAGTTTTTCGAAATTTTTAAGGATTTTGTTGTTAAGTACTTTTAATTTCTGAATTATAAGTTGTCGGGTGTTTATTCGAAATTTTTTCTCTCAAAATTTCAATTTTCAGTAAGTGTATCAACACCAACCCTTGGGAAAATCAGCAATAAATTATTATTTCCTCACTCCTTTATTCTCTTTTATTTAAACTCAAATAGGACTAAGGTAAGGTCATTAGAGCCAATTTCGTTAAGTGGTCTGAAATTTTATTATTGCGCTCGTATATATACAGGCCCTTTTTCTTGGCCAGGTGTTGCTAAATCCGCAGTTCCACACTTTAATTCTTTCAGCGTGATTCTTTCTTCGTTTCACTTCGTGATTCTTTTTTCGTCAATATTTTTTTTTGGTTCACTGATTTCTTCGCACTATTACGTAATAAATATTTCAAGGACATCTTGTTTATTTGTCGTTTTTGGGTTAATTTTAGTTTAATGTTTGCTTCGAGTGCAAAAAATATATTTTTTCAACCAAGGAAGCAATTTTCGCAGCAAATAATAAATATTTTTTACTATACGAATAAATCAAAAAACATAATTTTACGCACATACGTAAAAAAGAAAGGCTATATTAAAAAAAAGGTGTACCAAAAAAATCGTTCGGATTGTTTTGTTTGCTTATAATAAAAAATAGAAATAAAAATGATTAATTTAAAATATAATTTATATTTAATTTAATATATAATTTAAAATAAAATATATTAATTAAATATTACAGTTTTAAATTAATTATTTTTATTTTTAATATGTATAAGCAAACAAAACAATCAGAATGAATTTTTTGGTACCCCCTACAAATGCGCAAAAAAATCAAATGTGGACGTCGATTGATTTTTTGAAATCAGAGAATCACGCTGAAAGAATTAAAGTGTGGCGAAGCCCAATAGGGTGATACTTGAGCTCCCTGTCCCTTGATTTAACCTTCAAGTATCCATTGTTCTTGAATCAAGAAGGCATAATTGAATGAAAGTAAGTATTGTAGTCTTTCCGGCGCCATTCTAAAAGTGATGAGGACGTTTTCTCATACATGTTTATTCTGACCCTACCTAGAGAGGAAAATAGTTTAAACAATAGAGCATCTTACTTTGGGAGATCACGATACAGTGCGGGATTTTCCCCTCATTCAGACTCCCCAGATCAATGTTTTCCAGACACGCCAACTCTGCCGCCAGATTGTCGAACTTGTTATCTAGAGAACGCACAGCTTTAGGTCTGCGAGCTGTGTTTAGGTCTTTGACCTATTGTTTTATAGTTAAAATAGTAAATATTTCATTATCTCATTCTCTTTCTTTCATTAATGGAGCCGGTTCCGGGATCTGAAATTTTATGTTTCGCTTTATATTGAAAATGAGAAGTAAAATAACACATCAGGAAAATTTACGTGAACTATTCCCAATTTTTTTTTATAATAATTTAAATATCGAGCAAATTGAAATTGAGATGAAACAACCACTTAACTTGAAAGTTAAAGAATTGTTAAAGATCGCAAATTTTTTCATGGTTTTAGAACTCATCTCATCACATTTTTTTATGTTTAAGATGCGCGAGAAAATTAACATATCACACTCAAATTTTTAGAGCCAAATAGATTTTACAAAAGCTATGCACATACTTGTAGTATCAATCTTGATAGTTTCGACTAAATGGTTATGACGTTTTCAGAGTTTGCTGTACCCATGATATCTACCATACAAGAATTTTTAGACTTCATTATTTAAACGTTCCGCTACGTATTCCGATATTGCGGCAACCCAAAAATTATGCGCAACACAATATAACACAATCACAAAAGTGCGACAAACGCAATTGTTAGAAATGAATTCAGAGAAGAAGAATTGTACTACAAACAATTGTACACAGAAATAATTGTACACTGAACAATTCATCGAAAAATCAAATATGCGAAAGAAAGAAACAATTCATCGAAAAGACTCGTAATGCATATTAAAAAATATTGATCAATTTTCTCTAATTGTTCAATTTTGTGATATACGGAAAACAAACCAGGTCAACTTCAGATAAAAAAAAATTGTATCGATATTAAGCAGAATTTGAAGCGAATCATTGTGAGGAGGAGCATTATTTATTTAAATCAAATTGGATTGTTATAATAATTCGATCATCTCGGGCAAATAGTGTGTTGGATTTGAGTTTAATTTTGAAAATCTGATTCAATTACACACTAATTGTCGCAAAAAATTGAAAACCTGTGTTAAATTTCCATAAATTCAACTTATCTGGCACGCAATGGTTCGATCACCCATTTAAATGCCAAGTAATTCACATAAATTTGTAATTTAACATAGATATGCAATAACTCTTACTCTGTCTAGAACAGAAAGCCGCTTGGCAATTTCTTGAGTAGGAGCTGAGATATGAATATTCTCGCCAAGTGATGCTCCAAAGTCGACAAATACGCTTGAACATTATATTTCCCAAGCAAATAACCATTTTCTTTATAAGCCCAATCATCATGAAAATCCATCTGAATAGTCTCTAGACTGTAGTATGTTTTAGCCAAAAATTGGTTTCCAATTTCTTCAGTTTGGCCTTTTGTATCATTTTACACTCCATCCTTTCAATGTACTCCAAGAGTTATTGTTAAATTTTAGTTAAACCTGTAACACCTATTTGGAAGAGAGGCTAGCGATTGATTATTAATATTCAGAGGGAAAAATAAACAGCATTTTTTTGTTTCCCCTGTATGACGGTGTTCTAATTGTCGGAAGATGAAGATCGCTTGGTTAAATAATGCCCTGGATTTTATACAAATTTGAATGTATTGAAAAACAAAAACCTGCTATTGATTTAATTGAAACTTTCTCATTGCTACCAAAGCAAGCTTTGCACTTTGAACTTTTACGGCGATTGGGGCTTATAAAGAAAATGGTTATTTGCTTGGGAAATATATTGTTCAAGCGTATTTGTCGATTTTGGAGCATCACTTGGCGAGAATATTCATATCTCAGCTCCTACACAAGAAATTGTCAAGCGGCTTTCTGTTCTAGATAGAGAAAGAGTTATTGCATATCTATGTTAAATTACAAATTTATTTAAATTACAAATTAATTGAATTACCTGACATTTACACTGATTTTTAAAAAATGGGCGATCGAACCATTGCGTGCCAGATAAGTTGAATTTATAGAAATTTAACACAGGTTTTCATTTTTTTGCGACATTTAGTGTGTAACATCTTTTAGATTCAGATTTTGCTTCTGGAGAAATGGCATATTATACCATAATCAGCTAATTTTTTGCAAACTTTTTTGAGTTTTCACATTTTCACATTTTTTTCATCATGATTTATAATCTTTTTCAAAATCTACTAAACATCGATATAATTTTATTTTGTTGAATAATTGTAAAATATTCATTTAAGAAATCTTATGTAAGTACAGATTTTCAACAGGAACTTTAAGGTGAAAAATTTTGTTTCGATGAATTGTGTTTTCGATGAATTGTTTTTTCCAAAATTGTTTTCACGCACATTTGGTTATTGTAAAATTGTAGTTTTCATATTTGTTTTTCGATGAATTGTTTGTCGCATAATTGATTATCACAGAATTTTCGGGGAATCGATATTGCGACCTTTTTGGGGTTGACACCTGAAGGACTGAAGCACATGATTTTTGTGAATTTGTCAGCATGAAAATAAGTGGTAAAAATCGAATTAAAACATTGAAATATTTTGTATCAAAAAACATTTTTATTGATACGAAGTATTCCCTCCCCTAGCCTGAATGACTGTATCCATTCGATTTGTCATTGATTTCACCAAAGTGTTCGCCAAATTTTGAGGTATCACCTGCCATTCCTCTGCGATCGCCTGTTGCAGCTCCTGGAGACTCATTGGAGCAATATCTCTGGTTTGAACTCTTTTTTCAGCTCGTCCCATAAGTGTTGGTGGGATTGGGGTCCCGGCTATGAGCTGGTTACTCCATAACAGGCACATCCACCTCTTGAAGGTACTTCAAGATAAGGTGAACCGGAAACGGCTGATATAATATACCAGTCCGTTTCCGGTTCGCATTATCCTGCATGAACAGAAAGTTTTCACCAATAAACCCTGAAAAGGTACGACGTACTCCTCGAGTACTTCCTCAATGTACCGTTGAGAAGTCAATCCTCTTAATCGGCGGCCAGTATTCGCTCCGTATGTGAACACAAGATCTGTCTTTGACTCCAGTGACTAGACTCCCCGGAACATGCATGATCCACCGTCACACGAACCCGTTCTTTCAGGGAACATTGTGCAAATCGCTCGATTTCGCAACGAAGTTGTCACAAGAAAGTAGCCATCACGCAGTGTTGAAACACGAGGTTGGCTAGATCCTTGTCGCCGGCTGTAGCGGCCAGTTTCATGCTATCTCGAGCATCGTCGAGCCACTTCACTTTGGTTCTGCCCCGCATCAATTAGTGCAACTACTTGGGCGGCTACCTTTGGTGTGGTATTCATTCTTGTTCCGGATGAAGACGTAATCGACAGAAGACCGTTCAGGCTAAACGTTAATAAGCGAATGATGACAATTCCTTTAAAACGTACACTTTTATACCTGCCACAAGTTCCGTAACTGGTGCTATCTGGAACGAGCGTTTTCGGGTTGTTGTGTTCTATTGTTGTTATTGTCCTGGTTTTGAACAGACAATACACACGTGAAATCATTAGATAGGTGATGAAATGATCTTTGACTTGACATACTTTGATTTAAAAAAACATTTCGATTTGCGAGAAAAATTAAAAAATAACGAAAAAAATGCATCTGTGCGAATTTTTTGCACCCAAGTGCATATGTGTGTATATGGAAAAATGTTTTCTACTATGTATTTCGAAATATTTGTATATGGATGGAATATAATATAATTACAATTGTAAAGTTTACGACAAATTAAAATTGAGAATTTTTCTTTTTCAATGCTGATGGAGTGCTTAGTACTGATCACAAAACTGTTGCTTAGTCGAACACATTTCATACGATATACCACTTGATTATATTCTAAAGAGCAAAATATAACTGATTCCAGCGCCACAACGGTAGTTTTGAGTACAAAGGTGCTTCAACTAAATTGCTGACATTCTTCAAGACCTTGAATTATATGCGACACGTATATATCCTAAACCAAAGAAATAATTTACAACCAGTGCCAAAACGGTAGATTTGTTAAATAAATTAATGAAAATATATTATTGCTTCGCCCAAAACCTTTAAAACCAAAAATGAGTAAAACTTATCTGTTAACAGTGAAACAGAACTAAGAACTTTTCAATACATAAAATACAATAAATTAATAATAAACGGTGAATTTATCAACTATAGCGCTGATGACAAAATAGTTGCTTATTCCATCCCTTTCAGACGATATACCACGTGATCATATGGGAAATGAAAAATATTCAATTAATCCCAGCGCTGCAACGGTATTTTTCAGTACTACTAGCATCAGTTACATTTGTGACATGATAAGCGACGCATATTCCAATTCAATTAATTTTCTAAAATATTATTAAGAAAATGTAATCACAATAATTGTTTCCGGTGAATAGTTTATAACAGCAATAGTGTAGTTGTTTATATAGGGTGACTGATAATTTTGATTATAATAGACGTTATGTAATATTTAACTCAATTTATCAATGCTTAGTGTAACATTGAACATTTATTTTCAATTCGATTCAAACGATTTCATTCATCAATCTTTACGTTTCTTACAATTTGAAATTTTGTTATAAAGTGAAAAATTTATCGGTATGTATAGGTGTATTGTATCGACTTGTAAAAGTTTTACGAGAAAAATGAAAAATTGAAAACTCATTGACGGTATTATACTTTCACGAGTATATATTCAACGCTACTCGTATCTACCTTGCATACTTGAATAGGATTTCGTTTTCTGCGACATTTTCTTGCAATAAACCAATTTTAGTAATTATACTTGAAATTTGCTTTGTGGACATTTATTATTCATTAGATTTGTGTATTTAGAGTGGTATTATGCGGTTGATTTTATAAAAGAAACTTTTTTTATTTGTCAATGGATTTTTGATTCTTTGTGCGGAACTATGGAACCATCTTCATAATAAATTTGAATGAAAAATGAAATATGTACAGTAAATTTATAAATGGAAATTATTTCTTATTTTCATGTTTCTTGGCATATAATACATACGTAAATGGATTAGGTGGTTGGTATGGCATGTGGTGTGGAAAATTATTATATGCGTACACATCGGAATGATGGTTTAAGTCATTTATAATAATTTCGAGGTATAATTTATATTTTTATTGTCAGGAGGCTAAGAGGAGGTTTTTAACCACCCAGTTAGTAGCTATGATGTCCCATTTTATTAATATTCCTCTAGTTTATGTTGAATATAACTTATTTTGATAAACGTAAATTTTATAACTTCACATTCAAACATTGTCGTTTAAATCCTGATAATTTCTAACCAAACTCACCTCACACAAATATCCATCATACTTAGAAATATTATTCTCTTAGACAAGAAAAAAGATTTATATGCAAAATTGGTGTTATTTATAAATTTTCAGCATTGCTCAAAGACAGGAATATTTGAAATATTTAGAAAAAACAAAATTTTTTCACTTAATGAATTCTATTTAACGTCACATAATTAACAGAGGGTAGTCTTACAATGTTTTTAAACTCAAATCATTTTTTAGTTTTTCAACAAAGACGACAAAAATGTTTATTAGAATTTTTGCGTAGCCCGAAAATTTATAAAAACTGTACTATCTTGACTCTTCAGCACTTTTCTTCTGTTTTTGTCTGTATGTTAATTTAGATTTTACATCTCGAACTATTTTAACCCATTCCCGCAAATGACGGCTATAGCCGTCCTGCATATTTTAATTAATAAAAAAAGGAACATCATTCTTACGAAGTGTACTAATGCATTTATTTGTTAATTATTCAGTAATACATCTAAGAAAAAAAAAAGAAACATTCCAGCTAACATATCAATTGTTTTTTGTGCGATTTTTCATGATTATAGCAATTTGATATATTTCCGCCTACAGAAACAAATGACGGCTATAGCCGTCATTTGTCTATATATCACCAAAAAATCGGACGGCTATAGCCGTCATTTGTTTCTGTAGGCGGAAATACATAGAAAAAATGATGTGATGAGCAAATGACGGCTATAGCCGTCGAGAGTTTTCATGGGAAAACTGTGAGAAAATGTGATAATTTTCACTTCCAAACATATAAATGACGCTCAATTTCATATGGCAGTCATAAACAATTGAAAAACAAAAAGTGTGTTTCTGAGCGCGGTCGCCATTTAAAAAGTGTGCGTCAATGGGTTAATCAATAAATATTTGTGGCTGGGTTTGGGATGCTAATCCATTAAAAGGACGGGTGTGAAGTTTGTCTAAATTTGTCCTAAGATCTTATATTGAGAATGTATTAGTGAATCTCTCGCTATAATGAATTTTAATATTCGTAACAATTGCAAATATTAATAGAAAATACAGAAGCAGTTTTGGAATTCGGCGTGAAGTTTGTCTAAACTGTCCTTAAAAAAATCCATGACATCACCAATGGTTACACTCTTCATTACAGCGGCCATCAGAATGGAGGAGAATTTGGAGTTGGCTTCCTAATCCATCGGCGCGTGAAGCACCATATTATCGATTTCCGCCCGATCAACATGCGGATGTGCACGGTCAGACTTCGCACTAAGAAATTTAACATCACGATCGTTAATGTGCATGCACCCACCGAAGATAAATCTGATGACATCAAAGATTTATTCTTTGTCGAGCTGGAGGAAGTCATCAATAACATACCGCATCACGATATTAAAATCATCGTGGGCGACTTTAATGCAAAAATCGGTAGGAGTGCAGAAAATTCATCGCACATCGGTCCTAACAGGCTACATCTAACTAGTAACAACAACGGCCAACGCGTCACCGACCTGGCATTAATGTACAACTTAGTTGTATCAAGTGCGTTTTTCCCACATAAGAGAATCCACAAAGTAACGTGGAGATCGAATGATGGATGAACGGAAAACCAAATTGATCACGTCATGGTGTCTAAGAGACACTCGACCAGTATATCTGACGTTAGATCCTACAGGGGTGCAGACATGGACAGCGATCATATGCTTGTCGTATTTAAATATAAGTGCAAACTGTCATCTACTTTCAACAGACAAGCACAAAAAACCGTTCGATGGAATGTTGATGCTCTAAAAGACCAAACGTCACTGCAGAGTTACCAATCAGCTGTCACTAACTATCTAGAGCGGCCCAGCAACAACGAAGAAGCTCCTTCCAACATCCAGGAGCAGTGGCACACAATACAGTCAGCCATTACCACCGCGGCGCAAAACACTATCGGAAGAAGACCTCCGAGACCCCGCAATGATTGGTTCGATGATCAATGTCGCCTGATCGTCGCAAATAAACAAAAGCTTCGTGAAAAATGGTTGGCTCACAACACTAGAAGCACACATGCAGAATATCTCCGCGCCAGGAAAGCCACGACTAAATACCTTCGTCAAAAGAAAAGCGATCATATGAGATTATGCATCGAAAACATCAACTTCCAAGCGGAAGTAGGAAATTCAAGGGACTTTTTTGCTAATGCCAGGAATCTCACTAAAGACTTCCACCCAAGAAGTACAGCCATTAAAGACGGGAATGGAGAATTGAGAACAAACGTGGCTGATGTTCTCTCAGTATGGCAAACCTACTTTCAAAATCTACTAAATCGGAATGACGACGTGACCCCCATTAGAGCAATAGCTCCTCCAGGTGATGAGGTCTTCGTCGAATATCCCACAGCAGAGGAAGTAGACGCAGCTATTAGTCGATTGAAGAACGGCAAGGCACCCGGTCTCGATGGAATCCCCGCAGAATTAATTAAACTCGGAGGCGCTACTCTTGCAACAAGTTTATACGATCTCGTCGTTTGTATTTGGGACCAAGAAGAGTTGCCGGAGAATTGGAAGACCACACTCATATGTCCGTTGCATAAAAAAGGCGACCGTCTTAAATGTGAAAACCATCGTGGTATAGCTCTATTGAACACTGCTTACAAAGTGTTGGCTAATGTTGTACTTGCCAGACTCATCCCTTTCGCCGAAAACATCATTGGCGACTATCAGTGTGGTTTTCGTCCCAACCGATCGACCACTGACCAGTGTTTCACCATGAGGATGATCTTGGAAAAATGTTGGGAGTACAACATAACCATACATCAATTATATATAGACTTCCGGCAGGCATATGACAGTATAAACCGCGATAACCTTTGGGCCGCGCTCATATGCCTAGGAATTCCAGAGAAACTCGTTTCTCTGTGCAAACTAACAACGTCTGGGTCTGTATGTAGAATTGTAATCGAAGGAACTGTGTCAGACTCCTTCGAAATAACATCTGGTGTTCGACAGGGAGATGCACTCGCGCCTGTGCTGTTCAATCTGGCGCTTGAGTACGTAGTGAGGAAAAGCAACATCGAAACTTCGCGCTGTATATTTAATAAATCAGGCCAAATTCTTGGATATGCAGATGATATCGTACTTCTTGGCCGAAGACCTAGCGATATCAAAGACAGTTTCGTGCCGCTTGATCGCTGCGCAAGAAGACTTGGTTTGAAGGTGAACAGTAGCAAAACCAAATTTGTATCAACACCCAGGAACATCTCCATGATAAATCTCGGAATTGGCGACCATAACTTTGATTACGTTGAAAACTTCAAATACCTCGGGTCAGTTATAACATCATCAAATGACATGCAGGCAGATATAAAAGCCCGAATCGCTGCCGCACATCGAGTTTTCTACGCTCAATCAAAATTATTGCGATCTAGACATCTATCGCAGTCGTGCAAGCTCGCACTTTATAAAGCACTCATAAGACCTGTGCTGGCTTTCGGAAGCGAGAGCTGGACCATGACCACTAACGATTGTAGATTGTTATCAACTTTCGAAAGGAAGGTCATTCGTTCAATCTTTGGTCCAATTAAAGTTGCGAACAATGAATATCGGATTCGCATGAACCACGAGATAAAGCAAATTCTTGGAGGCTGCGATATTATCGGATTCATCAAATCCAATCGAGTTAGATGGCTCGGCCACGTTACAAGATCCCCACAACAACGGATGACGAATAAAGTGTTCCATCAACAACCAGCCGGTGTTCGTCGTAGAGGAAGACCCCGACTGCGCTGGCGTGACGACGTCGAACAAGATCTACATGCACTAGGATGTCGAAACTGGAGGACGAAAGCAATGGACCGAGACGGCTGGAGGACCATAGTGCGGGCGGCAAAATCCCTTCATGGGATGTGAAGCTAGAGAGAGAGAGAGTCCTTAAAAAAATAAAAAAAATAAAAATTAGGATTTTTTAGGAGTTCACTATACTGTACAAAATAGTGAAGTTTGTCCTAAATCCTAAAAACATTTAAATGTGGTAGTTAGTATAATATACTAAATTCGAACAAACCGATTTAACCATTGATTGATTTGTTTTTACGTACTAATGTAGATTGAACTTGCTACAAATTTGATATTACCTAATACTCTAGGAAAAGAAAATGACCACAAAAATTAAATAAATAATAATGAAATATTTATTATGTTTAGTAATATTAGTATCCCAGTTTAATTAAGACAAAATTATAGTTTTTGTGTCAGGTCAGCCAAATTTGCCTTGGAGTACTAAAAACCGAAATTCAATTTTCTGAGACTCCCGAAATCTCCTATAAACCATCATGCAAAGTAACGTCTATTTTAAAATGCGACTAGGTCCTATATATGAGATGACCACGTTTATTTTCGCCAAATTGGGAATTCAGGGTGTTTAGGACAGCCAAATTTGTATTGATCTTCCACAAATCACATATACAGTTTTCCAAAATTTCCCGGGAAAATACTATAATCCGCGTCTCTAGTTGGCATTTATTTAGAGATAGTTCTAGCTCCTATATGTGAGATAAACATGTTTATTTTGGCCAAATTGGGAATTCAGGGTGTTTATTGTTTTTGTAATTTTAGGACAAAGTTAGGACATACTTCACGGGAATTTAAACGGATGATTCCTTGTATAATTTTAAGTAAGGAAGAGAGGATCTAATTTCACCAGCTAGTGATTTCAACAGTCTGCAGGGCATTCAGTTTCTTCAAAAACTACTTAAAATACATATTAAAATCTAACTTATTAACTATTCAAACAAAGCAACCAAAAATGGCATTTTCGTCACCTGTCACTATCCGATGTAAAAAAAACCGTTTCTTATTTGCCTTTGAAGGTTGGTATGAAGGCCTTGGTTTCAATTCATAAGAGACCCTATTTACTTACTTTTGAATCATGCCACAGTTTTCAATCGTACGGAAACTGTTTGTTGGGTCACTCCCAATGTACCGGCAAGCTCTTCTTGCGTTTGAGTCCGATCTTTATCGAGCAATGCCTCTAATTAATCGTCTACGAACTTTTTTGGCTGTCCTAAGCAAGACTTATCTTTAAGACTGAAATCATCATTTTTGAAGCGTCGAAACCATTCTCTACATGATTTATCGATTGAAGCATTGTCATCTTAAACTGCCACAAGCTATCGATGTGCTAGTGCTACACTGTTTTTTCCAATTAAAACAAAAAATTAACACTTTCCGCAAATGCTGTTTAGTTATCACAAAATCCGACATATTCAACACCGTAAAAAAACATGTTTTATATGAAACTCAAAGCAATACAAACTGAATTTTAACGGCCGATGTCTAATCTGTCTGAAACAACGGAAATCAGCTGTCTCTATAAAAAATTTATCATAGTCAGAGCCACTTTTTGAAAACGGACCGAATTAGTTTTTATTCCTATTATATTGTTCACATATGCCGACGCCCTCGCCTTCTAAAGATTTCTGAAAGTCTATACTATACAAAGGCCCAACACCAAACACATTTTGTCTGAAACTGCAATTTAACAAGGAACTGTATATTCCTTACTTTATTCAGGGATCGTCATAAAGAAAAGTACACTGCTGGGAACCTCGATTCGGGGCAAACTTTGAATTTTAAATTATAGAGTAAATAGATTAAAATATAAAAGCACTGACAATTGATAGGGCTTGGATATTTAATGGATATTTAAATCTGATGTATTATCTGATATCCACAACCGTGTAAGATCGTAAATCAATCATTTTCAACGCATCTGTCGAATTTATATTGATTGATTTGTGACCAAGCGTACCTATTACTCTCGTTTGCTACCAAACTTTTGAAAAAGCCTTTGAATATCATATACAATTATTTCTAACCAACTTTCATGTAGATATAAAATTAGGGAAGAACTAGAAAGCACACCACTCCCATATTACTAAAATAACATATAAGAAAATTTCCTTATAATTTAATAATATTAATAAAAATCGATGCCAATTAAAATAATTAAACGTTTTTTTTGTATTTGCTGTTCTTTATGTTTTTGCGCTACACAAAAAATATTTTGATTTGGGTTAAATTAATTTGCAATAGACAATTTCTTACTATAATGAGTGTGTGTACAAAATATATAAGAAATGAGAAAAAAAAACTGTATCAACAAATTCGTCGACGACGATGAATAATTCAATTCAATTTAATTTAAAAATATTTATAAAAAAATGGGAAAATACTGTAGGCGAGTCTTGCGTTCGTATAAAGTATACAAACAAATCAATTATCGGGAATTCGCGATGTAGTCTGGGTTCTAGGTGTAATTTTATCGATCATTTAGTATACACAAATGAAAAGCTACAAATCTATCCGTGAAACCGCATAAATGGCTTACCTAATAATGTGTAAAAAAATAAATTATCAAGTTCAAATGAAATACGATAATTATTACTTACTTACACTAATTAAGTTCATAACGTAAAACAAAGTGCTCCAAGTTGCTTTGGTTTTGATTGTAAATTGAAAGAAAATCCAAACAGTCATGGACGGTTAGTTTTGTGTTACATTTTTGTGGCGTATACAGCGAAATAATAATACTAATCGTATTATTCAAAATTATTCTAATGTAAGAAGCTAATTGGTTTATTATTAGATTTTTTTTGCTTTTTGTTAACCTTATAACAATTTTAAATAGAATTAAAATATCAATAACCTTTTGTAAACGGTAATTATTGAGGTACTGTTCGCGATTTTAAGATATCTATATAGAGAAGGTTATATTCATACTTGTAAATATTTACTTAAAAATATCGCCTCAGGCTATACAGAATTATAATGAAATTATTACTTTTAGAATCGTAGTTCATGGGGTTACGTTATGAACGATGACGAGATGGATCCGTGCCTACTCACATAAAACATTGTGGGTTTCTATCATATATTTGTTTTCTGATTGATACTTTTTCGATAAAGAAAAAAAGGAAACCAGCTAATTTATTCTACATAGTAGACTGCGAGCGCTCTTATTCTAGAATAAAGAGAAATATAAACTTCGAGAAGTATTGTCCAAAATGATGTTATAAAATCTCACCCAGCTTTCATCCCAAAAAACCAAAAAACATCAACACTAATATATCTAGGCAGTTTTCATCCCGAAAAGATATCATTGTCAGCCCAGGATTTCTAACATCAGCATTTATCATCCCAGGAAAAAACTATAACGACGCTAATCTATCATCCCAAAAAATAATTTAGCCCAGCACTTGCTATAGCGGAAGTTAAATATCCGATCAATAGAATATTAGAATATATTGTTTAAAAAAAACTTTAGCAGACCGCATAAGGTACAATTTCCCCATCATGGTGTTTTTCAGATGAATCTTACCGATATCATCACTAAGCGTTGATTTCAAGCAGCTTCTATGCATAAGGATGCAATGGATTTTTGAACCTCAAAATTCGAATATTACCGCGAATTTACCGCGGTACTTTATGTATTTCGGCATAAATACCGGGTTTTAAAGAATTCCCAGGCTAGAGTTTCACTAAAACCAAATTCTGGTAAAACTCAATTTGTTGATGGTATACAGCTACGAGAATAACGATAATTCATTAAAAAATTAAATGGAGGACTTTTGGTAAAAACTGTCTTGTATAATCAGATATCTTTATTCCTGCTTAAATATCAGAAAACCAACAAATTCCAAGGGTTGAATCTTTTAATTTTCTGTCATTTTTTGTAAATGATAAACGTTTCAACAGCAATGCGAAAATTGAATGAAAATGCGTCTATGGAAGCTCCAACTTCCAATAACGAATTTCCATTAAATTTCGCAAGGATGTCTCAATAAATGGAAAAAGTTTAAGTATAAAAAGTAATTTCGAATAGTTAATCCGCCTGGATTGTACAGAATTTTTGTGAAATTAAGTTGATTTTATCAAAACTCGTCATCCGGTAAAATTTAAAAAATGGTCTGAACTAATTTTGTTTGAAATTTAATTTATAACCTTTTTGTGTTATTCATTTTTTTGTATATCTTTATACTTATCAAAATATTTGTAAAAAAACGAAAAAGCTCCACTTTCGGTGGGGAAAACCCACTAGGATTTTCAAATTTATGAAATATATTGATGTATAAAGTTTTCCTCGATCAGTCAATCCTCCGGACTGAGTGCGCAGTCATTTAGTCTGCATAGCACCACATACACACATAAAAGAAAGGTAATAGTTTCTTTAGATATGCAGTCAAATTTTTTGGGGAGTTGTGGGATGTAACAAACAATACATTTATCTGCGAAATAAGTAGAATTAAATTAAATATGGTTAATCTCTTTAGATTTGGACGTTTAAAATCCAAAAGCTTTTATTTCTTTTGCCATTTTACAGCTGGTATTGAATAGCATAACCTCAAATATTTTTGCAAATAAAGTTTCAAGTTTTTAGGGAGATTTATTCAATTGAAACCTCGTCCCGTAAATAAGTAGAAACATTGTTTCTCTCCTAAAGCATTCCACAGACCATTATAATTTGGTCCAGCAAACATGACAAAAAACCGTTACATGGACAAACCCACAATAGATTTCTAAAGCGGAAAATTAAACTTACCAGACTTTCAGTAAAAACTAATTATATAAGTCTAAAATGCTGCTTCTTCCGGTAGATAAATTTCGTGAGGATCTCCCAATTTATGGAAAAATAATATATATGAATATTATTCCGAATAGTCAATCCGCCTGGAGCCGAATTTTGGAGAATTACGATTTTTGTGAATTTTCGTTATTTGTAATCATTTCTGAACCTTTCCATGACGCTATTAACGTTAAAGTTTTAGTAAGTTTCATATTTTGAATGTGAGTTCATCCCTAAAACCTTTAATTTCAATCACTTCCAACCATTAAACTTGAAACGTTCAATTAGTTGAAATTTTCTCATTTTTTCACTGGAGTACTACATCAAAACTAACCCAAAATAAAATTTGAACGAAATTTGGTCGACATTTTTTTCAAGATATTACCCTCACTGAAACGAATATAACCATCGCTGAAAACTTATTAATTTTAATCGGTTTCCACCCATATAACACTTTAAACGTTAAATTTTTAAAAAAATTTCATATTTTTCAGATTTTTTATATCTCGCGCTCACATGAAAATTGGCCTGAATTTTTGTTCCAAATTAACTAACTACATATCACTGAATTTGAATATTTTGCATACTCGCCACATGAAAGTTGACCTGATATTTTTGCCATAGTCAACCATCACTAAGATATTCAATTTGGACCGTTTTTGAGCCTATAACACTTTAGGCGTTAAATTTTTAGAAATTTTCAATATTGGGTGAGCGATTTATTCAAACGAGTTGTCCCGGGCTCCCTACATGCAAATTGACGTGCAATTTTATCCTACCATATATTGCTGGCACTGCGGGAGCTCACCATAGTTTACCCTTATCATTACGAAGTTCTTAAGAGATACACATGTTCATTTAAGTTCACCTGAGGTTTTGGAACTTGGTTATTTACTTACATTTGAAGCATATAGGATTCACCCCGCACGTACCATCGCCAAACATCAATCGATATTTCCAGCCCAGCATGTCTTTGACGTTATAGACGATTTTTATTTAAATTTATATGGAATTGTATCGAAGCTGGAAGTTTTTGCTATTCCTAACATACGGCTGGCACTGGAGAGCTCACTCTCGTTTACCTTTATTATTACCAGTCCTAAACATAAGGAACCATTTCCGGCCTATTAACTTCTTAAAAGATACAAATATTTATTTAAATTCACCAGAGATTTTGAAACTTGGTCATTTATTCAAATTTGAACATAAGGTCGGTGCTAGCCACATGTTTAGCATTCACCTGGAATGAGGAAGACATGATTTTTTTCAGTTTTTTATAGATATTTTAAGTGAACCACCCGGTATAATTAAAGTTACTTTATTTTTCGACCTTCCTTACAAATTGATGGGTTAGTTTTATTAGCGCAACCTTAGCTAACACTTGCATTATAAACTTTTCTGTTTCCTTGGCTTTTGTAGGAATGTTCGTCTGATTTATTTCCGGTTGTAAGCTTCACCAAATAACATTATGACACTTTCTTGTATCATCATGTGACATTATTATCACTCATTTGATTTGAACTCTGACTATTTACCTATTTCTAGGTTCCAAGTACTTGAAAATTATCTTACTCAGTTTTCTAATGCCAATAACAAGTTTTAGATTGAGGTAATTTAAGAAAGTCCTATTAGTTAAACTTCCTTCGTTTGTTTCCAAAGAAACTGTTAAAATTCGCTTTAGTACTTTTAAACTGTTTTAATTATAGCCTTAGCAGATTTGAAATCAACCTTCTTTAAACTTGGATTCGACCTTTTGAAAAAGGAATATTTGATGTGAAAACCAAATTTAACTTTTTCATCTGGCAATATTTTATCAAAAACCATTTTAGCCGTTGCGGTCGGCAGACCAAAAAAAAATTTGTTATACAGTCCATATACAGTTCTTCAAAAGAGAGTCGTTTATTGTCTAGAAAATTTCCATTCACACGTCAGATTTTTTTAAATCGTCAGATAGTGCTCTCAAATCAGCCCGTACAGTAAAACTGTCGCAGTACCGTCTGAAGCGTTCATACGGGATTATATATAACACGTACATAATTATTAATTAATTTTGCAAGTGGTCTCATGTAGTTTCAGGGAAGTATTGTGTATTGTTATTTTTTCAGAAAAATTCATCTTTAAAATTCAGCTCAATTCAGCTCAAAAATTAATCATCATCAAATTTGTTTAAAATTGCACCTATTAATTATTGCCTGAAATTCATTTTTGAATTAACAGAGCCTAAGTAACAGTAAATGAAAATGGGTTGCGTCTAAG
The DNA here is from genome assembly GCA_947310385.1 of Nephrotoma appendiculata. NCBI lineage: Eukaryota > Metazoa > Arthropoda > Insecta > Diptera > Tipulidae > Nephrotoma > Nephrotoma appendiculata. The sequence continues at coordinate 298,029,731 of OX371224.1, read as the reverse complement.
GTTGTTTACATAACAGAAACCATCTTTGCTCACTTGACTAAAGCGTGCAGGTGCATGTAATCTTATGTCGATTTTCATTGATTTTTTCTTACTCCCAAAATGTTACCCTCATTTTTTACTCCCATTTTGTTTCAATGGAACAAAAATGTACTACTCTACTACTCTCTAATTTTTATTTTATTATTTATATTTGATTTTTATAATTTCACTAATCAAATTACCAACGCGTCGCATATTTTGACAAATGACAGAAAAAAAAATGGCGAATAAATTTATAACAACAACAAAATCGTATACTCCACCAAAAAACCTAGAGTATAGAAAATTACCCCGGGAGTAACAAAATATTACCCTCGTGGTAATATTTTTTTTCAATGAAACATTTTGACAGCAGTTGGAGTACCATAGGGTACCATAGGGTACTATTTTTTCTTCAATGAAAATCGACATTAGAACCATCAAACCTTTTACAAATAACTTTTTACCATAGTATGTCAAAAAAAAAATATTATAATTTCAAATTACAGATGTGGCCAAATTATTATCACATATAGATATTTGGAAGATTATTGCTTTAAAAAATTAATTTTTCAAATAAAAGTTAAAAATATTTATGATAACTATATTTATTAATACTTGTTGAACATTCCTTTAGCAATTTTTAATTATTTTATCCTACGGGGCATTTCTTTTTCCCAGACTTCCTTCTTCGCTTCGATCAATTCTGATTTGGTGCTCGGTATAAATATTCGGTGACTTTTTTGCCGTATGGCATAGAGCCTTGTCATGCATAAAAACTCCGCCCCCGTTAAATTTTTCGTTCATAGTCGGTACCAGTTGTGATTGCAGAACATTTAAATATTGATTCGCGTTCATTATCCCGTTTACTAAATAAAGTGGGAAGAGACCTTTTGATGATATTGCTGACCAAACCATGACTGGTTGTTTGACCTGCTGTTGGACACAGGAAAGTAAATATTCTTCTCTTTTTGATCTACGAATGGTCCTGGACATTGGTAGTGTCAAAGTCATCGTAGTCTCGTCACTGAATAAAACCTAATCAAGAAATAGAAAAAGATAAAGTTGAAAGAGACATTTCTTGAAAAGTGTAACTTAAAAATATTAATAAAAGAAGGACTTTTATTTTTTGTACCTTTTCCCAGCCCTCTCGAAACCATGTAAAATGTCCATTTGCCCATGTTTTTCTTTGTTGTATAATCCTAGCATTTAACCTTTGCTTCTTGCTAGGTCGTCTTGCACATAGCCCATATTGAAAAAGTCTCCGTCTCATTGTTCTCTCCAATATTTCCGCACCAACGTTACGCATTGTACCATTCAGAGACTTACTGGATAACTTTCGATTTTCTTTAGCTTTCCGCATTAAAAATTTGTCCTGCCTGACTGTTGTTTTAGGTTTGCCACCACATTTTCCTCTTCTTCTGGGACTTGTTGAAGACTGAGATGCTAATTTTTACGAAAATTTCCTGACGAATGATGGGCTCACTCCTGTTTTCTGGGCTATTTGCGCATGCGTATACTGGCCTACTTCCAAATACGTCGAAATTTTGGCTCTGCTTACAGTACTGATGTCCTTTGCTTTAGCCATAATGAATTTCACTAATATTACAAAAACCACTTTCACTTTTCAAAGTCACAAACGAGACTGAAATTCTTCAGTAAAATACTAATTCTTAAATACTACCTAGTTGTCATAAAATCGGAGGTCAAACTAATTAACAGGACAATAAATACTCGGAATGCATGTTTTGTCGAAAAGGGTTCGTACGTATTAATGACTCATAAAAGGGGTATATTAAATTTGTATTGCACGAATTCCTTGGATTGGTCGATATCTACCATAATGACGTGCCCACTATACAATAGGTTGCAGTTCGGCCTTTGAAAATCACATTACCATGAATTTCGTATGAGGTGATAATAATTTGGCCACATCTGTATATGCAAATATTTCCCCAGTTCACTATTCCGCGGGAATTACCAGAATAGTGCCAAAGTGACACCGGCTTTGGCGTAATTTTACTTTACGTATACATCGAGAAAATCAGCTAAGGAGTATAAATTTTTAAAAATTTTTAAATGCAGGATTATTTACTATCAGTTTCTAGGAGGGGGAATCTAAATTTTTCTGGAAAATTTTTTGATTTCCCGCAAAATTTTTCACTTTTTTTTATTTTTTCAATATTTTTTTTATTTTATATATTTTTATTAATAATAATTGCTTCGCCAACCTTGCATACACAGATCAAAGAGTTTTTATCGTTCTTATCGCTTCGTCTGTTAGAACCACAAATTAAAAAAAAATCAAATTTTATAAATAGAAATATTTTTTTAATGTAGTGGAAATCGGATAACACGAAATCGAAGGGAATAACAAAATATTTCGTGTTTGAGAATTTCGTCTTAAGCGATAATGTCAATGAAAAAATTTAAATTTAAATGCATACATATTACATACTAACTTACATTTGATTCCTTAAAATTAATAAAAACAAGTAATTACATATGAACAAATATGTATTTTTTTCATACTTTTAAATTCATGTTACAAACCAAATATCACATATGCTATTTCATTTAAATAAAAACAAACGTAACAAGTTTCCATGCGTGGCGTACATGTACAACGCATCTAAGACTGATACCTGTTTCATATCTTCTTTAAGCTCAATACTTGCTAAATATTTTTGAAGGAGCATTTGTAAAGCATGCTCACAATGCTGTAATACACTAGTAGTATTTGGAGGCAGAAAAATTAATTTGACCCTTTCTAGCTGGATCTTCGGATGTGCTGGGCAATTATCTACAATTAAAACTACCTTTCTCTTTTCCTTTAAAAAGTTTTTATCTAACGATTTCAACCAACTTGAAAATAAGTCCGCTATCATCCAGGCTTTTTTATTTGCGGTGTATTGAAGGGGTAGATTTTTAACGTTTTTAAAACATCTCGGATTTGAGACTTTCCGATAACAATAAGAGGAAGTTTCTCTGTTCCATCGGAATTACATCCAACAAGTACTGTAAGACGTTCCTTAGATTTTTTACCGCCAAAATCAGTTTCTCTCTTAAATGTTAAAGTTTTGTCCACAACGAAAAAATAAACCGAATTCATCTGCATTAAAAATGTCTTTACTATCGTAATCCTTCAGAATTGTAGATAAAGTTGAAGATATCCAATCGGAAGTCATATCAACTGATACTTGTCTCGCCTCTCCACTAATACACTTAAAAACAATTCCATGTCTTGTTTTGAAACGTTTTAGCCATCTAAGATTAGATTTAAAAGTAATTCCCATTTCGATGGCTATTTTATCAGCCTTTTTCATTAATAGAGGTCCAGAAATAGGAGCATTCTGAAATCGCAAAGCAGCAATCCCGAATCTAAATCTTCATACTTTGGTAGACGCAAACGTTTCTGAATTCCTTCAAAATCACCTTTTTCATATGAAGATTGAATTTTTAGACGATTTTTTATAATCGTTGATAAAGTAGAGTTTGGAATCCCAAATTCTTTACAAATTTCTAATTTTGACCGATCGCATTTTCCAGAATTTCAATTTTTTTTTAACGTGAAAGCGTTTTGTTAACGCTTATTTATTTAAGTTTATTTTAAGTTATTTTCGCTAGCCATGCTTTTGCTTACTAATCACTGAAGAAGCAACAACAATTTTAAAAAATTCTCACTCAGAGTTGTCAGCAAAACTAACAGTCACCAAAACTAACCCCGCGAACGACACTAATAAATTCAATTTTAAATTTGAATAAATGAAAATAAGTTTTTTCGTGATATGTAATTTATCAATTTTATTTTATTTTTTATTTCGAACTACAGTTTCGAGTCTTCACTCTTCATCAGCTAATTCTACTTCTAATTTTTAGTTCACAAATGTTTCTCTATAATACTCGTAGATTTCGTTGTACGGCATCCTATCGTTCAATAGTTGTGGGTTGTTCCTATGTATAATTTCTAAATTGCTGTCATATTCTGTATGCGTATGCTCAGATGTATAAATGATGACTGTGTTGTGGTTTTTCCCAAACCTTTTACGTGTTCTTTGAATCGTGTAATAAAACTCTGACCAGTTTGAAATCCTTACATTTTAGTTTGAATATGCTAGTATTCATTATATTGCTTTCCTTTTTATTGTTTAGGGAGTTTTTCATTTTGTTTGTTGTTTGTTGGTTTTTTTGTTTGAAAAAATTTAATTTTGGGGAATTCCCAAAAACTGAAAGATATTTTTTGTTTTATGAAAATACCGGTGTTCAATTTTAAAATTCATGTTAAGCAAATATTTCTCTACTAATTTTATATAAAAGGACTGAAAAATTTGTTCGCGTTAAACGAAATTTCGTGTTAAAAGTTTCGTCTTAAGCGAAAAATTTCATACTAAAATAATATGATAAAGCTAAGTACAAAAAAAATTTCTTGTTATCCGATATTTCGTGTTACCTGAATTCCACTGTAATTTTAATTCATTGTATACTTTAGAGGATGGGAGCTACCGCCCCCAAACTTCCGCTTTTCCAGAATTATACAATTCTTCAAGTGTCAAATTTTATTTGTAATTTTAAACTAAGTAAAAAAAAAAATTGAAAAAATTCAAAATTTTCCTGGAAAAATTACAAAATTTTTCCGGAAAAATTACTTGTACTGTCGAAAAACTGTTAAGATACAAACCTAATATCAACATTTTTATAACAATTACACATTTGTACGTACATATTTTGAATAAAATAATACGGATTTTTTTTTTAAGTGAAAATTTTCCCGAGTAATGGGGTAATTTTCCGGAAAAATTTAAATTCTCCCTCATAAAAACTGTTGATAAACAATCCAGCATTTAAAAATTTAAAAAATTTATACTCCTTACCTGATTTTCTCGATGTATACGTAAAGTAAACTTTAGGCTTTTTCTGGGAAAAGGGAATTGAGGAAAAATATTTTCATATATGAAATGCTATAGCATTTTTGCCAATATCATTTTTCTGGGCTACTGAGCAAAAAACGTGATGTAAATTTTCATAAATTGGGAAATATTATTCTCAAATGAAATCGGTTGGGAAAGATTTCCCTATTTAATTTTGTTTCCCAATATGTTTCCACTAAAAGTTGCCAGAAAAACAGTGGCACAATAAAGTTTACGTGCACATTAAAAAACTCAGTTTTTAATAAAACTAATTCGAGCTCATTAATATTTTTTTTCAAATTATGTAGTAATTTTTCATTTTTTATACACAAAAAGAGATCTTTTATACACAAAAAGAGACGTACACTGAAAGCACAACGTACATTTTGAAATCCTTCGGCAAGCTTAGTGACCGATTTTTTTTTTTTTTGTAATCAATTTGACGTGGGAATTGATTAAAATGATGCAAAACAATTTTAATCGTTTAATTTGTGCAAAAATAATTTAAAAAGCATCCAAACATGGAAAAACGTCTAGAAATTGCGCAAGATAATAGAAAGCTAATTTTGTTAAGCTACGAAATGAATTTAAATCTAATGCTGAAATTGCCAAAATTATTGGAAAAAGTCATTCAACGGTTCAAACAATTATAAAAAGTTATGATTTAACGAACACCTTTCAAAATAAACATCGAACGGGCACACCAAACAAGCTATCTAAGCGCGCGATAAACGAGGTATTGTTAAAATTATCAGAACTGAACCGAAAACTAGCGCAGTTTAAATTGCCAAAGATCTCGAAATTTCTAAAGAAACAAGTAGAAATGTAGAAACAGTTCGGCAAGTTCTGAGAGAAAGTGGGTTTAACAGTCGTACTTCAAAAGAAACGGCTAAAATTCGCAAAACAACATCGAAACGATGCTTTCGATTTTTAGAAAAATGTTATTTTTACTGACGAATCCAAATTTAGCATTTTTCGGTAATGAAGGTAAGCAAAGAGTTTGGCGTAAACCTAATACAGATATGGATTTAAGAAATTTAATGACAACTGTGAAGCATGGCGGATGATCGATGGTTTAGGGGTCCATGTCAGCGGCTGGGGTAGGCAACCTGGTTTTTTATTATTATTTGTTATATTTATTTGAATGGGCTCAAAGCAAATATAACGAAATCTGCTATTAAAATTGGGCTCCAGAACTATCTAAGAATCTTCCAGCAAGATAACGATCTGAAACACACGGCAATAAAATAATGGTTGCTTTATAACGTTCCAAGACAATTGGATTCGCCACCCCAATCTCGGGGTATGACTCTAATCAAGAATTTATGGGATGAATTAGATCGAAGAATTCGGAAACGTAAAATAAGCAACAAGGCAGATCTGAAAAAGGTGTTACTTGAAAAATGGAACCAAATTCCACCAGAAGTTAGTAAAAACCTGGTGTCTTTGATGCCGAGACGTATTGAAGCTTTATTTGCATCGAAAGGAAGTTAATTTACTTAAATCAAAATTATTAATTCTTTATTTATCCGAGCTGTTTATTTTCTTAATGATATGTCAGTTTATTTAGACCCTAAAACAAATCCTAATTCTTGAAAATATTCCTATTTTATATGGTGTACGTAGACTTTATTTTCATAAAATTAAAGCATACAATTTAATTGCCAATTTGGAAACGGATGCTTTATGAATTAAGTACAAAGAGTAGTAAATCGCAGGTGGGGAAGTATTTTTGGGTGGGAAGTTTTAATAACTATTTTATGTGTTCTTCTCAAAAAAGTATTATAATCGATAATTATTTGCTACTAGCCTATTTCTCAGGTCCTTAGTGTTAGTGTAACTGACATGTGTATTTCTTGAAGCTGAACAAATTCTCTAGAATTGGGCAAATATTTAATTTTTATAAAACTTAATATAAATAGGCTTACCGCTCAATTTTTTTTTGCTAGTTACTGTAAAATATTTTCTTCGCATAGTATGTCCCGTGAAACTAAAATGTTTACAGTACAATTAGTAATCTAAATAAAGGCGTGCATATCTATTCATGAAACATTTGATTTCGATTTTCATGTTTACCAAAACCAAGCCAAAACAAATTCTCTATAATTTGCCAAACAGAACGAACCAACAAAATTCAATTTATAATAATTCCGTGCCTAAAAACGCCACGATTTTATGTTAGTCTTATAAAATATTCGTTAATATTGTATTTAAATAGCTAGCGGGAGTTAAATTTAATTAAAACACAAAAATAAATTTATTTTTAATTATTTTAAGGATTATCCAATCCATGCTTTGTTTGTGTACGACATATGTATAGGGTATAGTATATCATGTACAAAATAATAACATAAACACGCGATTAGTTTAGGAGTCTAGTCAAAAATAAATAGTATTCTGTTTATTATAAGGGTAGCTCTACTGAATAAAATTTACTTTGCTACCTCAACTTTAAGTTACCGAACCCTCTTTATCATCTCAATGTACGTTTTATAACTACATATTATATAAATAATCTGGATTGCAATAAAGGTTGATGTAAATATTTTTGTATAATACAATCACAACCCGCCACCCATCTCAGTAAATTTTTATTTTATTTAACCTAATTATTTTTAATCATATTATTCCTAACTACCTACAATTTTCCTTTTTAAATTTTAATAAAGCAACTAACTTTGTTTTTTGTTGTATTTGTATTTATTATTATCATTTTCAATTAAAATGAAATCGTTTTTATCATTACGTAATAAATTGCAATAATAAGATAAACATATAAAATCCTTTAATCATACAAATTACATACAATAATGTGATTCGTATAATAATAATATTATGATTGATGGATGTGTACTTTTCGTAAATTAACAATATGATGCTGACATTGAATTTATATATACATGCATGTACAGTGATTTACTAAATTATTATATGATTTTATAAATATTTTTGTTCTATTAATGCGTACTACTTTAATCAATACAACTAATTTTACCAGCTTAAGTGTGAGCATGGCTCACGTTGACCATCACATTGTCCTCCCACCTTAATTTTTTCAAGGCTCGCAAATGCTATCTCAGAGATTTTCGTCTAATACTTCACGTCATTTGGGATTATCAAAAATAAGGAAATGGGAATCAATAATTTCGAATTTCAAAATTATACTTGGCATGTTTAAACGGCAAGATATTCGTTGTAAAGAATAAATTCCAAGATGGTTTAGTTCTTGGTTTATTTAGAAATATTGGCAGAATCATTTTCTGTTGAATATATACACTATCAGACATAAATATTTGAACACGCCATTAAACTGCGATGTAATTAAATTAAACATATAAAACATGTTGAATTATTTTCATCCATACCTCAAATGTTTTTTGCAATGAACTGTAGTTTATAATATCACATAAAAAGGGGATTTCCCTTATTCTATTTAACGTAAGACGCAATTCATTTAAGTAGTATAATATTTCAGTCGACATAAATATTTGAACGCTTCAGCAACGTTAATTTAAATTATAATTTAACAATAATAAAGTAATTGGTTTCAGTGTAAGATATTTTTTTTGTTTTTTGGAACAAAATTTTTGAAATTTTGTACTCAAAAATTAATTTAGGGGTTGAGAATGGGCCGCTCAAAAGAAATAGACGAAAACGTTAAAAAATTGATCATAAAAGCCTTGCCATGGAGTGTCAATCGGTAGCATCAGTTTCATAAAAAAGAAATTTATTGAAACGGGATCTACCAAAAATAAGCATCGTTGTAGACGCCAGCGACTTTTAACTGTGAACACTGAGCGGAAAGTTGCGCGATTAGCAAAATCAAGGACCCCAAAATCGGCTCCAGTGATTAATTCCGAGTTACATTTAAATGTTTCTAATCGTACAGTTCAAAGAACATTAGTTCGGTAAAATTTGAAAGCAATTATTCAAAGGACGAAACCATTAATTTCAGAGAGAAACCGAAAAAAAGATTAGCGTTTGCACGGAAGTATATAAATAAGCCACTATCATTCTGGAAGAAAATAATTTGGACGGACGAGATTAAATTTGAATATTTTGATTCCAAAAAACGTCCATTCATATAGGAAATCCCTGGTCAGGAGAACTCGCGTCGCAATATCAAAGCAACATTAAAGCATGGTGGGCGGAAGCATTATGGTATGGGGTTGTTTCTCGTTGGTAATTTACATTTTATCAACGGAAAAATGGATGCACAGATGTACACTACCATAATCAAAACTAATTTGAGAGATTCCACAAGAAAAATGAATTTGCAAGGAAATTTCGTAATGCAACAGGATAATGATCATAAGCATACGAGTCGTATAGCTAAAGAATATTTTAAGAGACCGAAGATAAAATTATTGGAATGGCCGCCTCAGTCGCCCAACTTAAACTCCATCGAAAATCTATGGGCCATATTAGATAGTCAGGTACCACAAGATCAAAGAAGTAAAATTAATATGTACTTTAATTAATAAATTAAATTCTTAAAGTATGCAAAATCATATTTTTTGTAATTATTATTATACAAATGTGTATGTTATACAGGGTGTTTTGCAGGCGGACCGACAACGTTTTATGGCAGATTGGGGGGGTCATTTGGAAGCTTTCATCCGATGGAGCCGATGTCCTAAGTCTTACGGTTACTGAGATATCATATTTTTAAGTTTTTTTTTTAATTATCCAAAATCTCACCTTTAAATGGTCATAACTTTTTTGTTTGTAGACGTAAAGACACGAAATAATTTTTATTGTATTCTGCATTGTGATTTTATTCTAAATAAATCATTATTTAATACAATCGGTTTGAGAAAAATGAGTTATGGGCTTCCAAATCTTAAAAAATGTGTAAAAGTATAAAAAATGTCTACATTCTATATGCATTTAAAAAAAAACTAGTGATTGTTTTGAAATAACTTTTGTTTTAAAAACTTCTCTATTTTATGCCCTTTCGAACGGTATGCTACATGTCGTAGGAATCACTCATTTTGTGGACGAAATAAGTGATAATATTTGGTCAGGATTATTTGTGTCAGGATTAAGAAAATACCTTTTAATTTATTGATAAAATAATCAACTTCATTTATTACATTTACATTTAAATAAGCAAACTGGGTGTTAATTGCCTTCACTTGTTGTTCGTGTTAAATTGTTAAAAACTTTTCGTTGATTTTGTCGTCGCTGTTGTTACGATGCCCATATTTAGTAACGAAGAGTATGCTGACATGTTGTTGGCGTATGGCAGTGCTAATTGCAATGGACATGAAGCGAGAAGAATTTATCAGGCTCGATATCCTGTTCGACGTTTACCGCACCATGAAACCTTCTCAACAACCTATCGACGTCTGTAGGAGACCGGCAACTTACATTTTCACGAGCCGCCAGTGAATGTGAGGCAATATAATGTTGCAGTTGATGAAAGAATTTTAGAAGCTTTTAACGAGGATCCTACTACAAGCATTCGAGTTGTCGCTGCCAGATTCAACTTATCAGTCTGGAAAGTGTGGTCGGTTCTACGGGTAGAAGGAAAGCATGCATTCCATTACACTCCAGTTCATGGTAATTACACCTAATGTTTACTTCTCTCAGTTTACAGAAACGTATCATATTTGAGCAATTGTCACAAACTCACGAATTTAATTAATTGTTCCAGGTCTCGAAGAGGGTGATAATGCTAGACGGTTGGAGTTTTGTAGGTTTATATTGCATACGAATGTTGAGGATAATATGTTCTTGAAAAGGATTTTGTGGACAGATGAGTCTAACTTTAGTCGTGAGGGAGTTGTGAATATACACAATCTGCATCACTGGAGCAGAAAAGGCCTAAATCCTCACAAGAAAAGGCAGGTTTCTTTCCAAAAGAAATTCAGTGTAAATGTTTGGGCTGGTGTTATTGGTCGAAACCTTATCGGCCCATTTTTTTGCCAGAACGCCTTTCCGGAGAAATATATCTCGAATTTCTACAAAATGAGCTACCTGAGTTGATTTTACCAGTTCTAGAACAAGATGTGCCGATTATTTTTCAAAATGACGGCTGTCCGGCACATTACCAACGAACGGTAAGGGAATACTTGGATGATTCGTTCCCAAACTCATGGATTGGTAGAGGTGGCCCTATTTCTTAGCCCGCACGGTCCCCAGATCTCACACCCCTGGATTTCTACGTCTGGGGACGTGCTAAGGAATTGGTGTATGCAACAGAGGTACCCACAAAAGAAGTTTTAAAAGAAACGATAAGTGCTGCATTTGAACAAATGAGGAATGAAATGAAACTCCACACAACAACCGTGGAGATAAAAAAAACGATGCCGTGCATGTATACAGAGTGGTGGAGGTCATTTTGAACAAAACGTAATAAATGGTTGATTAATATTTTATCAATAACTCAAAAGGTATTTTCTTAATCCTGACACAAATAATCCTGACCAAATATTATCACTTATTTCGTCCACAAAATGAGTGATTCCTATACGACATATAGCATACCGTCCGAAAGGGCATAAAATAGAGAAGTTTTTAAAACAAAAGTTATTTCAAAACAATCGCTAGTTTTTTTTAAAATGCATATGTAGACATTTTTTATACTTTTACACATTTTTTAAGATTGGGAAGCCCATAACTCATTTTTCTCAAACCGATTGTATTAAATAATGATTTATTTAGAATAAAATCACAATGCAGAATACAATAAAAATTATTTCGTGTCTTTACGTCTACAAACAAAAAAGTTATGACCATTTAAAGGTGAGATTTTGGATAATTTAAAAAAAAACTTAAAAATATCATATCTCAGTTACCGTGAAACTTTGGGCATCGGTTCCATGGGATGAAAGCTTCCAACTGACCCCCCAATCTGCCATAAAACGTTGTCGGTCCGCCTGCAAAACACCCTGTATATATGGAGATTTATTTTTTAATTTTAGTTTAGTTTTAAAATTATAATTTATATTTTTTAATTTTAATTTCGAATAAATGAAATGAATTCTATATTATTTGAATGAAATTTTCGCATTTTAATTATAATTTCTAATCCCTTTCGTCTGTTAATTATGATCCCGAAGTGTGATTTTCAACATTTTCGACTATTATTATAATGGAAAAAATTGTAAAATACATGAATTTTACAACAAATTCGCACTGTTGTTGTCAATTTATCAATTTTAACGTATGTGATTTTCTGTTTTTTTAAATTTATTTCACACTTTATCTGTGGTTATTTACTAAATTAAATTTGATTTTACCTAAATATAAAAAATTATTGACATCCTTGTAAAGTATTATTTTAACTTTAAAACTTCTATTTCACACTAATAAAATGCGGCACACTATGCACTATTGCCCTATTGGCACACTATTGCCTGTGCTAGAAATAATAAGCTGTCCACAGCCTCCTGATACGGCACTTTGCCAACCAACGAATTATCTACAGTAACATCTTCGACAGATAATTTTATCGAAGTGTTGGTTGGCGTCCCAATCGGTTTACATTTATGCATATTGAACCTCTTCAATATCTCCTTGATATAACTGATCTGGTCAAGCTCAATGTAACCTTGTTCTTGCGTGACTTTGATTCCTACGCAGCTTTCTGCCTCACCCAGGTCTTTCATACGGAATATATGGTTTAAGAAAGTCTTTAGATTATCCAATGCCTTTTTATCTTTGTAAAAAAATCAGAAAATCATCCACATAGATTGCTATTAGCAAATTCAGATTTTCGTCGTAGTAAATACATGGGTCGGCTCGACTTCTCTTGAGGCCAAATTTCTTTAGAGCAGCATCTAATTTAATATTCCACTGTCGCCCGGCCTGTTTCAAACCATACACTGAGCGGTTCAGCTTGCATACACGATTCATCTCGTTTTCGAATGATTCCGGTTGAATCATACAGATCTCTTCATTGAGATCTCCTTGCAGGAATGCTGTAATCACGTCCATTTGGTGAATTTTCAGATTTTCTCTTACAGCCAGAGCCATGAGTAATCTAATGGATGTATACTTTACGACACCCATTTTTTGTGCGCAACCCATAGCCACTAGACGTCAATGGCTTCTTTCACTGAAATAGGATCGAGAACAACAAGAGCGACTACGATGTTACTACGAGTAGTGATGCCTGGTTTTTGGATTTTGTCAATATTTCCCTCGAGCACGTATTCTGGGTTCTGGGGATCATCCACGGCATCAACTTCGATGATGCCAACTTCATCCTCTGTCGTCTCTTAATCACGTTTTTACTATTGTCGTTGTTTGATTCATCTTCGATTGCGTTTATCTCTCGATGCTTGTGTATTTTTGCCCAAAAATGCAACAAATGCATTTTTTGTTATACCAGTATTCTCTTTCTCCTTCTTTGGTTTGTCACATTCCTTTGCTATATGTTGTGCCGAACCGCAGTTGTAGCATTTACGTTTCTTGTACTTTTATGTTTCTTGTTCGGCTTATTTTTCGAAAAAAAACTTCACCGTTCGCACCATCACATCTCATGTCTAATAATTTTGTTATTAGAACATCCGGAGTACAAATATTGTCAGATGCTTCAACAGTCATGATGAACGGCTGGAAATGTTCACTAAGACCGGCTAATAAAATAGCAGTTTTTCATTCGTTGTTAATGGAGAAACCAATTCCTTCAAGCTTGTTCGAACACCTTATTATCTGGTCAACGTAAGCCTGCATTCCATCACAATCCTCTAGTCTAGTTGAAGTCAATTTTCTGAGGATGCTTATCTTTCGTGTTAATCCCTTATCTTCATACATTTTCGCTAGTTTTGTCAAAATTGATTGTGCAGATGCACAGGATTGAATATACACATAAATACTTGGATCAACACTCAGAGATATCATAGCTTTGCATTGGGCTAATTTATCTGCTTTTATGTCGGTGACTGTTGCAGTTTCCTTATGGTGACTGTTTCACCAACACAATTTGATAACCCCTTCAAAGCTATTAGATTTGTAATCCCAAATTTCCTTGAGCTTCTCAATTTCGCATTCTTTTGACATTTTTTGCACTACTAGGAGAATCTTGTTCACTAAACTCCAGTTTTTTTTATATCACCACGGTTTACTGAAAAACGCTTAGAATAACAGCTTTCCTTTTCTTTTTTGATATCTATATTAATTATGATGCACATTCTATTATAGCTTTCGCGAAGTACTGCATTATCAGGACGCTTATTGAACTTGGACCGCAGTTTATTCCTTTTATTAGTACGTCGCGCAAGGTCAAAGGAGATCCAAGGCTGCAGGCGTTTGATTTTAGACGAGTAGTATGTATAGCGAAGGGGGCATAGTCTCAACACGACCTAAGCTATTAGAAAAACAACCGAAAGTATTGGTTACTAGTGGAAGTTTTTGAGATATTGGCCAAAAACTGAAAATAACTTATATGGCCGCAAAAAATCAAAAAATTATAGTGAAAATTGTAATCCATAAATTTTTTCCGAATTGTTCCTGTATGCGATGCAAATTTTACAAAATTTAATTAAGAAATACGAGGGCAAATCAAAAAGTCTTGCAATATCATATGAAAAAAAAGAGTGAGAGAGACAGCAATATTTTTATTTTTCGACATAATCTCCTTTAAGGTTTATACATTTGTCACATCGATCAATTAACTTACCTAAACCCTCTAAAAAAAAAGATTTCTTTTGCTCCATAAAATATTCATTTACAACAGACTGTACTTCATAGTCACTGGAAAATTTCCGGCCCCTTAGTGTTTTTTTCAAATTGGGAAAGAGAAGTAGTCACTGGGTGCCAAGTCTAGACTGTACGGTGGATGCGGAATTTCCACGAAGCCGCAGTCCTTTAATGCAGCTTGAGCAATATTAGCCTTGCGCACTGGTGTATTGTCGTGAAGAAGCAAGATTTTTTTCCTAACTTTCCTTGGCCGTTTTTCCCGGATCGCTTTTTTCAATTTTCGCAAAACCTCTGCGTAATATATGCCTGTGATTGTGGTTTTCGGTGGCATATAATCGATTATCAAAATTCCTTCAGCATCCCAAAAAATTGTTGCCAAAACCTTACCAGCAGACGGTTGAGTTTTGAATTTCTTTGGTGGTGGTTCACTACGTTTAATCCATTGCATCGATTCTTGTTTGGATTCCAGATCCCAGTGATGAAGCCATGTTTCATCGCCTGTTATTATGTTACCCAAGAAATTTTCTGGATCTGCTTTGTACATATCTAAAATCGCCTTTGAAGTTTAAACACGCATTTTTTTTTGTTCAGCATTCAACAAACGGGGAACCCATCGCGCACTTACTTTCGACATGTGAAGGTGGTCATGTAATATAGTATATGTGGTACCGTATGAAAGAGAAAGTCTCCACGCTAACCGCGGAACAGAAATACGCCGGTCCTCCAATACAATAGAATCAGCCAAAATTACGTTTTCATGGCTAATAGCATCTGCTGGCCGACCCGAGCGGTTATCGTCTTATAATGACTCCCAACCACTTTTGAATAATTTTACCCACTTTGTTACTGTGGCATATGATGGTGCAGATTCGCCGTAAACTTTTGATATATAGTTGAATATATAAATTGCATTTCGTCCATCTTTATAGAAAAATTTAGTAACGGCGCGATATTCAATTTCATTCATTTTAAGAAAAATTCAAAACACATGTTACTAAATTGACAAAAACAAACGAACCGTAAAATTTACATCGAAATGTTCTTCTAGAAGTTTCATCGTGACAAAAAATGGTTTTGAAAAATATATTGTTGTCTCACTCACTCGTTTTTTTCATATGATATTGCAAGACTTTTTGATATACCCTCGTAGCTGAGTTCCCTCCAGTTTTTAATTTATTTATATCGTATAAAATGTACAGATACCACTTTTCATAAGGACTGGTTATCAAATGGCCAGTTTAGTCCAGCACGAACAGATCCTATACAGATCCAAAACTAACTTTAAAATCCCTGATCAATACTACTATCCAAATTTCATCGTAATTCGTTAAGAAATATCGGAAAGACGGCATATTTTTAAATTTGAAGATTACATATACTGAGTTCCTTTACTTCGGGGATCAATCAATTTGCCATTTTAAGGATCAATTTTAATATTTTTCCGCTGAGATGTTTTATTTAGCGAAATAATTAGTAATTACATAACAAAATATTTCTCTTTAGTGAGAAAAGTGCTTCCACTTGCGGCGAGTAGCATAATTTCTTGTTTTCCGCTGTCAAATTTCCGCTATCTTATACAGCATCTATTAGTACTACCAACATTTATGCACACAATTCATCTGAGTGCCGAATCGAATTCATCTATATTAGGGTTTATTAGTTTAATAGTGCTGATATTTCAATATTTGTTCAAATATTAAATATTGTTATGGGAAACTGCAGGGCAGACGAACTAGCTAGGTACGGTACGACTCTCCAAATGCAACCGGAAAGGGCAGGTCTGGGGAGGCCTATAGCAGCGCTCAAATTGACGCTCAGTAAAAAGGCAATCGCCTTAACAGATGAGAGGTGGACCAACACTCTCACGTGCAGGGTAGCAAAACAGGTTTGGCCAAAACTGGACCTGCGGCGCTCCAAGGCACTTGTATCCCTGGGAAAACGAGATTTAGGATTGGTCGTAGGGATACTAACAGGTCACTGCCTTTTTGGGGAACATGCGAGAAGGTTGGGTCTAGAGACGAATGACTTTTGTAGAAGTTGTATGGACGAAGAGGAGGAAGAGACCCTAGTTTACTTCCTATGCTCATGTCTGGCACTATCATACAAAAGACGTAAGTACTTGGGTGTGTACAACATGGACAGCCTTTCTGAACTCGCGGACTGTAGGGTGCGAGATATTTTACTCTACATCAGTAGCTCTGGTTGGTTTCAGCGGGAGTAAGGGGAGACTGGATCCTGTGGTATTACAATTGGCCATTATTGGCCTAAGTGTGCGATAGCAGCCACTCTAACCTAACCTAACCTAAATATTGTTACGTTTTTGCCTTGTCACTCAAGGTTCGAATCACTGGATTGTGAATAAATACAACTGCTTCAAATTTGAACTCACACAGATTTATTTATACAACACAAAATTAACAATTAATTATTACAATTATAACACACTTTTTAATTATCACTTTAATAATCGCTTTAATAATCACATTAATAATCTTTCTATTTAACCTTCACTGTATCACGTTTAAAATAAGACTCAGCATTCCACGTCAATCGCCTTTATATACCAAAATATTTATTTCTAGAATAATCCTAAATGCGCATCGAGCAAATATGTTAGTATAAAAATGACGCCTAAATGTTGAACCAAATCACAAATACAATTGAACAATTATTGAATAACTTATTCTATTCTAATTTAGGTGTCACCGTAACAATATTTATTTTCAGTTAGTTTGGTAGTGTTATCCACATTTACGTTCATAATTGATAAAAATCGCTATCTCGTTAAACATACGCTAAAGCTTCAATTAACACTCAAATCACTTAATGGCTCGTGCATCTTTTAAAAAAAATTCGCCAACCTTTTCAATGGCACAACTTAAATTTATTTTGTGCAAGGTTTGAGTTTTCTCGCGCACATAACGCTTTTTAGTTTATAAAATTTTTTTACATTCTTACAAGATTGAATCCAAACTCTGACCGTTGTTAAATGTTCAAATTTTTGGTTACAACTACTTTTTACATAATTATATGCTTCAAGAGGGGCGAATAACGTTCTAATAAACCATGCTTGAAGTTCTCCAAGTTTAATTTAAATAATTTAGTTTATCACTGTACATAGCATTACAATTAAAAATTTCCAACACAGTAAAAGCTTGAATTTAATTGAAATGATAAAAAAAATATTCACAAAAATTGCCATTATTTTTAAACAAATTAACCATAACCGCAAAAACCTGTATACACAGTAGGATGACATTTTGTATTTTGTTGCTTTTTATAATTTTGTAAAATTTAATTAATATATAAAAAATTTATAATTACAATTATGAACAATTTAAATAAAATAAAAACTACTTCACATGTATAGTAATTGATGATAAGAAAATTCGTCGCACATCACTTCAAGTGCTTCTGCCTAAATTGCCATCAACCGATAGCCTCAGCAATAGTCCCGGACCAGCATCTCCAGGTGACTTTTATTAAATAAATTATATTATTTACACAAAATACATTTTTATTACATAAATATGCTTATATACATAAATACATAACATATAGTGCTTTTGATAACACGTTATATACCACATATAATTTTTTATTGCATTTAGTAGTGGATGCTTTGCATAGCAAATTTATTAAATCTCGTTCGTAGATTTTTTTTTTTGATACAATGGCGAGAGTGCTTTCTTACTAAATGAAATATAAATGGTTGTTACGGTGTAATTTTTTGGAGGTTGCGCTTATTAAATTTGATCGTTTAAATTAATTTAGATTTGTATTATTTTTTAGTTTGATTAAAATTAATGAATTGGGATGAATATACCCTTGAATTATTTACACAACATACACGCATAATATTATATTGGAGACATAAGTACACATTTTAAATTTAATTTAGTTGTTTTTTCAGTTTTGCTATTTGAGTGATAATTTTTGAGAAGCGTAATGACTAACGAAAATTATTATATTTAAAATGCTGCATGATTGTGTGATAAAAAAAAATTCAAATATTTAGTATATAAGACGTGACTCAAATTTTTTATTTCAGCGTATATTTTTTATATTTATATAAATAAATTATATAAATATGTATTAGCATTTGCTTAAAATCGGTTAAAATGTTTATTGGGGTCATCACGTAGTTCTAGAATTAGTTCTCTAATTGTATGTTACTACTTGCGGAGATAGATCTTAGTATAACAATAAGAAACGGCTGGAAAAGGTTTCGTTTCTCTAATACAGAGTGACTCGGTTTCAGATACCTACCGGTCGTACGGCATAAATAACACAGTTCTAAAAAAAAATAATTCTATTATTTCTTATATTAAATTGGTATCTTAATCAATACTCATGAACTATCTAAAAAATAATAATAAAAATTTTAACTATCCCAAACAACAGAAATTTGATTGATTGGATGGAGTGTAGGTCAAGGATTAACCAGTATCTCGCGGTATACGCCGTGCGCAATTATAGTTTTCACGCCTAAAACTCTTTATTTTTTTTATAATGGAATTGGTCTGGAATTTATCCAGACCAATATTAATAATTTATTTTCAATTTATTTTATAAAACAATTTTATTTATAAAAACTATACTGTTTGTTTAATGAGTACACGAATAATAATGAATCTTAAAACAATTTAAAAAGATAATTTAATGTAGAGAATGTGGTATTATGTTGCTCGTGGCGTTTCTTAGAATTGCCTGTTTAGCAGTATCAGCTAAAATGAAGAAAACTACATACAACGTGACATGCTATTTGATGCATTATGGCATGTTGTAATATTATGTCCAATCAGCTAGATTTTTATGTTGTTGCTGTTGGTGTATGGCATGAAATACTGATGTTGTTGTTGCTGCTGTTGATGACTTGCTACATTGTGGTGTATGTAACTACCCACCATACACCCGTTTTACATATAACAATGGAATAAGATTGTTAGTAGTGAAAGACTCAACCCGGTTTACAGACCCCTGAGTAGTCGATAGTTATGACAATGACAACACACTTGTGATACTATGATATTCTAAAATAACTCGAGATTAGTAAAATTTATTGTCTTATTAATTGTAGACATGTTATTTTTAATTTAAAGAAATATCTAACTTTAATTTTTTCATATTAACACTCTTTGAGGCACACGATTTTAAAGAAAATAAAATCCCTAGTTGCACAGAACTTTTTTTATTATAAAGAATAGAAATAAACATTCTTTTCGATTATTTAATATAAATCACTACTCAAAATCAGAAGAAAAAAACTTTTTTACTGGGTGGGACATATATAATCCCACCATGTAACTAATGCTTTAAATGATATTCATTGAAACACAACTTTTTACCAAAACAAAGTGGATCTTTTCAGACAGTACTTTTTTATATTGTACACTATTAATACTATTAAATTTCTCTGTTTCTTGGTGCTGCATAACGTCGCACATCTTCTCCGACTAGTACGTTTTCCTAGTATTTCCCATGAAGCAGTGGATTTCGATTTATTTATCTTGAGTGGAAGTCCATGGAATTTTATCTACTAAAGTCTTGGCAACAAATACTTCAGCGCACTGCTCTTTAAAATGTTTCAGCTACATATTTTCACCCAATTGTTTATAAAGCATATATGAATTGACAACAGCTGCATCCAAAAAAAGAAACAATATACAATATACAACACAACAATACAACAGTGCCATCATTTTTTACTACGTCCGTAAAGTTTATAATTAGCCAATAAATACCGACTAAAATATTATCCCCAATTTTTATACTTTCTCTGTACTGTTTCCACCTGATTTGGAGCATGATAATTGGATAAAAGATATACTTCCTTAATATCAATCCATTTTGTGGCATTAATTCCATTGTTACTAACAAAAGACATATATTATCCTTGCTTTTTGCTCTTGTGAGAAGCAAAGCATGGTAAAAATTTGCTTGTTTTTTTATAACCCCGCAAGCATTTATTTTATTTTTCTTTAAACTGTCCATAGATGTAACGCTAGTAAAATAATTTTCAAAAAACAATTTGTGTTCTTTTCCGTAAGATGATTTACAACTTTTCTCCAAGAGTGTTTGTTACTTGATTGTTAATTTTGCTTATATATACAGGGTGTCCCAAAATTGGGGGATCAAACGAAGCAGAGTGATAGGTAAGCTCATTTCCAACAAAACAGCCAATTAAAATTTTTTGGAATTGCTGATTCTGCAAAAGTTATTCCACTTTTAGTGTTTTTTAGTGAAATCGCATACCCACTAAAAAATTAAAAAAAAAAAAAAAACCAAAAGTTATTTTGTTTAATTTTCTTTTTTAATCCTATCTGATGAAATTCAATTTCAGTTATTATGGCTGGATTGAACTCAAAACACTTTAAAATGGGTAATATTGACTTTTTGTGTACAGGATAAAAAATTATCGATTCTAATGACATACATCTGTTTTAAACGGAAGATGTTCTCTGGAATAGAGTATTCTTTAATTCGATTATTAAATTTTTGATTTAACATTTTAATTTCATTTTCGAAAGAGTATCCCAATTACGAAGACTAATCTATGAAATCAGTTAGTTCATCTCTAGCACATCAAACGTACAGTTGTAAACAGTTTTCCGAGGTATTTTAAACTTAGTGGTTTTTGAAAATAATTAAAATGAAAACACTTTAATGTGATATTCTGAATATTGTATTTACCAGCAGCGATGAAGAGGAGGAAATTTATATTCCTCGTAAGAAAAGAAAATGTTGAGGAGATTCTAAGTATGGCTGGGCCAATCATCAAAAAACAAACTATAGATAATAATTAGTGATATGTATATTTAACAAAAAGAATGGGTAATTAAAAACCAATTGCTTACTAATATCAGTCACTACTTCCTCCCACAATTTATTTTTAAAATTTTTATTTTTAAACTCAGTCCGAATATTCCATAGACCCTGTCGGGATCTCACAGCATCAATAATCATATCTAGAAAGTAAATTTATTAATTGTATATCACAGAAAACGATATAGAAATAAATATTTTACTGGAGCAAGCTCCAACTCGCTGAATTTAAATTCTATTTGAACAGATCCGATTGAAGACCAGTTGGTGTCATCTTGACTGATCTCTGGGCATTTCACTTCATCCAGGTTAACCTCTTTGCTGATCTGTGAATAGCAATGCGATAGCGTTAATCCATCATTCGCATTACTTCTGCAGCTGTTGTCGAATAATAAACCATCGACGCGAATGTCCTCTAAGATAATAATTTTACGGTTATCTAAAATTATAAAAAAACACAATAGTAATAAATTGGTCAACTAATCAAATTACATTATTATTTAATGGAGATAAGACAATTCTAGCGAACTTACATGTATTCTATCCCAGGATTCTATCCCAGAAAATAAAATGTTTTAATCAGGCAACACTAACATATCAATAACCAATTTTTTTCTTGTGTGAAGTTAGCCCAGCCCAGAAATTTTATCAATTTTAATGAAAAAAACGAAAAATTATCAAGTTTATTAAATTCGATTTGTTTTTCATATAAAAAAACAAATTTAAATGTAACGTATAAAGAAACTGTAAAATTTTAAGTTGCATAAAGTAATGGACAATTTCAGGCAATGTAAGAAAAAATTTGTTCCCTGGCAAGTTCCCGAAAATGAACTCTGGGCTAAGAATTTCATTGATTTTATATAATTTTTCGTCCCGCTCGATAAATTTTAAATTTCGCAAAAACTAAAAATGTCTCGGATCAGGGCAACATGATTTTAAAATCTATACACCAGTAGCTAAATTTCAGCAAAATTAGAAAAAAACCGTTTTGTGGCAAGTTCCCGAAAATGAACTCTGGGCTGGGAATTTCATTGATTTTTATATAATTTTTCGTCCCGCTCGATAAATTAAAAATTATTTCGCCAAAACTAAAAATGTCACAGATTAGGGCAACATGATTTTCAACTCTATACACCAGTAGCTAAATTTCAGTTAAATAAGAAAAAAATCGATTAGTAGCAAGTTCCCGATAATGAACTCTGGGCTGGGAATTTCATTGATTTTTATATAATTTTTCGTCCCGCTCGATAAATTAAAAATTATTTCGCCAAAACTAAAAATGTCACGGATCAGGGCAACATGATTTTCAAATCTATACATCAGTAGCTTAATATCAGCTAAACTAGAAAAAAATCGTTTTGTGAAAAGTTCCCGAAAATGAACTCTGGTCTGGAAGTTTCATTGATTTTTACATAATTTGAAAATCATGTTGCCCTGATCCGTGACATTTTTAGTTTTGGCGAAATAATTTTTAATTTATCGAGCGGGACAAAAAATTATATAAAAATCAATGAAATTCCCAGACCAGAGTTCATTTTCGGGAACTTGCCACAAAACGATTTTTTATAATTTAGCTGAAAGTTAGCTGCTGGTGTATAGATTTTAAAATCATGTTGTCCTGATCCGTGAAATTTTTAGTTTTGGTGAAATAATTTTTGATTTATCGAGCGAGACGAAAAATTATATAAAAACCAATGAAATTCCCAGCCCAGAGTTTATTTTCGGGAACTTGCCACGAAACGGTTTTTTTCTAATTTAGCTGAAATTTAGCTACTGGTGTGTACATTTGAAAATCATGTTGCCCTGATCCGTGACATTTTTAATTTTTGCGAAATAATTTTAAATTTATCGAGCGGGACGAAAAATTATATAAAATCAATGAAATTCTTAGCCCATAGTTCATTTTCGGGAACTTGCCACGGAACAAATTTTTTCTTACATTGCCTGAAATTGTCCATTACTTTATGCAACTTAAAATTTTACAGTTTCTTTATACGTTACATTTAAATTTTTTTTTATTATATGAAAAACAAATCGAATTTTATAAACTTGATAATTTTTCGTTTTTTCATTAAAATTGATAAAATTTCTGGGCTGGGCTAACTTCACAAATATAGTATATTTGAATGAAATGAATCAAAACCTGGGCTGGGATAACTTCACACAAGAAAAAAATTGGTTATTGATATGTTAGTGTTGCCTGATTAAAAAATTTTATTTTCTGGGATAGAATCCTGGGATAACTTCACATACGTCGAACTTTCCTTTTTCGGCCATATTAAAATTTTCTTATTTTATTACAACAAAATGTACACAAAAAATTTAATTAAAATAAATTTTAGTTTGTTCGTATTCCATTAAATTTTTAATTATTTTTAATTTTTTAATAAATTTAAAATTGTTTTCCACAGTTTTTGCTCATTTCGAAAAATAATGTAATCAAAAATGACAGAAAAGAGCGTTACCATAATTAATTATAAAAAAATTGATGATACATGTATAAGAAAAATATTTTCCATCGCTCACAATATTTCTTCATATGTATTGAAATGTTACCATAAAAAGTACTTTCGATACATATTATTTCTAAAATTTTTATGTCAACATCTCAAACAGATACACAGATATTTTGTCAGTAAATTTTACTGATTTAATTTTTTGTTTTATTCTAGTATATAGAATATCTATATTTTTATCTCGTTTCATTTTTACTGACATTAAACCTTTCTTGGTGTAATAAAGCCATATGCGTAGATTCCACAATGAAACAAAATTTTTCAGTAAAAACTACTGGGAAACCGAAAAGAGAAGAGTGTATTTAAATTACGTTAGAGCGGCAAAGACAGCAACTTTTGTTTGTTTTTTATAGCACAATTTATAATCCAAATAGTGACAGATTGGGGGCAACATAACCTAAAAAATTTGAAAATAAAGGATTTTAACGAAACACAAAATTTTATTTTACCCTACAATGAAGTGTTGTACGTAGCAGCACAAAAAAATAATCCCACATTTCATTTCTTGACATTTCACAATAATATTTTTTCAACCATAAAATTGTAATGTGCGAAAAATATTTCTCATCGCATACTATTTGTTGAAGGTGTGTTAAAATGTTGCCATAAAAAGTATTGATTTTCGTGCTTTTTATGGCAACATTTTTTTTTTTTTTTTTTGAATTTATTATTTGTCCAATAGATTTAGTGGCTTTTTAAGGTCAATTAATACCTCCCTTTTCATCCACGCACACACCACCCATTCTCACAATTACAGCATACCACCTGCACATTGCAGTGTTGTTGTGTTGTAGACGATCACATGACTAAAGGCGCCTTTATGGTTGCGTTCGTTCGCTCGTTCATTCTATACATTTTTTTTCAACCAATCATCTCTTGTTAAAAAATCCAGAAGAAAAAAATCATCATTTTAGAGCAATATGATTGGTCGAAAAAAATTGTTTGAATGAACAAATTGTTTGTCAAAAAATTTTCGATTTCATTCCATCGCACAATAAATGGATTACGTCCTCAAAACTAAAATTGTCATCACCAAATCTTGCAAACCATTTTTTCACTGTTGAATAACTGAAGAAAGTCGAATTAATCAATTCCTTAGCTTCAGCAGCATTTTTTTCATTTGAAAACAGAATAGAATAGAATGACGTCAGGAACGACAGGTTGTAAATGACTGAAACTTTTTCATAAAAATGGTAATGAGAATGACTAAGCTACAACCAACTTCAGAGTCGAGTTTCTACTTGCACAGCTAATAGTAACGTCATTTGTTAGGGATTATTATTATAGATAAACCAGGTCTGAAATCACTTGACCACCTAATCATGCCGTTTAGTAATTTAAATTTATTTACATTAGTTGCCGTTGACAGTGTGTGTAAATGAGTTTTATGTCATAGGGTGCATATTCGATCGAGAATTACATAAAAAATTGCAGAAAATCACCTTTCCATCAAAGGTGAAAATTATCTGAGGGTAACGCTAGTAACGCGCTGCACAAGCAGCACATCATTATGCCTTCCTCACAAGTATTCAGCATAACACATTGGGACACCAAACAATTAACGACTATCCGAATAAATTGTTATATTTTTTTACTAAATTGTTTCATGTTTTTCACTAAATTGAATGTGCCGGCCCTGGCGAACATTCGTTTAAATGTACCTTTTTGTTGTCATGATGTGTTGTGCTCAATACACCACCCCACCATGTTACACTACAGCGGAAATAAAATAAATTTATTAAAGTAACTAAATTAATAAATTATTATACCTGACCCATAGATTGGCGGTGGGTGTGATTTTATAACCCCACATTTAATTTATTGATTTACCTTTAGTATTTTACTAACCAATTAGTTAAAGAGACTATAGTAAACTATCAAAATCAAATTGACATCAAATATTTAACATTAATTTCACTTTTCGAATACCAATCAAAAAACCCAATTATCACCAGGCTCGGCACACACAAACAATGATTGAAAAATCCTTGAACGATGACGAATTATTATTGACATAAAAAATTCATAATTTTTTATGCTTTCAACTACAACTTAAATCAAATTATAAATTTCCCCATCAATTATTATAAAAATGGCGAAATTTGATAAGATTAACAAAAAAGCAAATTCTTCATTTAATATTTTGTTTAATGATTATTTAAGCTATTTGCTTACATAAGGCAAAAAGTCTTAAATTATTATATTTACAAAGAAAAATGTGTTTGCTATTTTTAAATTAATGACGTCAAAAAGCTTTTTTTACAATTGAGGATGGTAATAAAAAATAATTAATTACAGATAGATTTATTCTTCAAAAGTTCAAAACAATTATAAAGTATAATTAAAAATTATTAATTTTTCGTGTAGAGGTCATTAAGTAAACATGGTGAACTGAGTTACACGCCTGAGTTATTTTCTCTGCGACTGATAAACTAAATAGGTGCGAAATTTGCATATCGATGAGAAAATCAAGAGTATATGCATAAATAATTTCAGCTATTCAACCGTGAATGTTGTTGTACATACACAATTCTGTTATAAAATGAACTTTATACTTACTAATCAATTTGATTCTGTGCGGCTGCTAACTAATCATTTTGTATAAACCATAATAAGTCATTTGGATTATATAAATTGATAAACGAAATTTTATTTCAGGTATCATTAATCAAACTTCATCGATATTTTGCACGTTGATTTATTTATTTATACTGATGGAATGTTGCGGTTTTTTTTCTCTTTAATATATCAATCATTGATTTGATGACATGTAGATACCCTGAATAGTAACATTTAATTATGCTAGATTTGTTAAGTATGTATTTGAGCTGTTTGAGGTGTAATGTGTGTAGGCGTGTTAGGTAATAAAAGGCGTTTCGTTGGTGTATAGTTAACATTAAACAAATAGGGTGTAAGAGAGAAAGAGTAAAGGGTATATATTGTTGAACAGATAACGAATCAGAGGAAAGGAACCCGCGTATCCACAGGACGATCATATTTACACTGGCCTATTTACTATAATATGAACGGTTTTTTTATATACCATACACGTACTCTTTGGTGATAGATAAATCACTACAAAATTAAATGAAAATGTTGGGTGTGTAACGAAATCCCAGTTTTCAAAATTCCGGTTTTCAAAATTCCGGTTTTAAAAATTCTGGTTTTCAAAACCCCGGGTTTGTATTATCCTGGTAAATCCTGGTTCGAATTTTTAAAATTTGACATGTGGAAAAATGGGACTCTTAAATGATTTTTTGACAAAATTCAAAAATAAGTTTGCGATAAAGTTCTAGAAAATGTCTAATACGGATGGAATTTGGCCATTTCTTAACAGATATTGTTGAAATTCGATACGTTCGATGGAAATGGGATTCTAAAATGATTTTTCGCTAAAGCGGTGAATATAGATGGAACTAGGCCATTTCTAAACCGATTTTGTTGAAATTCTGCACGTGCGATGGAAATGGATTTCTCAAATGATTCAAGTACAAAATCTTGCAACTACAAAAATCTTGCATAACAAAATGGTGCAATTATTTTTCTTTTTAGTAGGTGTCATTAATAGATTCTATACAATCCGCTCCTACGTGCAAAACGCAGTGCGACATGTTTGCTGATCCCGACTCCTACGTTCTCCGAAGTTCAAATCTAAGGCCCCTCGGAGGGCTAAGCGGGGGGAGCGCAGTGACTTCGCGCGTGCCCATGATTGTTATCGAAGCCGTCAGCCTCTTCAATTATTGCATTTCAAAATGTTGCAGCCTTGGTTTTTTCTACTAAATTTTTGGGCAAGATATCTTATATTTATGTTAGAATATTATTAGTCGGGCCGGCCCGAATTAATAAAAAATATTTTTTTCAAAATCAAGACTAAAACTAGAAGAAAAGGAAACCGTGATTTTGAAAACCGGGATTTTGAAAACCGGGATTTCGTAGTACACCCGAAAATGTTTCTACTTTATTTTTTACTATTTCTACTAGTAATGGTATGCATGTAGTGCTCAATGTTCAAATCCCTTTTGTGATGCTGTCTCTAATGATCTATCTACAACAATATAAAATTACTCATGTGGCCCTATTCTGGTAATTCCCCGGGAATAGGGAATTGGAGAAAGATTTATATATAATTTCAGTTCAAATAATTTTTTTCTGGCATGCTAAGGTAAAAAGTTAGTGGTAATTTTTTTGAAAATAAAATAAAATGGGAAATAACTTTCTCTGATAATTTTGCCGTGGAAAAATTATTTCCAATTTACAAATATTTACATAACACTTTTTTTCTCAGTAGGCCAGAAAAAACTGATTTATAGATAAAAGCTATGTACACCCCTAGTTCCCTATTCCCAGGGAATTACCAAAATAGGGCCACTGATGTAGCATCTTTCGAAAAATATGATGAACGTAAGCTGTGTCATCTTTCTTTGATAAGATTACGAATCAAAAGTGCAATGCTCTCTCAGAATGGTCTTCCTTGTCTTAAAAAATATAACCCAAGCAAAAGTAATTGAAACTAGTTAGGTTAAGATAGGGTGACTGTCCAAAGAACTGACCTAATTACTTAACGATCCTTAGTCATGTGCTTATGATTTACTCAGAGTTTCAGTCTGCTTATTGCTAGACTGTTACAGTTCCACGGTACTCAAAACAGTTTCTTCCTCTTCTTCACCTTAGCAGCTGCGCGAATGTAATACCTTTCTAAATCTTGTACACTAAGATTTGACTATCTGTGACACTATTCTGGCTTCACCCTGGGAATAGGGAATAAGGAAAAATATTTTCATAGCATTTTTCTCTAAATTATATTTTTCTGGCCTACTGTTGGAATTAGTTTGGTGTAAATATTTTTGAAACAAAGATATATTGGGAATTATTTTTCCCTATAAAAATTTTTAGGAAAATAAGTTTCCCAATCAACCTTGTTTTGAATTACACCAAACTAATTCCAACAGTAGGCCAGAAAAATATAAGTTAGAGAAAAATGCTACTAAAATATTTTTCTCAATTCCCAGGGAAAACCAGAATAGTGCTACTGAGAATTTATTTTCGTATGCTATTTATTAGGCATATACAAAAACAAATTTTGAAAAAGATCTTTTCGAACTTCGAATTTAATATGGAATTCTAAATAAATATTCCATAAATATTTATTTTAATTAGTTTTGCCACAATTTTCTATTGGACTAAAAGAAATCTACTATAGAGAATAATTGACTATATGAAGGCGTACAAATTGGCTCCGTTTCTGTTGATTCGAGCCCATAAATAATAAGCGCCCTTTAGGATAAAACAAAAAAAAAATCAAACTAAGTATGCTATTAAGAAATTTCAGATTTCAGCCGATCTCAACCCTTTGTTTGGGTCGCTTTGCTGTAAATCTGAACGCTTCCAAAAAGTGACTGTATGAAGCGAATTGTGATCAGGCGGCGAAATTGCAACTTACTTTTGAAATGTTTTACATGGTGATTTTTCTGATTATTTTATTTCATGTTTTCCTAATGTCAAGATAATGCCGCCGTTGGACTAACTTGTGGAATTAGGCTAAGAACCGTTAACAAATTCGAAACGTTGGAACTTCTAAAAGCCACCCAAGTTACATTACCGTGATTGGTATTTCAGTAAAATCTAATTACCTTTTTATTATCCGAAAAACACATTTTTGATTCATAAAAATGTTTAACAAATGATGAGTAGCAAAGAATTAAAATCTAAAATTCGTGTGACTAACTCAGTTAGTCGGATCATAGATTGGAAAAAATTAATAGGGGGTCACTTCATATTTAAAACAGATAACAGCGGGACTAGTATGCAAAATACTTTTCTATAAACAATTTTAGAAAATTTGAAGATGGACTATGTGAGCCTGAACGAAAGTAGGCACAATACGCAATCAGCTAATGTTCCCTGTGTTTGCGAAACAATTCGATATTATATATTCTTATGCCATCGGTTTCCAAACCCGAAACATTTCTGCAAATCGATCTTTCAGATAGATTTTAGTTCTCTCAGCGGTGCCTTTTTATCTCATCTGTTTGTAAAATGAAGGCTCTTTAACGTTTTCTTTATTTAGAGGCCATTTCTGGCCTTCTAGAGGCTAGGACATCATTACTATTTCGTTTATCCGCTAGAATTCAGGAACAAAAAATGAAGTGTGAGAAGGTGCATTATCATGGTGCAAAAGCCATAAATTGTTTCGCTACAAATCCGGACGTTTTTTCGAATTGCCTCACTTCTTTTTGGGCTACCGTTCATGATCATTTCTTTCCCTTTTGGGAGTTTTTTATCGGTTTTTATGTGCTGGGGTGTCCAGTGCACTCGTTTTTTTCAAGGTCTTCACGGCCTACTTGGAAACGCTCACTCATAGCAGATTCACCAATATGAAATGTTACTAAAACTTTGCCGCAATTTATAACAACAGTGGCCCTATTCCGGCTTTCCCTGGGAATAGGGAATTGGGAAAAATATTTTAATAGCATTTTTGTCTAAATTGTATTTTTCTGGCCTACTGAGGGAACATGATTGGTGTTAATATTTTCAAAACAAAGTTAAATGGGAAAATATTTTTCCCTACAAAAATTTGTGGAACAAATGTTTCCCAAATCACTTTGTTTTGAAATTTTTTGCACTAAACTTATTATTTCAGTAGGCCAGAAAAGGATAATTTTAACAAAAATGCTATGAAAATATTTTTCCCAATTCCCTATTCCCAGGGAAAGCCAGAATAAGGCGGCAAACTAAATATCCAATATGGCTGTACTAACACTATACTGATACTATTCAGATATATTTACCTACACAACAACGAAAATTGTGTGAAATTGTAAAAATTCCGATTTATTTCGAACACGCCTCGTATATACGTGTGTTATTAATTTCTCGGAAAGACAATACTGGGAGAGAAAGTGATTCTGCAAAATCCTTACGATGAAATCACGAAAGCTTAGAAGTTAAGGAAGATCCTTTTAACACGATTGCTTTGCAGAGTGCCTAAAGTAAACATCTCCAAAAAGAGAGAAATATAAATCCTTACATATATAATTTTTAGATTGCATAAATATCAATGAGAGAAGTGATGCTCGTGGTTGATCATATCGCAATCGGCGCACCAAAAGATGCACTTTGTGGCGAAAATGATAATTCTACTTTCACCGATTTTCGATTGTTCGGTGTTTTTTTATGGCTATTGCCGGCTTTAATCGCATCACGTTTTAAGTGGAGCACCCGGTAAACGTTAATCAAGAACAACACAATAGATTTGGTGTAAATGTAAATAAAAGATTTTCTCGCGCCCCCAAACTTATACAAATAAATAATATATTTCACATGTAGCATACAACACTAAACCGTAATCAATCCTTAGAAAAAAATTATTAAATTTTCTTATCATTGCTAAAGTTTTGTACACGTTTATCTTTGATATGTGCGTGTATTCATTTCATCCTTTTTATAATATTTTCTTTTACAGTTCGTTTCTCCTGCATTTGATTGGATAATTAGGTTAGAGTTTTGCTGAATTCTAAGGGAGAGCAAAAGAGAGATACAAAATTGGATTTATGTCTTTTTTCCAAATCTTTCCCATTAATCGCACAAATCTCAATAGAAGGCTTAATAAAATTGGAAAAAAATAAGTATAATGCTAAGAATAAGATGAAAATTATATAAGTAGATAAAAAGTTTTATAAATAAAAATGGGAAAATAGATTTGTCATCATAAATATGTATAGCATGTGTATTATGTGCAGAGTCCTATTGAGTCTAAAATCTCAAAGAAAACGATTTTTTTTTTGTTTTGATTTTTAAGACCGTATATAGTCTCGATTTCTAATATTGTTCATTGGCAATTGGCATTAAATAAATAGAAGATACTTATCTTTTTATCTTTTCATTGCAATAAGATAAATAGTTCTTAATAAATTCTTAATATTGGATTTAAAGGATTTAAAATTTTCATGATTTTCGGAAATATTTAGTAATTTTTACAATGATGAAATGTAATCATTGGCAACATCAAGATGATTGCTGAGAAGTAAAAAATAGATTCCTATCAATTGTCCCGTCAAATGGACAATAACTAATTTTAAAAAAATTTCTTCGCTAGTAGATTTCTTTGTTACCATGCCCAATGTATCAAGCGCCTCAAAAGTCTAGTGGGCTAAGTTTCAGTTCTCGTTTTATTCCGTTTTGGAGATAACTTTAAATCAAATCGAGCCACAGTAAAAGCTATTGGCTGTAGTGCCGAAAAAGAACAGACACCCAAATGAGCTGTGCAAGATTACGTAGTGGCTGATGCTGAGTTTTTCGTGACGCTATGTGAACGAAGCTTGAGTCATGGTTTCAGCTCAACTTCAATGATCAAAACGCACGTCATTTCCTATATATTGACATTCCCCACCATTACGTTTACGTGTTGTTGCTCGAATGTTTACAGTAAGCTTGAGAGATGATGAACGGCTGCTTTAGCTACATATTCGAGGTGCCACCAGCTTTGAATTTGTACGAACATTCAATGGTTTTATTTACAAAACCTTTAAAGAAGCTGCAGCTACACGGGGCCTGCTGGTAAACGATGATGAATGGGATCACTGCTTAACAGAAACAGCAGTCTTTCAAATGCCGAGACAGCTTCGAGAGACTTTCGCCTATATTTGTTGCTTTTGTCAACCTTCAAAACCTTTTGATCTCTGGAAGAAGTATGCAGATGACATGACTCTCGATTACTGTTATAGCAAAAAGTTTGGCAAAAAATTTGGCTCTAGACGATATCAACATAATTCTTATACAGCACGAGCTTTCTTGCGCTATGATCAGCTTACTAACTCCATCGGGAAGTCCTGTAGAAGTGTAAGTCTTCGATCCAGTTCGAGAAGCCGAAGAAGCAGAATTACGAATTCAACTGCTAAACGAAAAGCAGTTGGATGCATTTCATAAAATAACTGCTACAGTGGATAATGAAAATGTCTCCAGCCGAAGTTTCTAACTTGATGGACCAGTGGAATTATGCTGGTAATTCTTCGGGAATAGGGAGCTAGGGAAAGAATTTACATATAAATTATATTTAAACAATTTTTTTCTGGCATACTAAGGTAAAAAGTTAGTAGTAATTTTTTGAAAACCAAATAAATTTGGGAATAACTTTCCCTGATAATTTCGCTATGGAAAAATTATTCCCTATTGAAAAATATTTACATCAAACTTTTATCTCAGTAGGCCAGAAAAAACAGATTTAAAACTATAAAACTATTTAAAATCTTACCCCAGTTCCCTATTCCCAGGGAATTACCAGAATAGGGCCACAGGAAGATCTGCCAAAACGTTCCTATACGCAACACTGATGGTTGTCATCCGGGGAAAAGGAAAAATTGTGCTTTCATTTGAAACAACGGGAATCGTAGCTACTTTGCTGGTGACAACCTGTTGCGTGAATTAATGGGTTGCAAAATGCCTTTCGGCGGAAAGGTTTTCGTTGTTGGTGGAGACTTTCAACAGACACTTCCAGTAGTTATTAGAGGAACGCAAGCTGACATCATCGAGTGTTATATAAAATCGAGCAATCTGTGGAGAAACTTTCTTCAATTGTCGCATCATCCTCTTATCAAAGGTATCAACAATGAGTGCACAGTTCAAATTCCTCAGCAAATGATCGAAACTGGAGATCTGGTTAAAAGTATTTTTGACACAAATATTTCTGAAATATCTGTGCAGGAGTTGGCAAAACGCGTCATTGTTGCATCGACAAATCAACAGACTATTACGATGAATCGTAAGATCATTGACATGATGCCAGGACAAACTGATTTTTATTATACGGTGATCTCCAGCAGAGTTTCCTCATGATCAAACTCCATCAAGAATGACATCTCATGTTTTATTTCTAAAGCCTGGAGTAATTATAATGCTGCTGAGAAATTAAAACCTAAAAACAAGAATGTACAATGGCACTCGAATGATTGTTAAGAAGCTGCACTGAAACTTTATAACAGCTGAATTTTTATCAGAGTGTAATCGTGGGGATATGGTCTTTATTCCGCGAATTGATTTTGCTCCAACAGACACTACGTTGCCATTCATACTGAAGCGACGACAATTTTCGATCACTCCTGCATACGCCATCACAATCAAAAAATCACAAGGTCAAACTTTCGAGCATGTCGGAATTGATCTACAGACAGCAATTTTCTCGCATGGACATGCTGTACGTTGCATTGTCACGGTGCAGAAATCTTGCACAAATGAAAGTCTGCATAATGGAAAATCCTCAACAAGGGAAGTTGCTGCGAGATAAACGTCATTTCACTTGAAACATCGTTTTCCGCGAACTCTTCCAAATGTAAAAAAGTAAGCAATAAAAATTGATTTTAAATTTAGTCGAATAGTAGTTATTTAACTTTTTGTATATTTGACAGAATATTTCAAACCCAGCTTCATTCGTTGTCTTGACTATGCTTGCTGAGCATTTTCTGTTATGTGCAATTTCACTTTTCGTCTGCGAGTTTTAAATTGGTGCGAAAGATTTATGATTTTACGAGACTTTACACTTACTTATCACTAACCTACCACCCATCTACCCAGCACCCACCTAACCACAACCGCTTACCACCAAATTAAAACGAGTGAAATAACACTATTTGTGTATATTAAAATTAAAAAACTTAATTACACGTTTAACAATCAGTTTAATTTAATTTAATCTTAACAATCATCAATTTAATTTAATTTTAACAGTTTTTGTATGGTGCAATTCCTTAAAACGCTGTATAATACTTACAACAGATTATTATTTTTAAAAAATTCTCATACTTATTAAATTTGGTTGTTGCGGGGTGTTGTGGTCTTTTCTTGAGTTCCTGTACCTCCAATTCGATCGCTGAATAGGATATCTAAACAGTTGTATAAAATTCGGTTGAAAATATAATTAATAAATGATTAACCCTATTTTCTATGACCTTGAGTGTTGCTGTTACTATAATGCTGATTTCCAGTTATTTGTTCAATTATTTCAGCTGAAATTAAAATAAAATTGTATGCGGTGTTAACGCTAGGGAAAGGTTTAAAATAATTTATAAATTTACAAGAGCTGCGCTCAGCATGTCCGGGGTAATTCCTGCTAGGCCTATTTAAAAGCAATGGGGTATTTCGTCCCATTTGCTCAAAGAATTGATCTGTATTTAATTCGGAAGTAATGGTAATTGGTGGCGATGGGTGTTTTGAAAAAATGATAATTTTAGAATCTAAGAAAAATTAGGAACATAGTCAATAGTTGTTTCTTCGCTTGGTTCCGTACAACCAAAATAATGTATATTTACCATCTATTACAGAAGTCTGAATCTGAAAAAAGTATTGTAAGTTTTTAATAATTTATTATTTAATACCTATATACAATTGATAAATCATTATCATTTTCATCAGACAACGTCATAGCGGCTCTTTTAAAATAATTATTTAATTATTTTACAGATAATCCTCTTATGAATTATTATATGTATGTATTATTATGCATGTACGTTATTTTTTTTATTGCTAATAAATATTTTGAATGAAATAGGTTTTAATTTTAGTTCAAACGAGTAAGTTACATAGTCAATTTGAATAAGTTCCAACATAACGGTTAACTGAAGAAAGAACAACTACTTTCATGAAGCATGGGAATTAAAAGGTATTGATTTTTAGGAATATCTAAAGGTAAACGACAATATTTTGTTTTAATTTGTGAGACGGGGAAAACTTCTTGGTTTTCTGCAAGATCACTGAAAACTATTATTCCAAGATCAATTTTGGAGTCCATCGGTTTTTCGAAATATGGCGAATAATTGTAATACCTTCTACCTCTCACTAAATGACAATTATTTACTTTACTGAAATTTTCAATAAAAATTGGAATTTCTACGGTCTGGTCATGAATTGAGCAAAAACTATCTTTAAAATTAGATTCAAATGTAAACGTGTCGTATTCGTATGATTTAAACCGGTTACAATCTTCAAATGTTCCGACGCGATCAAACTTATTGTCTAAAACGAACTTATTTAAATTTTCCCTCTCTCTAATCCTATTAAATAATTGTTTTAAAATATTTGTAGATTTTTTAATAGTTCTTTATATTTCCTGTAAAAAAATTTCATATTTTTACTCTGAGAACGTATCTAAAGGACCGTACAAATTAACGTAGCCAGGTAAATGCAATATACTATGCACGTTGTAGTTAACATGTTTCAATCCGTAAATTTGGGGGTGTAATGCTACAAATTGATTTAAAAGTATTCGTGCGTTTTCTACGTTTTGCGGTGCAAGCAGCTCTATTTGATAAAAGTCGAACACTGACCACGAAAAGCAAAATATGATAAAAAATATTTGAGTCCACAAAATCTTTAAAAAGTGGAAGCACCCCGTATAAAATAAAAAATCTAAATTCCGTCGCTTTCCATCTACTTATTTCATTGAACCCTCGCGGCTTTCGAGAAAATTCCATCGGAACATATCTAGCATAAGAGGTATATAACTCAGACATCAATATTTTTGTTTCAGGTTTAATTTTATCTAGCAAAAGTATCAACATTTTTTTTGTGATTCCCAAGTCAACCAAACGCATTGGATCGAGTGGAAACTGGGTGACCATCCTTATTCCAGATTTCTTTAAGTTGTTTGGCTCCCCTTTATGATGATCTAAGTCAAATCGTTTAGAAAAAGAATCATCAGTTCTTAAATTGCCTGAAACTAAATTAAAAACAGTGGTATTTAATAGCATTGTGGAATTTGACAGATTTGCAAAATGATTTTGCTGGTGCATCGCAAGTAAATGCACGTAGAATAAATTTTTTTCTAATCGAATTTTGTGCAATTATTATACCTTCATTTTTTAATTTTAAAAATTCTTCGAAGAAGCTATCTATTGATATAGGATGACCATCACCTAACCAAGCGCCAACAATAAAAGGGAGATGGTTACGGGAATCCGAGAAACAACCAAGGATAGGCCATAGTGTTTTTCGGGAATTTTTGTAAAGTGGTAATCCGTCAACATTGAAATCGCAAATAATTTCTGCGGCAAATTAGCTAAAAACTTGAAATCATATCGGAGAATACATTTCTCAATGAACATATTCTCCACCTGAGACTTCCTGGGGTATCAAGATATCAGGGACACTGTTATTAGAACTTTGAAATAATGAACCTTTTGTTTTGGGTACATCAATACCGAATTTTCTTAAAATTTTTAATAAATGATTAACCGAATTTACAGAAACAGTATGTAAAATACTCCACTTAATTAGGCTAATCTTTAAAATTCTTATTTTATCTGAGGGACCTGACTAACGACATTCGCCTAATGATTCATCGTCCTATGAATTGGAAATTAAGATTTCGCCAAACAAAAAATTATCTTCTACGCTGGGTTCATTTTCAAAATTATCCGAATCTAATTCGCTTTCTACCACTGGCAAAGAGTCAAAGTTATTTAAATTAAGGGGACAAAGCACCTTAAAATTTTCAAAAAATCGAATTTTTTTTTTATGATAGATTATGTTAGAATGAACGTATAAATAATTATTTTAATGATACAAACATAAAAATCTCAAAAAAAAAACAATTTATTTTATTTATTGCGAAGCGCGCCAAAGTCGTTTTTTTACGCGGTTATCTCGAAATGACGGACTTTAAACGCGGTTATCTCGAAATGACGTTTTTCAAGTTGGCGTGCAAGATTGAGCAAAAACTACTTATCCAATCGTTCTAAAATTTTAACACGTTGATCTACATATATTTCTGCTCAGAATGAACTACGGAAGGAATAACCGGCTTTCAATTTTTTGAGTTACAACTAATTGAGGGGGACAAAAAAGCTACATTTTCGAAAAAATGCCGCCATTTTTTATATTTCAACCAATTAAATAAAACCCTGTTTTTTTCAGACGTTTCTGAGAGTAGTTATGATGCACGCCGCGAATTTTCAGTGTTTTTGGAAAACCCTTGTAGCAGACGACAGTGGGCTAAAAAAAATCAAAAAAAATTTTTTTGTATACTTTCAGTTAAACAAAATGTCAATGGAAAGTTTCATTAAAAGATATCTCTTTTTATTCCATTAAAAAAAATCTTTGAAAAACTTTTTTTTTCAATTTTGAAGGTGCTATGTCCCCTTAAAATTAATTTCGTCATCTAAACTATCATCGGCTAAAGCAGAAATCATCCTGTAGCGTTGGGTTCTGGATATGTTATTCAATCTATTTTTTCTATTTTACTTTAATCACTACACTAAATGAGATTACATTTGAAAACAGTTATACACGCGTTTATGTCACGGCAAGTAAATATACAAAATACAAATATGTATATTTGATTTATTATAGCAATAATAAAATAATTGTATGTACATATATTGTGTTTTTATAATCTGATTAAATTAAAGCAATTATTTATATAACTCAGTCTTATAAACAATACAATAATGGCACTTTTGTTTACGTTAATATAATTTTCATAAAAATAACAAACTAAAAATAGCACTTCATAAAACAAAAAATGGCGAAGCATAAAATGCACTTCTATATACGCGTAAATAAAAATAAAAAATGACGTGAAATACTCCTCAGCAAACACATTTTGTGACTTTTCGTTCCATTTTCAACCGATAGGAGTGCTTCACGTCATTTACCGAACTTGACTTTAATAATACAGTGAAGACAACCATAAGACATGTTGCCATATATATTTGTCTCTTTTTAACTTATGTGTAATTTATATTACTTTCCATTACCAACACAAGGCTTGTTGCCAAAGACTGAAAATTTGCTAGGAAGTTACAAATTAAAAAAAAAATATTTGTACACATGTAAAAAATGGAATAGCAAAATAAAAAGGGGAAACCCAAAAATATAAGAAAATAAATTAAACAAATAATTATAAAAAATTGGTGTCCCGGGATATCTCGCTATCAATTTTATCCCACGGATCCCGTGATTCCGTTTAAGAAACCCTAGTATCAAATGTATGTGTCGTATGTAAATATCCTTTGTTACAACAAAAAAAAACTGCACACACGCTGGGTTTTCGCTAGTGATATAATATTTGACAAAAAATTGTATTGTAAATAAATTATCACATTTTACTAAATGTAAAACTTAATCGGTGTCCATTTTCATCTGCGATACGTAATGAAACTGACGACATCATTATCTTGTTGCGCCTACATAAATTAAATTTTTTTCTAGATATTCATTGAAGTGTTTTCGCATACCCATCGCCTTCCTTATGTCGCGTACATGACATCGGAAACAAATATTTCCATACTCGCTAACGAACTCAAAACCAATCAAATTATTTGAAATGCTTTGTACCACGCCTACTAGTTCCGAACTCGAGTTGAAATTGTTTTATCTTTGTTGTTGTTTTAATACATTTTGTGTGTTTCCATAGAATTTTTTCCGAACTAACTCACTATGTCATGAACGCACTATTATACTTACATAGTATTAACAGCACATTTACGTAACGTAAAGAGCAACAACAAAAACTATAGAAGACTATGTAAATAATTTTCATGTAGGAAAAATATCAAAAAATTGTTGGTTCGGTTACGATATAGGAATGGGGTGGCAGGGTACAAAATGTTTTTTTTTTTATATTTATATAAATTTTCAACGTTTTCACAGTTTAAAGTACTAGCGAAGCGGAATAAAAAAAAATTATTTTAATTTTATACACATTTTTTTATTTTATAAAAAGGTATAGACGAGTACTTTGAATTCAAGTAATTAATAAAATCAATAAGAGTTAAACTGTTCGATCAATATTGATTTACGCTAGACTATATGTAACGATATAGGCAGACATCGACTATGTACACAGTTACAAACTATTTGATTGGGTATCGCACTTGCCTAACTCCATATAGCTATATCGAAAATGGTACACAGTAGAAAGCGGAAAATTGTTTGCAAAACTTTTGTTTCAGAAATTCGTTTAAACTTTTTAAATAAAAATAATTTTGTAGCCAATTTTATACGTGGGCTATAATATGGTTTTTGATTGAATAGATTTTTTTGTTTTATTATTGTTTGACATAACATTTATATTCTACATGGATTACTCCTTAACTATACACACACAACATATTCTGGCATTTACGTTTAATTAACTTTTTTTTTATTGCGCTACATTCATACATTAAATATATATAGGTAATGTATCATGTGTTTGATCTAACGAGATTACACTGACGTATAGCATTAGGCTAGATTTGTTATTTAATTTGTTGTCGACGTGACGGTTGACTAAATACTGATTGTAATACACATTGTATAGTCGTCTCTAACCATTTGAATATATGGGATTAACATCGTAATCTTTCATATGAGGAGATTGAATTCGTTGGATATGAGAAAACCATGGTGTGATGTTACTGTTTGGTTTATTTAAATTTAAGAGCTTTTGTTAAAGTTTTTATTTGTGACGTTTGTTTAAAAGTTTCGAGCTTTAATTTTTACGCCTATAATCTAATCACTCTGAATTCAGTTTTATTTTATTTTGGACTTTGAATGGGCGGGGCCGAAATATAATTTCCAAATTGATCGTAGTTTTATAAATTATTGTTGGTTTGCGTAAAAAAATATTTGATGGAATTCATATGATTAAAAAAATAAATAATTATGAGATAATCCAGAAACTTTTTACTTATTATCCGATTAAACAACGGTGGTGAAGAATTTCCTAAAACTTTCCTAAATTTAAAATCGTTTGATAGTATTAGTGAATCTTTCAATTATTGTTTATAATATAGCATTCAACAAAATAATTGAATAAAATGATTAAAAAACTGCTAGTGATAATTATTACCAACCGAGAGCTTTAATAAAAAAAAATCATTGTTTAAAAATCTAAAATAACCAAATAATAAAAAACTAACATTATAAATTTTATTTTAAAATTATTATTCAAACTAAAACGTCCCAGAAGAACTGAAATTACTTTTAGATCTATTGAATAGATCAGAACTCATGATTTTGCCTCCACGAACTATC
Organism: Nephrotoma appendiculata; assembly: GCA_947310385.1. Classification (NCBI taxonomy): domain Eukaryota; kingdom Metazoa; phylum Arthropoda; class Insecta; order Diptera; family Tipulidae; genus Nephrotoma; species Nephrotoma appendiculata. The sequence continues at coordinate 297,988,807 of OX371224.1, read as the reverse complement.
TTAGGATTCGAAAGCATCAATAAGCGAATATTTATTCAGTTTAAGATATGCAAAAAGTTTCAAAAAAATCAATTGGAGGATTAGAGTTGCGATTTCCTTAAAACTCCAATAAATAAATTGTACATACAAATTAAATCGATTTGCATTCATAATTATGTTTGTTCTAACAATATTCAGATCATGTTTGGTCCATTCGAGATGCACACACAGTTTGAGGAAATTCTTTTTGCAACAACAGGGTCAAATATGTCAAAAACCACCCCTTGTCATATGTTGAATGGAAAAATTTCAATATATCCGTTCCAGAAACATTTTTAGATGATGAAAATTTTTGAAAAATACACCAGACAAGTCGATAATTTGGTTAATAATTTTGTATGAAAAAATTGTAAAGATGGCATCGACGTTCAGTTTGATAGTTATAATTTCATAATAACAAAAAATTTCGCATTGAATATTGATATTTTGTCAAAAATAATTAAATTGAATGCGATAGTTCAGTGTGTTATCGGTGTCATATTTTCGGGCAATCAAAATTTATCAAATTTATCATTTATTTAAGTTAGTTGCAATTTGGTGTTTTGCAAACATTGAATTAATATTAGTTCGTGGTTTATTTCTTTGACAAAAGTGAGGCGTCAAAATATTGGGCGGCGTACGCGCAACGCAAGCCAACTACTTGATCGTCGAGTCACTGAGACGGATGAAGAGCGTAGGCAGCGTTTGGAGACAAATCAAATTGATTTTCACATGCGCGGTTCATAATGATTCTGGAACAACGGATACAGTCGAGTTCGACTCGCTCAGTTTGAATGTACGCACAAAATAATTTGGAACGTCGACCAAACGGACGGCTAAACGTAATTCGAAATAAACGTTTGGTATTCAGATACGATACAACAGTCGATTTCGGTCGACTTTGGAACCAATGGGCACTGTTTGTCAACATTGCAATGCTTTGACACCGCCACCAAATCCACTGGTATCATTGCTTTCTGGCCAAGAACCTCGGTCGAAGTATTTCTTGCAGAATATACAAAAGTACAACAGTTCATTCGAAATGACATCATTTAGGGCGAATATTATTGAAGCACGAGGTGTTAACCCAACTTTTAGGGTAAATCATTTTTCGATTATAACACATAAACACATCACACAAACCCACATCAATGATTCACAATGTTTCACCGCCAAGTACACTAAGAAATAATGTGGTCCTCCGAGTCTCGTAAATTTAAAATTCATCGTGCAAGAGCATTGTTCCGCCAGAGAGTGCTGATTGAAAATTTATTCAGATTTATTTTCTTCGAAATTCTGATGAAGAAATCAATCAGCGTTGTGTCATCAGTCGAGCGTTAAAGTGCAACATTATTACACAACTGCAACAACTCTTACATCAACACAATCAATCGGTCAAATTGTTTAAAACTGCACGATGATTTTCGCCAGGCGCTGCCAGTCATTTCAAGATCAACAGCCATGCTGATCTTATTTGACGCTTGCTTGAAGTCATCGAATTTGTGGAGGTAAGTGAAAATTCTCAAATTAACAACGAATATGTGAGTCGCGTTACAAAATGACGAATGGACGTGTTTTCAAAGCAATTATTAGACATTGGAAGTGGAAGAATTCTGTTTAACGTCTCGACTGGTTTCATTTCATTACCACCTATTTTTTATCCATTCACAACCTCTAAAGAAGAATTGATCATGAAAGTGTTCCCGAATATTGGTGCAAATCACAAAAACGATGTTTAGCTCAGCGAACGATCCATTTTGGCAGCGAAAAATAAGGACGTAGACGAATTGAATATAAAAATTGTTATTGCAAAGAGAATTTCCTCAAACTGTGTGTGCATCTTGTATGAACCAAATATGTTCTAAAAGAATTAGTCTCATTCATGGCCAAGACCTAGCAGTGGTTTCTGGAACGGATATATTGAAATTTTTCATTCAACATATGACAAGGGGTGGTTTTAGACATATTTGATCCTGTTGTTGCAAAAAGAATTTCCTCAAACTGTGTGTGCATCTCAAATGGATCAAACATGATCTGAATATTGTTAGAACAAACATAATTATGAATGCAAATCGATCTAATTTGTAGGTACCATTTATTTATTGGAGTTTTAATGAATTCGTACCCCTAATCCCCCAAGTGATTTTTTTGAAACTTTTTGCATATATCTTAAACTGAACAAATATTCGCTTATTGATGCTTTCGAATCCTAAGATAGTTTGTGGAGGCAAAATCATGAGTTCTGATCTATTCAATTGATCTAAAAGTAATTTCAGTTCTTCTAGGACGTTTTAGTTTGAATAATAATTTTAAAATAAAATTTATAATGTTACTTTTTTATTATTTGGTTATTTTAGATTTTTAAACAGTGATTTTTCTTTATTAAAGCTCTCGGTTGGTAATAATTATCACTAGCAGTTTTTTTAATCATTATATTCAATTATTTTGTTGAATGCTATATTATAAGCAATAATTGAAAGATTCACTAATACTATCAAACGATTTTAAGTTTAGGAAAGTTTTAGGAAATTCTTCACCACCGTGTGTTGACATGTTTTTATTGATCAATATTGAATTAATTATTTGCTAGTGCTGTTGATCTATTTTCGTATAGCATATGCACTAATACTTAGACATATTTTCGGTTTTAGGAAAAAATTCACATTACTGTATAGGCTTGTGAAATATTTCCTAAACTATTCCTAATTTTTTGTTTTTGTTTTTAGGATAGATTTAGGAAAATGCTCACGCGCATATTAAACAAAAAATCTGTTTTATGACAAGATTACTTTTTGCACAGGCGAGGCATTCGTGGAATCAAATAATCAAGATCTTATGGGTTTGAATTTCGTTCTCTGCTTGCTTAAATCTTTTCACATCTTTTTTTGGTGATGTAGGATATTTATTCGGACCCTGCGATTGAGATGATTCCACTGTCTGATATGGTTCGAGTTCGGTAACTATGATGGCTAAATCATTTAAATGATTACTCTATTGCCTCTCCCACGCACTGTCGAACAAAAACACGTCGATATTTACAGGCGTTGATCCTACTAGGCACTACTAGCCGCATTATATCGTGAAGGATCCTTTTTATTCCCTCCATATGAGCACCATATTGTACTTCTTCCTTTTCTTTATCGAAGGCTTCTCAGTTCAATTATGGTTTCATCTAGGTCTCCATTTTTCTTACGTAGTACGAGGGCTGCCGTAAAAGTTTTTAGAATAAGTAATAAAAAATTCAAATTTTTTATGAAACATTGCCTTATGGCTTTTCAAAATGTTCGCCTTTAAGATTTATATACTTTTACATTCGCTGGGTTTCGAAACACTTTTGCTTCAATCGCTTCTTCAGGCGATACAAATTGTTGTCCACGCATCTTATGTTTGATTATTGGGAACAGGAAGAAGTCATTGGATGCCAAGTCGGAGCTGTAAAGATGATGACCCATCAATTCGATCGTTTGAGTGCTCAAATACTCGCTAGTTTGACTTGATGTGTGTGAGGTAGCAATATCGTGATGCAAAATTGCCGTTTTGGGTAGTTTTCTCTCAATTTGTTGAAGATCACGGGTAAACAAATGGTCGTATACCAAGCTGAATTGGCTGTATTTTGATTTTCAAGAGCCACAATAGCCACATGACCAGTTTTCGTGAAGAAACACACTACCATTTCCTTCCCAACGGTCCGAGCTCGCAAAACTTTTGTTAGGTTTTCTTCGAATTGCAAGTCCCAAACAATCGATTGCCTTATCCTCACACGCATATATCCATGACTCGTCACCTGTCACGATCTTGTATAGGTTTGTGGAAGTACCTTCAACGAATTTTTCAAGCATTTGGCGGCACCAAACGATCCTTTTCAATCAGTTTTCTCACAGCATCGATGTTTTCTGGTACTAGAAGGAGTACTTTAGGAGGCATTGGTTTTGACGAGTAATGCTTATGTGTGGGGCTTGTTCATTATGAGTAGTAGGTCCGTGTTTGCGATTTTTGATGATTGGTCATTGTACATTATGTTTCTCAACTTACGGAAGGTTGTATTTATTATATGCTCTATTGTTATCTATATTTCTAATAAAGTAAAATTGCAGTTTTACATAGAATCCTTGCTTGATTTTTTTGTTGAAGTTTGCCGTCAATTTCGCGGGAGCGGAATCATTTTTGAAATTTTAGGACTACACAGTACGTTTGTGATCTGTCATGGATTCATCACGGCTTTGTAAAGCTTGGGTTTTGTTGGTTGGTGATGTTGGTGGGAGATCACTTGGAGAGTAGTAGAGGCTTCACAGAGAGAGTATTCGAGTCTATTTGGGATCGTTTCGGAAATAACTTTTGTGTTGCAATTTGTTTGGTTCTTTTACTAATGAATTTCTTTAATTATGTTGTTCTGTAGGTTGTTCGGGTGTGAGACTGTAAATTGGTGATGGTTTTGGTTGGCTTGTTGTAGGTGGGATAAATGAATATGGTGGTTGTTCATTCAGACACAATCTTTAACTCATAATAATTACGTTTTGTTTCAGGAAATTTACCATTAAGAGGGCAACTTAATTAATTATAAATTTCTTTTAGAATAATGATTGCTGAATATTTATCGCCAAAAAAAACAAAAATAATTGTGCTGTCTTGTACTAACCGTCTTACATTATATTTTTAACTAACAATTTACCAACTATCGACTACTTAGGTGTCTGTAACCGGGTCGATTCGTTCATATTTAACATGCCTATCATATCCTTCCATCTTGTTAAATGTAATAAAAGTGTATGGCGGGCCTGGCGTCATCCGGGAGTCTCGCTAAATTGCCTGGTCATACATTGCAATCAATCAATCAATATTAGATCCATATCCTTGGAGTTGGTGATAGTGACCGCTGTTTCCCAAACTACCGATGTGACGTTTGTACTAAGTTTGTCCTAAAACAACAAAAACAATATAAAATGTATGTGTGTATTTGTGAAAAGTAAACATTTAGGCGATCACACGATGTATTTAAATTGTTAATACAAATTTAAAAACATTAGTATTAATGTTTAATAGGAAGATCGAGGAATATTTAATTAAAGTTGGAAACTTTACCACTAAACAAGACTATAATAAATAGTTTTCTTTAAATAATAGTGGAAAACGGTAGATAAAATAAAAATATCACTTAAGGGTAATACTTAATAGGGTTGCAGGTTATTAACATCGGTTTTACCTATAATGGAGCAAGATTATAGTACTACTGACTCAATCAATAAGTTTCATAAATTTCTCATGGAGCTCACTTAGTGAGACAGACGTTTGAGTGGATTTACGTCTTAAATCGCATAGGAGTGCTACTTTAGGGTAATACTAAATAGGGTTGGAGGTTGTTATCATCGGTTTCACCTATAAGGGACGAAGATTATAGTACTACTGACTCAATCAATAAGTTTCATAAATTTATCATGGAGCTCACTTAGTGAGACAGACGTTTGAGTGGATTTACGTCTTAAATCGCATAGGGGTGCTCCTTAACGGTAATACTAAATAGGGTTGCAGGTTGTTATCATCAGTTTTACCTATAACGGAGTAAGATTATAGTACTGCTGACTCAATCAATAAGTTTCATAAATTTATCATGGAGCTCACTTAGTGAGACAGACGTTTGAGTGGATTTACTTCTTAAATCGCATAGGGGTGCTACTTAAGCAAATAATACTAAATAGGGTTGCAGGTTATTATCATCAGTTTTACCTATAACGGAGTAAGATTATAGTACTACTGACACAATCAATAAGTTTCATAAATTTATCATGGAGCTGACTTAGTGAGATAGACGTTTGAGTGGATTTACTTCTTAAATCGCATATTGGTGCTACTTAAGCAAATAATACTAAATAGCGTTGCAGGTTATTATCATCAGTTTTACCTATAACGGAGTAAGATTATAGTACTACTGACTCAATCAATAAGTTTCATAAATTTTTCATGGAGCTGACTTAGTGAGACAGACGTTTGAGTGGATTTACGTCTTAAATCGCATAGGGGTGCTACTTTAGGGTAATACTAAATAGGGTTGTAGGTTATTATCATCGGTTTCACCTATAACGGAGCAAGATTATAGTACTACTGACACAATCAATAAGTTTCATAAATTTATCATGGAGCTGACTTAGTGAGATAGACGTTTGAGTGGATTTACTTCTTAAATCGCATATTGGTGCTACTTAAGCAAATAATACTAAATAGGGTTGCAAGTTATTATCATCAGTTTTACCTATAACGGAGTAAGATTATAGTACTACTGACTCAATCAATAAGTTTCATAAATTTTTCATGGAGCTGACTTAGTGAGACAGACGTTTGAGTGGATTTACGTCTTAAATCGCATAGGGGTGCTACTTAAGGGTAATACTAAATAGGGTTGCAGGTTGGTGTCATCGGTTTCACCTATAAGGGACGAAGATTATAGTACTACTGACTCAATCAATAAGTTTCATAAATTTATCATAGAGCTCACTTAGTGAGGCAAACGTTTGAGTGGATTTACGTCTTAAATCGCATAGGGGTGCTACTTAAGGGTAATACTAAATAGGGTTGCAGGTTGTTATCATCGGTTTCACCTATAAGGGACGAAGATTATAGTACTACTGACTCAATCAATAAGTTTCATAAATTTATCATGGAGCTCACCTAGTGAGACAGACGTTTGAGTGGATTTACGTCTTAAATGGCATAGGGGTGCTACTTAAGGGTAATACTTAATAGGGTTGCAGGTTATTATCATCGGTTTCACCTATAACGGAGCAAGATTATAGTACTACTGACTCAATCAATAAGTTTCATAAATTTCTCATGGAGCTGACTTAGTGAGACAGACGTTTGAGTGGATTTACTTCTTAAATCGCATAGGGGTGCTACTTTAGGGTTATACTAAATGGGATTGCAGGTTATTATCATCGGTTTCACCTATAAGGGAGCAAGATAATAGAGTATATCAGTAAGTTTTCTTAATCTTTGCTTTCTGTTAAACATAGAAATTTTATGTGCTCAAATACATATGGTGACAAATCTTAGCAATTTGTTATTTAGAACATCTTAATTTTCAATTTGGAACTGAATCGATGACACTTTGTTTCGGCTGTGTCATAAATTAATGGAGGTTTAGTTACCTCTATTGTGGAGCACAAACAGGATTGTTATGATGATAACTCGGTGGTTTTATGAGATGTTATTAAATATTACAAAAAATTTCCACGAAATTTCATTTTGCCGCCTAATTTATTTAGCATTACCCAGAGAGCACCAGGGAGGTATGAATTCATGAAATTCATGACTGAATAAATTCATGACTTCCCTATCCTTTTTTCTTAAATCAAATGTCAACTTTTGTTTTTAAATTAAGTTTTTAGAATTACACACAAGCGATTATTTTGTGTATTCGCCTAAATGTCTTCATTTCATAAGTACATATACACAAAATACATTGTTTTGCTTGTTTAGGACAAGCTCAGTACAAACTTTTTATCGGTATTATGAAGCGTGAAGTTTTTCTTAAGTTTGTCCTAATTTTTTAATTTTTATTATTAGGACAAACTTAGTATAAAGTTCCCATGCATCCCAAACTGTCCACGGATTGATATAAAAAATAAATGTATTTTTTTAGGGCAATGTTATTATTATTTTTGGTGTGTCTGACGCTATTTTTGTGTTTACCAGAGCGACATCGACTTAACACACAGAATATGCACTACACACTCTACTACTTGAATAGATAAACTAACGATTCTGGCCGCAATGCTCACTAGACATGGCCAGTTCAAATCTCATTTACATTGAACAGGTTCTGCTTTCAACTACATACCATGGCTGCAGATGTATTGTTTCCTTAACTAGGTGCAAGCTGTTTCAGTTTTCCCAGGCAACTCCAAGCTACTTAATTAAGTTTTTGGCTAGTATCATACGAGACCCCGTATAGGTTTCAGTTTAGTTTAATAAAAATAAAAAATGACTGAGAGATTTTGGCCTTTCCATCATAATTAACAATTAATATTTTATTTACAATGGTAAACTAAATTGTAATTTCAAAGCAATAATTATAACTAAATTATTCCAGATGATAATCGAATTTTAAATACTATTTGTCATTAGTATTAACCATGTACTGGTGATAATTGTATTCAATTAATAATTATAACCAAACGTATAGCATGTGTGCAGATAGCTATTAAATGGAAAAACTATATACCCAAGGGATATTAGAAGCAACAGATAATATGTTTATGCTACATAAGCGTTTCGTTTTTAATTGGGGAGTAAATTATTTGTAAATATGTTCGACAGTTATCGGGGTATAAATAGATAATATACGGGAGGGATGTCAACCTATTCGTAAAATGAATATTCCAAATCATTGAATTTTGCTGCAACACATTAATGAGATAATTTTAGAGAGCATAAAACTTACTTCACACCGATAAAAGCATAACCCTATTAAATGTTCACACTTTTTTTTTCGTCGTTAATGTACCTACAACCACATCCCTGGTTTCCTTGTCGCAGTCGACATAATAAATTACTTCCCTATAGAAATAATGAAAGTTTTGAACGAATAATAGCATGACTCATATTATGTGTAGCTCTATAATTTAAGGTTTCGCCAAATATCCTGTCTGTACGTCAATGCAGACTAATTTATTGATTTTGTTATTTCATGACGTTTATAAAAATAGCTTTACCATAGTAATGTTGGAGCTTTTTCTTTGGAAAACTTAATTAGCTGATTCAAGTAATGTATATGGCCATATATACTCGTACATATATTGCCTGTGTGTCTAGCTAGAGTACCTTCGTGTTCTACCAATATTATCTATATGTAGTCCTATTGTCTATAAAAAAAGCATAAAGCAAAATATATTAATTGAGAGAGTTGTTTGCGGGTTTCGAAACGTATATAGACGTAGACGTATAATGTTTTCGTGATAACATATGATTTCTACATAAACGGTTAATTTATAGTTTCAGCTAAAATTAGAAGAATGAAATGAAGAATTCAATGCATCACATTTTTTCGGTACGAGATTATACTTGCCTATATCTGAATTGAAACGAACTGAACTACTTTACTTAGACCAAAATAACTGGCCGGTGTGAAGTGTTAAAAATTTTATGAAAAGTGTAGCCACTGTTAAATAATAACCAAAATGTATAGTTACACAATTTAACAAAAAATGTAGCATTGCACAAAAAATATGGCATAGTTGAATTTTTCATCAAGCGAATTTTGTAAAATCAAAACTTAGGTCTACTTGGTCACTAGTTTTGGTTACAATTGGTCAGTTTCCAATTTCCAGGAATTGGTCTGCGACAATTTTTTTAAAAAATCATTTTAAAAAAATCAAGGTCAACTAAGTATTTTAATAATCCAAGTAAAAAAAAACACAAATAGAATGAATGCCTGTTAGGTGGGCCGGAATTGGTAAGGTAACCCCGAATGAAATGGTCAGGCAAACCGTAAAATATGAATAAAAATATCGAACAAAGAATTAGTCTCAAATTTTATATTGCAAATAGAATTTCTGGTGTCGTACATTCAAAAGCGATCGAGATGTGGTGGAAGATTTGCCTCGCTCTGATCGGCCAATAAAGTGAAGGAAATAGTGACAAAAAAATCGTCATGTAGATTTGAGAGAGAAAGGTGGTGAGGCATAAAACGCGTTGCCGCCCGACTGGTTCCAAAGACCTGAATTTTCGTCAAAAGCTCAATCGCGTAATGGTCGCCAAGACATGCTACAACGGTTCAATTCCGACCCTATACATTCATAAAACGCATTATAACTGGTGATGATACATGGGTTTATGAGTTTGACATGCAAACCAGTCACCAAGCTTCGGAATGGCGCCCGCCAACTGGGTCGAAACGCGAAAAAACCACGTCAAAATCGATCAAAAGACAAGATAATGTTGACTGTTTTCTTTAATTATTTCGGTGTTGAGCACTCGCAATTCTTCCCAGAAGGTCAGACGGTAAATAAAGAACATTATTTGGGCGTTATGCGGCATTTGAGACAGAAAATTCGTTGAAAAAGGCCAGGTTTGTAGAAAGAACCCTCATGGATTTTACACCACGTCAACGCACCAACTCACAAGACTATTATTATGAACGAATTTCCGGCCAAACACTCAACAAATATCATCGAACAACCACCGTATTCTCTTGATATTACTCCGGCTGATGATCTTCTCTTTTTCTTTTATTTTTCGATATTTTTATGTATTATAAAAATCGCGAAACACACTTGAGATAAACTGTTAAAATAGAGCACTGTACACAAACTAAATGACTTCACGTCAAAATAGAGGGCAGTTGTGCCATCTTAACGACAGAAACAATTTTTTGCATTGGTATTTAAGCGAGCTTTTTAAATGACCAATTCCCGTTACTTTTTTGACAGCTTGTATATTTCTAATTATTCGCTGTACTATTCTCGCAACTAATTTTTTTGGCGCTCAGCTTGGGTATTTGAATGAACCAAAGGATGCGGAGCTAATTCGGCATAATCGGCATAAGAAAATTCGGTGTTTCATCCTCGTTATTATCTAAACATGTTGATACTAAATTTGAGTATTTGATGCTGGTGGTCAGGCAAAATGAATAATTGGTCAGGCTTAGTAAATAAAATATTTAAATTAAACGGAACAGCTTTCTGGGGCGCCTCTAACAAAAATCGGTATGTATAGGATTCTCGTCATTACTTCAAAACAAATTTGTACCAAACTAATATATTTGATTAAACTATCATGCGGAGTTTATTCGGTAATAGATGCTGGTCAGGCTTAATAACTAAAATATTTAATTCTATCGGAACGTGATGCGCTGACCAAATACCAGAATCTAAAGCTAAATTATTTCCGCCTCTCCGAGGATGCTACACCAATTTTTGTTTGAAGCGCATCAAAAGCGGTTCCGTTAAAATTAGATATTTTATTTTCTAAACCTGACCTATGCCAGCACCTAATGCCGAATTAACTCCGCACTTTGGTTTAATCAAATATTTTAGTTTGGTGCCAAAATTTTTGAAATAATAATGAGGATGCTACACCAACTTTTTTTTAGAAATGGCCAATTAGCCGCAACTTTTGATTTTATAAAATTCGCTTGATAAGATTTCAGCTTCACGGAGGTGTTTCACTGAAACTTACTTTTACAAGAAAATTCAACACGTTGGTAAGCTGCATCAAATTTTTCCGGATAAATTTGATAGGAAAAAAGAGTAAGACCAGCCCAACCAAAACATTTTTGTTGTAAACAAAAGTCTCCTTTATATTTTGTTTGTAGCCTTTTAAATTAATTTTTTAGCCAGTGATGCCAATTCACAAAAACGCATAATTTCTAAATGATAAGTGGCAAGTAACTTCATTTCAAAGTACGCACTTAACATACAATATGTGCAACAAGGGCGTGTACGGCAAAAACTAAGTAAACATAAAACTTTGATTTTATTTTGTTTCTATTATGAAAGTTTGTTGTATTTTCTTGGGCGCCATCAATTAATAGATAGTAAAGTCACTTGTCAATAATTGACTGACTCCTTTTGGCCATACTATCAACCAAATTTTCTGCATACTATGGTGATAAATGTTTCTATATCTTCCAGGCAGCTCGCACTAGACCGGTCAAATTTTTTATGTGGTACATTTTCAGCTTAATCTTCATGAGTGTCCATACATTTTGAGCAGATTAGTATCAGGTGACTGACATGCCCAATCCAATGTTGTGATGCCCCTTTTGGATTTAAATTCCAAACAGAGCATGCTATGGTGTTTTGGATAGCGTTCTTCTTGCAAGATCCAATTAGAGTTCCCCGTTCCAAAACGGGTGTAAACAATTATTTTGAGACGTCGTTCCGCTTTAATTTTCGCAAACCCGATTTTGGGAAACTAAATGAATTACTCGCAACCATAGATTTCCATATAAATAGTAACATTAAAACTTAAACTGAAAATTTTGACTCTGCAATTTTTGAATGTATTCAGCAATTCGTACACTATGTCCGCCAACAAACAGTTCATCACATCAATGGTACACTAAAAAGTTGCGCACACATTGCAATTTATGAAATAAAATTTCGAAAACTATTTTAAAAACCAAATCCGAATTAGATTTGGAAATTTTCATTTTTGTCTCAATAACTCTACAATAGCTACAGTTAACTCATGCAATCTGATATTATCGACAATCCCAAGTGTTTTTGGCAATTTATCAATTCAAAAAAAACCTGATGGTCATCAATCATCTGATGGTAAAAATTGTCGAAATTAAGGACGGTTTTTTATTTGATTCTAATGGTTTGCCCTTTATCGTCTTAAAAGAGGCTGTACCTCTGACTATACATTTTTACAAAACACGTTGTCTGTTAGGATATTTCTATCAACTTGCAACAACTCTTTCATTGTCCCATACCATAAGAAGAGTTGTAGATCAGACGTCTGTTACTATCAGCCAATCGCGAAGCTGTTCTGTATTAGTTCAAATCTTATTTGGATGAACGCGCAGGTATCATATGCTGCTTAGATCATCCACTTCTTTCATTTTTATGGTTTCGTCTAGAGTGCCTCAGTAGAATCACTTTGAAATTGAAATTGAATTTTCTTTGTATTAACGATGTCGAACACGTATTTAAAATATCGAAAATTTCATTATACGCTAACGATATAAAAATTTATAAAAAAAAATTCAACCATCAATGACGTTCCTATATGTCACAGGATGACACTTAACAATAATATTGTTATCAGAGTTTCGTCGATTCATGATTTGGGTTCATATAACGACTAGTGCAGCGAAGATTTCATTGTTTTGCTCAAGGGGGATTATCGTGCATGTACAATTATAACTTGCCGACTTACCTGGATCCTATTCTGATTGCTCAAATAAAAATTTTCGACTGTCGAGCAGAGGATTTTAAAAAGCCTTCTGTATAGTTTTTATTTTAGCAAAGATTTGTCCAATTAAACCTAAGGACTCTTTCCCACTGCGTCTATTAGGCCTTCACGTTGATCGACGATTCTGTTCCTTATAACACAATATTATCAAGAATTCTCTAGGCTGGTAACTGATTTGGCTTGATTCATCCGTTCAGTCCTCATAGGCTAGCTTTTCATAACCGCAGTAATTCGATTATATCTTCCTTTCCTTTCACTCGACCGGAGTGTTTACATTCAAGTTGGAATTCCCGCCTTGATAATGCCTAGGCATTTTCAAAGGCGCTTCTTTTTCGATAGCAACCATCGAAACTCCTCACGGTGTATTCGTAAATGGAAATTTTTGCCATATAGATATTTATGAAAATATGTCACGCATAGCACGATAGAAAATAATTATTTTCGCATCATGCTGTAGATACGCTCCGGTTTCGATGGGATTTTTGATTAATATGCTACTCGCTCTCGATTTTAAATTTTTTGTATCAACACTCCTCTTATATCATCATTGCTTGAACCGGTATTCAAAATAAATTTCACTTTGGGCATAGGGTACGCAAGTTGTAGTGTTATATATAGACGTTTCCGTAATTCAACGAATGATTCTTCATGGTTTTCCTTCCATTCGAACGGCTTGTTCTTCCTCGTTAATTCGTGTAAACTTTTTGCAACACTGGCGAATTCTGGCATGCTTTTTCGGCATGACCATTCCTCGACAGTTGATATTTTTGAATGTTCTGAAGAGAGAACAATTCTTAGGATTTAACTTTAACCAAAAGTCGCTTTTCCATACACAAAATACACTCTTGAACTTTTATCTGCAAATAGCTAGTTTGAAGTGTCGCCAAAAGCAATCATCTAGCTGCTTGGGCGAATCAGTGTCTCTGTTTCGGTGTCAATTCTGTGTTTTACCAGTTAAAAACACTGGTTCTTCCGTTATTTTTAGGTGTACCACAGAAAATGACAATGAATCGTTCTTGTAATCGCTGCGCTTTATATTGCTGCTCCTTATAGTAAGATCTCCGGTCCAGTTCAGTATAAGTTGTACTGTTCTCTCCGGATATTTCTGTTCGCATTTACCTCTCCACATTTGAAGTATTTGAGAGATTTAGAGCTCTAATTGGAACTTACTTCTCTAATTCCTTGTTCTGATTCATAAGCTTATACAACCCACAACTTGGGTAACCCAAACCCTCCCTCCAATGTTTGAAGGTCATTCATTTCATTTTTGATCCAATTAAAGTTGGACCAACCGGATTAAATAACTAGACCAATTTTGGAATGTAATGTGGTAACTAGAGAGAAATTTGTGCAAGATACCTTTGTCAAAACGTTACACAGTTCGCATCTCAAAATGAAACATCCTTTACGAATAACCATGTGCACTTATCCAAAACAAAACTTCTAATAACTACCTTATATATGTATTTGTCCCAATAAAACTTATAATTACTATAAACTATACTATGCTCCATTTCTGACCTTATTTTTTACGAACGCGACGATTATGTGGCAATCAACTCCTATAGAAAATGGACACAGAAAATTGTCGCCAACGATTATTTTGATAGTTTCAACGCAGAGTGATTATAACAAATGTTAACATAGCGTGATACTTTGTCGTTTTAATGATCTTGCAGCAAAAAAAAACAATTATCGTAAACAGCTATACATACTCAAAATAAAACGTGATACACTCAGGAACACTTGTAAGTGTCTCCTGCAACCGATTTTCTCGTTCAGAAATGTATAGACACATCATATTCAAAAATCGTGTTCTAAATCCCGGTAATAAGAAACCAGCATTTGAAAATTACCACCCGGTGTACATCAAAATCACAACAAAATGATTGCAAGTACTCGTATATAGAAGCAAAACCGCGATAAATCTTTTACGTGAAACCAAATTAAATCCAATGGAATGGGGAAAATAATTTTTATGCTCGCTCGCATGAAATTTACATTCTCTGCCCCACCATTTAGAGATGACGGAAGAAACATAAAAATTTTGTTCAAATTTTATATATTTCCTTTGGTAGATTTTGTGCAACCATAACGATTATGCATTTCGCGCATACATAAATTATAAATAGCTTTTGAAAACATAACATACGAGTAGTTTTCTCATTGATATTATTTTTATTTGGGGTGGTGTGATGATGATTTTCTTTGTGCGACAAAACCGGCGTCAAAATTATAAAAAAGCAATTGTGCGCATTGTACATTTTGAAAGGATGAGTAATCGTTCCGTTTTTATCTAGAGACACAACTTTAAGTTATAAAGTTGTTTTATTCTAGTTTTGATATGTACCATATTGATTATGTATATACTCGTACATAATTCATCTCAAGATGTCAAAACATTTATTTGCAAAAATTTCCTACTTATTTCTCGAATTTTAAAATATTTTGTCAAAGTCGTTTCAAAGTCCCCCGTTGGATTTCTACAAAAATTATGAAAAACTTTTATGTGTTTTATTTATATTTAGATTTTCAAATAAGAATTAAATTGTGTGAATGATTGATTTGTTTTTTTATTGATAATGTCACAATAATATTTGGAATGTTAAGTTCTTTATCCGCTTCATAGATTTTGGATGGAAGAGCTAATAGCATAAATGTTCGTGTAATTTAATAACTTTTAACATTTATCACAAAAATGTTAAATTGACTTGAATTGCACATTAGTTCCAGGCAATTGTAATTATTATAAGTACCTGTGTGTCTTTGGAACAAATAACGTACTATGATAGACTATACAAAGTAGTTATGGGTCACCAATATTGATATCTATCTGAGAAATTGGAGAAAATCATTTGAGTGTTGAGGATTGCGTAACGGCCGTTACGTTGGTTGAACAATGGATCATTCAGTCTTAAGTTGCAAATTGTTAAGAGTTTACCAGGAGAATGGGCAGTAAATCGCCGTGCTAATAGTGAGAGGAATCGATGTTAAACCATAGCTGAGGATAGATATATTAAATTCATTGGCTTGAGAAAACGGTTAGTGAAACAATCGTGCGTCGACGAATTAAGGCATTGAATTTGACTGCAAGAAGACCCGCCATTTGCCCAGAGTTGTATATACAGCAAACCGGCATGTATTATTTGCAATTAGATAATATATTGACGAGTGTTTGGAAATGCGTGTGAAGTTTTTCACACTTTATTTCACAGGTATACGTATACCAATCATATTGGAATTCGTAAAATCCAATTGAATTCTAATTGATTTATTATTGTATTAGTACATATGTACACTGTTATGAAATGAATTATTTTTTAAGGAAAAATGTCATTAAAATTAACTAGGGATTTTTAAGTAAAATTTAAATATTAATTTACTTAGAATTTGGTAGTGTTCAATATTGTGATTATTTTAATTTAACATAATATGAATATATTTTTTATATGTGTGTTGATTAAATAAAAATTCTCGTTAATCCATATTTTCCTCACGGTTCGATTGTTGTCTTGTCAATTTTTTTTTTTTTGATTACATGTTCTTATACGCATTTTGCAGCTGCAACAACATTATTGAAAGTAGCAACGAGGAAAATTTTTCGTGAGCAACATAACTTTTCAAAGAAGCATTCCTGAGGTTACGCCAAAAGGTTGTTCATGGCTTTTTTAATTAGTTTATGTAAATTGATAACATTTACTAACTATGCAAATGTGATACAATTCATATCGTGACGGATGTTGACTCAGGTTCCAATAGTGCGTCTAATAGACAATTAAATTCCTCATTTGATGAGCTTATATATGATCCCCCAACCCCAGTTCCAAAGTGTTCACGATTTTTTTTCGAAAATATTTAAATTTGTCTTGGAACTGAAAATGGCCATTAACACTCCTTACCAGAGATGTTGACTCAGGTTCCAATAGTGCGTCTAATTGATAATTAAATTCCTCATTCGATGAGCCTATATATGATCCCCCAACCCCAGTTCCAAAGTGTTCACGATTTTTTTTTCGAAAATATTTAAATTTGTCTTGGAACTGAAAATGGCCATTAACACTCCTTACCAGAGATGTTGACTCAGGTTCCAATAATGCGTCTAATAGATAATTAAATTCCTCATTCGATGAGCCTATATATGATCCCCCAACCCCAGTTCCAAAGTGTTCACGATTTTTTTCTCGAAAATATTTAAATTTGTCTTGGAACTGAAAATGGCCATTAACACTCCTTACCAGAGATGTTGACTCAGGTTCCAATAGTGCGTCTAATTGATAATTAAATTCCTCATTCGATGAGCCTATATATGATCCCCCAACCCCAGTTCCAAAGTGTTCACGATTTTTTTTCGAAAATATTTAAATTTGTCTTGGAACTGAAAATGGCCATTAACACTCCTTACCAGAGATGTTGACTCAGGTTCCAATAATGCGTCTAATAGATAATTAAATTCCTCATTCGATGAGCCTATATATGATCCCCCAACCCCAGTTCCAAAGTGTTCACGATTTTTTTCTCGAAAATATTTAAATTTGTCTTGGAACTGAAAATGGCCATTAATACTCCTTACCAGAGATGTTGACTCAGGTTCTAATAGTGCGTCTAATAGATAATCAAATTCCTCATCCGATGAGCCTATACATGATCCCCCAACCCCAGTTCCAAAGTGTTCACGATTTTTTTTCGAAAATATTTAAATTTGTCTTGGAACTGAAAATGGCCATTAACACTCCTTACCAGAGATGTTGACTCAGGTTCCAATAATGCGTCTAATAGATAATTAAATTCCTCATTCGATGAGCCTATATATGATCCCCCAACCCCAGTTCCAAAGTGTTCACGATTTTTTTCTCGAAAATATTTAAATTTGTCTTGGAACTGAAAATGGCCATTAATACTCCTTACCAGAGATGTAGACTCAGGTTCCAATAGTGCGTCTAATAGATAATCAAATTCCTCATCCGATGAGCCTATACATGATCCCCCAACCCCGTTCCCAAAGTATTCACATTTTTTTTCTCGAAAATATTTAAATTTGTCTTGGAACTGAAAATGGCCATTAACACTCCTTACCAGAGATGTTGACTCAGGTTCCAATAATGCGCCTAATAGATAATTAAATTCCTCATTCGATGAGCCTATATATGATCCCCCAACCCCAGTTCCAAAGTGTTCGCGATTTTTTCTCGAAAATATTTAAATTTGTCTTGGAACTGAAAATGGCCATTAACACTCCTTACCAGAGATGTTGACTCAGGTTCCAATAGTGCGTCTAATAGATAATTAAATTCCCCATTCGATGAGCCTATATATGATCCCCCAACCCCAGTTCCAAAGTGTTCACGATTTTTTTCGAAAATATTTAAATTTGTCTTGGAACTGAAAATGGCCATTAACACTCCTTACCAGAGATGTTGACTCAGGTTCCAATAATGCGCCTAATAGATAATTAAATTCCTCATTCGATGAGCCTATATATGATCCCCCAACCCCAGTTCCAAAGTGTTCGCGATTTTTTCTCGAAAATATTTAAATTTGTCTTGGAACTGAAAATGGCCATTAACACTCCTTACCAGAGATGTTGACTCAGGTTCCAATAGTGCGTCTAATAGATAATTAAATTCCCCATTCGATGAGCCTATATATGATCCCCCAACCCCAGTTCCAAAGTGTTCACGATTTTTTTCGAAAATATTTAAATTTGTCTTGGAACTGAAAATGGCCATTAACACTCCTTACCAGAGATGTTGACTCAGGTTCCAATAATGCGCCTAATAGATAATTAAATTCCTCATTCGATGAGCCTATATATGATCCCCCAACCCCAATTCCAAAGTGTTCACGATTTTTTCTCGAAAATATTTAAATTTGTCTTGGATCTAAATTGAAGTATTTAAAATTTTGCCTAAAATAAAAACTATAAAGAATAAAAATATGATTTTAAATTGTCCAATAAAGGGATGAAGCAATAGACAAAAGTTTAGTTTAGTTTATTTTGCTAAATTTCACTGAATCGCTATAATTTTCTTTATTTTTATATTTTATTATATTACATTCAATTGGATAACATTTTAGTACACACTGATGTAATTGGTTTTAGTACTAATTTTCGTATAGGAACAGTCATGTTTTCTAATTAGATTTTAATTTAACAGTGTTACACTAATACAATTATAAAATAGTGAATTTGTGAAGAACTTCACACGCATTGTTTGGAACCTCATGTGATGCCCTATGCACCATTTATCGGAAGTGAATTCATGTTAATGCATTATAATACTCATTCAAATGCTGCAAATGTAGTAAAAGAATACCTTGCGACAGAGGATGTTCTCAAAATGCGTTGACTTGCTAACACCCTACACCTTAATCCCAAAGAACATATATGTGGGACATACATAATCTTGAATTGTAGAAAAGTCGTAGTAGTATCCAAATGATTTTGAAATACGATGTGAAATTTAATTTTTCTTTTCTTTAACGGTTTCTTTAAATTTGTCTAATAATTTACAAAACATTGCAATAAATTAGCCTTGGAAATAATTAAACTAATTGTTTTTGAGTAAATTTTATTTACTAATTAATAGACAATTCGTTGGGCTTAGAACAAAAGCAGGGTTTTCGTACAAACGTGTTTCCTGGTGCTTGATCTGATTCGGTTCAGTTATAGACTTTGGTTATGTGCCGAGATGTTGAGTGAATAAAAGGAAAGATGTAACCCAAAAAATCCTGGACGAAATTAATGTGATTCGGCAAAAACGGGCCAATAATATAATGTTGGAGGTGAAGCACGGAAGTGAGGGCAAATGAATATTTAGGGTTTTATCGGAGATGCGCTTCTAACAAAAATCAGCGTATCATCCATTATTCAATATGCCTGACCAAATACCAGAACCTAATACTGAATCATTTCCGCACTTTAGTTTATTCCAATGGTTATGTTTGGTACTAAATTTTTTGAAATAACTAGCGATGATATTTTACCAATTTTTGTTTGAAACGCATCAAAAAACGATTCCGTTAAAAATAAATATTTTATTTACTAAGCCTGACCTATGCCAGTGTAAAATGCCGAAGTAATTCTGAATTTTGGTTTAATATACTCCAATTATTTTCGTTTGGTGCCATAATGTTTGAAATAATAATGAGGATGCTGCTTAATTTCCTGCTCTACCAACCAACTAGTGCAACTATTCTGGTAATTCCCCGGGAATAGGGAATTAGAGAAAGATTTTATATGTAATTTCTGTTCAAATATATTTTTTCCGGCCTACTGATGAGAAAAGTTCCATGTAAATATTTATAAATTGGGAATAATTTTTCCATACCTAAATTGATAGAGAAAATTATTCCCAATTTAATTTTGTTTTGAAAAAAAATAACACTAACTTTTAATTAAAGTAGCCGGCGAAAAATTCGAATAATATAGAGAATTTGTAAGCAAATTGTATTCCGATTTTGCACAATTTGCAACAGATAAATTTGGTAAATTCCTTTGTATAAAGGCGAAATTCGGTTTGGGTCAAATCTGTCCCTTTTTCACCTGCAAAAATCCGTGGCATTTCAGTTGCTAAATCTCGTTTAATAGATTAAGAGCCGACCAAGCCAGTTCTATGCGGGTTTAACATTAGACTGTATGGGCCTAATCTCAATAACCGATGGATGATTGATAAATTCATTTTCAAAAAACACATATCTTTAATAGACGTATGCCAAGAAGCATTATCAGTTACCATTACGACTGATGATTGATATTTGGTTAGATCATTGCGTAGACATATGAACACATTCGCTTGCGGGGTTTTAAATGCTCCTCTTCTTACTTCGTGATGAATAAGCCTCACATTACCTATTCATCCTATTACATGATTATTGGCGCCACGGTAGCCTGCTGCAATATATCTACAACGGCTTGCTTTTTTGGATATCCTTTTGCCCTTGACATGAATTTAAGCTCATTTCATTCATATACATGATTGGTCGATTTTCAGATTGATATACTATCAGTTGTTCAACATAATCATGTCTTCTTCTTTTATTAATTTCATTATTCGCATTTTCAGGTTCCTTACGAATATTCTTGAGTGTACAAAGCATACCATCTAAATACATTCCACGGATATATCAATCTGAAAAGTCTGCATAAGTTTCTCTTTCATTTGCTTTAAAAGTTTATCTTGTATTTTGTTCAAGACATCGCTACATACAATTACGAGGTTCGTTTGTAATTTTACTTTACTAATCCCACCTCGTTGCTTTTCGACCACGTTCTGTCTATTTACCCACCTATATGAAATTGTCGTTTTCATTCCTAAAGCAGCTGATATAAAATTCACGCAACATTTTTAATTTAATCATACTGATTTCTGGTATGCATGAGTTACAGTAATTAAAAATTTACGTTTGAGCCAAATTTGTTCAAGCCTCACATGTCGTGTCTAGAATAAAAGATTGCAGCGGAGACCAGATCAAAATAGCGAAACCAAGGAAGAAGGAGTCGGACGTATAGCCCCATATTATGTTTTGTAATATAGAAATTTAATTCAACCACAAATTACCACAAAACAGATACGTAAAACAGCATGGGTCAGCATTTTCGATGTTGAACTCCACAATCTTCAAAAGTAATCCTACATTTTTAAAAAATTGCGGTAGCTTTTTAAGTTTTTCTTCAAGATACTACTCCTAAAAGTTTGTAATTGTTAGTAATTGTCAGCTCATCAATAACCAGGAACCACCGGAGAATGGAAACATGCTACCTGGGAATAATCTTTGGAAACTTTAACGGAAACTGGAAGATCTACCATCTCGATCTAGACAATGCCAGGCGTCAGCATGGCCTCGATCCATGTTATGATGGTTTCAAAGATATGCACTGGATAAACAATTATCTCTAAAAATCTATGCAAGATTTTTTCTAACGCTTCAAGATAGGTAGAAAATAGACTAGTCGGTGCAATTCTTTAAAGTCAGTACAAAAATTCTATACGGGTAAGGTGCGATGGAGAACAAACTCCAACACAGAATATCTATAGTAATTAGCCTATATAAATATTCTTGTTCGGGGCCGGTATAGTAACACTGTAAAAGTTCGTAATGTCGCATTCGAGAAAGTGTGCGGAAAGTAAGAGCTCCCTCACATGCTTGTTGGAAGAGGTTGGTTTGCCATCAGGGTGTCTGAGAACGTTAAGTTGATATACGTCGTTTTTCGGTAGATTTTTATTTAGTCTAGAGATGCCAGATCAGTGGCACTATTCTGGCTTTACCAGGGAATTGGGAAAAATATTTTCATAGCTTTTTTGTACAAATTGTATTTTTCTTGTCTACTGGAGGAATAAGTTTAGTGCATAAATTTTCAAAATAAAGCTATTTGAGGAAACTATTGTACCACAAAATTTATATGGAAAAATATTGTCCATTTAACTTTGTTTCGAAAATATTTACACCAAACATATTCCCTCAGTAGGCCAGAAAATTACAATTTATGCTGGAAACAAACGTGCGAAATTTTGCGTGCGGAGAATTTAGAATCCACTACGCACCGCAGAAAAAAACTCACCGCAGCAGTGTTGACTACACAACAAAAAAAAAAATATCATGAATTAATAGTAACATCACGACGGCTCTTCAATGTTTTGACAGAAATTCAAAAACAAATTGTATACTATTTATTGAAAACTCATGTAGTCAACTTGCGTTTTCGCATGCGTAAATTCCGCACATCTGTTTCCAGCATTAGAGAAAAATGCTATGAAAATATTTTTTCCAATTCCCTATTTTCAGCGAAAGCCAGAATAGTGCCACAGCTGTTAATTTCCTCACAAAATGTAACCCAAAAAGGTGTATGAGCTGCTTCTAAATTGTTCTTGTATATTTGTTGTGCTGTCAAAAAATCAATCCAATCAGGCTGATCGAACCTTTTAGCCTAATTTTTGTATGGTATCAAGAGGAACGAAACTCAAATATCGTTAAATGAATGAATGACGTTTGAGTTCAAGAAATAATCCCAATCGAGTACCTTCCTATTACTATATGTTTTAATTGAAAGTCTTTTAAGGTTGACGTTAATCGAGATTCACTTATGGTCTGAGGTAA
The DNA here is from genome assembly GCA_947310385.1 of Nephrotoma appendiculata. Lineage (NCBI taxonomy): Eukaryota > Metazoa > Arthropoda > Insecta > Diptera > Tipulidae > Nephrotoma > Nephrotoma appendiculata. The sequence goes on along the minus strand of OX371224.1, from coordinate 297,965,782 downwards.
GGTCACCCGACACTCTCCAATTTAAAATCAAATCAATGATGGACTGATATCATCAAAAGATGGCTCACAACCAACATTGAGAATTTCAAGCTACGATGAACTTCAATAATTAAATAGAAATATTTCTCAATTATTGCAGTTCGAACTGCCCCACAGCAAATGAGGAGCATTAGCATCATATCCATTCATCAAAGATAAGTTCCAATTCGGCATAATCATTAATTTATTTCCGAATTCTGGATTGATAAGTCTTTGGAATGAAACAGTAAACATAAGTTTTTTAAAGTATAATTCACTTTATTTTTCAACATCGACTCCTTTTAGCTCGATACACTTATTTCAACGTTTTTCTAAATTCATTAAACCTTTTTTAAAATATAATTTATCAAACTCCTCAAAATTACCCTCAGAAAAAAAAATGATAAATAAATGATTGCATTTACTATACTGTGATAATATTAAATTATTGTGATATTCCCTATCATACAATGATTAGAAATACAATCAAACTTAGTTTATATGATTAATATGATCATTGTGTGTTAAATACAATTATTTACATGATTGATTGTATCAAATATGATATTCTTGATCATTCTTCTTCATCTTCTTCATAATAACAATGATGATCGCTTGTGATTTTTTTTTCACAAGTGATCATCATTGTTATGATTTTTATCATATTTTTTTTTTGAGTTTATTTATATATTATATATTTTTTTTTGAGTGAAGCAAATCTCTTTCCACCGGTCACAAGGGGGAAGATCAAGTGAAAATGGTGGATGAGGAAGCAATTCGAAGCACAATTTATTCCTTCCATTCAAAAATTGGCCATAACTTTACCAGCTGACGCAACAACATTTGCTTTCTTTGGATCACTTACACCAGCCAAACATCATTGCTTAGAAATGATCATACGATTCAATTTTTGCACATTTGTTAACAGACTCGGCACCCTTAATGCTGACACCTTTTTCATTTGCTATTCTTCGTGTATGATGTTGTGTAAACGTTCATATATGGGATATTTACAATATCAGCAATCTCGCGGAACTGTATACGATTATTGTTCTTGTGCGGAATGTTTATCTAACACTGTTTTCATCTCATCGATGATTTCTTTTTTATTTGAAACCTTTTAAATGTTTAAATATTTATCACTACACGACATTGTATTTTTCCAAATTTTAAACAAATAAAAAGTAATCTTACAAAAACGACTCTAACTAACAAACTATTCAATCAAGTGCCATAAAAATTTCACAGTTTTCATTTAAAAGAACGTACTTCACGACAAACAAACTAAGTTGTTAATAGTGACGCATAGATGGGGTTATTCTAAAAATTTATTAATCCACCGTCGTTAATGATAAACAACGAGGCTATAGGCTCGTTTTGAATAATTATTCAAGACTTTCTACCTAGAATTTAAAAAAAATGCCCCTCACGAGCTTTAAAAAGCTTATCACAGATTCTTCGTTTTATTAATTGCACTCATTATTTTTTCGTATCATTTACATTTTAGTCCTTTTTTAGTCTAAAACGAAAACAGTAATGAAATATTTACAGGTTTCTTAATAAATAAAGCCTTAAATAAATTTTGCTATACTGCTGCGGAATTAGTACGAGTTTATTATTAGGTATTGCTGTATATTACGTATATTAGATATTACCGTAATCGTAAAAGTAATTATGTTTACATAATTTATAGGCGATAAGAACGCCTATTGATAACCTGGTTTTACGTACGTTTATATTGTTATTTAGGGAAATACATAATTTTTAATTAATATGTGCAACTAAATGAAATACTGATTCGCTACATGATTACTCATTAAAAATATGAAGTTCAAGAACATATTATTTTGATTTCAATTATGTTTACTGAATTACTGATATCGTGCCGACATTAATAAATTAATGTTTAAGTTCAAATGCACTCAACAAGTACACAATTGATTAATGATTTTATGGATATGAGGGTGCGGGTTGCCTGAATTGTTGTAAAATTGTAATGGTTATATTCAGAAATGGAGTAGCTTTTCGTTCTTCCCCCACTGTAAAATGCGTTATGGGCTCATAAAATTAATAATAAAATGTACATTTCATTTTTATTTATCTTCTACAAAGCAGAATTAATATTTTTCCTATAAATTACATATTTAATGTTCCTATAAATTAAAATTTGTTACAAAAGGTTTTTTTATCACCGCTAGGGTACGAAAGTTGACAACAAATTCGCATTTAAAACACCGATATAATGCGGCACGATATGAATGCAGCAAGAAAAAAATATGATTTAATTACGATAATCAAAATTAATATTTTGTTAAACTCATTTGGCATATTGTAGTTGTCATCGATTTCGGCATAAAATAAATAATTTATGACGTTTGTACATTCGGAATTTAAAAAAAAAAAAATACAAAACTTCCTAGAACGTCCAAAGTATGAAATTCTAAAAATAATTTATTTATTTATTTGAATAATTAAAAATTGTTATTTACGTATATATACGACAAGTATACGGCAGTCGATTTATTTGTATAATTCACGTAAAATAATAATAAAACAATTTTTTTCATTACAATTTATAAATTATTCATATATTAAGACTTTTTTATGGTGTGTTCGCACATATTATATCATCGAAATTCATATCTGCGGAGATAACATTGAAATATGAACCGCACTCGGTGTGTTGTAATAAAAAATTAGATCGTTACCTGGTTTTTGTTACTTTTGTCATACGTACGTACATATGTACTAAACAGATAATTTTAGCTTTACGGCGAATTATGGGAACCTTGTAACATGAGACTCATTGAGGATATGTGCGTACGGATGAATATTCAGCTCAGCTAAGAGACCTCCGAGATGTTGCTTTTAACATTAAAAATTGGTTGCCATACACTCCTCAATTCCAAGCATAATCACTTTGTTCCAAATTGTCTCAAATAGTTTCACACTGTATCAAATAATCATAAATCACAATGACATTGTTCTAAACCGACTCAAATCAATATCAAATCATCTCAAACAGTTTAAAACTGTATCAATCGTAATCAAGTTGTTCAAAATTGTATATGAAATCGTTAGAAATCGTCTCCAAAATGGCCTAAAATCATAATTAAATCACTCCAAATCTTATAAAATCCTTAAAAATCGTAATCAATTGACAGTTAAATCGTTCCAAATATAGAATCATAATCAACTCTTTTCAAGCTCTAACAAATCGCAATCAAATCATTCCTAATCGTACCAAATCCGCTCAAATTATAATCAAATCCTCGCAAATCTATTGAAATCATTCCAAATCGTCTCAAAACGTGTCAATGGTTCAAAATTTTCTCAAACCGAAATCATGTCATTTCATATCAACTCGATAATAATTCGCACCAAATCATTTTAGATCATCTCAAATCGTAATTAAATCGTTCTAAATCGTCTCATATCGTTCGAAATCGTATTAAATCGTTCCAAAACTTAAATTAATTCGTATCAAATCTAATGAAATCTCCTTAACTTCTTCCAAACTGTATCAAATTGTAATTAATGAAGAAATATTTTATAATCGTCCGTGAATTTAATTTGTTTAAGATATTTTTCGACTTTTCGGACAAAATATTATTTTTAATGGACACCCATACAATGTTTACGACTTTTTTAGTCGCAGAAAACAAAGAAGCCATTTACTCACAATATTTCTTCCACAAAAGTAGAAAATCCCCCCTTCCCATTTTTAACCCCAGGGTGTTGGTCCGAAAAGCCGAAAAAAATCTTAAACAAATTAAATTCACGGACGATTATAAAATACTTCTTAATTATATGTGTTGGCTTAGTACACATACATAGTGAGAATTTCTGTGTTTTCTGATTTAGTGATATATAATTCGCTAAATCGATAAGTTCTTGTTTTGTATTATCGGTACAAAGCAAGAGTTGGATTTTGCAGTTTGGTCGTTGCAACCTGATGAGTAGACCAACTTTATATCAGTACGAAACCAAGCTGCGAAGAAGGGAGCAATCTAAAGGAGTTCTCATTTTTGTAAGGATTTGTTTATCTTTGTGTAAACAAGTGCCCTGGGATTAAAAATGGTAGTGGTAGAAATATTGTGAGGCTTCTTTTTTTCTACGTATGGGTGGCCATTAAAAATAATATATTGTAATTAAATTGTTCATAGTCTTATGAAATCGATCCAAGTCGTCTCAAATAATCTCAAATCGTTATCAATCAAATCAAAATCAGTGCTTTCTAAACCATTTCAAATTGTCTTAAACCGTAATTAAATCGTTCCAAATAGTCTCAAATTGCAATATAATTGTTCCCACTCATCCCAAACCATATAAAATCGCCACAAATCGTTATTAAATCGTTCCAAATCTTCTTAAATTGTTCCAAATCCTACTAAATCGTCTCAAATTCTTCCAAATTTTCTCAAACCATAATCAAATTCTCCCAAATCGTTTCAAATGTTCCAATCATTCCAAATCGTCTCAAATCGCAAATAAATCTTTCCAAAATCACTCTAAATCTTAACAAATTCTACAAAAACTTAATCAAATCACAATCAAATCGTCTAAATATCGTATCTTAATCAAATAGCTCTAAAATATCAAACCTTGCCCAATCGTATCAAATCGCCCGTCTCAAATAGTAATAAATCGCTTTAAACCGTTCCAAAACTTATAAAATCGTCTCAAACCACGCTAACTCGTCTCAAGCCGTATACTTAAATTGTTCCAATTCGTATCAAATCGCACCGAAATCGTCTCAAATCGTTCTAAACTGCATCAAATCGTACGTAATTAAATAGTCCAAAATCGTAAGTAATCGTTCCAATACGAGATAGTCTGAGATCGTTTCAAATCCTAGCAATATCAAATAATGATCTAAATGTTCCAGACCATTTCAAATCGTCCCAAACCGTAATTAAATCGTTCCAAATTGCAGACAAATTGTTCCAACTGGTCTCAAATCGTAGTCTGTTTGATCCAAAACATATCAATTTATCTATAACCTTTCTAGGTCGTATAAAGTCGTAACCAAATCGTTTAAATTCGAATGAAATAGCTCCACACTGTTTCAAATCGTAATCAAATGGTTCAAAATCAATTGGTTTAAAATCGTAAAAAATCGTTCCAAATCGTCTCATATCGTCCAAAATCGTTATAAATTATCTGAAATAATCTCAAATCAGAACCAAATCGTAATCAGGTCGTTCCAAATAGTATCGCATCATTATCAATCTGTTTCAGATCATTTCAAATCATCTCAAACCATAAATAAATCGTTACACATAGTTTAAAATTGCAGGCAAATTGTTCCAACTCGTCTCAAATCGTAGTCTGTTCGTTCCAAAATTTATCAATTTATCTGAAACCTTTCTAAACTGTCTGAAGTCGTAAGCAAATCGTTTTAGTACGTATAAAATCACTCTACACTGTATCAAATCGTAAACCAATTGTTCAAAATCTTATGAAATCGTCTCAAGTCGTTCCAAATAGTTTCAAATTGTTTCAAATTGTTTCAAATCATATTAACTCGTCTAAAATTTTTTCGAAATAGTTCCAAATCTTAATCGAATTGTTCTAAACAATCTTAGATATTTCAAATCATATCAAATCGTCTCAAATAGTTCCAAACTGCTTCAAGGCATAATCCATTTGTTTTAAATGGAGTAAAATCTTTCCAAATCACTTTTAATCGCTTTTAATTAAACCTTTCCAAAATGGCCCCAAATCATAACATCGCCCCAAATCTTATCAAATTTTTCGTAATCATAATCAAATTGTCCTTCACCTGGTTCCAAATCGTCTCAAATCGTTTCGTCTTAAATCATAGTCAATCCGTTCTCGTCTCAAATAGTCTCAAATCACTCCAAATCGTCTCAAATCATAAGCAAATAGTATCAAATCGTTTCAACTGATACAACTAGTAAAAAATAATCTTAAATAGTTTCATATTGTTTCAAATCGCTATCAAACCGTCTCAAATAATCTCAAATCAAAAGCGAAGTATGTCAAATTGATCGAAATCGTTCCAAATAGCATTAAATCGCACCAAATCGTTTTAATTCATTTCACACCGTAATTAAATCGTTCAGAATAGACTCAAATTGCAATCAAATCGTTTCAAATCGCATTAAATTACCTCAAATCGTAATGAAATCCTTACAAAAATTGTTAAATCGTTTTAATCTTTGCTAAATCGTCTCAAGCCTTATCATTTTTTTTGAAATCGTTCCAAATTGTATTTAATCGTATTCAAATTATTCAAAATCGTATGAACTTCCAAATCGTATCGAACCGCATTTAAATCGTCCTGGGCCGTCTCAAATTGCTCTAAATCGTATCGAATCGTTCCAAATTGGATCAAATAATTTCAAATCCGAATCATATTGCTCCTAATTGTATCAAAATACACTGGATCCAAATAATATTAATTCATCATCAATCCGCCCAAATCATTTCAAACTGTAAATAAATTGTTCTAAATAGTCTCAAATTGCAATCTATAATTGTTTCAACTCGTCTCAAAATTATATGAGTATAAAATCACCTAAAATTGTAATCTGTTCCATCCTAATCTAATCAAATCTTCTGAAAACATTCTAATTCGTCTCAAATCTTCTCAAATGTTCACAAGCCTCCCAAATCATAATCAATTCGTCTCAAATATTCTCAAACTGCATCAAATCGTGATCAAATTGTTTAAAATGGTATTAAATCATTCAGAATCGTTTCAAATCGCAATTAAATCGTTCCAAATTCGCTTCGAATCTTATCAAATTCTCCAAAATTATAATCAAATCACAATCAAATCGTTCCAAATACCGAATCACAATTAGATGGCGCCAAATAGAATCAAATCGATCCCAATCGCCTCAAATCATAATCAAGTCGTTCCAAATCTAATCATCCTGGTGTCAAATCGTTCACTCCTTCTTAAATCTTAGAAAATCGGCCTAAATCTTTCCAAAACTTATAAAATCGTCCCAAACCATGCTAATACGTCTCAGCCCTCTACTTAAATCGTTTCAATTCATATCAAATTGCAATAAAATCTTCTCAAACCGTTCCAAACTGTATTAAATCGCAATTAAATGGTTCAAAATCGTATGAAATCATTCCAAATCGTCTCAGGTCGTTACGATTGTCCAAAATCGTTCCAAATTGTATCAAATTACAATAAAATTGATTCAAATTGTAAACATCCCAATCCAAACAGTATCAAATAATAATCAATCCGTTCCAGACCATTACAAACCGTCCCAAACCGTAATTAAATCGTTCCAAATTGCAGACAAATTGTTCCAACTGGTCTCAAATCGTAGTCTGTTTGATCCAAAACATATCAATTTATCTAAAACCTTTCTAAGTCGTATAAAGTCGTAACCAAATCGTTTAAATTCGAATGAAATAGTTCCACACTGTTTCAAATCGTAATCAAACGGTTTAAAATTAAATGGTTTAAAATCGTAAGAAACCGTTCCAAATCGGCCAAAATCGTTATAAATTATATCAAATAATCTCAAATCACAATCAAATTGTATCAAATTATAATCAGGTCGATCCAAATAGTATCAAATCATAATCAATCCGTTCTAGATCATTTCAAATCATCTCAAACCATAAATAAATCGTTACATAAAATTGAAAATTGCAGATAAATTGCTCCAACTCGTCTGAAATCGTAATCTGTTCGTTCCCAAATTTATCAAATTAACCGTCTGAACTCGTAACCAAATCGTTTCAATACATATCAAATCGCTCCAGACTGTATCAAATTGTCATAAAATTGTTCAAAGTTTTATGAAATCGACTCAATCAAATTGATCCAAATCGTTCCAAATAGCATCAAATCGCTCCAAATCGTTTTAAGTCATTTCAAACCGTAATTAAATCGTTCCAAATAGCAAAACAAATCACATTAAATCGCCTCAAATCGTAATGCAATCCTTACAAAAATTATTAAATCGTGTCAATCTGTGCTAAATAGTCTCAAGCATAAGAAAATTTTCTCAAATCGTTTCAATTTCTATAAATCATATGAACTCGTTCGAAATTGTCTCAAATCGCAATAAAGTCGTTCTGAATCGTCTCAAATTATTGCAAATAATTCCAAACTGCCTCAAATAATTTCAAATCCGAATCAAATTATTCCAAATTGTATCAAATCGTAATCAACTCAATCCAAATAATATTAATTCATAATCAATCCGCCCCAAATAGTTTCAAACTGTAAATAAATCGTTTCAAATAGTCTCAAATTGCTATCTAATTGTTTCCAACCGTTCTCAAATATTAATATATCCTTTCCCAAGCTTATCAAATCGTCTGAAACCATACTAAATCGTCTTAAGTGGTAGTCAAATCGTTCCAATTCGTATCAAACGTAATCAGAAAGTTCTAAGCTACCGATTTTAGATAATTTGGAACGATTTGATTACAACTTGAAACGGTTTGATTACTATATGAGACTCAATCGTAATGAAATTGCTACAAATTATCTCAAATTGTTAGAGATTGTGTGAAATAGTAATCAAACTCGTTCCAAACCGTCTCAAGTAGAAATCAAATTTATTAAATCGGTCCAAGTCGTCTCAAATCGTGTCATCGATCCAAATCATCTTATTATAAATAATATTTCCAAATTTATCGTTTTTGACAGTTTAGGGAATCAAGTCGTAATCAACTCGATCCAAATTATCTCAAATCGTTTCAAATGCCATCAACTCATTGCAAATCGTATAAAATCGCCTTAAATCATAATAAAACCGTTCCAAATTGTCTCAAATCATTCCAAATCATTCAAAATCTTATCAAATCCTAACCAAGTGGTTTCAAATCGTCTCAAATAGTCTCAAACCTACATATAGTCTTAAATCATCATCGACTCAATTAATCCAACTCGTATCAAATCTTCTTAAATCTTCTCATATTGTTTCAACTCGATCCAACTTGTTACAAATAATCTCAAATCAGAATGAAATTATCCTTATATAAAATCGATTCATATCGTCTCAAATAGCATCAAATCGCACTAAATCGTTCTAAATCATCTCAAACCGTAATTCAATTGTTTCAAGCAGACTCAAATTGCAATCAAATTGTATTGAGGGGATATCTCAAATCGTAATGAAATCTTTCGTAATCGTAATGAAAATTTGTCAAATCGTTTCAAAATGTGCTAAATCGTCTAATCAAATCGTTTCAATCTGTACCAAATCGTAACCCAATTATTCAAAATCATATGATGAACTCTTTCGAAATCGTCTCAAATCGCAATAAAATCGTTCTGAATCGTCTCAAATTGTTACAAATCGTATCAAATCGTTCCAAATTGCCTCAAATAATTTAAATTCGGAATCAAATTATTCCAAATTGTATCAAATCTTAATCAACTCAATCCAAATAATATTAATTCATAATCAACCCGCCCCAAATCATCTCAAACTGTAAATAAATCGTTTCAAATCGTCTCAAATTGAAATCTAATTGGTTCCAAGCCCTCTCAAATCGTTTTAAATGGTATAAAACCGCTTCAAATAGTAATATATCCTTTCCCAAGCTTATCAAATCATCTGAAACCATACTAAATCGTCTTAAGTGGTAATCAAATTGTTCCAATTCGTATCTAATGTAATCAAATAGTTCTAAACTATCAAACCATAATCAAATGATTTAAAATCGTATGAAATCGTCTCAAATCGCTCCAAATCGTTGTAAATCATAATGAGACACATCATAATTTGGAACGATTTGATTACCACTGATGACGGTTTATTACAAATTGTTATAAATTGTGTGAAATAGTAATCAAACTCTTTCCAAACCGTCTCAAGTAGTAATCAAATCGTTCCTAATTGCTTTAAATCGGTCCAAATTGTCTCAAACCATGTCAAATCGTTTCAAAACGTATCATTATAAATAATATCTACAAATTGATGTTGTTTTTGGCTGTTTTGAAACAATTCAAGGAATGCTAGAGATATTACGGTTATCAACAACATTTTCGAATAGATGTTCCAATTAGCTGAATTTGTGCCGAATAGAATGTAAATTATCATGGTTTGCTTATTTTTTAGATGTTAAAAATTTCATATTTTTAAGAATATTTTGAGTTTTGCAACAGCTAAGCTATCTTCACTGGTACCAATAAGGAGGCATTCCGAGAACCTTTTTTATTTCTATTTAAACGGTTAGCTGCCTAAACAAATTTCTTACCACTAATCCTAGACATGTCCACCTCATTTATTTTTTTTGAGATTTTCTAAAAATAATAGTATTTCATTCTACAGGATTTAAAAAGACATTTTCAATTTTTCTATCTTGGCAGTTCTTAAAAGCTCACCATCTTGTGCTCTTACAATTGCATACTCAAAACATAAAGAACTATTCCCGGCAAAAGAAGTTCATGAGAGTTGACCATTTTTAGTTTACAGCACCTATGATTTTTGAAGTTTCAGCAAATTTACTAAAGGCTTAACAAATCTGGCGTAAAGTATAGGAAGTAGAAGTACGTCGCTCATATGACAAAATATTATTATTGCAATCAAACCACCTTATGGCGATGGTTACGATCAAATAAGTCTTGAAACCCAAGTAAATCCGCCATTAAATCCTAGCCGTTAACTTTGCAATGACGACAGAGCATACCAGTTAGAGAGTTATACCGATAATAAGACGATGATAAAAATTGAAAATTATTTCAGTGTTTGATTGTTCATTTTTTTTTATTGAGCTCAATAAAACGAAATATTATAGCTGAAAATAATAAAAACACAAACGAATGTTCAGACATGAGAAGACGCTTAATATATTGAAATAATAAAGCAAACGCGACTGGCAATAGGTTGCTATAAAATAACATTATAAAAAAAAATCATGAAAATCCATCGAAATCATTAAACATTCAAGATACGTAAACCGTTTTTTTCTGTTCCTTCAGTGCAAAGTTGAATCAAAAAGCAATATCAGTAAAAAAAATCTATACGTTCACATACGTAGACGCTTGGATACATACTCGTACATGTTGTTATAAACACATCAAATCGATTTGGAATTATACAATAATTCTCCTACTCCTTACACAAACAACAGCACAATATATTTTTAAAACATACAAAACGGATATACCGGGATTTATCGTAAAAGGATTTAACGTGTTACATATTTCGAATTTGAATTTCAAATACACTACGAGTATTTTATTATTGATGAGAAAAGTTTTGTGTGTCTGGAATTTTTTAAAAATTAAATTCGCAAAAAAAAACAAATTTCAAAACGCTTAAAATTATTTAAACGTTTTGCTTATTTATAAAGCGGTAAGTTTTTTTGTTACATAATAAATTAGCACAAGAGTTAATATAAAACGGAATTTTTAAAAAATCAAACCATAATATCATGTTGGATAGATTTAGCCTTTAATAAGGCTGAAATTTCAACTATGGAACAAACAAATTAGCTTGTGAATGAGACTTCCGAGGAATATCAAGACCATTCTCTCCATTTAGTCGGTATCTTGTGAACTGGTGCTCTGGTGCTCGACCCCCATAAAATCAAGGTTTATACGTTGAAATGTCTAGATTTGATAAGCTTTCTTTCTGTTTCAGGTCAAATTCTGAAATTGCCAGGCTTTTCTTGCTTGCATATAATTCTAAAGTACGGTTGGTCTTGGGATTTTTTTTCATTTCTTATCGATACCAAATGAAATTGTTCACGACACTTTAGGTTCCATGGAACCATTAATTTAAATCTAAAATGTACAGTTTAAGTTAAATGGTCCACCCCAGGCTTCTATAGCACCAATCACAGCATACGTATGGATTTTAAAAATTTTTTTTTGCTTGGTATTGGGCATCATCAGTAGGAATCAGAAAAGATCAGTGGCTTCATGTGAAAAATATTTTCAAAATTTAAAAGGAAAAGGATTTTAAAATTTAAAATGTAAAAGTAAAGTAACAAGTAAGTCACAAATAAAATCACCGAGGGTCATAAAATTGCCTGATTGTACTTTTAAAACTTAGATTTTTAGACTTTTTAGACTTTGTCTAGAATAGGAACCTCTATTTTAATTGAATTTAGTACATCCGGTGCGTCAATTAGACCCAACCGTGTTATTAAGTTTAAATAACCCTCGGTTTTGTTTCAATCAATTTGGATATTTTTATAGTAAGAACCGGGCTTCAAACTATTCGTTTGGGTAAGATCTTCTTTCTATCCGATTTACCCATTTTCCAAAATTACAACTGGAGCTCATTTTGGAATCCTTTACTTAACATGTAAAGAGAGTTTTATCCCAATCCGTATAAATAAGAAATGGCTAAGATTAATTTAAAATAACAAATTTCCATAGGCACGAGCAAAATTTATATTAGATTCCAATTTTCATCATGTGTTCTGATTTATACCTCCTTCAATAGGGAACGATTTAATTTTATTGTAAATCGCCGAAAATCTCTTCTCTACATTTTTTTATCATATTTATCAGCCGATTTTTAAATGGGGACCACCTGAACGAATGTTTCCGAATTTAAAACTCATAGTGGGTTCATGACATCGTGAGTTAGTTCGGAAAAAATACCATGGTATGATACAAAATGTATTAAAACAACATCCATGTTAAAACAATTTCAAGTTCGGGACTAGTAGGCGTGGTATAAAGCATTTCACGTAATTTGATTGGTTTTGAGTTCGTTAGTGAGTATGAAATTATTTATTTCCGATGTGAAATCGTTCAACTCGAAAAACCTTAAATAAATTCCTAGTTTATTCCTAGCAATCTCGAATTTGAAGATCCATCTTGTAAGCAATTTAAAAAAACCGTGCGAGGCTAGAAAAAATTAAAGAAATGAACCCGAGTCCACTAGACGACATCAAACTCATTTGATGTGGAACAATATGTAAAAAGGGGCCAAGCTCGTAACATTAATTAGATAATGAATGCTGGAAATCAATATTGTTACTCATAACAACGAACATTTTCAAAAAACAAGATTAACGAAAACATACAACATGTCAATGTAATGCAACCAGCTCAACATGGCGCAACATTATGATGAAACAGAATGCCAGACATCTAATTAACACTAAACCTACCATGCCGCGGTCAAATGACCGTTTTAAAAATTTCGTTTAACATTTCTCGCATACAACGTTACTTTATCATCATGTGGCTTATTATCTTTTCCTAAAATATACAAACAACCTATTTTACAATGTTTACAACTTTTTTTATTGTTTAATTTCCGAAAACAAATTATATTATATCTAGTCTACTTTACTAAAATACATGTTTTTTTAAAGCGGTCATTTGACCGCTCATGGTAGGATTAGGTATACATGAAATCTCGGTAGGTTTAGTGTTAATGCAAGACCCAACGAGAAGCAACTTCTAGTGGAACATCACACAACATTCCTAAGCAGGATCCAACATCAAAGTAATACCACATCACCGCAAGTAATACCACGTTTATCAAAATCGTTCAGGGCAAATAAAATGTTAAAAGAAGCCCCCAAGCCCAACAAAAAACCTTGCATAAGGACCCACAGTAATCGATTTCTGGTACTCGAAAACTCCCTCTCAACAAGTTGTATCGGAATTATTCGAGCCAAATTTATTAACAAAAACTAGGACCGAAGACCCGACAGGGGACCTTTTAAACGGATTTTCCCGAAATTAGGACTCATTTCAATCCATTCCATACATTAAAAACCCCCTATTACCGCAATTTTTATCAAAATTGTTTAAGCCCGATAATAATACAGCCAGGCCCCATCGAATGACCCACTAAATGAATTTGCTCTAACTAACCATTCATCAAAATCAATTCCAGTCATGCGAGCCGACAACAAATAATGGACCCGGGCCCCCACCGGATGACCCCGTAAATGAACTTTCTCCAAAGTCAGGATCCATCTCAATTGGTTTCTGGTACTCGAAAACGCCTTCTCACGAATTTTTAGAAAATCGTGTAAAAAAAATCACGAAAGAGATCCAGGGTCCAATCGCAAGAATTTCTGGTATTTGAACTCCTCTCCCTTTTACTCTTTAATTTTTTGCCGAAATGAGGACCCATCGCAATCGATAGGAACCAAGCGCACATTTTAGTGGAAAAAAATATTCGATATGATTTCTTATAAATGCTAGAAAAACGTATGTTCAACTTTTAATATTTTTAAATCATAGCAGACGTATGTGCAACCTTGATTCATTTTGTTATGTTTACAAACAACTGACATTTCGCAACGACTTTCAATGTGTGTCAATTTGCCGCCGTTTGTTGTACATATATGAATAATGAAACAATTTTGAGTTTAATAAATAAATATTTGTATTTTAAAAATAAATTAAACCTATAAATATTTCCGCGTCTGGTTATTGACTAATTTATAATCTATTTTAATTTCTAAAAATGTTAAAATACCCAACTAAATAGATCCATAATATATTAAAAAATTAATAAATAAATGTTTAATAAAATTATATAAATCAATGCGAATTCGTGTTTCTCAATAAAAATTATAACTAATTATAAAGAAATTTGTTATACTCTTGTTAGAAAAATTAAATTTGCCTTCAAAATAATCAATATCTTTTTATAAGTACCCTCCTATGTACTTACTGATAAAATTTTGTCCAAATTTAGTATACTGTTAAAGTTGCCAGCCGAAAGTGAAAAAAAAAACGATAATGCAGATAGCGTCCCGACTACATCAGCCAAAAGTTAAAAAAATATGTATTATAATGAATTATCCCAACCGAAAGTAATAACCTAAAAAATCAGACGAAAACAAACGTGTCATAAGAAAAATCAAAATTTAAATACCGAGAATAATTTATGTGAATACATAATACTATAAAGTATATGAAACGTATATGGATAAATTTCAAAAATTCGTCAAAACTTAACGTTTAAAGTGTTGTCTGGAAAAGGTCTCGTTTGAATCGATTCGTCGATGGTTATCGCTGGAAAATTTTCCAGATAATGTTTTATGTTGAGATCCGGGAAAATTGGGGGAGTGAAATACACATCGGTTTGTCGATGGTTAACACAGCTAAACGGAAATGCCGTATGTTTTCGTCGAAGATCGGCATTATTAAATACTTGCCGTATAGGTTAAAATTTCTTACAATATTTTTTAAATTGGCTGCAGAATGATTCGAAAAAAATATTATCAAAAAAAGTAAGTACATATTATAAAAGCGTTTAAAACTTTGAATTCCTCGGATCATTTATAATATCGTTGAATGAAATGAAGGCAGAAATAAAAGCCAAAACGCTGCCGTACAACGAGTTTACTACACCCAATCAAGGTTATTACGATCTAAACAGCTACTGTTAATAAAACTTGAGTTTGCTTTCGGAAGCTAGAGCTAGGCCATGACCTCTAAGGATTTTAGATGGTAACCTACCTTCGAAAGGAAGGCCATTCGTTCAATCTTTGGTCCAACTAAAGTTGCGAACACCGAATATCATATTCGTATGAACCACGAGGTAAAGCAACTTCTCGGAGGTAGCGTTATCATCGGATTCATCAAATTCTATCAAGTTATATGGCTCGGTCTCCACAAAAACGGATCAACAACCAGCCGGTGTGCGTTGTAGAGGCAGACTCGACTACACTGTTATGACGACGTCGAATAAGACATACGGATAATAAGATGTTGAGAACTGGAGGACAAGAGTGATGGATCTAGACGGATGAAGGATCATAGTGCAGGTGTCAAAATTCCTCCATGGTATGTAAAAGCTAGAGAGAGAGAGAGAGAGAGATTTTACGGACTCTCAACATAAAACATGATTTGGAGAATTTTCCAGCGATAACCATCGACGAACCGATTCAAACAAGACCTATTCCAGACAACACTTTAAACGTTAAGTTTTGACGAATTTTTGAAATCTGCATGTGTATTTCACTCCCCTAATTTTCCCGGACTCTCAGCATAAAACTTGATCTGGAAAATTTTTCAGCGTCAACCATTGACAAACCGATTCAAACGAAACCTTTTCCAGACATAACACTTTAAACGTTAAGTTTTCACGAATTTTTGAAATTTGCATGTGTATTTCACTCCCCCCAGTTTTCCCGGACTCTCAACATAAAACTTGATCTGGAGAATTTTCCAGCGATAACCATCGACGAACCGATTCAAACGAGACCTTTTCCAGACAACACTTTAAACGTTAAGTTTTGACGAATTTTTGAAATTGTCCCATATACGTTTCATATAAATACTTTATAGTATTATGTATTCACATAAATTAGTGTCGGTATTTAAATTTTGATTTTTCTTATGACACATTTGTTTTCGTCTGATTTTTTAGGTTATTACTTTCGGTTGGGATAATTCATTATAATACATATTTTTTAACTTTTGGCTGATGTAGTCGGGACACTATCTGCATTATCGTTTTTTTTTCACTTTCGGCTGGCAACTTTCGGCTAACTTTAACAAGGTAAATTTAGTTAGTTTTTATGTGGGTTGCATGCACAAAATTTGTATAGCAGTTTTGGCTGCATACATACATTTTGATTTAAATGAAATAATTATATCGAATAATTTTTTCCACTAAAACGTACGCTTGGTTCCTATATGGGTTCCACTGAAGAACACCCTAAATGAATTTTCCTGAAACCAAAACCCATCGCAACTGATTTCTGGTACTCGAAACACCTTTTAGCAATTTTCATGAAAATCATTCAAGCCGTTTCCGACACCCCTAAATATATAAATATATTTATATTAATTTCTTCAAAATTGGGCTGGAGTAGACATAACATATCATCAACTTAAAGAAGTAAATAAAATGAAGAAAAAATGAGTTTTCTTAAATGCTCAAATATATTGCTTGCTGAAATATATTGATCAACATTGTTGAATTTTTATTTTCGGCTATCCAACCAAACACACAATCTGCATTATCATTTTTTCGGCTGGCGACTTTCGGCTAACTTTAACAAGGTCGTTACAATGTCAAGGATGGAAATAGATTCAAATAAAATGTCTTAATGGTGTTCACACCTGGAAAAAATTTCAGGTCGATTTCCATGTTGGAAGTCAGGGAAAACTCGATTCAATATATCGCAGACACAAAATTTGAACATTTCTAAAAATTGATCGTTTAGACACTAATAGCGAATTCTTTTTACGTTTTTGATGTATATCAAATTTCCAATAGTAAAAAGAATATGAAAAAATTTGATGTGTTTTTATCGTAGTGTGCCTAAACCCGAAAGGGATGCCGAAAACACATAACAAATTATTTTGAAAAAATTTCAAATGATGCGTTTGACGTATTTTGTCAATATTTACTATTGGCTTATTATATGTATATGAATGAATATGTGTAGTGTATGTGGTAGTTAAAATGGAAGTAAAAAATCTACATTTCCATTTTTTGATGTTCATCAAATTTTTTTGCTATTTGTTTCGGTAAAAGAACGCGAAAATGTTATTTACATCAAAAAATTTTGATGTACATCAAAATTGTTTCACAGTTTTTTATAAAAAGAAAACGCCATTAGTCATAGCAGAAATCGATGCAAATGAAAGGTTTAAAAAAATTATTACCGATATAAAATTTATATCTGCATTATCGACATTGTTCGGCTGTCATTTGATCTTTTTTATATTTAATCTGCGTTATCGGCATTTTTCGGCTGGGTATTTCTGTGTATTTTTGTGGACTTCCCACATGAAAATTGATGTGCAATTTTGTTCAGGCGTGGGCATCAGTAGGACCTTTCATTTGAATCTATTTTCAGTCATGGCACTTTAAACGATAAATTTTTAGAAATTTTCAAATTTTGTGTGTGCGAATTGAATATATTCAATCGAGTGTTTCCGGACTTCCAACATGGAAATTTACCTGAATTTTTTACCTGGATCATCTCAAAAATTTTCAAGTTTTGTATGTGCGATCTATTTATAAAAATTTTCGAACTCTTCACATGAAAATTGACGCGAAATTTTTGAAGTTTTGCTTGATATATGCCATTAAGTTTTCTCAGTATTAAAATAATTTTTTATTAAAGTTTTAATGCATTTAATAAAAAAGTCTAATTTTGAATAATATTCGTTGATGAACCGAAATAAACATTTTTGATCAAAAAAGAAATTATACTACATATTAAAGTTAACCGAAAGTTTCCAGCCGAAAGATAATGCAGATAGTGTCTTGAATACAGCAAAAATCAGTCATGAACTCGAATTTAGGATCGGGTTATATCATTCGGGTGAAAGGGAAATTATTTTAGTTTATTGGAATTTAAAAATCGATAGGAGCGAGAGTATAAAGAGAGTTTAACTTTCGGCTGAAATAGTCAAGACACTATTTGCATTATCTTTCGGCTGGTAACTTTCGGCTAACTTTAACAAGGTAAAGAAATTACTGTTTAACACCAAAATTATGTATCTGCTTTATCGACATTTCTCGGTAGGATATTTATACAAATCTGCTTTATCGACCTTTACAGTTGAATATATAAGTGGTTTTTGAATATGCATTATCGACATTTTTCGGCTGATGTATTTTAGTTGTTACAGCTGAATCTGCATTTTCCGGATGGGGCAAGTCGGCTCACTGTAACAGTATAAAATAAGATTACTGTGGCATTCTTTGTTCTTATGTGAATCCATTGTTATAGACAATCAATATTTGATTCGGTGAAATTGCTGCTTTTTTGCTTATTTTAGAAGCATAGATTTCGGATCACCTCATTACAATTTTGTACCACAACCCAATATGTCGATAATGCAGAGTTCTTACGGCTAAAATTGTCATGATAATGCAGTTTTGGTGTTGTCTGATGACAATTTTTATTTTTCCTGGGGTGAAATCCAGGGCTGACTTTACAGACTTATTTTTTCGTCTTATACGAATATAAACAGAAAAATTGGAATAAAATATTATTGCCTGAAGTATTTTAATTTAAAATGAGATCAAACAAATCGGCTATCAAGTGCTTTGATATAACAAAGTTAAGCAAATGATAAATTTCCATTTCTACTTAGGTATAGTATGTATGTTAGGAAATAATTTGTCACAGTCTTCTTATCAAAGAAAGAAAGAAAGTTCAATGATTCACTTAAGATACGATTACAAATAATAATATGTAATTCCTTTTAACAAAAGTAAGATATTTTATATTTATGTAACTTATCTTTTTCCAATTTTGGTTTTCTGACATTAAATCTATATAATATAGCGCACAACGTATATCTTCAATTATCATAATTGGCTTTCATTAAAATAAATTTATTCCATAGAGATTTGATTGTTGAAGTATAGACCGAACAATATATTTCTTAATAAATTTCCAACCAATTTTCTTTTATAGCCAACAACAAACATAAAATGTGCTTTTCATGTGCACAGTAGTTTTTAAATTTTTTTAACCACCGTTAAGTTATTCTTGTCGTCGGTTAACACAAAATGATTTTTAAATCGAGATTTAGCTACGTGACTAAACGTTGTGAGTTTAGAGTTGTGCTCGATTGGAATAAATAATGTTTATTGATTTTCTGTTACAACTATACGTACATATCTGAACTTGTTAATTAATCGTAAATTATACAGAATGCGAAAGAAATATTTCTTAATATATGTACAATCTTATAATTAAACAAATTATAGAAAAGAAAATTGGTCTCATTCATTATTGTGCTAAATACATAAACACACATAAATTTATATATTTTTCGAAAGGGAAAAGGAAAATTTTTTATATTTTGTTTGTGAAAATGGCGGAAAAATGAACAATTTAATTCAATAAAGTATAAATTAAAATTTCCTTTTTTAAGCATTATTTATTTATATTCTTAAATATTAAAATTCTATATATTGGAAAAATATTTTATTTTTCCCATAAATTTTCATTTTCATACATGCTATTTACATTTTTTCAAGTTCATATACAACAGTATATTGTGAAATTGCATTTTGCTCAGGACTGGGTTTAGTGGTATACCGTGTTCGGAAAATAAATAAATATATATTTAAGCTGAAAGGTGTTTCGATTATTTTGAATTAATTTTTTTGTTGGTTTTTACAGAAAATTCAATTTTATTTTTTAAGAAAAATTTGAATTTTTCTTATAATTTGGTATACTCGCTTATACGAGTATAATAATATTGATCGAAAATGTTGATTCCAAAAAGTGGAAAACGTATTAATTTTTCTACGTGGAAGCTAAGGAATAAGCGGAATGGTAAGTTGTTGAAATAATGGCATTAAAGTGTGTTTCTGGTACATAGTTAGTAAAGAATTGTGCGAAATAATTGTCAATTTTATAAATTTTGTAAGACACACCGCTGTACAATAAAAATATCATTGAACGTAACAGTTCGCTTCAAGTGAGGGAGTGTTACTACGAGTTTGTCAGATTTGAACGATAAGTGGTTCCAGCAGGACGGAACAACTTAGAGATATTTACCGCTGATATTTCCGTTGAATGTTTTCTTAGATATTTATTAAAGGATACTCTCCAGAGTACTCAGATCAATCTTGTGTTACTCTCCAATTATCGAAGCACTCGAGCTACAGATGTTATGTTTGGTGCGATTCCATGTGAAATCCTCTAACTGTATAGTAAACAAAGTTCTCTAAAGAAAAGTGGAGATATTCAGCAAGCAAGCAATTTGTTAGTGGAAGACCTACGATAGTTTTACTATATAAATTATGACTTGAAATATTTTATACGCTAATGATATAAAATTTTTCCGGTTCAACTTGAAATCACGGACCGTAGTTAAAGACCCGGTATAAAGATTTGGTCAAGATGAGGTGTCGTCAGTTACGATTTTTTTTTTACTAAAAGGATAACAAATTTAAGTTTATTTGGGTCTCATGCTCAACTTTTGGAAATTCAATTTTCAAAAACTCTATGGCAAACTGATTTCAATATTCACCTTTTAAGTGCCGCTAGAAGCGCACATGGTAGTACAAGTGTAGAACCAAAGGTGAGAATAAGGTTTCTAATTGAAATCACAAAAAAAAAAAATTTATACAGTGACTCAAACAATTGTCCCAATGTTTTGAAATTTTCAAGTTGTTTAATTTTTGTACAAGATAAAATAATTAATAAAATTATTTTGATTGATATTATGTTAAATTCATAGTTTATTTCATACTTTAAGAAAAACAAATAAACAATCAATATAAAATTCTTCTGTAATTTGAACTAAACCTTGAACTAAAATTTTTTAAAGTGACGAAGAGACAATATTAATTATTTTTTAATATTTGGTACTCCCACCTTTAGCTTTAATACAGGCTTCTATTCTTTTCGGTAAACTGTTGAAAATATTCTGTAATTCGGATGCCTTAATGTTGTACCACACACTTTCAGTCTTTCACCACAATTCTAAGAAAATGTTTGGGTTCTGTGGTAAAAAGGTTCAACTTTTTTTTAACAATTTTCCAAACTTGTTCAATTTTGTTTAGGTCTGGTGATTGTGCTGTTCAATATACGACGCAAGTCGTTAACTCGTTCTAAGTCAAATTTGTCTACTTCAGCTCTAAAAAATAATATAACACCAAACCCGATTAACAAACTGGATGACGAAAATTATACTCATAATGCGTCAAACAATTCTGGAAATAAATCATTATCAAAACTTGAAATTAGCACTTCTCGTAATTTAGAAAATTCATAACGAATGAGGACGACATCAATACAATTATTAAAGAATATCACGATGTACGAGGGCAAATCAAAAAGTCTTGCAATATCATATGAAAAAAAAGAGTGAGTGAGACAGCGATATTTTTATTTTTCGACATAATCTCCTTTAAGGTTTATACATTTGTCACATCGATCAATTAACTTGCCTAAACCCTCTAAAAAAAAAGATTTCTTTTGCTCCATAAAATATTCATTTACAACAGACTGTACTTCATAGTCACTGGAAAATTTCCGGCCCCTTAGTGTTTTTTTCAAATTGGGAAACAGAAACTAGTCACTGGGTGCCAAGTCTGGATTTTACAGTGGATGCGGAATTTCCACGAAGCCGCAGTCCTTTAATGCAGCTTGAGCAATATTAGCCTTGTGCACGGGTGCATTGTCGTGAAGAAGCAAGATTTTTTCCTAACTTTCCTTGGCCGTTTTTTCCGGATCGCTTTTTTCAATTTTCGCAAAATCTCTGCGTAATATATGCCTGTGATTGTGGTTTTCGTTGGCATATAATCGATTATCAAAATTCCTTCAGCATCCCAAAAAATTGTTGCCAAAACCTTACCAGCAGACGGTTGAGTTTTGAATTTCTTTGGTGGTGGTTCACTACGTTTAATCCATTGCATCGATTCTTGTTTGGATTCCGGATCCCACTGATGAAGCCATGTTTCATCGCCTGTTATTATGTTATCCAAGAAATTTTCTGGATCTTCTTTGTACATATCTAAAATCGCCTTTAAAGTTTGAACACGCAATTTTTTTGTTCTGCATTCAACAAACGGGGAACCCATCGCGCACTTACTTTCGACATGTGAAGGTGGTCATGTAATATAGTATATGTGGTACCATATGAAAGAGAAAGTTTCCACGCTAACCCTGGAACAGAAATACGCCGGTCCTCCAATACAATAGATTCGGCCAAAACTACGTTTTCATGGCTAATAGCATCTGCTGGCCGACCCGAGCGGTTGTCGTCTTCTAATGACTCCCGACCACTTTTGAATAATTTTACCCACCTTGTTACTGTGGCATATGATGGTGCAGATTCGCCGTAAACTTTTGATATATAGTTGAATATATAAATTGCATTTCGTCCATCTTTACAGAAAAATTTAATAACGGCGCGATATTCAATTTCATTCATTTTAAGAAAAATTCAAAACACATGTTACTAAATTGACAAAAACAAACGAACTGTAAAATTTACATCGAAATGTTCTTCTAGAAGTTTCATCGCGATAAAAAATGGTTTTGAAAAATATATTGTTGTCTCACTCACTCTTTTTTTTCATATGATATTGCAAGACTTTTTGATATACCCTCGTACCTCTTGGAGCACACCAAGGAATTTACAGAACCTTTAAAAGAATGCGAAATTTTTACTATTTTCCCAAAATGTTTGTTAAAATTGAAAACTGTATTCGAAATTGTTCATACTGTCAAAGAAATAAAAGCTCAAGAAATATTAATATTCCGATGAAAATCACTAGAACGTCGTCCAAACCATTAGAAAAAATATTTCTTGACGTAGTTGGTCCTTTTTCATCCTCGCACAGAAACAATAAATATATACTTACAATTCAATGTGATTTGACGAAATTTTCATGTGCTTTCCCATTACGAAATCAGGAAACTGAAACTATAGCCTCCGCCCTTGTCCAAAATTTTATTTGTATATTTGGTTGCCCAACTTCAATTTTAACAGATCAAGGGTCTAATTTTATGGCGAAATCATTTAAACAAATTTGTAAAATGTTAAAGATTCAGAAATTAAACACAAGTGCGTATCATCCTCAAACGAACGGGGCTCTTGAGCGAAGTCATAAAACCTTGGTCGAGTATTTGCGTAAGTATATTGAAAATGATCCTCTGGATTGGGATTCGTGGTTACAATACGCAACATTTTCTTACAATACCACCCCACACACAGCCACTGAATTTATGCCGAACGAACTCGTTTTTGGGCAAAAGCCAAATATACCAGACTCAATATCAAAAAATGTAGATCTTTTATATAATTATGACGATTATTTTCATGATTTAAAGTTCATGTTTCAACAAACACATAAGATTGCCCGCGAGAATCTCTTAAAATGCAAAGAAAAATCTAAGGAAAGTTATGGTACGAATTGCAGAAGCAAAATATTTAACATTGGAGATAAAGTTTATCTTAGAAATGAAGCAAGAAAATCAAAACTAGATTCACTGTGGATAGGCCCCTTCTTAGTTACAGATATTATTTCACCAGAAAATTGTAAAATTCTTATTGGAAAATCAGAAAAAATAATTCATAATAATCGTCTTAGATTATGTCATTATATTTAAATTACTATCTTTTTGTCATTGGGAAAAATTTGTTCTTAATCTATTAATTAATAATTAAATTAAATTAATAATAAAAAAAAAATCTAAATTTAAATAAATACAATTTGATATTTTGCGAAAGAAAGGGTAAATGTAATTTTATTAGAATGGAAAGAAAACTTAAAATTTGTGTATTAATTATAAAAAAAAAAATAATAATTATGTTGAAATATTGTAATTAAATAAAATTTAATAATTATACAAAAAAAATAAAGAATTATTCTAACACTTTGAATATTAAAAGTGAAAAAAATAAAAATAAATAATTATTTAGAATTACAGAATTGTTATGATACATTGATACTAATAAAATTGTAGTGTAGTTTAGGGAAAACTTTTTTTATAAACTTAACAAAACTAAAATTAACTATTTCAAATTATTGAATTACTATGCTAATTATAATTGAAAAAAAAAATATTTTAATAAATTTAATTATAAATATTATTGTTGTATAACTTACGTCCAAGGACCAAAGGCACATATACATATTTCAAAAGACAACCAGAATTGCCTTTTGTTTAAAGGAGGAAGGCATGTTGTAATGTACCACTCAATCCTGTTATCCCTTAAAATTTATATCTTTAATAAATATTAATAACTGGTCCTATGTGTGTATTTGTGTTGGGTGAAAGATGTTTTTAGTAATTAGAATTAAAAATAAATAATTTAAAACCCAATGCAATCCATGTTTTCTCAACAGGGCCAATCCAGTACAATGACATTAATATTTGCGAACCAGTTCATAGCAATCCTAGTTTTATGCTTGGGGTCATTGTCATGTTTGAATATAATTTCATTTTTTGCCCCAAACATCGCCAAACTGTCCAAAAAGTGGGTTTGTAAAATATTAACATAGCCTTTCGAATCCGGCCGAGATGATATTAAGAGTAACTTTCCTAATTTACAACGTTTCATGCATCCCCATACCATTATTTATCCGCCGCCAAACTTTATTGTTTTTTCTAAACACCTTTCTGTCTACTTTTTACTTGGCTTCCTCCATACCCAGTGCCTACCATCTGAACCGTATTTATTAATTTTTGATTCATCTGTGAATATGACATTATCCCAATTATCGAAAGTCCAATCACGAGCTGGTTTAGCATATTCTAAACGTAGTTTTTTTGTGCTGCTCCGTTAAAAGAGGTGTTTTGGTTTTTAGTCTTGCTCTAAATCCCTCCTTGCACAATGCTCCCATGAAATTGTTCAGCTTCCACAAGGTGTCTGTGAACCTGTACGGCATTGTCCATCTGACCCGATTGAAGAATGCTTCGTATGCGTCGGTTTTGTCCAGGGGAAATAAGAACCTTTCGACCTGATTTAACATTTTCTTTATCAGGTAAATACGACAGGTAATAGCACTCGATTGACACTTGAACGACCGACACCAACCTTCTTCGCATTTTCTCGGCAAGAAATGCCTTTCTGGCCTCAAAAAATGATATTTTTTGTTGTTTCTTGTGATATCCGTCTCATGCTAAAATAACCAAAAAAAATAGTAACTAATCCAAATAATAAAATTATATAATTACTCACGTATTGCAAAGCCTAGTGTTAAAACTTAAACAAAAAAACTGCAAGTTAGAGCCTGAGGCTAAAACATTAAACATCGAAGATGGGGCTCGAAATTTTGCTTAATGCCTAAATAAAAAAACTGCCTACTGATTTGCTTTGGGCTACAGTACTTGTAGATTTACCATGTTTCCATGTACCGAGTTAAAACAGGTTTAGGTTTCGTCAAGTTGAAAATTTGTTAGTATTAACTCGTACCGTTTCCATGAAACCGAGTTAAGTTGACAACTATGTTAATATTTAAACTATCGAATTTACTCATTTTCAAGGTTAATTTAAAAATTTTTAAAATCTGTATTTTAATAGTTTATAATGAGGGTCATTTTAAAATACGCGTAAAAAACGTTGACAGATAGAAGTTAACCCAACCGTACTAGTTTCGTTGAGTTAAAACAGATTTAACGAAACTCAACCCTAATCTGCGTTTTCATGCACGTAAACCTGAGTTAATCTAGGTCAATTCTATCATGGAAACATGTTTTACGTTTCCATGAACGGAGTTAAGGGTTTCGATGAGTTTCGTCGAGTTAATAACATGGCGAGCTAATCCCTATCGTTTCCATGCTAATTTTGTTTTGGCAGTTCATGCGGTTATATTTTTTCTTTATAATAATACTATATACATATATATTTTCTGAATACTATAATTATTCTTTGGACAGACAGATCTCATTTAACCCAACTACTTTCGGCGAGCTAAGGAGGATTAAGAAATTTAACGAAAACTTTAAATCCGACTCGTTTCCATGATGAGATAATCCCGCTTAACTCTGTCATAGAAACACCATAATGGTAATTGATATCGTAGATTAGAAATGAAGTGCATAGAGAGAGCACAAAACAAAATTGGCGCACCAGCGTGTTTTGGTTCTCTCGCATTTACTTTATTTTTTTTTTTTTATTTCGTTGCATATTCTTAGGACAAAATTTCGTTGCATTTTTCTATATATTGCGACGCCTAAAATATCTTCGATGTTAAAACAAATTATCGAATAATTTTTTTAGGCAATTTAAAACAATCAACCCTTTCCTGGAAAAATTTTAAAACAATAAATTGTCCCAATTGCAATTAACGAACAAAAGGAGGGAAAAAAACAAAAACCAAATGGTATCATTCTCTTTTCTTCTCTTTTGTGCGAAGCCGCTCACTATGGCACATTTCAAAACAGGATATATTAAAACAGGACATCACAAAACAGTACATGGTACATTAAAGTACATGGTACAGAACAGGACCATTTAAAACAGTACAACACAAAACAGTACATGGTACACTAAAGTACGTGGTACGAAACAGGACCGAAGAAAACAGTACATCATAAAACAGTACATGGTACACTATTTTTTCAGCTTGATTTGTTAAATATTTTTTTTATTGAATATGTTTAGTAATTAGGATATTATCAAGTGGATATTTGCCTTCACCTAGAGTAATTAAACAGTATACTATATAGAATTATAATTGCTTTAAAATATAATAAAATATCCCTTCACCTAACAATATATAACATTATTTTAACCCTTCCATGCATATTGTATCATATATGATACAACCATTTCATATTACGAAAAAGTACATGTATACATATAAATTTCCTATTTGCTTCATATAAGAATATTCTTTTACACATTTTGAACACCTATACCAACACAAAATTTAGTTTTCCCGCGTAATTTTATAGAATAATGCCGGTTGAGTGTCGCTTGCTCTGATAATTAGTTTGTCACAACCAACGTAGATTTTTGGTCGTTTTTTTCTAGGGTATTTATAAACTATTTCACATAATAAAAATATTTTATTAAATATTTGTAAATATATTATGTGTTTCAACCATTTTGACATATATATGTCTATATTATCATTGTAAATATTGAAAAACAAGAGTTGTATCATATATGATACGTCATGCAATTACAGCACAATTCTTGGTTGTATCAAATCTGATACAACCGTATAAATTGAAGATAAGGTGGTACTCTTCTTTAATAATAAATTTTATTTAACATTTTTGGTAGTTAAAAATGATTGATCAACGCTAGTTTTTAAATGCTATAGAAATCGAGGAGTTTATTAATATGTAATTCTGGCGATAGTGTGGCGATGATTTTTATAATTAAAATGCAACAAAGTGCCACTTCCGAATTAAACGACCATCTGAAATGGATGACGACGTACCATTAGACATTCAAAATATACCTGTGATACTACTGAATAGTGATAATATTGTGATTGAATTACAAGATCCTGATATTGGCAACGCAATTGAGGTGACAAGTGAAACGAGGGAGGTCAAGGAATTAAAAAAGTTGTATAATAATACTATTTGGAAAGTAAAATTTGAATGTTTCATCAGATAAATATAAATTTAACGGTTATGAATAACCACAAGAACTTCTCGAACTACAAACGCCTCTTGAAATTTTCAATTCTAATTAAAATGGTGATAGCGTTAGAGAATCACATAACTATGCAATGGAAACTAACATCAAAAATACGTTTTCAATAAACGGGAAGGATTTGGAAAAATTTCTCGAGGTGTGTATTTTAACTTTCATGTACCAACTAACAAGCTTGCGCTAATACTGGTCCCATAAAGTGGAACAATATAATACGGAAAAGCATTTCGAAAAAATTCGTCAGTTTCTTCATTGCAATCGCAATTAGAACAATATGCCGCACGCAAATCCAAATCACGATCGCCCGTTCAAAATACGATCGGTAATAGATGCTCTCATTAAAAACTTCCTGAAGATTCCAATCGAGCAAAATATATCTATTGATGAACAGATGTGCTCTACTAAAGGTAGAAGTTACTTGAAGTAGTACACGCCAATGAAGCCGCATAAATAGGGCTACAAATTTTTTCTTCTCAGGAAAATTCAGGATTTACGTACAATTTTGAACAATTTTCGGGGAAAGAAAATGATAAACGTATTTCATCAGAAAAATATTTGGGAAGCTCATCAAATTTGGTCATTCGACTACTATGAAATGTACCAAGAAATGCGAACCACCACGATTACTTCGATTATTATTACACGAGCTTACCATTGGTTTTCGAACTAAATAAAGTAGGTGTTCAATAAATTGGCACAGTACGTCGTGACAGACTATTTTCAAGCAAGTTACCAACCGAACGTGCTCTAAAGGATAAATAGGTAACCACAAAAACGCTCCAAGAAATGGTGCATACGAATATTTACCATCTTTTAGATACACACGGTGGTAAATTCATGGCTACTTTCTAAAAGAATCGGTGGTGATTTAGGAAAGGAACATTTCGCTCTAATAAATTTTAGAATTCAACTTGCTGAGAGCCTGTGCAGAGTCAATGATAATTACAACTATTTAAAACGAGCCCGACCGACTATCAACCAATAGTATTAGTCTTGAGATAGACGTTAAACGAAAAAAACCCTACGCAAGTCACATAGCTGCAATAAACGTCTGTCAGTGTATCGCATTTTCTCAACTGGACATCGCAAAAACAGCGGTGTAAGTTACCTGGAAGTTCCAAACTCACTTTTATAATGTGTGAAAAATGTAACATACATCTTTTTGCAACAAAGACAGAAATTGTGTTATGTCCTTTATTATTTTAATTTTTATTATTAAATAGTTTTGTTAAATTAAAAAGCATAGGCTGTGAAAAACTATGTAACATTTTTAGTTATTTAAAAAATTTGAAAAAAAAATAAAAAAAAATTTTGTTTTTTTTTACTCGTAAATGCATGCCGTATCATATATGATACAACCACGAAAATCAATTTTCCGAGGAAACTACAAATAATTAGAAATTCTTATTTTAATATTATAATTAAAAATTGCAGAAACTATAATGTGGAATTTTTTCCATTTTTTTAGAAAAAATCATGCATTGAAGGGTTAATTTAAATCGCTAATACTCGATCATTGCAAAATAGATCAAAAATTTAAATAAATATATAAATATATTTATTTTATTTATATATTTATTTAAATTTTTGATCTATTTTGCAACAATAAGTAAAACTTAAACAATTTTTTGGAATTAAAACCTGCAAGATTAAGTTATTAAAACCGTAAAATTGACTATTAACTATTTTGTGGTGTACTCTTTTAATACGTACTGTTTTGCGATGTACTCTTCCATACCATGTACTTTAGTGTACCATGTACTGTTTTGTGATATCCTGTTTTGTGACATCCTGTTTTAGCACATCCTGTTGTGAAATGTGTCGTTTCGTATGAGACCCTCTTTTGTGTACTATTATTTTTGTCTATCTATAAAAAAATGAGAAATACATTACCTTGAGGTAAACAAACAAAATAAAAACCATATTATTTATATGTTAACAATATTAGGACAATTGTTTGAGTCACTGTATGTTGTTACTGCATTTGGCTAAAAATTATTCACACGCCGCTCGAGGTGATTCAAATTTCAAGCTTTGACCGACTGTTCAAATATGGCCTCATAATTAAACGGTATGCGTGTATATTCATAAAACTAAATCTAAATTTCTATAGACCTGTGGACCCAGCTAGCCGCAGGCACTTCGTGTTATGCATAATGGCAAAATGAAAGCAATTAATTGAAGTCTGTCACTATAGGGTAGATGATTACCGGAAATCAATGATTTATTGTAAACGCACTTGAATATTGATGTTATTTGCATGCAAGAAGAAAATTAACCTTGCGCACGTCACACAAATGACATTGCGAATTTGTATAAATGAGGAAATTAAAATATGCAAAGTAATAAATTTGCAATATTTGCATTGCTCGTGCTCCATAATACCGTCGTCGTTGTGAAAAAGGTGTTAAATGTAACAAAAAATATTAAAACAGATAGATTTTAATAGTGGATATTCTTATAAATTTAAATTATTGAACAATAAAATTAAAATTTTAATGATAATATGAATTACCGCGTAATTAGTTGTGATTAGTGCCGCATTTAATTATCTGAGTACGACGTGATATACTTGGATACTTTAAGACTAACAACGATAATAGCGCAGTCGTTTGCATAATGTTCTGTAAATTACGTATATCGTATTTCTTTTAAGTTCTTATTTATAAATACGATATACATATGTACGTCGTCGTACATACTACATATGTACTTACGATACAAAGTTTATTATTTTCGTTTTCATATCAAAACAAACTACAAAGTACTATAATACAAAATTAGTTTGCAGTTTTATTATCCATGCAATCATCATTGTTGATGATGATAGATGATTGGATAGTTTTTTCTACCCAAACTTTCGTACAAAATACACTCTTATTTACATATGGAAAATTTTAATCGATACTCATTTTGGTGCTTAATGTCCTCCTTTGTAAAGGTTTTGGTATAAAATTCTAACGGAAGTAGAATAAATTTATCTCTGTCAAGATATAAATCTGGGATTTAACGTTTAATTTGTTTTGGGATTTTTTTATAGCCAAATTATTTATGTGGCGATACCAGCTAACAAAGGTCGTAGAATATATTGTAACTGGTAATTTTTTGAAAGTCATATGTCCCAGAAACAAGATGCTGGATCGCTATTTATATTTCATTAAAGGAATAATAACTTGAATAAAACTAGTAACTTCTTTAGTATTTGCTTTTTAAAATTATTAACACGTTTAGTGCCACAGCGGTGGGTCACGCATTACTTTCATTATGACGCCGCGTGGACCAGTTTTGTACTTGCACTTAAAACAATTTTATTATTTTAAACTTAGAGCTATATGCTCTAAGTATTTTATTTATTAATTAAATTTTTTATTTAAGCACCAAGTACAACCTTTATGGTAAGAGCTCTTACTTCTTTAACCTGTTGCCGCAAATGACGGCTATAGCCATCGGATTTTTGGTGATAACATATCAATTATTTTTTGTACGATTTTTCATGTATAACATTTCGATATAGTTATTTCCGCCTACAGAGACAAATGACGGCTATAGTAGTCCTACCGCGTTCGCGCAAATGACGGCTATAGCCGTCATTTGCTCTGGGAAGAGAAAAAATGTTGTGATGAGCAAATGACGACTATGACCGTCGAGATTTTTCATGGAAAACCTGTGTGGAAACTGTGATAATTTTCATTTTCAAACATATAAATTACGCTCAATTTCATATAGTAGTCATAAACAATCTAAAAAAAAAAGTGTGATTCTGAGCACGGTCGTCAATTTGACCCGAGCAACGGGTTAACTGCTACGAATATATTGATTTTATATAATTCTATTAAAAGTTTAGTTGATATATAATTTATTACAAAGCAAAAGATAAATAATGCAAATATGATATTGTGATATCGTTGCGGAAGAACAATATCAAAACAATAATTGTCCCATCAAAAAATACTGATTAAGGTATTTCTTATAATTTAGATAAATAACAATTTAAAATGTTCACGGGGTCTCACATACATGGTCAGATAGATCAATCATAGCCCTATGAGTATAGCGATTTATGATGAACAGTTCAAAGTTCTGACTATCTTGCTGGCTCTTGTACGGTTTATTAGGACGATTACTAATTTAACTTGCATTTAGAAACTTTCTTAATATTTCTTTAATTTTAAATTTGTTACCGGGCGCAGAGATATTCACAAATTCTTTGAAGAATTCTGGTATATTGGTCTGATTTTTATGATGATAATCAAATTTATTCAAAATCGTTATATCATATTCATACCTTTCGAGTTTATTTTCCTTCGTTGTTTTGGGATCCATTTTCTTACTTTTCAATTTTTCGACCGAAGTTCTGATTACCTCATACTGATTACCCCTACGTTGATAAATGTATAAAAGCTAAAAAATAAGATTAATTTTGCGAGGGAAATTGTTTCAGCTTTCTTGAGACCTCTAACTTATTAATTCCTCCATGATATATGGTAAATCAGTAAATGTAGAGCCTCGATAACAGAGCTTTGTGGTATACTAAACCAAACTTTATGGAATGCATTGGAATTATTTTATCACCTGAAAACTTCCCGGCTTGACATATAAATGGTGCCACAATTTTTTAACCCATATGATTTTTAAATTCTACCAACCTTCAAATGTTACCTGTTAACATTTCATGACATTTCAATCTTTAAGTTTATATATAAGTTACAGTTGTTTTAGTGACGCTACTTTCGTTAATTTCAAAACAATAAAAACAGAATTTCCCGTATTGATTGAACACAAAAACAAGGTCAAAATCGTCATTCGTGTCCTGTTTTCACAATATTGATACGTAATTTTCTGACCTATTCGAATATATAAAAGAGATTTCGTGAACAATTCTGGTATATGGGATATAACCGAAAACGTAAAAATGTCTCTGCACAAGTTAAAAATCATCGGATCCGCTCGAAACGCGATGTTTCAAAACGTGATATTTCGAAACGAGATATGACAAAACGAGTAATGATACAAAACGCTATATTTCAAAATGCGATATTTCAAAACTCGATATGGTACAAAACACGATATGGTACAAAACACGATATTTCAAAACGCGATATTTCAAAACGCGATCTGGTACAAAACGCGATATGGTACAAAACGCGATATTTCAAAACATGATATTTCAAAATGCGATATGGTACAAAACGCGATATGGCACAAAACGCGATATTTTAAAACGCGATATGGTACAAAATGCATTATTTCAAAACGCGATATGGTTCAAAACGCGTTATGGTACAGAATGTGCATTGCGAAGCGACGGGATTGCAGCGACCCGATTGATACCGATCCTATATACTCTCGCTCCTATCAATTTTTAAATTCCTATAAACTTAAATTAAATCTCCCCTTCACCCGCCTGATATAACCCGATCCTAAACTCCCGTTTTGTACCATATCGCGTTTTGCACCATATCGTATTTTGAAATATCGCGTTTTAAAATATCGCGTTTTGTACCATATCGCGTTTTGTACCATATCACGTTTTGAAATATCGCATTTTGAAATATCGCGTTTTGTACCATATCGTGTTTTGTACCATATCGCGTTTTGAAATATCGCGTTTTAAAATATCGCGTTTTGTACCATATCGCGTTTTGTACCAGATCGCGTTTTGAAATATCGCGTTTTGAAATATCGCGTTTTGAAAAATCGCGTTTTAAAATATCGCGTTTCAAATGGGACCCAAAAATCATCTTAATTAGATCCCATTCACCACGTGAACATTTCTAGGTTCGGTAAAATAAAATTTGAAAATGTATTCAAATTATTTGATGAAACTTCTAAGTTGTGTATGGCATAGTAAGTATCATCATAACCGAACCTTGTCCAGAACTATCGAATGTCGAAACCTTGAACTATTCAAAAGTATAAACGTGAGCCCGTGAACCTCTCTAGAATTTAAGTTATTTGATTGTTATTACAATAAATCGGGTCGGTCGCTTGTTTGGGAATGTCAATGGGGTAAAAATCCTATTGGAGAAAATACCAAAATTTCCAATTGAGAAATAAATTTAAAATGAAGAAGTTTTAAATTTTAAAAAACAAGGTGAAAATCATCATTCGTGTGCTATTTTCACAATATTGATAGAAAATTTTCTGACCTATTTGAATATATGAAAGAGATTACGTGAACATTTCTGGTATATGGGATATAACCGTAAACGTAAAACAGTCTCTGCACAAGCTAAAAGTCATCATAATTAGATACCATTCACTACACTCATAGGGTTTTACCTGATCTATCTAACCATGTGGATGAGACCCCGTGAACATCTCTAGGATCGGTGAAATAAAATTTGAAAATTTATTAAAATTCATGGAATTTTTAAGTAGCCTGTATGGCATAGTAAATATCATCTTAAACTATTCATGTTCATTTCAGTGTTGCAATTTTATCTACGCTATCCTAAATTACATTTTAAAAACTGAACGTCTGTAGGAGGGGTAATAGAAATATTAGAAATTAGATTGAAATCAAAAACCATAGTTGTTTAAAAATGCGATGGACTTGTTAAAAATCATCATAATTAAATCTTGTTTACCACACACGTGGGGTTTTGATTTAGCTATTCGGTCGTATAGGTGAGACCCCGTGAACATCTCTAGGATCGGAGATATAAAAGTAGAAACATGGTCTTAAATAGCTTTCTTTAGAATTAAATAAAGTTTAGTAAATCGATTTACAATTTTCTTGTGTTTATCTCAAATCGTTAGAAAATTAGTTGATCTTTACAGCGACACTATTAGGGACCTAGAGACTTCTGTATTGTAATATAAATGTTAAAGATTATCTAAAAAAGTTTCAATTTCACCACAAAACAAATGCAATTGGAATATTTTTTAAATTTAACAGTGTAAATTTTGTTGGCGTGAAGTATTTCCTAAAATTGTTTAAATATTTTTAGAATTTTTTTTAGGAAAAAATTCACGTTTCTAGCCGGAGTTGTGAAAAATTTCCTAATGCTAAATAGTTGAGAATGTATTAGTGTAAAATATACAAAATCCATATTAAACAGAAATATTAATTTTTTTATCCGGATTTTATGTTATTGTTATTAAGTAGGACGGTTAAAATAGAAAGGCATGAATTTGTGTTGTTCAGGCAAGCTCAACAGGTATAACTTACTAAAGTTATGTATAGTAGGTTGATGAACCTGTACTCTGTACAGTAATCTCGAATGACAAACGAAGTTATCCCATGTGCAAAATGGGGAAAATCAAAATTTGACCCTTATAACCCCATCAGACTCACCCCTAACCTATAATCAAAATCTACCTATGGTCATGAGCTATCGAATAAGTAAGATCAGCAAAATTATTACTATGTAAAATAACTATAGTTTGTTAAATGCAATTTGTAAAGCTAGCTCAGCAACTAAATATTTGTTGCTGTAATTTAAGTATAATTTTTGTTTGTGTGTCGGTTATATACGAAGAAAATTGGTAAAATAAATTAGAACAACTTAAAAAGCCAACCTACTTGTTCTGTTCTATAATTGAAATTATAAAGTTTTGAATTGAAAAGTGGCCATAGCCCCCACCAGAGGTAAGCGCACTACTCATTAGATAAAGCTATTCAATAACAAAAAATCTAATTCCAACCTGTGGTTGTAATTATTCATATAGTCTAGACAGTTGGATTAGAATATTCATTGTCCTTCGAGCCAGATCTCAGCGCCAACGAGATCAGCATAACAGTTTTCACAACAATACACAGTAGCAGCTCTACCGTAACGACACCTATTGGAAGCAGTTTGTGTGCATAAACAACAAAGATTAAATAATTAAATCACAACTAAGCGCACCAGTTTTTCATCTATAACTCATCATGACTCTCGAAACAGTGGAATTCGTAAAATAACAAGATGTCATCTCCGAGAAGATATCCACCATAAGGCGGACCTATGGAACAGACCTATCAAAGCAGGTCCCAGCCAACTCGAATTGAATCGATCGATCAGCTTGAAAACTCACTGTTCAAAAGCAAGACGTACTCATGCGTCAATTATATTAATATATACATCAAATCGAGTTCAAACTGGATAAAGAAGTTCGTTTACCCGAATACTTATAGATAAACATCAACATACTGCAAAAAAGTATGGACGAGATCGACCAATTGCTCGACTTGCTCAAGGATTACTACGGTACCTTATTGGACAAGGTGGATGAGACAATATTGCAACTTGGGTTAAAAGTCAAATACGACCCGCGTTAGTCAGACCGAGACCTACTCTAAACAATATTTCGCTAAGTGGTGCGGTGTTTAGAAATATCGGAAAACTCGGAAAAACTATCGTTTTTAATGTATCGTATTTATTTGTGGCCAATATCCTTAATCCTAACAGGCTGATGCCCTTTAAGTACTTTTGAATTAATTTTTAACTCTTTTATATGATTTTTTTTTGATTTATTTGATAATACAAATTTTTACACATACATAGACATTTTGTGTTGTTGTTGTTGGTTTTAGGAATAACTTTGTATCAAATATAGTACAGGCAAATATAGTACAGGTCAGTTACGACAAAAGATGACTCACGTAATGCGAATAAGCCTATTGAGCCGCACTCATCCATTTACTTCAGCAAACTGAAAAATCAAAATAACATTTAAAACGGAAGTTGGAACAACGAATAAATTAAAAACCAGCGCTAGTGTCGTTATTCGTTATAATTTTTATGAATATGATTAAGACAATTGGAAAGACTTACGCTGTCTCTCGCATTCGTACGGGTATTACTCTTAAAAATAAACCTAAATTCGCATCTCTTCAGCTTGGTTATTTTATATTTTTGATTTTGTTTTGTTGTGAATTAAAAGTTCTCGTATCTTTAATCGTTATATTGTTGTTGTAAAATAATAAAATTAATTTAAATTTTTTTTTTTTTTTTTCAAATTTGTATAGTCGCATACGGTTGTCATTCAGTTAGTGTTGGATGTTGAGTAGTTCCACTTGTAATGTAGTCGTGCGCGTTATACGTGTAGTGTTGTAGAAAATCGGGCTCATTAATTATTTACATATTTTGTAAAATTGTTTATGATTAAGTCAATAAAAATAAATAAATTAAAAACTCTCGGTACATTAAATATAATAGTTTTATGTGAAATGTGTAGACTTTGTCGCGACACAACAATAGTATTTGCGTTTGTTAGTTATTCGTATTTATAAAATATTTCGCGCTAATCTCAGTAATTTTTATTGTGTTAAAGCGTGTACACGATACGCGGTTATATAATCGTGTAAAAATGTTGGTCGTTACGTTCTTATGAAAAACTACTGTGCTGTGTGTACCACAATATAACAAGATGTTTGATAAGAGTGCGTATATATATTTACATATATATACAAAAATGTTTAAAGTGTAGTATGGTAGTGTGTGATGATAAATTTTTAAATTGATGTGATGTCATTGATTTGAATGCTGAGCATAAACTATTCTTAAGTTGATAATATTATGTTGGATAAATATTCGTTTTTAAATTTGTTTGTAACAAATTGAGTCTTAGTCGATATGGCTGACTCTGGTACGTATGTCATCCGACCTTGCGGAACAAAATTTTGCGAAACGTTTCATATCCGATTACTTGTTTAATTTATTATGTATTTTGTCTTCAAGGTTTTATTTGACCCTGCTTACATATTCTGCAAGTGTTTTATCATTTTATAACCTATATACTGACTTTTTGTATATTGATACCGTAAACCGGAATTATTTATCGTATTCATATAGAAAATAAAAATTTATTTCCAATGAATCATGAATTTTTGAAACTTCACCCTCAATTAATATTGCATGCTCTTTGTAACCAGCTGATATATGTACTAAACCAATATGCATGTCTAGTAATTGTGTAATATATATATATGTAGATACCTACATGATGTAATTTATAAATTTTATGATTAGAATTAAATTTGTAGATGTAACCCTTAGCGTTGAATAGAAATATTATTGATAAGATACGTATTGTGTTGATTTGATAACCGTGATTAATTTTAATGTAGTTAGTGAAATATAATATACTTGCGGTTTTTACAACCGAACCGGTTAGTTCTAGTTTATAACTAAAACACTTGTTATTTTATATTGGTATATGGTAGAGCGATAGCTACTGCATATATTTTGGAAATTGGAACTATTAAACTCTCTAAATTATATTGATTTTTTAATTGGAATTTTTTTATATTTTCAGAATTAAAATCGGATTTTAATGGTAAGCCGCAACCATCTTAAATATCAATTTATGGCTTACACTAACAACACAATATAAAAACACTTTAAAAATATTGCCCTAACTCTTTTTATGTATAGTAGTTTTTTATTAACACACTTATTTAACTGTGGCATATGAAGAGCACCACCTCAAAGTCTCGTCCATTTAACTTGTAAGCCGGGTGCCATAGAGAGCATTTTTTCAATCCTAATATTTCCGGAAAAAATTAGATTCGTACTTTGTTTCCAATATCCGACATTATTTTATAATGAAATTACGTAATTCGCAAATACATCACTTGTTTACTGTTTTTTAACGTAGACGAGTGTAAGATATCTGAAATGTGATTCCTCAGGGCAGAAACATAAGAAGTATTGAACCGTTTCGTCCTTCACTACCGTTTAGTGGAGGCCATCAAAGTACTTGTTGACGTCTTTTTTATAGCATGAAATTATGGATACCTACAGAAGTATAGTACATATAAATGTTGCACACTTGTGCAACGGTGGGGAAACCCACCGTTAAAGTAGTAGAAGTAAGTGGTAGAAGTTGTAAAAGTTCTTTACTTTCTTACATTTCTCTTGAACGTGCCCAAAGTTATCTAACCTTCGAAGGGAGTGCATCGTTAATACTGCATCGTAAATTCCTGGTGTCATGAAAATTGCCATTCCAGTTTGACTTAGAAGAAAGAGGTCACCACTTCAATTTCACCTCTAAATTTTTTATAAACAATCCTAATGAAAATTATCCAAAAAACATAAAAATCACAAACTTGGTATCGGTAAACGTAAACTCTATCTCTTTCTCTCTCTAGCTTTCACATCCCATGAAGCGATTTAGCACCATGGTCCTCCTTCCGTCTCGATCTATCACTCTCGTCCTCCACTTTTGGGGTCTTCGTCTACGACCCACACCGGCTGATGATGGAACACTTTATTACTCATCCGTTGTTGTGGAGACCTTGCAACGTGGTCGAGCCAGCTAATTCGATTAGATTTTAGGAATCCGATGATATCGCTACCTCCGAGAAGTGGGTTTACCTTGTGGTTCATACGAATCCGATATTAATTGTTCGCAACTTAAATTGGACCAATGGATGGAACGAATGACCTCCCTTTCGAAGGTAAATAGCAATCTACAATAGTAGTTACAAGTCATGGTCCAGCTTTTGCTTCCGAAAGCCATTACAGGTCTCATGAGTGCTTTATATAGTGCGAGCTTGCAAGACTGCGATAGATATTTGGATCGCAATAATTTTGATTGAGCGTAAAAGCTCGTTGTCCGGCAGCGATTCGGCCTTTTATTTCTGCCATGTTCGTGAAGTTTATCCTAATTAATCCAAAAAATACAACAACAACAACACACTTATTGTAATAGTATTGGTGTAAGTAAACATTCAGGCGAATTTATATTGTGTAATTTAGACGAAATGTGATTTTTAATTGGCCTTAGGTACATTCCAGTCATTCTAAGTATTTTCTAAGCATTAAGGATGAACTTCTGTAAAATTGGTGGACAGCTGAAAGAAAAACAAGTGTCCCAAGCAAGTTTTATGATTTTCTAATGGGTCTGGCAGGGTGTTCCATGACATATAAAAATGTAATTTTTTTTAATGAGCCTTAGGTACATTCCAAAGTCATCTTAAGTATTTTCTGGAATGTACCTAAGGCCCATTAAAAAATCACATTTCGTCTGAACTAGACAATATAAATTCGCCTGAATGTTTACTTCCACCAATACTATTACAATAATTTTGTTGTATTGTAGTTTTTGGTTTAGGCTAGGTTAGGTTAGAGTGGCTGCTATCGCACACTTAGGCCAATAATGGCAAAACAACCAGAGCTACTGATGTAGCGTAAAATATCTTGCACCCCACAGTCCGCGAGTTCAGAAAGGCTGTCCATGTTGTACACACCCAAGTACTTACGTCTTTTGTATGATAGTGCCGGACACGAGCATAGGAAGTGAACTAACGTCTCTTCCTCTTTGTCCATACAACTTCTACAAAAGTCATTCGTCTCTAGACCCAGCCTTCTCGCATGTTCCCCAAAAAGGCAGTGCCCTGTCAGTATCCCTACGACCAATCCTGAATCTCGTTTTCCCAGGGATACAAGTGCCTTGGAGCGCCGCAGGTTCAGTTTTGGCCAAACCTGTTTTGCTACCCTGCACGTGAGAGTGTTGGTCCACTTCTCATCTGTCAAGGCGATTGCCTTTTTACTGAGCGTCAATTTGAGCGCTACTATAGGCCTCCCCAGACCTGCCCTTTCCGGTTCCATCTGGAGAGTCGTACCGTACCTAGCTAGTTCGTCTGCCCTGCAGTTTCCCGTGATGTCCGAGTGACCAGGGACCCAGATTATCTGGATACTGAAATACTCGCTCATCTCATTAAGAGATGATCGGCAATCCAGCTCCACCCGTGACTTCAGAGAAACCGCCTCTAGTGACCTGAGTGCCACTTGACTGTCCACATAAATCGCGATATCCCTAACAGATACCACGTTATGCTTCAACCATGTCACGACTTCCCCTATCACCACCACTTCAGCCTGGTACACGCTGCAGTAGTCAGGGAGACGAACAGAAATATTAACATTGAGCTTCTCACAGAAGACTCCGGCTCCTACTTTGCAGTCTAGCTTAGAGCCGTCCGTGAAAAATTTCAGTGCCTCGTTTTCCAGTATTGAACCGTTCCTCCAGGATTCCCTAGAAGGACAGATGATCCGGAAACCTATATCGAAGCACAACGTTGGTTTAATATAATCTAGATTCACCAGTTCTTCCCTTAGTGATCTAACTATCGTCGAGTGTCCCGCCTGAAGACACTTCCACTGAGAGACAGCCGAGAGCTTTGTAGCCTCATTGGCTGCCATCTGCTTATCAAAAAATTCGATTGGAATAAGGTGGAGCATAACCTCTAAAGCGCGTGTAGGTGTTGTCCTAAGCGCCCGCTTATAAGCATACAGGCCGTTCTTTGCACCTTCTCCAACATCCTTATGTAGGTTACCTTTTCCAGAGCTGGCCACCACACGCCCACCCCGTACATCAGCACAGGCCTTACCACTGCGGTATAGAGCCAGTGTACCAGCTCTGGTTTCAAACCCCATTTCTTCCCTATGGCGTTTTTACACGAGTAAATGGCTACATTAGCCTTATTCGTCGCCCTCGTTAGCTTAGTAAGTAGTGTGCTTGCTTTGTGACTCGGGGGTCCCGGGTTCGATTGCTGGTGGTAACCAGGAAAGTTGCGAAGAAGTAAAGAAGAGTAAAAAAGTTGCGACTGGGTGTTTTTAACGTGTCATATGTTATTTATGTATGTTCGTCCATTTTTCAGATTTTCAAATTTACAG
Organism: Nephrotoma appendiculata; assembly: GCA_947310385.1. Taxonomy (NCBI): domain Eukaryota; kingdom Metazoa; phylum Arthropoda; class Insecta; order Diptera; family Tipulidae; genus Nephrotoma; species Nephrotoma appendiculata. The sequence goes on along the minus strand of OX371224.1, from coordinate 297,924,154 downwards.
CCATAGTAGTTACGGCTTTGTCCTTAATATTCATCCTTTCTACAATGTTAGGCTTCTAGCTGAGCTTACTGTCCAAGATTATGTCCAAAAATCTCGCTCTGTCAGCAAAAGCCAGTCTAATGCCATTCACAGTAGGAGGGCGAACTCCCGGAATCCGAACCTCAAAATTTTCGATGACTTCTTGAATTTCAGCTCGAATGTTGTTTTTGAGTTGTTGATTTATTTGTGGGTGATTAGCATACACCTTACCGTTCAAAAAACCCCACAAAAAATAATCAAGTGATGTAAAATCCGGACTTCTTGGTGGTCAAGGAACTTCACAATTTCTTGAAAGTATGCGATCAGCAAATTTTGTTGACAATAAATGGATTGTGGCACGACTTGCGTGGCATGTCGTCCCGTCTTGTTGAAACCAAAGGTCGTTGACACGCAATTCATGAAATTTGGGCCACAAAAAATCAGTTAACCTGTTACGGTAACGTGCCCTGTTCACTATAAGGGCAGTTTCCTGTTCGTTTTCAAAAAAAAACGGCCCAATGATGCCACCAACCCATAAATCACACCAAACAGTGACTCTTGGAGGATGAACTTCCGTTTCATGAATAATATTAGGATTCTCCGCTACAAAATTCTACAATTTCGCTTATCTTATTAACATGCAAAATGCGTCGTAATGTTGTTCGTGAAATGTTTAGTTCTTGTGAACGATGCCTGGTTGGTGTGTGCTTGGTTCATTACGAACACTTCCACTAACAGCTGCCACTGCATCAGGAGTACGCTATATGAACATGTTGATACGGTCTACGACCTTCTACTGAACCAGATTCTTCAAAACGATCAATAATTTTGCCAATTGCACGCTCAGTAGGACGTCAATGTCGACCATAACTCTCACGTAATTTACGAAACGTTGTTGTTTTTGAACGATTATTTTCGTAATAAATTTGGGCAATCAATCAATTTTGATAAATGGCATATTTTTGTCTTTTCGTATGTCAAAGAATTTTTTAAAACAGATAACATTAAGAACTAAAATTCATCGATTGAAAAATGGACCAACAGATGGCCTACCCTGAATTTAAAGTTTTGAATGATATCAAAATTATGATCGCCAATTCTGAGAATTGACATGGAGATGTTCCTGGCCTTTGCTGAAAATTTGGTTTTTCTATACTGTTCACCTTCAAATCAAGTCTTTTTGCGCAACGATTGAACGGTATGAATCTGTCCTTGATATCCCTAGATCTTCGGCCAAGAAGCACGATATCATCTGCCTCTCCAAGAATTTGGTCTGATTTATTAAATATATAGCGCGAAGTTGCAATATTGCTTTTCCTCACTGAGTACGTAGTCACCTTGAATAGCAGAGGCACGAGTGCATCTCCCTGTCGAATACCAGAATTCAAAGAAGTCTAATACAGTTCCTTCATTTATGATTCCACATACAGACCCAGACGTTCTTAATTTACACAGGGAAACAAGTTTCTCTGGAGTTTCTAGACATATTGGCGTGGCCCATAGGCTCTCGTGGTTTATACGGTCTTATGCCTGTTAAGTTGTACTCCCAACATTTTTCCAAGATCATTCTCATGGTAAAACACTGATTGGGTAACTCTGCTGTGACGCTTGGTATTTTGAAGCATCGACTTTCCATCGAATGATCTTTTATGCTTGTCTATTGAAAGGAGAAGAGAGTTTGCGCTTTTATTTGAATGCATCTCTGTAAGATCTAACGTCAGATATGCTGGTGAGGTGCCTCTTAAACTATTGATCTGATCGTTTTGCTTTTCCGTTCCTACATCATTCGATCTCCACGTTACTTTGCGGATTCTCTTATGTGGAAGAATGATGCCCTGTACGTGTAATTGTAACTCTTTGCTTGGTTTCAATTTTGCGGATTTTTAAATCGTTGTCCGTATTCAACTTCCGATATCGAGTTTTTGATGAATCCGATATGGTGATCCGGGCCCTTTAGGATGTTAGCCTGCTTACTACGTGTGTGGTTCACATACTGATGAGAATTTTAAGACATGAAATCCTACCTTGAACACATTTATATAGCAAGCCCCTTGGTACATTACAGACGCCTGCTTCAGCTGCTCCGTGTAGCCTTTTGTTTTTAATCCTTCGTGGATTTAGTTGTCCACTATAGCGACAAAGAAAATATATGATACCTTCTTCTCAAAAAACTTCCCTGCCATAACTAAAAAATAAGGCCTCTGCTCTGATTTATTTAATACTGAATATTAAAATTACCACTGGGCTTGTTTTCTTGAAATCGGTGGATATTTCCGCATGCGGATTATAATTTGCTTTAAAATTCTTTATATTATTCAAATTTTTCACCGGCTACTTTAATCGTTTGTTCTAATTTGCAAGTTTTCTATTATATTTGGGGGAATAAATCCGCACTGTTTTACCCAGGTGGAAATTTCCACCGATTTTTGTTTAGTCGTGAAATAAACAATAGAAGGCTTGCAAGCAAATTTGAAAAAACGATTTAAGTAGCCGGCGAAAAATTCGAATAATATGCGGAAATATACACTGATTTCAAGAATACGCGCCCTGGTGGGGTTTAAATAATCAGAGTGAGAACTATATGGTTGTAAATTATTTTTAATTCTGCTCAAGGTAGAGTCGGCAATACGTTGAGTTAAGCTCAACAGAGTCAACGACACATGTTGAGAATACAACATGCAGAATAATCAGGCTGAAATATTTCCAGACAGTAAAGATTGACATTTTTGTACAGAGTGCGTTTTATGTTATAGGTCGATTTTGTGTGGCCGCTATTTTGTTTTCGTTGAAATCTGTCAGTTCGCATTTGACATTCGTAGATAGTGGTCGATAAAGTAAAGACTGGGTGACAATTAAGCCAACGTACACCAACCAGAAAAGATTAATGCAGAGAGGCAGAGTGTTGTTGAATATTCGGGTACCTCCTATTGACGCCGTGTACGTAAGAATTGGGCATGTTTCCATCATGTTTGTTAAAAATTCTCACAGAAGGCTTATATTTTTACCCGTATAAAATTCAATTGGAGTGCTCAAGGTTTACAGGTCGGTATATAGACGACGATCTTCGTAGAGTTACTGTATGGTGCGTCATTTGATTCGGCGGCATCCATAGGCCATATATCTTTGAGGATGCTAGAGCCAATGCTGTAACAGTTACTGGTGACCGCTATCGGGACATGTTAGAAAATTTTCATGTACCCGAATTGGATCAATTAGACCTACAGAACATGTGGTTACAACAAGACGGTGCCCCTTCACACACAGCTCGTCCTACGATACTAATTTAACGAAAAAAATTTCACGGCCGAATAATGTCAAAAGGTAGTGATCCCGATTTATTCCTATAGAGGTACTTGAACGAAAGGTGTACACCAATAAACCAACCACAACCTCGATGCTTAAAGACAATATTAGAAACGAAATTTCTGAAATAATACCAGTAATGTGCGAAAATGTTATGAAAAATGTGCTTGAAAGAGCTCGTATTTCGTTCGATCGACATTATATCATATACATAATGCTATAGCCATATAATCAATCAATATTTTTTTTTTAAAGTTATTAAAAAATACCGACCTAGTACATAAAAACGTGAATTTCATATAAGACCTTTCAGATAACATAAAAGTAAAGGAGAATTAAAAATATTTTACAACAGTAGAGTTCCCTGATTATTTGAACCTCACCAGTGGTAAACCAAATAATCATACAACAAAATCAAACCACAGTTTGGATTTCTGATTAGTCACTTGGTAATGTTGTTATGGCTGTCTGATAGTTATTTTTTAATATAGCGTTTGTCCTGATAATACCGATGCAGAATCTTCATCTGGAAATGAATCGTTTCTATGCAGCAATGAAAGATTCCGTTGTAAGATAGCTTCCTTTTTGCATATGGATTGCCTTAGTTCCATATATTCGTGTGTATGGTTGTGTCCCCTTCCTTTCATTGTTCTCATTTGAATGGTACCAGCATAGTCGGTTTATTTGGCAAATGCTCCCGCTTGTTGTAATCTGGCAACTGGTAATGCTATCATTATGCGTCCTGTCACTCGATACGCATTTTCTCTTTAAGGAGTTCCGCTGTTGTCATTTGAAAGCTTAAGTTCATAGGTATCTCTGTATATAATGCTATTTTAAAATAAACTTTGCGATGTCCTGTTAAGTGTGCCACTCAACCAATTCAATTAACGTGTTTTACTCAACAAAAAAAATTAAACGCTAACAATCCGATTTGGAATCAAAAAGTACACCACTCAAATGCTATGAGTTCACTGAATAAGTTCTATTCAAAATTCCACCGACATCATTCTGTTTTGCATAGGTGTCGCCTGTATATCTAATGGACGTACAAACTCCACGATGTCCTGTTATTGACCATTTAAAGTGTGCCGCTCAACGAATTTAATGAACGAGTTTTGCTCAAAAAAATCTGCCGCTACCAATTCGTTTGGAAATCCCAATGATGTCATCTGAAAGGTTAAGCCTATAGGAATAATCCGATGGTATAGTTGCATTTTGGTACAATATCTGCGTTATCTAGTTATTGGCCGTTAAAAGTAAACCACTCAAACTGTATATGAGTGCACTGAATAAGTTCTACTCAAAAATCTTTTTGTACCGTTTGGCCATTAGTGTCATCTGTATATGATGGAATTTTGGGATAAACTCTACGATATCCTGTTTTTGGTTAAAGTTCCCTCTTATGTTATAAAATGAACGAGTTTTTTTTAAATATAAATCTGGCGATGCAAAATTTAATTGTTTGATCACAATTATTATTTGCATCTCGCTGAAATATTTTTAAAAAAGTTGATTTGAATAATCAAACAGCATACATTATTTTTTAATTTAAATTCTAAAATTAATATTTTATTCACTCGCTTTTTGTTTCCACTCAACATATAAGTTGCAATCCAATATGAGTAATACAATCAAGAGCGAGTGAGCTGAATCACATTAGAAAGAAACGAAATGAATTTTTGATTTATTCCTTGTATAAAAATACATTTCGTTTTTCGTCTCTATCTAATATCGTACAGCTGTCTCTTTCAACACTATATTTAACAGTGTAAAAATGAACAAATACAATTATCTGGAATATTCTTATTCGATTCAGATAAAAGGTTTTTCAATTTGTGATGTTCGATGTTTTCGTTGCGTCTGCTGTATCACACGTAGTCCCCGTCTTGCCAGAAACACATGTCGTCAACCTCCATATCGTTCAATTTGGGCCAAAAGAAATCGGTTGGCATCGTTTTGTAGCGCTCGCCGATTATGGTGATGGCGTCACCAACTTTAGTTTCAACAAAGTACGGACCAATGACCCCACCGGCCAAAAATCCGCACCAAACTGTAACTTTTTGTGGATGCATTGCAACCTAATGAACCTCGTGTGGGTTGGCGTCGTCCATATACGGCAATTTTGCCTGTTAACATACCCATTCATCTAAAAATGCGCTTTGTCGATAAAGATTGACTGCCTCGGGTTCTCCTGTATACTTTCACGGACCGTGCCAAGGTTCTCGGCCGATCTGGCGTTCTTTTGACGTGCGAGTGTTGGTTGATTGTTTACCGAACCGAGCGTCTTGAAATTAACCCGCCAAACGTTGGGGAGTCGATTTTGAAAGACCAAATGGGCACAGCGATTGTACTAAATAAATACTCATTTTGATAATAAAGTTTTATCATTTGGACGTGCCGCTCAATTGTGTAACTTGTTCTGGTGATTAGGCAGTGGTGACTGAAAAACACCAGATTAAACAGACAGTCCCAACATCAACCCGCTAAAATAAAAAAAACCCTTTATTAGGTGTGCAAGTAGATACTCTGCTTTTTTGGTCAAATTCAACTTTATTTAAAATATATCTGTTACAAACATTAATTATCGATATATTCGCCATTTCTATCTAAGATCTTTTGCCATTTATCAGGTAGATGATGAGTGCCTTCTTGATAGAAACTTGGTGGTCTGTAAGCAAAATAGTCATCGAGCCATTTCTGCAAATCTTCAACATTCGTGAACCGCTGGTCTTTCAAATATGATGACATCAAGAATCAGAGGGAGCCAAGTCTGGAAAATATGCCGCATGCTGTTAAACTTCCCAGCCTAAGTAGAAGATGAGCTACTGGGTCGATTTTTCTATATGTGAACGAGCGTTGTCATGCAGTAATATCACCTTCCGCATTCCTTGGCTTGTAAATTGTGTTTTTCCTCCAGAGTATCACTTAATTAGATCAATTGGGCCTGGTAACGTTCAGCTACAATAGTTTGAACACGTTTCAAAAGCTCGTAGTAAATAACTCCTTTCCAATCTTACCAGACACACAGTAACACTTTCTTGGCATGAATATTCATTTTTGCAACTGATGTTGAAGGCTGGCTTGAATCAACCCATGATTTTCTGTATTTAGGATTATCGTACAAAATCCACTTTTTATTACCCGTAGTGATTTTGTGCAAAAAATTCATTCTTTTGTACCGATAAAGCATATTCATGCAGATGTCAACTCTTCCTTCCTTCTGCATTTTTCCCATTGCATGCAATCGAAGTGATATTGCTTAGTGAGTAACTTCTAACTGTTCTGCAAGCTCCTTTTGAATTTGACATGGTTTTTCAGCCGGTCAACTTTAAGTTCTTCGTCTTCAAATTGTGTTACTGCGCCTGGACGTGGATCACCCTCAAGATTAAAATTGCCATCACGAAATCTTGCAAATCACTTTTTTACAGTTGAATGACTCGCAGAATGTTCACTCAAAATCGAATTAATCAATTCCATAGCTTGAGCAGCTTTTTTTTCATTTCAAAACAATAGAACGCAATGACGTAAATGTTGCTTATCGACATCGATCTCTTAAAATTGATACACACAGAACGACAACTTGTAAATGACTGAAACGTATATCATAAAAACAGCAATGACTAAGCTAATCCAAAATGGTGGGCGATTTGGATGTGTTCAAGTATATTTTAATGCAACCAACTTCAGAGCCGAGTTTCTACTTGCACACTTCATAGATTCCTATTGGATTCCCATAACCGCCATATTGAATTATTTTGTAGTGTTAATATTTTATAAATGTAAATTAGTGAAAATTTGATTAAAAATTATAATTTTCTTAAGGCTGTATGTTTACTAAAAATCATTTTTTGAATTAAAATATGTAATACCAATTGACCAACTTAGGTGTCTATATGATTAAGTTTCAAAGTTGATTGTTTTTTTACTAACGTACAAATCAATTTTCTTAATACTTTACCTCGATGCGAAAACACCAGTGTTAAGAAACGCAAAATCGAGGTGTTAATACACGAATATCAAGGTCTTGAATTGACATAAACAAATTTGGTTCAGAAATATAAAAAATTTCGATTTTGATCGATCGAAAAATTACGTCAAACGATAAGTTTTTTGTTTTTACGCCTCAATGACGATTTATGGGCTAGTTATATAACCGAAAACGAAACGGACTGAAACGAAAGGATTGATTGCATGAAAACATAATTAATGTGGAAGAAACGAAACGAAAACGAACGGATTCGCCATTCCACACTTTGATTCTTTCGTCTGATTCTTTTCTCGTCTTCTCCTCCTACACCAACAAACTGATCTTAGTTTGTTGGTGAAGGGGAAAGAAATGAAGAAAGAATCACGGCGAAAGAATCAAAGTGTGGAATGGTTGGATGAATTGATTCAATGCAAATGCCATTCGTTTCGGCTCTTGCGGTAATTCACAATAAATATATTTTTGTATCGAACTTTCCTTGAATTGTGAATATTGTTTATTGGTTTTGTTTATTTTCCGCCAAAACAATAATTTTCTAACTGAAAAATATTAATGGAAATTCATAAGGAAAAATATGAAAAATTATAAAGGAAACTTGTTTTGGGATTTTAATGACCAAAAACTATGAAAATAATTTATATGTGCTGATATGTGATTTTAATAATGGAAATTTGTGCTATATTTTCCAATTAGATTAAAATTTGATTGGAGATTTCTCATTTTCTAAAAGATTAGTTTAAATCTATGCCATTTTTCAATGCTCACTATTTTTAAATTCTTGAAAAATTTCATTTAACTTTGCAACCTCCATTTTACAAAGAAAGAAATTATTCTTTCATTTAAAGACGTTAAAATAAAAGACCGAAACTTCAAAACTTTACCGATTCGTCTTATAATCTAGTATCATTTCGTTGTTAGTTTCGTTTCCGTTTCAGTCCGTTTCGTTTTCGCTTATATAACTTGCCCATTAATTTGAGTTTATTTTACTGTCCCTAGATGGCAAATCAATACAAATTAATGTATCTAGGATTAGCGGTTATTAATTTATTATAGTATGTAAAGTTTAGGAAAAAGTTAATGAAAATTAAAAAATCAATTAATTAATGTTATACATGTGGAGTAATAATGGCCCGATGCTGAAAATGTAAAAATTCCATATAATAATATTATAATATTTTAAAATTTGTAAATTTTCTTTAATTATCGACTTTTTAAAAGGATCAATAATCGAAGCCGACTTACAAAATTCCACAGTGACAGTATCAATATTTCGCGATATGGTAGCATTCCATTTTTCACTTAGCACTTTTGAAAAATTTTCCATGCAGTTATGAACAAATGCACGAGAATGGTACTCATTTTTCGATGTTTGTCGGTTGCCAAGGAAGGGAAGGGAAGTTCCTTTTGTAGTTAAATAATTGGCTTTAATCGGTCTTCCAAATACAATAGAACAATATATAGTTCAGTTTTTTTCAAAATTGTTTATTATTTGTCCAATATCAGCTACTTTTTTATTTCGAACAAAGTTCTAAATATATCCCAAACATTTTAGGTGAATGTTTGAAAAGAGCTCCTAATTTTATTACAAACTTTCTTGCTGAAGTTAATTCTTTCGCATTTAAAGGTTTGCCAACCGCAACATGAATTAGGTGATGTGTAATAGATTGGGTTTATTTTCACCGGTTCGTATTTGATGCGCCATTGATTTCAGGTACTCCGCGTTGTCCGTTGATATAGAAAGCACATCGATCTCTTTTTTTATCACGTTTTGATAAAATCTTTCTTAAGACTCCTGCAATAGTTACACTATTTGTCGTAGTAACAAAAATAATGTCTATCAAAAACAAGGTCTTTTTCTAAATAATTTTTAAGTAGGGTTTCGTAGTGTGATTATCGTTTGACAAAATCACCTAAAGCACCATCACATGTCCTAAGGCTTAATCCAGAACGAAAAACTGCACGAACAAAATCAAAAATGGCCCCTCTCATTATTCTCGTGTTTATTTTTTTTGTCGTATTAAAATGTCGTTTAGCGTCGGTTGCTGAAGGGTTGTAGAATATCATACAGTGTTTTGCTGGATCCACACTTAATTTGTATGCGGTGGCTGTTTGTGTAAACTTTCTTAAATGGTAATTAATAAGCTGTAAGTGATGTCATTTTAAGTAATATCTGACTTATTTGAACCCACGGAGCTCCCCTTCTCTATATTTCCAAAACCTAAAGTGTTTTTTTGTTTGTATAGACCCTTATGGTTAATTTGTATATAGTGGCTGTTTGTCTAGACTTTCCAAAATGGCATTATTAATTCGTTGTTTAATGATATAATCAATCATCATATTTTTACCTAAACGTTATAATTTTTAACACGATATTGATAGTAAATTAGTTTTTGGTAGTTTCAATTAATTAGATTATTTATATTTCAAAACGCGATATTTCGAAACGCGATATGGTACAAAACGCGATATGGTACGAAACACGATATTTTAAAACGCGATATTTCAAAACCGGTCCTATACTCCCGAAACCCGATACCGATATAATCCGGTCCTATGCTCCAGCTCCTATCGATTTTTAAATTCCTATAAACTGAAATTAAATTTCTCCTTCAAATTACCCCTTCAATATATCACAAGTAGCACAATGCATCATTGTGCACTATATCCTTTTTCACCCGGAACCTTATAATTCCAGCCGTAACCTAATAAAGCCAGCCAGAACCATACTGTAGCAAAACTAACTATGGCACAAGTAGCACGATTGACCACTATATATTTTTTCACCGAAACCTTATAAATCCAGGAATATACGATTTTCCGGGGAAAAAACATTATAAATTAAGCAGAACTCTACAATCAAAATAACTATATCACAAGTATCACGATACATTGTGCATCATTTTGTACTATATATTTTTTCAGGCGGTACCTTATACTTCCGACCAAAACCTATTAAAGCCAGCCAAAACCGTACAACAGCCAAACAACTATAGCGCAAGTAGCATGATGCATTGTGCATCATTGTGCTTTATATATTTTTCCAGACGGAACCTCATAGATCCTGAAATATACGATTTTTCGTGAAAAAACCTTACAATTTCAGCCGGAACCATACCCTCTACAGCCAAACTAATTACAGCACAAGTAGCACAATCCGTTGTGCATCATTGCGCACTATATAATTTTTCAGCCGGAACCTTATAATTCAACCCAGGACTTTACAAACCAGTCAGTACCATATAACAGCCAAACCAACTTAGACACAAGAGCACGATGCATTGTGCATCATTGAGCACAATATAAATTTTTTTCGCCGGAACTTTATTAATCCAGTAATATACGATTTTCCGGGGAAAAAAACCTTACAAATTCAGCAGAACCCTACAGTCAAAATAACTATATCAGAAGTAGCACGATGAATTGTTGTGCATTGTAGTTGCACAATGATGCACAACGCATCGTGCTACTTGTGCCATAGATAGTTTGTCTGTAGAGGGTATGGTTCTGGTTGAATTTGTAAGGTTTTTTCACGAACAATTGTATACTACTGGATGTATAAGGTTCCGGCTGAAAAATTATTTAGTGCACAATGATGCACAATGCATCGTGCTACATGCGCTATAGTTGGTTCTGCTGTTGTACGGTTTTTACTTGCTTTAATAGGTGCTGGTCAGAATTATAAGGTTCCGGCTGAAAAAATATATAGTGCAAAATGATGCACAATATATCGTGGTACTTGTGATAGATTAGTTTTGACTGTAGGGTTCTGCTTAATTTATAAGGTTTTTTCCCCGGAAAATCGTATATTCCTGCATTTAAAAGGTTTCGGCCAAAAAAATATATAGTACTCAATGATGCACAATGCATCTTGCTACTTGTGTCTAAGTTGCTTTGGCTGTTATATGGCACTGACTGGCTTTCTGAGGTTCTGGGTGGAATTATAAGGTTCCGGCTTAAAAATTATATAGTGTGCAATGATGCACAATGCAACGTGCTACTTGTGCTGTAGTTAGTTTGGCTGTAGAGGGTATGATTCCGGCTGAAATTGTAAGTTTTTTCATGACAAATCGTACATTTCAGGGTTTATGAGGTTCCGGCTGAAAAATTGTATAGTGCACAATGATGCTCAATGCGTTGTGCTACTTGTGCCATAGTTAGTTTTGCTACAGTATGGTTCTGGCTGGCTTTATTAGATTACGGCTGGAATTATAAGGTTCCGGCTGAAAAAGGATATAGTGCACAATGATGCATTGTGATACTTGTGATATAGTTAGTTTGACTGTATATAACCAAACCATCGTTTCCGGCTGGAATTATAAAGTTCCGCCGAAAAATCATATATTGCTGGATTTATAACGTTCCGGTCGAAAAATTATATAGTGCACAATGATGCACAATACATCGTGCTACTAGTGCCATAATTGTTTGGTTACGGCTGATATAGTTCCAGCTGGCGTGACGGACTCATAAAATCGATGTTAACTGCGAAATAAAATTTTTCGATGAAGCTGAACTGACACAAATGGAAATGAAAATAAAAAAAATTTAAGGCCATTTCTGGCCATCTAGATTTTTGTTTAAATTTTATTTTCAAGAGAGCAGAATAAAACAATACAAAAAAATTTGGTGTTTTAATATAAAATAATGGTTTGGCAATAAAAAATCTATTACGACTTAGTTTGAAGCCAGAACCGGAAGCCGTGTATGGAATGGACCATAGAATTTTGTTTTTATAATGCGAATTGGAAAATTCCGATAATAATAATTTTTATTGTTTTTGGGTAGATATCAGATCTGGTGTGAATATGGATGTACAATCTGTGTGAATTAGTTAAAAATAAATTACAATTAAAACTTTCAATGTGCGCCGCTAGTCCCGATATAAGACTTTTCCGAGAGGAGAAAATTTAACCTTGTTTTGGATATTTTATCAACATGTTACCTTATTATTGGGCCACTACCAGCGATTATACCGAATATACCACAATTTAGGTTGAATTTGCCTATGTTCAGAGAACATTTTCTTTCATTGGTCTACATACCGATTATACATCAGTTTTAAATTATTTATGTTTGGGTTTTTACTATTTTAAACATTTTTTGATATTTCAATCAATCAAAAATCCCTGATACTTAACAAACAGTTTTGTTTCAAACATCATTTTTGTTATCATTTGCCTCAGCCGATATTGAAATAAAATAATTATTGCTAACACATATAATTAACACAAAACATAGATTTAAACAAGGCTATCTTGTGTGGCACGGTCACATATTAAGTATTCTATAAAATCATTTTCTTGAGTATTTTAATTAGCGACTTTTCAGCTTAATTATATAATTTAATTATAGATTGAGAAAGATATTTGACGTCATGTGTGTTATTTGTTATCAGCCGCACATAAAAAATTCCTCACGATCTAATCTTATCGATAGAAAATATAAATTTTAATCGGCAACATATGATCGTACGAGTAAAAATGTTATCTACTCGTCATTGATTTAAATAAATTATAGTGTTTATTAAATGTTATCTGCGGTTCGGACGTACGACCATTACAAAATCCATAAATTATGTGCGTCAATTTTAAGATTTGCATTTTTTGTTTGTAACGCATACAAGTACATACAAATTATTCTTAACGTTTACCTTTCCACTTATCACTTACGAATTTGATGGGGTTATACATTATATGAATGAATCATATCGCAGTATACTTGACGTTTATACAGTTCTTAAATTCTTATCACACATTGCGGATCGCGTCCACACACAAACAACCATCCATGTATATACATACATACGTCGACAATATTTATCAAAATTCACAAACTGATTAATTTTATATATTGTGTAATCAGTACGATAGATTCCACAATCAAAATGTTTGGTTGCCACAGTTTGTGCACGGCGTTCGGTACGTTTGCTCTCTCGCTATATACATAATCAAGTCGCGCGCTTAGTTTATAGTTGCTATTTATCCTGCCTATATTATGCATATTTAAGAATAGTTATGTTTAGTAATTAGATTGTATAGTAAATAAGTAGTTTGTTGCTGTGTGATTTGCAAAATAATATAATTAATTTATGCCTGTCTGTAGAGTACTCGTATATGAACTGTTGTAAATGTAAAACTATATGCCAAATTATGTATTTATGTTATCAAAAAAAAAAACTATAAACTAAATTAAATTAAGTGAATTATGTGGTCTAAAACAAAATCTTTTATAGGACTGTCAAATTGGAACGATAATAGTCCAAAGGTTGAGGGTGGAACATCATCAGATAAGGTATGACCTATTTATAAAAAAATATTTTGTGTGCAACTTTCGTATTTTATACTAAGTCGTTATTATTGCCTTTTGTATATTTCTAGTCGTTCGAGTCGAAGTTAGCTAGAAAAGAATCGTATAAAGCACAACGAAAAAATTACCGGCGTGAAAAGAAGCGTGTTGCGTCGGAATTGTTAAATTCACTTCAAGATCCAGCCGTTATTGTATTAGCGGATTGGTTAAAGGTAAGTGCAATTTATTTTTAAGTTGTTTATTTGTTACTGGAGTCTCTTATCGGTATCAATATCGTGTATTACCAATCAAACCTATACACATATGTAAGTAATTGATTATGAGGGGATTTTTTGCGATTCGAGCTCTACTCACTTCAAGATACACGATACAGCTCGCCCATAATACATAAATTTGTGTTGGTGATTTCTGTATATTTTGTTTCTGTCACTATTCTTATCTTACAAGATCGATGCTTTTAAGGAATTGTGATAATATTTAAACACCAAATGATATATTTTGATAAGCTTGAGGTTACTGATATTAAACAATCAAGCCGTTTTAAAATAATTTGTAAACTATAGTTCTGGTAACTTATAGCTGTAATTCTGGTATCGCACCGTATAATTACCAAATTTTGAGATTTCAAATTGTTGTACTAAATTCTGGAATTTGGCCAGCGAGATAAAGCTTTAGGATGGCCTAGTAATGGTACTATGACTTTCAACAATTTTAAGCAAAAACGTTATGACTTAGAAAAGACATTAAAAATGAATCCCAGGCAACCACGGAGGACCCTGTAAACAACATTTCCCGAAACTGAGATCCAAAGCAATTGATTTCTGGTACACGAAAACCTTCTTTTGGCAAGTTTTATCAAAAACATTTGAATTAGAAAAAAAATTAAACGCGGAACCCGATTTATAACAGGTACTCGAAAACATTCCACGGCAATTTTTATAGAAAATGGTTGAGCTTAAAAAAAATTATTATAGGAACCAGGGTCTCGACGGAGGACGGTGTAATTTTTTTCAAGAATTTGCAACTCAGCACTATCGATTCTTGGTACTTTATTTTTCACCAAACCGTTTGGACTTAAAGAAGAATTTAAAAAGTAACCTGGGCCCCGACGATGAATCCTGAAACAAAATTTCCTGAAACTGAGACGCAATACAATCGATCCTTGGTAATTGAGCATGCTTTATTCGTACACAAAATAACATTAATTTACGTAAAATAATAATATTATCACGAAACATATCGGCAGTCTAAAAAATATTGACAGAGCTTACAAGCTGTCTAATCAATCCAACATCCAAGAATAATGACAAACAATACAACAAACGCTAATCTGTTTTTTAATTAAAATTTGTCATCTCGTACAATTTCGGTTCAATTTTGCAGCAAATAATGGGTTGGGGAAAAAAATCCATTATTTTTTTCGCTAGATGACTTCAATGACATATACCTCGTGATGTAGTTGTCGCACTAGGCCGTACTTAATAAACGCGAAAACGCCAAGTCATGCGGCTGAATGGTGTCTGTGATCGCGATGCTGTCACGGCCAATCACGCGTAATTTAGGTTTCGTCGATTTCGTTTCGGCAATTTCGATATCAAAGATGCACCATGCACTGGAGGGCCTAACATCGAACTATAAAATCCATGCGAGCTATCGTAGCATTACGAAGGAGCTGAAGATCGACCATAGAACCTTTTGCATAAGGCTAGCTTCAAAAAGAACCTCGATGTTTGGGTGTCGCACGAATGGTGCGAATGGTGACTGGTGACGAGAAATGCTAGGAAGGTTTGTGTGTTTGATGGGATTGAAAGGGAATTATCCTACTACAAGCTGCTGCCCAATGGCCAAATGCTCAATTCGAAGCAGCAACCAGATCGATTGAAGGTAACAATCAACCAGAATTATTCAATATGTGAGGCGTCGTGTTTACCAGCTCAACGCCATGCCTCCGGGAGCTTGGTTGGGAGGCTATTATACATCCACCTTACGTGCGGACAACACATGCTCTTAGTAGTGTAAAAATGGCCTCGATGAGAGGCTTGTAAAACTGGCTATAACTGGTTTTGCTATTTTTTTTTTTTTAAATTGCCTTTGAAATGGCAACGATATCGAAAAAACGGCTCATATTTAAGCCAAAACAAATGATTGTAGCCTTGTTAAATAACAGCCCAAAATAAACGTAAAAATAATGGATTTTCCCCAACCTTTTATGATTTAGAATGTTTTTATTGTTAATAGTTTTTTTTTCGAAAATGTCAAACTTTTCAAAATATTTGCAAACACGTATAAAAAGCGAGTTAGCATTTCATATGAGCTGCCACTTCCGGTTTCCGGATTTCCAAAACATTTCATTGACATCTCTAATTTATTGAAAAGCTTAAGTATAAAGTTGCAGCCCTATCAGTAAATCCGATTGTACATAGAAGTGTCGGATTTTAGAGAAAACAGACTTTCACAAAACTCGACATTTCCGCTTAATCCTCAAAATATCAACATAAACTCCTTTGTATGAAATTTCCTTCAGTTTTTAATCATATTTTCGGAAAGGGTTATGGAAAGCGTATGTAAGTTCACATAGAAGTGGCCACTTCCGGCGAAGTGATTTCAATCCGTACGACAGACGCACAGAGAGCTTTTTCAAAAACACTTTTTCGAACTTCGACAATATAACGAATGGTAAATCTGCAGAAATCTCCTGGTCAAAAATTCGTTCTTGGTCACAGTCTTTGTTAGTCACCCGAAAAACTGAGGCAGAAGCAAATTCTGATTAATGGGCACTTTTGGATTTGGATGCACATGATCAATGTGCGAGAGTGTATTATTTTTAGAGGTAAATTATCTGGTGGTATTTTTAATGATTTGCTAATCCGAATTTTGAATCAATCGGAACAAAATTTTCTAGTGCTTCACCGCTTAAGTTAGAAGTCCTAATCATTTTATATGTTGCGTAGGGTGTATATAGTTAATTCGAGGGAGGTAACATAAGAAGTACGCGTTTCAAATTCTGTTTAATATTTCTGTGGAAAAAGTAACTTAGCCCAGCGCAACTGCCTATAATTTTAATCTCGCAAATGAACAATTCAACAAATTGATCTTCAGATCTACCACACAAAAACCAAACATATATATCATTCTTATAAGGAGGCCCCATGAATATGTATGTATCTGGAATCGAAAGTAACGTAGCTGAACCCGATTCTGTACAAATAACATTCATAGATATTTATAATTGCAGGTAAACACATTTACAGATTGCTAATACCAGTTATCCCCACGTTTGGTATCAAGTTCTAAATGTTAAAACTGAGATAAATATGATCTCACCATTTTGAGTCTTAACTATCTCTTGGTCTTCATTCAAATGGTTTGATAGTAGAGGCTCTCGTCATTTTTCTTAATGCCAAAGATTATCTCGCTGGTGACTGTTTCCACTGCAAGACCCATAAGAAAGTCGCTATTACGAACGTACGAACATTAACAACAAATAATACTTCATATCTCGTTTTTACTCAAATTTGTACCGACCCAAGAAACAGTTGCTTGACTTTATTGCTGAGGTTTGTTCACACTTATCTATTGCGGTAGCAATAAGTACGGGTTTTGTATCGTTCAACTAACGTATGATCGATTCTTCGATCAATTACCTACCCCGGGTGCCACTCACTGCCCATTTATCAATTCTAGAATGATTTTCAACAAACCTAAATTGGCATCATTCAAAGTCCCCGCTCATCGTAGTACTAATCCTCTAAAATTTGATTCTCTGTGCAGATTGAAAATTTCAGGCTTACTCTATAGAATATTAATCAGAGTAACAGTCTCGGACTTCTTTGGAAAATTATTTTTGCAATATGGCAATTATAACATAATGTTTAATCTTGAGTTGAAGTTGGCAAGTTAGGAAACATGGTGGTGCATCTGAAACAAACAAAGTTAAATCAAAGTTAGTTCAAGTTTATATAATCAAAATTCTGTCTCCTATATATCTTATGTTTTATCTTGTAATTAAATCTGGTGATAATCAGTATCAGATTCGAATGAATAGTGAGATCGAGCAAACCTTTAGAAAGTGACACGTCGAATTCAAATCCAAGAGAGCCCTAAACTGCGGTGGCGTGATGACTTTTAGCAAAACCTTTGCGGTATCATATGCCGCAGCTAAAGAGCGATCGATTAGATTCTTCATTCTGGCCTTAATTCTAAGATAATTTGCGTATATCCCAAGGAGTACCAATTCCTCAGTGTGAATTATAAACACACCAACGTTCGGAAGTGAAGTATTTTTAATATCATAATACGTGAAATATTTAAAAAACTAAGGAAACCTCCAAATTCGTTCCAAACAATTATTCGTACACCCGATTGCTTTTCAGTCAAATCTATAATTTCTTTAATTGATCTGATCTTCTGTATCATTGGTTGGACTCCACCCGATTAGGAAATGGTAAGCAAACTAACCACTATCCTATCGTATATATGACGAATTATTCTAGTACGCAATTGACGTTTTTATGTAGTATTGATGTTTTTCCTAAAAATTCAGCCAAAAATAAAAAAATATCAACCAAAATCTGTTAAATTAAATGCAGACATTTGGCCGCCTCAACAATATTTCTTTAGATATTTCGGTTCGCAATAAGAGGACGCCAGACACAATTACCGAGTGGGTGCAAATCTTTTTCCAGGTCATCCATCCATTAAGTAGTACTCTTCCACGAGGTCCCACTTTCCTGCGCATTTCCCGAAAAAAACTCTTCACGTATTTGCCTTTTTGTGGTAGCCATATACGTATTTGATTTTCGCTTCATTAGTTGAAGAGCTAGGACTTCTTTTATGGAAATGATGTTCCGGCCCAAAATACTAACTGCTAACATAATTTAAAAGATATAGGAAACTGCGCTGGGTTATATTGAAATGACGGACGACATATTCTAAAGATAAGTTAAAAAGTATTCGATAGGAACATTTTACCGTACTCTTGATACTCCAATCTCAAACACCACCGAAAGTTTGATTTCGACTTTTAGCTTATAGTCTGAATCGCTCGTCAATAATTTGTACAAAAGTATCAATTTTGAAGGGATGCCTAGATAGGCTAAAATGTCACAAAACGTGTTACTCTTAATAGTGTCGTGAACGTGAATGTCCTTTTCATAACATTTCTTCACTATAATATTTAGAGTTTTAAAAGACTTTACTAATACTTTACTAATAGCAAGTTCTTTCCAAAAATCAAAAATAAAATGATTTTTTTGTGTGACAGAACACGATACGCGATTGATTTTTTTTGTTAATGAATCTGTAAAAAATTGACATACGATTTTCAAAATTTTATATTGACAGTTTATTGTCAACAAATTATCAACACATGTGTTTGTCAACACAATTATTTTAACACAGTGAAAACGAAAAATAAAATTATTTCCTATGTCAAATGCTCACGGCCAACTAGTCGAAAAGCTATAATGTTTATGTTTATATTTTTGACGTAAACATATCGTTTATGTTTATATTTTTGACGTAAAAAAAAAATCTAATGAAATATTGAGATTTTTCAAAATTGATTGCGATCAAAAAAAAAATCAATTATTTTACTTGGAAAGAACATACGTACCACGGTATTTCGATCAACATTTTTTGATCTCAAATCAATTTTTTTGGAAAGAAATTGCTATAAGACTTTACTTCATGTGTCTAGTAGTCTTAAATAACTAATGCCGTAAAGGAGCGTCCCGCGCTTATATTTTTAGTCATATTAATTTTAAATTTCTACTTGTTATAAATATACCTTGGTAGGAGTGAGGAAGAAAAATTTTATTTTCTACTTTTCAAAGCCTTTTATTATCTACATTTAGAGCCGTTAAGCGTGGTTTTTTAAAAAGGTTTTTTAAATATATTTTTTTAATATTAAAATACATCCATGAGAAATTTATAAAACCATGAAAACCTCCAAATTCATTCCATAAAGTATTCGTACAAACGATTGCTTTTCAGTTAAATCTATAGTTTCTCTAATTGATCCGTCCTTTGTTATTGGCTGGACTCCGCCCAATCAGCAAAAGGTGAGTAAACTAACCCCTATCCTAGTATGTGATCTATCCTAACATGCAATTTTCATTTTTATAAAGTGTTGATGCATTTCCTAAAAATTTCTAAATTTCCAAAAATTCCCAAAACACTTATAAAAATGCCAATTAAAGCCTGTTAAATTAAATGATTTAGTAGGTTATCTGGTTAATTTATTTATTGCTTACTTACTGCTGGCGCTTATCCCATGCAAACATTTGACCGCCTCAATATTTCTCCAGATATTTCGGTTCGCAATAAGGGTACGCCAGATTTGAAAACCAATGTGTGTAGATGGTGCTCTTTCACGGGAGCTCTTTCTCGTGTTCGAAGAACTTGTCCCAGTCATCTTAGTCTCGATGGTTTCATGAATCCTATTATATCTACGTTTTCGACATAATTTCTTATCCCATAATTCATTCGGAAACTGTAGTCACCGTTTTCTCTATTTTGTCCGATACGAATCATTTTACGCGCAAATATGGCATGTTTCTGCCTATCCCTTATGTTGGCATTTATAACTCACAACTAAAGTGACATCGTCTAATCAGCATCTTGTAGATGTTAACTCTTGTTTGACGCAAAATGTTGCGAGACTTGAACATTTCCATGTTTGCGTAAAATGCTCGATATCCAGCTACGATCCTTGATCTTATATTTACAGAAATTAAATTTTGATTCGGTATTATACCGATCACAAGAAGTATTCGGTAGGATCCTGTTGCTGTACTCCTGATGTTATTTCAAAGGTCACCGAACAATTGGTTTCGACTTTTAACTTGCAATTTGAATCGCTCAGCAATAGTTTGCACAAAGATATCAGTTTTGAATGGATACCTATACATAGGCCAAAATGTCCTAAAACATGTTCCCCTTTATGCTGTCGTGAACATGAATGTCCTTTACATAACTTTTCTTAAATATAATATTTAGAGTGAAGGTCTGATCTCTCTGGATGAAATCCACATTGGTAGTTGCTCAAGATGCGCTCAAAGGCTGCGCTTGCTCTCCTGCGGTTTCCTCAGTACTCCATACAGTTAATATAAATTCGTACAATCGATAGAACATTTGATCGCCACCGTTTTTTATCATTTCACAAGAAATTTCATCTTCACTAGTTTTGCTTTTTATTTTTAATATCACTTTGTGTACTTCATCTGTCGTACGATAAAATATACAAATTGAAATCAAAAATAATAAGCAAGGCTCCTGGAGAAGATGAAATTTCTGGCGAAATGATGGTGGAACTGGTGAAGTTATGTGAGTGTGGATGTCGGAGATAATTGTTCGCCAGCACGAATCTTGAGCTAGAGGAGTGGAGAAACTTCTCACAATCCTGTAGACGTTATGTAATTGTCTTGCATTTTGGGATAGATTTCGCTTAAGCGATTGATATTTTTTTTTTTAAATTGCCTTCAAGCAATCTTCATCCAACCATTCATTTTTGGTCCTAGACGACATTTAACCAATCGTTGATGATAAAGGGTTATCCAATTCTAGCTTGATAAAGTAAACTTAAAAAAAACACACAAAATATTCGGAATGTATTGTAATTTTTATTTCATTTTACAGATTGATCCTTGCCATTTTTAGTTAAACAAGATATCATTCAAATGTCCTCCACGGGACTTCTTACAGGCCTTGATTCTTTTGAGGTAATTTTCAATGACTTTTCGGCACATTTCGGGCGGTATCTCGGCCATTACCTTACGAATATTAGTTTTCAATTCGTCAAGAGTTTGAGGATTGTTTGCGTAAACACGATCTTTCGCGTAGCCCCACAAAAAGAAATCCAAAGGCGTTAAATCACAGGATCTTGGAGGCCAATTGACATCAGCCAATCGCGAAATCAAACGTCCAGGAAATTTCTCTTGCAAAAGATCTCGATTTGCTCGTGTTACGTGACTGGTTGCTCCATCCTGCTGGAACCACATATCGTCAAGATCATAATCTTCGATTTTCGTAAAAAAATAATCGGTTAACATGCGGCCATAGCGCTCAGAGTTGACGGTAACGGTTCGTCCATGGTTGTTCTCAAAAAAATACGGCCCAATCACACCACCAGACCACAATGCGCACCAAACAGTGACTTTTTCCGGGTGTAATGGCTTCTCTACAATCAATTGTGGATTTTCTGAGCCCCAAATTCTACAGTTTTGCTTATTAACGTATCCACCAAGCGAAAAATGAGCTTCATCACTGAAGAACATTTTGTTCGAATAATCAGCATCGACGGCCTGTTTTTCCGCGTTTAATTTTAACGCGTTGGTCGATTGTTAAATGCTCCATATTCTTAAATGGCAGAATGTCAACTAAATAAATGACAGCGTACTTGACGTTTATCTTTGACAGATGTCGGTATACAGATTTCTACTTTATCAACCTCGAAATGGATAACCCTTTACTTCCGTAACCGCAGTTTTTATGATTATCCAGTGATGCTCTGCGAAATCGGGCAGGGTATGCTCATAATTGGTTCGGGTAACGTGGTTATTGAAAACTGCAATTCCATGTACTTTTAAAAATGTGTTTTCGTGGGGAGTATGTGCTGGCAACAACTAAATTTTGCTGTAAAGCCAATTCGGCGGTGCACATTCCGTTGTTGTTGAAATTATGATCTAAGGGTTTGGTCTGATACAGCACAATGTATTAAAGTACAATGTAATCATGCTGAGGTAAATTTCTAAAAATGCTTTCAAGATGGCCGTCTGAGTATCCTTACCGGGACCGTCAATGTTTTGCGCCTTTTGTAAAGTTTTGTGACAATTTGATTTTACCAGGGGTTATGTTGTTAGTCCAATGCAAACTCATAAAGTAGCTAGCCCTCGCACGTTTGGCCTACTCCTTTTTAGGGATAGTTACTAGCGGCCGCTGCGAGGAGACAATGTTACCACCTGTCGTAGTTTCAGCCGGCATAAGAATCGAGACCATCCAACCATCCAAATTTTAGCGATTGGAAATAGTTAAAATGTCTTTCGATAGGTTGTTCATGAAATTTTTTAAAATTATATCTGGGCCATTCCGGCTTCTTAATTCTCTAATAAAATAATCTTTGTGGATAAAGAGAGGGCCTTTAACAAATGAGACCAAGGACGATCACTAAAGTGCTCTCATCACAGGATGAGGATTATTCACTCGGCGATTGAGTAGAACAAATGCTTAAAATTCGTGCGATCGTGGCTAAGTGTCACTAGCGGGTTTTAGAGTGGAGACACCGCAAGATGGACTCAATCCTCACTTCCTTGCAACTTGGTTATTAATAACCTGTTATTGAAGCTAGTCTGGTGAGGTTTGAGAATGCCATGAACATTGCTATGGTATTTTTGGTCAACATTTTAATAATTCACGAGACCGATTCTCTCTCTCGAAAGCGAGTCCATTCTCTTGAATTGGCCAACAGTTGTGGTTTTAATGTAAATCAATATAAAACTGAGTTTATTCGTTTTCCTAGGAAATATGTACAAACTTCCTTATCATTACAGATAAAGCTAAGTATTTGGGTTTCATTCTGAACAATACACTAAGCTGGACGCCTATCACATTACAAATTGCATACTTCAGCGCTTTACTCATTTAAAGTAAAAATAGAATTTTTTAAAGATGGGGTTGGGCCCATTTCATACATTAGCACTTCACTTTAACTATGAAACTTGAGAGAACAGTTCTCTTGTGTATTAGTGTGGTACAGCCGCTTAGGTACTAGACACTTTCATTTCATCTCAAACCCCTTTGGTATGGCAATTTTAACAGTCGTTTTCCATGATACATGACACTTGTCTATATACTAAGTAACCAAACAGTACATATATTTGATGGTTGGACTTGGGTGTTCTGTTCTTCTGATGATCTAAAGACAAATTCTAGACACTTCTGTCTCCACAACTGGAAACCGAAATCTGGGTGAGATTTCTACAAACAGTCGGACTTACATACGTTAAAATTGGTTAATATTAATGAGAAGGAAACTCAATTCCTCTTGCTAGCTTTCACATCCGATGAAGGGATTTTAGCGTCTGCAAGGTGGTTCTCCAATTATCTCGGTTCATCGCACGCCCTTACCTTATTGTTCGTAGGTCTTGTTTCACTTCGTTGCGCGAGCGTAGCTTAGGTTTTCCCTGGAACGCACGCCGACTGGTTGTTGATGGAATGCTTTTCTTATTATTCGTTGTGGTCGGGATATTTCAACGTGAGCCAGCCATTCGAATAATGATCGAATGACCTTCCTTTCAATTGTAGATAATATAGATAACATTCTACAACCATTATTGGTCTACTTTCGCTTCCAAATCTTAGCACAGGTATAATAAGTGCTTTGTAAAGTGCAGAGCTTACACAATGCGAAAGATATTTTGATTGAAACAACCTTGACTGCACGTAGAAGTGCTATGTGGGCTTTATTATCTGCCTGGACATCATTTGTTGATGTTTTAAATGACCCGATATATTTGAAGTATTCCACGTTTCAAAGTTATGGTCGTCTGTTCCACGTATACATGATACTTGGTATATTGATATAAATTTAGTTTTGTTGCTGTTTACTTTCAAATCGAGTAGTTTTACTTAGAGGATCAGTATACTCGTTTAACTCGCATGAGGAGTATATTAACCTTGATACCATTAGGTCTCCGGCCAAGAAGCACGATATCATCTGCATATCCAAGAATTTGGCCTATTTTATTGAAAATACAGCTTTTTCTTACAACGTGCTCGAGCGGCAGATTAAACGGCACTGGCGCGAGCGCATCTCCTTATCACACACATTTACCAACATTTTGCCAACCTTCTCAAAGTAAAATACTGATCAGTGGTTGATGCGAAAACCACAGTGATAGTCGCTGCTGATATTTTCGGCAACAGACATGATTCTGGGATGTACAACATTAGCAAGCCCTTTATAGGCGGTGTTTAACACCTCGCCTTTTTTATGCAGCGGGCATATGAGGGCGGTTTGTCATTCCTCGAGGAGCACCTCCTGGTCCCAGATCGCAACGATTACGATTACGTATAGTTTGGAAGCACGATTGCCATATTCAGACGGCATCAGCCACTTAGTAAGATTTCTGGCATTGCCAAAACAGTATCTTGAGTTTACATTTTCTTGTTGGAACCTGTTATTTTCAATACAGATCCTTATATATTCGGGCTTCTTTTAACAGAGTTGTTTGGGCGCATCTTTTCTGGCGCGGAGATACTCTGTATGCGTACTCCGAGTGTTACTAGCTAATAATTTTCCACGCGGCTTTCTTCCGACTGGATAGCTAGCCACGGCTTCTATATGTTTGGATGAATTCCGTAGTTTTCATTGTGCCAGTTTATAGATATCAGCAGGCCATATCAGAAGGGGGGCAAAATCCCAGGGCCTCACCCTTATAGAGGCCTCCATCTTTTAAATTTTTTCTCAAGTATAAAACTTAACAAAAAAAATCATTTATAAAAGCAAAATTAGTGCCTCTATCGCGTTGAAGAAATAATAAAATGAACTGCATGTGAATATTATAAAAGTTAGTTAAGCGCCTCTCTCGCGAAAAAAAAATGGAGTAAAATGTACTACATGTAACCCACTGAGTTGAATATGCGAACTTCATATCAGTGATGTAACCTTTAACCTTTAAAATTAGATGTTAAACGTCAAACCGAATAAATATAATTTTTATTTTATTCGCAGATTTAAGATAAAATAAATATATTAAGCAAATAAAAAAAAATCTTCTAAGGTAGAATTTATGCCACTATCACTGTGTATTTATTTTTATTAAATCAATTGAGCGACGAATTGTACGCTCGTACGAATCGTATTGCAAATTAAATAATCCTTTTTATATTGGTTGAAAACGTACGTATTTTTTTTATAATAAACAACCCATTAGGAATGGAAAGGCATTTTGAAAGCGGCGCTAGCAAGAGACAGAAAAAAAATTGGAGAAAAATGCTGCTAATAAACTGAAACCGAGATTACGAGCTTTTTTGACACAGTGCGAACACATGATATTGGTGAAAGCGAGCAAAATATAAATTTAGGGACGGAAAGCAATAACGTTCATATCGCTGCTGGTGTTGAAATTTAAGATGCTGTTAATTTTAATGATGATCGTGATACCCCAAATTCAGAAACTAAAATCGATGAAGAAGTGCAAAGCAATCCAATTAAAGACGTTTCTTATATAGATATAGGACTTCTTGATAAACATAACTCCGATCAATTAAATTCATTTTTTTAAATTATTCGGTTTAAAAATCAATTAAATATTCCAAACGATGATACAAATCGTCGATTTCCTTACAATTTATTATCAAAAATGTTGACAAATGGAGAATCATGTAATAGAGACTGGTTGTGTTGGAGTAATAAATATAAAGCTGTTTATTGTGCTCCTTGCTACATTTTGAAGACCAGCAAATGTAATGCATCACATTTAACAGATAAATTTTGGTATAATTCCAAATACGGTTGGAAAGAGTTGTATGATCGTATACCGTCACACGAAAGCTCAAATTTACATAAAGAAAATTATATCCAATGGAAGAACTCGCAAAACGCGGCTTTAACTAATACACGCATAGTCAACCAACCTGCTTTACGGAGAGATTGAAAGCGAACAGAAAAATTGGACAGAACTATTGGAATTTTTCTAGACGTAATATTATTTTTATCAGAAAGAGGACTTGCTTTTTTGGATCAGATTATCGTATCGGAAGTCCACAAAATGGTATTTTCTTGTGTTTAGTGGAACTACTAAGCAAATATGATCCAGTCTTGGCAGAGCATGTTTCGAAAGCTCGAACATCATAAGAAAACGGCGAAAAGATGCAGGTTCATTATCTTTCAAATAGAATTCAAAACGAGTTAATCGAAATCTGTGGTTCGTTTGTTCAACTAAAATAATCGAAAAAATCAAAGAAACCAAATATTTTTCAATTAATGCCGATGCTACGCCAGATTTTTCTAACAAAGAGCAAACTGCAATAATTATTCGATATGTTAAAATGGTTGAAACAGATTTTTCAATTGAAGAACGCTTTATTTGCTTCGATAATTTTTCAAATAAAACCGGGAATGAAATTGCCAAACGAATTTTGAGCCTTTTAATGGAATTAAATTTGAATTTTGAAAATTGTGTTCACCAAGGTTACGACAATGGATCTAATATGACGGTAAAATATAACGGGGTGCAATCGATTCTTTTGGCCAAAAATTACAATTGTGTGTTTTGCCCTTGTGCAAATCATACATTAAACCTAGTTGGAGTAAATTCAGTTGAATCTTGCAAAGAAGCGGTATTATTTTTTGGAACTATTCAACAAATTTTTAATTTCTTTAGTGGTAGTCCAAAGAGATGGGAAGTTTTAAAAAAGCATTTCGGCACAGCCTCGTTACACAATATATCGAAAAGCCGATGGTCTGCACGGATAGACGCTGTTAAACCAGTCTCATTGCACATGAAATAATTATTATCAGCTATAAATGAATTTGAATTGAATAGTCTTTTGGCAGATGCACAAATTCAAATTAGATCTTTTCAAAAATATTTACCAAAATTTGAAAGTGTGGTTATGTCGACAGTTTGGATGAAGTTACTGGATTTAATTCATAAAACTAATCTCATTATCCAAGCTCGAAAAGCAACTTTAAATGTAGAGAAAGATAATATAGATGGCCTAGTTCGAGCCATACAAGACATCAAAAAACAATGGAGATCGATCCTTCAAGAATGCAAAACTACTGCGGCTGCAAATGATATTACTTCAGAATTTGCAGAAAATCGTCATTTAAAGTGTCAAGCAGCAGTTGAATCACACTTTCACGAAATATTTAATAAGATGAGAATTTCAATAATAGATGGACTAACGCGTCCATTTCAATCCATTAACTCCTTATACCCTTGACAAACTAGTGATTAGCTAAACGCGTTTAACCATTTTTTCGAGTTTATCTCTTAATGTGTTAACTTCGAGATTAGCTGAACGGGTTTTGTTTTAGGTTTAGTAACTAAACCGGTTTAGTGCACTAATATCTCAATATTTTGAAGTTTATCGCATAAAAATGGGTTTAGCAAGAGCGCCATCTAACAATGAAGGCTAAAATTTATAAATAAGACAATGTCAATCAGTGCTGTGATACAATGATAGATGCCGCTTACTTTTTGAGTTATTCCTTTCTTTCTACATACACAAATGTGTATGTAAATAATGACAGATTGTAATGTCCTTCGTATTTTAACGGATCTTAGTTAAATGGGAATTTTTAAAAAAAGAGCATAATAATTTGATAACACATAAATTATATAAAATATTAATTATTTGTTTTTGATAACATTAATTATTTTATTATTATTATAGTTAGTGTTATTTTTCTGAGTAAAAAAAATTAAATGGTATTCACAAATGTGTATACTGGTCTTTAATTTACACATACTTCTATTCTGACACATTCGTTTCCCGTAATCAAAATTTGCATACACAATTGTGTAAACTGGCCGGGCAAGGTTATATCCCTTTTCCAGCTTCCCATTACTATTGTGTAGGTAACGAAAACGGATCGCGTAAAAAATTGATTTTCGTATGTGATATGGACCAACATACACATTTGTGCATTCGTCTTACCATAGAGTGCGTATTATAATACCATGACAAATAAAAGCTGCGTTTTTTTTAACAATCGAGTAGAGTTCGCGATAGCTATTTTCAAATTGGTCAAATTTAAAATTAAAAATTAATTTTTTTTTAAATTAAATAATTTTGATTTAATATAAATTTATGTACATATAACCATAAACATCCATCATAAAAGTTGTATGGTTTTCTTGTAATATCGTTGTTCTGTATAGTTCTGTCAATGACATTTTTTTAATACCGATTCCGGATAAACATAGCGCTACCATATTTTATTATTGAAACGGGGTTTGCTATGCCTCATAGTGTGTCAACCTAATTGGTTTTGTAGTAGATTAACTAATACTACTCATGGTTACTCATGGTTTGCAACTCGGTTTTAACGTAGTTTCGAAATGAGATATTTTTTCCCATCCCGAGGCATTTTAGTACTCACAACGCCGAATACATAAAAAATGGAAATTCCGAACACTAATAGTTTACCAAAAAAAATCTAGTTTCCTCCAAATTTTCTGTATATCATTGAGATATTTAGTTGGCGGGAACATTTTTTTTCTGTTCTGTCAATATAAAAGTCATTTCTGACAATTTATAGGTCAATTAAATGTCAATCGTGACATTTTTGTCAATGCCTACTCTATTACTATTCAAAACCAAACGAGAAGACAAAAGAAGTTGTAGTGTGTCTTGAGTTCTCATCTCGTAAACTATAGTTTCCTAATCCTAGTTACGAAACCAGATATGTGTCTATGGTATAAACCCTATTCTGTCAAGGGTATTAAGTAATCTGTTCGAGGTTTTTTGGAATTTTAATGAAATGAATGAAGATGCCATTCTACTATCGGATAAATTATTTCAAAAAAAATACGAAAAAGAAATTAATAAAGATATTGCTGAAGAACTGTTATTACTCAAACGGGTTTATAAAATCAACTTCAAACTCAGCATGAAACCAGCCGAATTGCTGAAAGAAATTATCCATTTAGGACTAATAAATATTTTACCGAATGTTGTAATTGCTCTTCGGATTTTTTAACTATGCCAGTAAGTGTAGCGGAAGGCGAGAAATCTTTCAGTGTTCTAAAACGCATTAAAAATTGTTTAAGATCTACAATGAGTCAAGTCCGATTGAATGGCCTTGCAACATTAAACATTAATATTGATTTAGCGCGTAAATTAGATTACACTGAGGTAATATCTGATTTTGCTTTGAATCAAAAAACCGAGAAAAGCACCAATATACAGTAACTCACAGCTTATTTGATCCAGTCGCATTTTATGAACACAATTGTAAATATTTCGCGATATCTTATTTTGATGGTTTTTCTTTTTTTTCTTGTTTTTTGTTTTTTGTTACACGGAACTAATCAACAAACACAAATTTAGAAAATATAGGAACTTCGATTGCAGGGTGTAATCGCATTAGAGTGTAATCGCATTATTGTGTTACCTCGCAAGATCTTTGTAGCATCAAAGTCGTTTGTGTATGACTAGGAATATGATGGAGGTTCGCACAACAATTTCGATAAATTGGAAGCATCGACTACCTATATCACCATTAGTACATTTAGCGACGGATGCTCAGAAACTTTCCTTGCACACTGTATGCAATTTGTTTAACTGTATCGTGAAACCAAAATTTGTTATTTTTGTTGTACTCGTAGTGGATATATTTTTCTTGGTTTTTATTTTTGTTTTGTTTTACTACGTTTTGTTTCCTATGCATTATATCGATACCAACAACAATAATGCCAAATGCCATAAAAACGCAATACTAACAAAAGTAATTTGACGAAATTTGATGGTATTAGTATGTTTGTGGCAGTGGATCATTTAAGCTGTGAGTTGGTTTTGGGTTGATATAATGAACTTTTTAATGTAATTTTGATATGCATTAGAATTTTTATTTTATTTTTTGTGTTTTATAATAAAAATAAATATAGCTTTCATATTACATTTAGTTTTTTTCAACAAAATAAGACATTGCGAGATATTTACAATTTTATTCATAAAATGCGACTTGATCAAATAAGCTGTGAGTCACTGTAACAAAAACCAAACTATATTATTGTGATTATTTGATTGATTTTTAACTAATGTTAAATATATACATATGAATATGTGAAATTTTTGAAATGCAAATATTTTATTCTATAAAAAAGGGCCTCACAATATCTACTGTCCCAGGCCTCACATTTCCACTGCAAGGCCCTGGATATCAGTGATTGGTAATTTCGCAGAAAGTCTTAATTTTTTAGTGGATCGATATTCCAGCATACACTTTTGACACTTTTGTCTGCTTGTCTGTTAAATTCTGATAATAATCACTGTCCATTGTTACAATATAAATATTGTCACTATATTATTTTTATTCGAATCAGTGGCCCTATTCTGCTTTCCCTGGGAATAGGGAATTGCGAAAAACATTTTCATAGCATTTTTGTCAAAATTATATTTTTCTGGCCTACTGCGGGAATAAGTTTAGTGTAAAATTTGTTAAAACAAAGTGAATTGGGAAACTTTTGTTCCACAAAATTTTTATAGGGAAAAATATTTTCCCATTTAACTTTGTTTCGAAAATATTAACACCAAACATGTTCCCTTAGTAGGCCAGAAAAATCCAATTTAGATAAAAATGCTTGGAAAATATTTTTCCCAATTCCCTATTCCCAGGGAAAGCCAGAATACGGCCACAGGTTAGAAGTTTTTATTTAAATTTACTTTGCGTTTTCAAAATTTTTCATTGAATTAAGTTAGTGATGAATATTTATAATATAATCTAGCTACCTGGACATAACAAAAATGTTCGGGAAAAATGAAGAATTTGTTTTTTTTCGAGAGTTTTTTTTTTAATAAGGAAAGATGTGAATGTTGGTTAGCTAGCTTTCCAATTTATTGATGCCGAGTACCAGGATCAAGAACCACGACCAAAATTTCAACCTCTTCGAACTTAGCTACCGATGTTTTAAATGCTCCTAAAATTATTACCGGTATCACCATATCGGCACCTCTATAACATCTAACGTCAGTTATGCTGTTTGAATGTCTTTTAAACGTTCTTATGTTGAAAGAACGTATCCTTAATACGACTATAGGTCATACATTCTAGCCAGTTACGTGACGCGTGAGCCGTTGTAACATTTATAGTTTTTGGGCCACCCAAATTAATTAATTTGTTAATTTAACCAAATATCTCAGTTGGTGAGACGGTGTTGTTAGGATAAAGAGATAAGAGCTCAACGATCAATTTTATTAAAATATGAATCGTCTCACAACCTAAATCTTGTAACCTAACTCCTCAAACATTAGCTGCAATGGCAACTTGAAAAACAATTTGTGTTTAATCATTTTTTTATCATTTATCGTTTACAATGAGTCGGAATGTTGAAAGCACTAATATCGACGCATAGTAGCAAACGAGGTTATTATCATTCCTAGAGAACATCGCAAATCACATTACGGCATACTATTCGTATCTTCCATATTTTCCTTATCAACATCTTATGAAATCGCATACACATAATAAGAGCCCATTGCTATAATTTTATTGTTTTTTTATCAAACAAAACATATTCGTATTTCGTATATATACGAGATAAGAATAATTGTGTTTTGTTTATAAACAGAGAAGATACCGACTAGAGTGGTAATTAATGTCTTTCTTGTATTTCTGTTTTGTAGGTGCGCGGAACTCTAAAGTCATGGACAAAACTATGGTGCGTGCTAAAACCAGGCTTATTACTACTATATAAAAGCCCAAAAACAAAAAGTAATCACTGGGTCGGAACAATATTGTTAACATCATGCCAGGTTATTGAACGGCCCAGTAAGAAAGACGGATTTTGTTTTAAATTATTTCATCCGTTGGAACAATCGATATGGGCTCCTCGTGGCCCCGACAAGGAAACGATTGGTGCGGTGGTACAACCATTACCGACGGCATATTTAATATTTCGGGCACCAAGTCAAGCGGCTGGTAAATGCTGGTTGGATGCATTGGAATTATCGTTGAGATGCTCAGCGCTGCTATTGAGATCGGTTAGCGGAAATACGAAACCTGAAATCGATATAACGGGACGGTCGTCACACGAAACTCAATGGTCTGAGGCCGACTACGAGAAACATTTCAACGAGCATGGTAAGTAATTTTTTGATACCATACCATATATAAATATATAAATTTGGTCAGATTCGTTACGATACATAAAACAATTATTTATTGATTGGTGAATTTTTTTAATTTTTAATATTTTCATTATTATTTTTTGGAAATTTACATAACGTTCTTTATTTTTTCCTTATTTTCGATTTTCTTCTCACACATACACCTATTTTTATTTTGCTTTTGCTCCGCCCCAAACAATTATATCGTTTCTATCGTTTCTCTGTAAAACATATTTCTAACGATGCTAGGAAATTTACAAGATCAAATCACATTCCTTAAAAAATATCTTCCAAAGACCCCAGATAAACATTATATGCGTTCCTTATCACCACTAGAGAATCTTCGTAATGCTCCTCGAAGTCCATGTCCATCTCCAACACCTATATTTCAGCAATTGTATTGTGCACTGTCGCACTGGGAACGCATTATGTCTACAGAATCGCCAGAGAGGCTACTCAAAAACAAATTGAGCATATTTAAACCGATTGGAACCATAACGCCGTCGCGTAAGCTCGGCGCAACCGGTAGCACAGCAGATGATGACGATGATGGGGAACAAAATGATTATGATACAGATTATGATGATACGAGCAATGATAATTCTCCGTTTCATGAAATGCGCAAATCAAATTCAATGCTGCACGTCGGCGATAGTGGCAAATTTCAGACGCAAAGGCGTAAAAGTAGCCCAGCGATTAACGTAAATGAGGTGGCAGTTGGTGGAAAAGTTTTTCGCAAATGTCATTTAAAGTGTAAAAATTTAATAAAAATTAAGGTTTACGATGATTCGAGTTAGTCGTTTTTTCAATTTTTTTTTTATTAATTAATTAATAATTTAATTATTTATTTTTACTAGAATCTTATTAATTTGATTGCGTTGAGTTAATTTCAGCTTGATTACCTCTTGATGCAAATCATTAACATGTAATATAGACGATTATTACTACAGTAGAATTTATTTAGTAAAATATTTATAGATTTTATTATTTATTATGATATCAAAAGACACTTTTCACATGTGGCGGCGAAAAACACTAATTGGCCTAATGTATGCAAATGTTTAGGTTTATAATGTGGTTTAACATTTATCATTATGGTTCCAAACCTCTGCTTGATGCGAAAGGTTTGTTTGCTCAAAATGTGTCGATTCCCACATCTTCTCCACACAGGCTTTGATCCTTTCAGAAATAAGCCATCGGAAGCTCACGGTTTCGGTGAACTTCGAACCATTTTTAATAAAATCAGACGTCATAGAATTTAAAAAACATTCTAAAGGATTTAAAGCATCAGGAGAGATTCAATAAAGCAACAGAATTATGATTTTCCTGGCGTATTTTCCAAATTAATAATGTACGAAGCAACATCTACAAGCATTTTACTTAGAGACAGATAACTAAACCCAATATAATTTTAAAGAGTTTTTACCGTGTCAAGTAAAAGTGTCTTGATATGCCAAATAAAAATTTATAATTCTCTCGTATGGACTTCCACCCTAGGGAGATGTTGGGTTTCCCAAATTGACCTTATATTTCTGTTCATTTAATCATGTATGGCAATACTTCTAAACATTCGGCCCGATAATTTTTATATCTCGTCTTGTCCGATGATTCTGTCTAATCCAGCTCCGAAATCTCAAGAAAACCCCCCACATATGCTTTTTCTATATTATCAGCGAACTATCCTGCCTCGACTCGACACGTTTAACACGTTATTCCTGAAATTTCATATAAGGCATTTTGCGATCAAAACATTTCCTAAATATGTCCCATTCAGGTGTTTCTTGATGCTTCACAAAAACTTGTACTAATCGGCCAAAAAGTTTCGGTCAAATATCTCAAAAGCATTTAGTATTAAGCTCAAAATGATACGAGGGGACTAACAAAAGATCGATTAGTTGGTGACTCTTAAATCTTTTTTTAAAAATCAAAAATGCCAAATCCCTTGCAATTGTTTTATGAAACTTTTTTCAAAATTTCTTTTTTCTATTATTTTAAAATAGCTGAGGATAGATCAGACGAAATTCCACCACCAACGCAAACTGAAATTCGCTGTGATTCTTTCTCTTCGATTTTTGGAGATTGCACCATCTCTACAGACTAATTCTAAGTGGTTCCGAAGATTGCAGACGATACATTGTTATGTACAGAATGAGCCCCGAGAAGGTCAACCAAAATCTTCCACTGATGACGCCACTGTGGCTCTGTTGAAGTCCAAAGTTGACGAATATCCACGGTTGACACAAAAATTATTGCTGATGAATTGGCCTTGAATGCCATGGCTGTATCGCGAATATTAAGTAATCATTTGGGATACACGTGGAAATCTGCTCGATGGGTTCCACGAATTTTAAATGAGGCCCAAAAAGAGGCTCGAGTCTATTTTGCTAAATTTTTCCTAAATAAATTCGAAAATGGGCAGTCTAGCATCTTTAGTAAAGTCGTTGCTGGTGACAGTCCATGGTATAGAGCCCAACAGGAGCAAACCCACTCGTAAAATCTAAGCGACAAAAATCAGCAGCAAAAGTAATGATGTCAGTTTACTTCACCCGATCAAAAGTTGTAGCTGCTATGCCCCTGGAAAAGGGTCCGACGGTAACTGCAAAATGGTATACCGAAAACTGCTTACCAAAAGATATCAAAAATTTGTTGGAAAACCAGAAGAAAGAGAACTTGCGGCGCTACTTTTTACATCATGACAACGCTTCAACTCACACTCGAAGAAATACGACTAGCACCATATTCTTTGGATCCAGCACCTTGTGATTTCTAGTTATTTCCAAAAATTGAAAAAAATTGCGCAGGCTCCTTGGATAGAATTATCCATTGCATTAGTAATAAGTAAATCTTCAACATGAAGACATAATTTGGGAAGTTTTGGCGAAACTCAAGGTTTTGTTTTTAGCCTTAACAATACGGTTTATCCATAAAAATTAAGGGTTACAAACTTAAAAATCAAGATGACTTTTAAGATCATCCCAAGGCCAGCCAAATTTTGTTATATACCTATTGCTCTTCAAGCGAAACATTTAACAAATTAATTTTTTGTTGTTTATTTTTAATTGGGGTTTTGTTAATTTCAAGTAAAGGTTGCATTAAATTTGGGCATTTTATAGACCAACCAAAATTCGGATCAAGCTAGCGAATTCCACTTCTTGGATTCCACTTCTACAGTTCGAGGTTTCGGCAGCTTCACCACAAACTTATGTGCATTGATCGATCCCTTTCTTACCCTTCTTGGTTTAACGAATTTTGATATTTTCTCTTTTAGTTCTGCAGAACATTTACCACGCATTAATCTCTAGAACACGCAGAGTTCAGCAACATATCTGCGATGCTGAAGGCTGTTAAATCTTTGGCAAGTCTGGGGGGTTGCGTAATATTTGAATAGCATGTCACTGAATCCTATCCAATAACTGGAGTACCATACCATCTCTCTCTGTCTCTCTCTCCCGCTCTCTCTCCACTCTCTTCCTCTCTCTCTCCCTTTCTCTCTCTCTCTCTCTCTCTCTTTTTCTCACTGGCGCATCCCAACGGATTTGGCCGCCTCAAATGAGGTTTCATAATCATATTTTCATTTCGGATAATGAGTGATTAATTCATTGATTCTAAACCAGCAGTGACATTTTTCCCTTGTCACCACCGGGAATCGAACCCGGGACCTCCGATTGCTGGAGCAAGAATGCTGACCACTTTGCCACCGGGCGGCCATACCATATTCTCCACCCGAATCTTGACAGCAATATTCTTTACATTATTTAATGAAGATCTTATATATCTGGTGAACCTGACGCGATTTGAAGAATCGTCTGCCTCTATTGAGGAACACAAGTTTTCATGAATCTGACTTGGCCAATGCAATAATGTGTTCATTCCATTCTAACCTGTTGCTAATGTTGATACACCAACAATCCACGAGTACATAGTTTTACCACAAAACGGTATTCGTTGTAATTCATTTTACGGAGAGGACACATATTTGTTTTTTTTGTCGTTAAACTTGACCACATTTCTTAATGACCACTCAAATATTGTTCAAATTACGTGATTATGGTGTTAATCATGTGCCGAACAATTAAACCATTCGGTGTTTAATGAATAAGTTTGGAAATATGCATACACTGTTTATAGGTAAAGTAAAGACTGGGCAACAATTGAATCAACGTACACCAGAATAGTTTGATGTAGTGTGGTAGAGTTTTGCTGAATGTCCATATACCTCACAAGAATAGAGAAAGTCTCAAGATTTGTATTTTTACCGACGACATTGGAGTGCTCGAGTTTTACAGCTCGGTATAGATGACCACCATTTTTGGCAAAACATCATTATAAGCGACGAAACACATTTCGACGCATTTGGAGAGTTTTTCGTTGATGATCTTCCGTTTAGCATAACGTTGATCTTTCGGTCTTTGAGAAAGCTTTTATCCACTTGATGGTCATCGAATCCAAGCCGTATATGCCACAAATTTACAAATATGATTCTCATGCCAAACGGGTATATCCGGTTGCAAAGGTGTGTCCATGTTGTCCTAGGGCGAGCTTCCATTTGTTTGCGACATATCTCAAGAGATTGGTTACTAAAATCCCCTAGACTCACTCACACCAATTTGACAATTTCACAAAAACTAATGGAGTGTTTCCATTTGTAAAAAATGAAACACACAAAACAAAAAAAATAATTAAAAGAGTCCCTTGGCTACAAAATTCTTGCAGAATTTTTTTTTTGCGATTTTGCTTGCGATCTTACGGTGATAGGGTAAACTGCTATTTTCCACTGTCAAACTTTCGCTATCTTATCTACGAATTGGACCATTTGTTCATAAAATCAACAAGTTATCATCTGATTTGAACATCAGGATTTCATTATCTACTGCTTCGAGCTTCCAGTCGATCACACGTTGCACATTTACAGATTTTTGTTTTGATTACCTAAAATGATGATCCTTTGCACAGACAACACGGATGTGATTAATATTTTAACGAATTTTTTTCCTCTACTTATGAAGGATACAACCCAATTGACCATGTATGTATATCGATGAGGATGACTGTTATTAGCCAAAGGTAAGATGTTCGCAGCCAACTAAATGTCTGTGTCCTCTCTGCAGCTCCAACGAAGTGACTATATCGGTGAAGCTTAGGAGGCTTAAATATATTTCTAATATTTTGGCAGTTCTAATGATTTTTGGACTAAATCCCACCAGATGTTGAGCTTGTCTAGATTGTTAAAATTAATTGAAATCCTTCTTTCAGTCTGTTCACCTTGAAACTTCAACTGCTTCTCATAACTTGGAAAGTTTTGCACGAAGTTCGTAATATTTTTCGTCTGAAAAGGCTTAATATCAACTTTATAATTCCGTAATAAATAATAAGACTCATGTTTGAAAAATTAAGGCGGCTTTTGTAGGTCTTTCAAGGCCATCCCAAGGTCAAACAGATATCGTTATCTAAGAAATTAGTTGTGCTTGTGAATAGGTCTTTTTTATCTAAAACTTTAGTGCTTTTGAGATATTTGATCGGAACTTTTTGGCCAGTTGGCAGCAAAATGTCTAGTTTGAAATTTCAAGAAGAAAGTGTTAGGCTTGAGTCGAGGTAGAATAGTTCGCCAATAATATATAAACAGTTATATGTGAAGGCTCAAGGAAGCAAGGTGATATCTTTCACAAAAATAAAACTCCTCTCCCTCTCTATATTGTAACATCACAAGTTTTAAATAATACAAACGTATATATAGCATTATTTTGAGTCAGTTTTGGCAAGATCAATTAATTAACTATGTCTAGAAAATTTCGACATCTTAAAATGCTAAACGGAAATCGGGCGTTTATTGTGGCAAATGATGATAAAATTTAGTTCTTAGAATTTGACTTACTCTAACATGGAATCCCAATCCAGTGCTATGAACCACGTTTTATTATTCGCGTGAAGTTTGTCCTAAACTGTTTAAAAAAAAAAAAAAGAATTAGGATTTTGTTAGGACACATTTCACTATACTGTACAAAATAGTAAAGTTTGTCCTAAATCCTAAAAACATTTAAATGTGTTAGTAAATATAATATAATAAAATCGGATAAACTGATTAAACCATTGATTGATTCGTTTTTAAGTACTAATATAGATTGAACTTACTACAAATTTAACAATACCTAATAATCTGGAAAACAAATAGAAAATGGCCACAAAAATTAAATAAAGTTTAAAAATATTTAATCCCAGTTAAATTAAGACAAAATTACAGTTTTTGTGTCAGGACAGCCAAATGGAGCGTTGGAGTACTACAAATTGAACGCACAATTTTCTGGAATCTCCTGTTTATCAGCACGCGAAGTGTCCTATATAGTGAAATGATTTTTATCTAATAGAAAAACAGACAGTTTAGGACAGCCAAATTTGCGGTGGAGTACTACAAATCGAAAATTTACAAAATTTATAAAATTGTTCGTACGATTTGTATAGTACTCCACGGCAAATTTAGCTGTCCTAAGCACCCTTATCCTCCAATTTGAACAAAACAAACGTGTTTTCTAATAGACCTAATAGAATCTCACTATATAGGGCACTTCGCGTGCTGGTTAACAGGCGATTCCCGGAAAAATTCATAAAAATTTACATTTTTGCTAAAAAATATTTTTATATAACTATTTATTCTAAAATTCGTTCTATCGAGACATTATATACAAACACATCTACACATATTTTGTTGTTGTTGCTGTTTAGGTCTGATTTAGGACAAACTTAACCGACATGTTTTATTATAATTGGTTGAGAAGTGGCCATGTTCCGTAGAGCATGAATTGATATACTATTTGTATTTGTTCCAAAATTTATGTTAGGACATCAAAAGAAACATTCGAACCAAATGTCATAAATATTTTACGAAATGGGAGATATCGGTCTAGCCTAACAGAAGATTCTAGAATTTCTATACTAAAATCTACGAACAAAATTTCATCATTATTGGTTAAGAAATAGCAAAACTCCAACATTCTTTCTTTACCAAACTTTCTTTACCTCGGATGTCAACCAATTAAACAATCTATCGCTGGTTATAAAAATATGTCTTTTCCCACAAATTGTTTCTGAAATTGACAACATTTCTTACATTTGAAAAGTAACACACCTACACATTAATGCCATACAAACTTGGCCGATGAACAACTAACAACCACAATCACAACCTTCGAATCAAAAGTTCAATCAAAAGTTCACAACATTCGAATTAAATGTATTAGTGACTATTTTCTGTTTCGTAATCACAAAGTATGGTTCGCAGGATACAGATTTTCATCAAACGAAGGCTTCATCGCAACCGTCCGAACTCTTTTTTTGCCGAACTAGAGGCCAATTACTATTTAAACTAATAAAAGGCATCTTATAATACCAATTTCTATATGTAATGCTCAAAATATTTCAAACCTGCATGCGGATTTCTATTTACCGCAAAGCCGTAGATGCATCATTATTTTAAACGCATGTACATGCATCGTATGGAATAAGTTCAAGCAGCGCTGTGTAAAATTTGTCTTTAAATCGATGATTCACATTATATGTCACTATCCAGCTTTCAGAGAATTAGGCAAACTTATTCAGTTTGATATGGTTGCAGACGCTTGTTTGAATCAGAATAGAAACTTTTATAAAATAATTACTTAAGGCTTAATTCTCATCGAAGCCGTTTTTATTATTTTTAAAGTCCAAAAATGGTCTAAAGCCTTAATCCAACAGAGGTAGGGCTTTGGATTTCCAAGTTCCTGCTTCTGTTGTAACATAATTTCTTAATGTAACATTAGGTTCTAGTCTATAACCAAATAAGTCAAAGTCAATGGCTTTTTTTTATTAAACCAATACCAAAGTTGATGAAAAATAGCAAAATTTGCAGACTATTAGAGTGTTCCAGTCTGCATGGCCGCTCGATAAAGCTGAAAGGTTAATGGTAATGTATCAAATTTGGTGGTTCTAAATTGATAATTCAAATATACATATCGCGTAATTATCAGTAAAACATCCTCCTGTTTTGTTTGCCAGCCCCTTCCTATAACTCTCAATCCAAACTTGAATAGGCTTTTAGTTTAGTCGAAGTAGTTTAAGCTGATATGTCACACTTGATGATCCTAACTTGTAAAAATGTTGATAGGAAATATTTTTCTTTCTCTGGAACAATGCTAAATGCCCCCAAACTATATATGGTTTAAGTTGGAGTAACAATTTTTTAGTATATATACCGTGCAAAGGCAAACTAAAACTTTTGCACAACAATCGTGCGAGTCCTTCTAGACCGCGCTTTCGATATACAATGTGGTTGCGAATGAAAACCTATTGTTATTGATTTCAGGTTCTGATATAAAATTTAAATTACATATATCTTAATAAAGTAAAATACTTGTTAACATTAATTTGAATAGAAAAAAATAAGCCCCGCCCCTTTCAAGCATTTCCAAAATCGACAATAATTATACTGCGCGCCAATAACGCAATGGAACATTTAACACTTTACCTTTTCAGAAAATGGGCCGAATCAACCATTAAATAAATTGAAATGTGTCGATTTGCGAAGCTGTTACAGTCAAGCAGGTTAAACGAATTTCATTTTTTGTTAGTTATTTCATTGTTGCTATTGTAACCCTTTCGAAAAGTTAATATACGCCGAGAACTCAACCGAAAAGAAATTTCCATTTTTAAATTTTTCCCTTTTCTCTTTAAACTCCGGGTTCTGCCTCATAAAACAGCAATGGCTCTTTTACTTCTTTCTACTGAAAATTTTCCCCTTTTTGTACAGCCAAACATTTGCAAATTTTAATTATCGTTCAATTTGCAGTATTTAGATGTATTGATCCAAATTAGCCGGCAAGCT
Organism: Nephrotoma appendiculata; assembly: GCA_947310385.1. Lineage (NCBI taxonomy): Eukaryota > Metazoa > Arthropoda > Insecta > Diptera > Tipulidae > Nephrotoma > Nephrotoma appendiculata. Next base: position 297,882,851 of record OX371224.1, on the reverse strand, counting down.
GTACGTTCAAAGTAGACTGCTGTGAAAAACCGTGTCGAAATGTGTTTACTCTACAGAGTCTCTATATTTGAAATACTTAAGAAATCTAGTAGAGCGACGTGCACTTTTCTGTTGCTTAGTCAAAACTACTTATCTCCCTATATGATTACCTACAGTCGTGTGCAATATAATGGTAATTCTATGAAATCTTTAAATAATACATTTTTTTTTAACAATCATATCACTTCATTGTGATCACAGATCGAATTATCGAATTCTATTATAATTCATTTATGTCATCTGTGCAAATTAATAGGGAAATTTAAGCAATCTTGGTAAAAAAAAAATAGTTATTCGTTAAAATTTATCGATTTTCAAACAAAAATTAAATATTTGGTACTTGTTATTTTTAAGCACCACATTACATCGCCGAACCATAAAATCTATCAGTGATTGACATCTTTCGACTGGGATGCTCCTTCAACGGTTTTGAAGTTGATACATTTTGGTGAAGGAAAATTTTATCAAGCAAATTCATTAATATTTGATAAAAAAAAATTACGAAATATTCCTTAAAACAAATCACAAAAATTATATTTCCAAAAACGAAAAGTAACCCCTTTGACACATTTTGCCCTTCGACACATGCAGCCCTTCGAGACATTCGGAACTTCGACACATTGGTCCTTCGTAATTTTGCCCTTCGACATTCGGTCCTTCGACATCTAGCCCTTTGATATCATAGCGAATTGTAGAGGCTTCAATAACTCTCGCGGGCACGCTGAAATTTGCATCGCTCCTCCTTCTCCGTTTAGCGCTCCGGGGGCCTTTAGAAAAAAATTCCTGGACAGCGGGGTTCAAAAACATGTCGGAAATAAAGGAGCAGTTTTACTAGTTTTGTTCTAAGTGAATGATTCGAATTCAAAACTGATTTTTTTATATATTCTAAAAATACGGTCAATAGGGATTGAACTTGACCATTTCTTTACTGGTTATTTTAAAACTCTACAAGTAAGCTCTAAATGGGATTCTAAAATGTATTTTGTAAAAGCTCTGGAATATGGCCGTTAGTGATAGAACTTGGCTATTTCTTGACAGATTATGATAAAATTCGACATGTGTGATGGAAATAAGATTCTAAAATGTTTGACTAAGTTCTAAAATATATCGTTCGTTTTGCCCAGATGCGCAGAGCTTTATCAATTAAAAATCATTTAATAATCCCATTTAGATCGTGTCAATTTTAAAAATAATTTCTTAACAAATGTTCAAATTCCATCTCTATTGACCATATTCCACACCTTTATCTAAAGAATCATTTAAGAACTCCATCGCACGTGACGAATTTCAATTTAATCGATTAAAAAATGGGCTTGTCCCATCCCTAATGACCATATTCCAGAACTTTATCAATCATCATTTTAAAATCCCATTTAGATCTCACATGTCGATTTTCGACATAATCGGTTAAGAAATGGCCAGGTTTCATCCCTATCCGCCTTATTCCAGAACTTTATCAAAAACGCATTTTTTGAATCCCATTTAGGACCATATTTAGCGATGCCCATATTCCAGAACCTTATCAAAAAATCATTTTATCATCGCACGTGTAAAATTTCAACCAAATCGGTTTAGAAATGGCCTAGTTCCATCTCTGTTGACCGCTTTATCGAAAAATCATTTTAGAATCCCATTTCCATTGCACGTATTGAATTTCAACAAAATCTGTTAAGAAATGGCCAAATTCCACCCCTATTAGCCATTTTCTAGAACTTGATCGCAAACTCATTTTTGAATTTTGTCAAAAAATCATTTAAGAATCCCATTTTCCCACATGTCAATTTTACAAATTCAAACCGGGATTTCCTAAAAATCCGAATTTTTTTTTATACAAAACCAGGATTTCGTTACACCTCGTCTTGTACTTTACAATGTCCTAATCAGGTCTCTTTACCTTATCTATCCATAGAAATACCTGGCCCATAATTGTTCGTGGGTATTAAAATTACCGTTATTTTAAATTGGGCACATTTAATTTATCGAAAAACCAGAACTGGCTCAGTTACACATTTCTAAATCTTCCTGTTTTATTAGAATTCCAAAAAATGTCCATTTTTCGAAGTTTATTTTGTTAACTTTATTTTTCTCAATATGTCAAATACTTCACATATGTTGTTTTAGTCTATTTACAGATGACTTACATAATCTATTCATGTTGTTTTACACCTATTCTCTTCTTAAGTCATTGTATACCAATTGAAGCTGCCCAAGCTCATGTGAAAAGTGTCATTGCAATCGATTTTTTTTTTAAATTTCTAGTCAAATCAAACTCGTTACGCTCATTTACCATATCCATAGTTTTTTTTTAGAAATCAAACCTCTAACCACCAACCAACATAAAAAATATGTGACCGTATATAAAACATGCATAAGTCATGCTATCAAAAAGCTTTTTACATCTCATACTCTTCTTCTCGATAGAGCCCCTTAGATTTTCTAGAATTTTTTACCACACTTATTTTTCCGACAATTTTATGTTTTTTATGTAATGGTTTTATATGCGAAAATGTATATAAAACGATTTCGTATTTTTACCTTAATGTACGATTTTCGATAGTATTCTGTTTTTAGTTTATAGTTTAGTGAATAATCTAGAAAATTGCTAATCAATATTTCAGATTTTTATCGCTTGACTTTTCTCGAAATAATAATTTTAATCTCGATACATAGAAAGAGATTTATTTTGGTTTAGCTCAATATTAATCTAGATTTTTATTTTCTTCTTCCCCTTGCCAATGACAATTTTCTTTTAGATCTTGATGTGGACAATCAAACGGATGGTGGCACATTGGTTTTGTCTGGGCCGGAATCTGATTCAGAATCTGATGTACCTGAAATAATGGAAGCAGAAGAATTCCCTGAAACAAATTATATAAATTGTCCGGAGGAGGCGACTTTTGGTGGGGTCGGTGAACAAGTCGAAGAATTAGCCGAGGAGCATAAAAGTTTAATTTGGTTTCTGGTAAAGCAAGTGCGACCCGGAATGGATTTAAGTAAAGTGGTATTGCCTACGTTTATATTGGAGCCACGATCATTTCTAGATAAATTATCGGATTCGTACTATCACGCTGACATATTATCAAAGTAAGTGCCTAAAAATATTACATTTAGCTATATAGTCGTGTAACGTACACTTTACATTATTAATTAATTTTTTTTTTCTCTCGGTAGGGCGGTCACCGAAGATGATCCGTTTACTAGAATGAAAACCGTGGTGAAATGGTATCTCTCCGGTTTTTATAAGAAGCCCAAGGGTCTAAAGAAACCGTACAATCCGATTTTAGGTGAAACTTTTCGATGTTATTGGGAACACGAAAATGGCAGCCGTACATATTATTTAGCCGAACAGGTTTCTCACCATCCACCAATTTCAGCCTTCTACGTAACAAACCGTCAAGACGGGTTCTGTATTAGTTGCAGCATTTTAGCTAAATCAAAATTTTATGGTAACAGCACATCGGCAATACTCGATGGTCTTGCCACATTAACTTTACTACCGCGTGGTGAAAGCTATACGCTTGCCGTACCGTATGCCCATTGCAAGGGAATTTTAATGGGCACACTTTCGATGGAATTGGGCGGCAAAGTTTCTATCGAATGTGAGAATACTGGATATCGGGCCGAAATCGAATTTAAATTGAAACCATTTTTGGGTGGTACGGAAGCTACGAACGTCATTAGTGGTCGTTTAAAACTCGGAAAAGAAACGTTGGCAACATTACACGGCCACTGGGATAGTGAAATTAAAATTAAAGATTCGCGCACATCACAGGAGGAAGTGTTCTTTTCGGCAAATAATGAAGTAAAAGCACGACGATTAAAACGATTTACAGTACCAATTGAAGCTCAAGCGGCTACCGATTCTGAGCGATTGTGGCAACATGTTTCAGCCGCAATCCATCGGGATGATCAAGTAGCGGCAACCGAAGAAAAAACAGCTTTAGAAGAAGCACAACGGAATGCGGTTAAAGAACGGAAGGCTATGTGTATCGAATGGATTCCAACTCATTTCCAACAAGATATTGTCACGGGACAGGTAAACTATTTACGATTTACTAAATGTGTAACACATAAAAACATATTTAATATTTCAGTGGCACTATCGATATGCCGATTTGCGGCCTTGGGATTTACGTAACGATCTACGTCAATACGAGAGTAACTATCGAATAGTTACCAAAACAAAACATCATGCACCAATGGTGCGTACTGCTAGTATTGTAAGTTCAGAGCCGTTAACATTGTTGCAAACGGATTCACGATCATCATTGGCCGTACTCAAAAATACCAAGCGGGTTCTCAGTAGTCGTAAACTGTCACAGTCGCAGACATCGACGCCAGATCCGAATGAACACAATTCGGACTCGAGCCGATCGGATGGAATTATTACAGGACATTCAAGGTAAGAAAGTGTATATGTACAATTTTCATTATTATGACAGTATTAACGTCTTAAAATACTTACACGACCACTCCATCTGACATAATTGTCTGCCATAATATTAACAAAACCGGTATACCATAATAAATAAAAAAAGTAAATAGTGTTTAAAATAAGTGAAAATATATAGTGTCAAGTGTGAGATGCTAAGGAACAGCAACAAAATATAGATTTTGTGTAAAACTGAAAATCAAAACCTAGAAACATTCGTAATATACATATAAGTGTCAAATTCTAATACAACACGTACACCTAAATCCAATATTTTTACAACTCCTGCAACTTATTTATTTTTAAATTGGATTATCTGTGAAGTTACACATTTACACTGTTGTGCATGAATTGAGTTGCAAGTTATAATGTCTCAGTGTGCAAAATGTAAGTAAGTAACCGATTCGAGATAAAGAACAACTTTGCGATGTTTTGATCGATGCAAAAAAGTGTATCACTATGAATGTATTGATTGGAATTTCAACAAGTATAAGACATTATTTAAATAATGTCCCTATGTTAGATTTGTATGTACAGAATGCCAAAATCATGAGGGGGATACCTTATATGAGGAACTCAACAAAATTAACAAGTTCGTTGAAGAATTAAAACAACATTTTTGCGCAAATCATTTGAAGCTTAATGAGCAACCTGGTGAGACGAAATCCTTTGCTACAGTCGTCAAAATTAATCCAACATTAGTTCTGTTACAACCAATGAAACCAAAAGAGAATAAGAAAACCAAAGAAGACATCGTAAGCCAGATTGATCCGAAAAGCATTTCCTTAATGGGATACCGAAACGTAGCGAATGGAAGAATTACATTCATTACAGTGCGATTCGAATGAAGCAAAGGAAAAACTGAAGCAAATCGCCACAGATAAATTAAGAGCTCAACATGAAATTAAATTGCCTACAGAGCTAAGGCCTACAGTGAAAATTTTAGGAATTTCAGAACAACTAGAAAACGATGAAATTATAACAGCTAGCGACATACACACAACCTATCGAAACAGAAATACACAGAACGTGATACAATCATTGAACTTGATGCCACTTGCTTTAAGAAAATAATGGAGGCTAAGAAACTCAATATCAATTTTGACAGATGCTGCGTAGTAGAGTCAATAGGCTTAACATAAGATGTTACAAGTGCAATGGTTATTCACATCATGGCGATAAGTGTACCAGTAAGCTAACGTGCCTAAAATGTGACGGAGAGCACAAATATAATGACTGTAACAGCACAGTAACCAAATGTAGCAACTGCTTGGAGACAAACAAGAATCTAAATCTAAATATTGATGTAAACCATGCTACGTGAGATAATAATTTCACAGTATATCAGCGCAAGTTGAAAATACTAAGAAATTAAATCAATTACCAATAGCAGATTCGAAAACAAGACGCCCTATACACCATCATCTCGGTGATTTTAATATTGATATCAAATCCAATGAATATTACAGTGTAAAGTTTAATCAATTGATAATAGATCATAGACTAATGCAATTGGTTAAAGAATATAGTAGAGTTACAGCAACCAATGAGAGTTTAATAGAGTGACCATTGTATGTTACGCTTTAATTTAAATTGTGGGAAGATAAAAGCAGCAAGAAATTGTGACCCGATTGAAATACGTTCGCGGAAAAATTATTCTCATGAATTACTCAACTATGCTTTAAATCAACAATTCAAGATGCTAATTTAAACGAAATAGACCAAGAGTTAAAGGAAGAAGCTGCAGATTAGTGTTAAAATTAAAAACTTGTATGAATAGTTGACTTGTACAAAATTGATTCATAAAACTAGTAAACTACCATTGTTCTCGAAAAATTTGAAATTACTGAAGCAAGATAAACTACAATCTTATGGAAATATGAAAATTATAAACTCAAATGAGAGCTGGGATAATTATAAAAAAGCCAGAAATATATATAAACAATTTTTAAGGAAGTAGCAGTCACTTATTTCAAAAACAATTTTATAGAAAACCAAAATAATCCAAAAGAACTATGAAGAACGTTAAAATCAATGTATAAAACTAAAACCACAACACAATGGAATATTCAGTTTAACAATAAAGTAGTAACCGATAAACTAGAATTGGCCGAATCTCTTAATAATACACTTGTATCCAGGGTGATTGACATCCATAACAATATTCCAAATGTAAAGAATTTTAATGAATCGAACGCGTATCCTTACACAGTTCCATTCCGTTTTAAAAATATTACTTGTCAAAAGATAACTAAAACTATTAGTAGTCTGAAGTCGAACGCTGGAATTGATGGAATAAATCGTACTATCACCATGTTAGATGCTATGAAAAATGAAATATTCCCATCAAATTTTACAAATTTAATCAATAAAAGTTTATATGAATCTAAAGTTCCGAGATCATAGAAAATATCATCGGCAACACCAGAAGAGTAGACAACGAGTAATTAAAAACCAATTAATAAACCACATTAACAACAATAATATACTAGTCGACCAACAATCTGGAGTTCGAGGACGCCATTCATGTGAAACTGCATTAAACTTAATGTTGGATAATTGGAATTCTGAAATTTTATCTTCAAGAAAGGCAACAAGATACAAAAGTCGATAACTGTATCTCTAAGCCAATACCAAATAATCTCGGAGTACCGCAGGGATCTACTTTAGGGCCGTTGCTTTTCATCCTGTAATAAATGATATAGTGTATGGTTGAATATGTTTGAGGACACCTTGATTACGATTGCAACACTAACCGTTAGTCTAGCTGTTCAGAAAATAAATGAATATTTGGAGAACCTGAAAAAATGGCTGATGCTCCATAAGTTGGCACTTAACATTTCTAAAACAAAGTACATGGTGATGGCAATAAAAACAAGCAACAATATTTAATAGAATTAAGGATAAAATGCCATATGAGACAAAAATTATATTTCACGAATCAATTGTTGCACCACATATTGAATATTGTTCATCAGTGTTATTCATAATGAATCAATCACGCTTTATTGCAACATTCGCATACCAATTGACAACCGGACGTATTTTCCGTCATGAATAATACATACCCATTTCATAAAATCTATTATGACAAAGAAAAATTTAAATAAAACACCTAGGTAGGCTTTCTAATAAAGTATAGTTTAATCAGTAAATTCTATATCCTTTAAAGGCCAGTCCCATACGTTCCTCTTGTATTAGCACTAACTCGTTCACGCGTGAGCTGCATATAACGGGTTCACATGTATTAGATCAGAAGCATCTTGTTCCGAAAAATATTAAATTTTCATAAGTGATGCTCATGAAAGATAATCTTAAAAATACAAGGTAGTGCTAGTTTTAGCAATCTAAAAAAGCCATTTTGATCATGAACCCGCAAGATGATAACATTTATTTACAAATTTCTGGTTTTACCTATACTAATTTCAGCTTCTATTCGGTAACGTGTTGTTAAATCGAATTTTTTTATTACAAATCTATTACAATTACTACAAAATGCTTTTAATATATCTTTCAATGTCGTCTGTTGTCATTTGTGCCTTCAGCAGACAAAAAATTGGCACGAGCTTCAAAATCGTAGCCCCAGAGAGATGACCAGTGCAGCTGCAGGCTGTTCTAGATATTTCCGGTTTTCACTGTCGTAAAAAAATACCCCGAGTACTGATAATAAAGGCGTTTGAGAACTTGATAAAGTGATGCTTTTTACAATATTTGCCGTAGGTACTTACCGAAACAGACTTACATTTATTAAACACATTTTATTAAACACATTTTATTAAACACATTTCACACTTACATTTATTAAACACATTTCGCAAAAATTAGATTTTTGAATATTTTATTTAAAAGTTTTTGTTTAAAAAGTTTAAAAAATCACTCGATCGATTTCGACTTGTTAGGTCATCATCAGGAGTATCTACTGATTTGTTAAAGTACAAATTTAGTTATATATATAGTAGAAAAAAGCAAAAAAGAAAAAAGGAGAGACAAAAAATAGACAGTAAAAATTAATCTATTGATCGTCCCAGCCAACTGTTGTTTATACGGAAAAATGAATAATAAAAAAAGGGGAAAAGTATAGTCAGCAGGTATACTGAAAAAAAAAAATTATTTTCCATATAGATATATTGATTTATCTGCAACATTTTACCAATTTGGAAATAAATATAGTAGCATGTGTATTAAAATTAACCAAGTTAAATAAAAAATATATCTCAAATAGCATAATCGCATATCTCGTGAATTTTATTGCAATGAGTTATTCAAATTCTTACATTCGAAATATTTTTATCTGTTTTACAAGTGCATATTTATGCTATAGTCATAAAAAGGTCGTTTTTTATGGTATAGTATTTGTTTTAACTTTGAGGACTACATACCGAGCTAAGAGAGATATGTTTATGTCTCTAACCGTTATAAAAAATTAGGTATATTTTTCGTTTTTATTCTTTTTTCAGATATAAAATATTCTTATCCCGAAACGAGATATATTTATATCTAAAATCTATGAAAATATATCTGTGGGCTATAATTTTTCTCAGTGAAGCGAACAGTCATCGGCTGAGTAACAAAATTCAAGGTATATTGAAGTACATTTCATTACCCGACGTATTAGTCATATAACTTTTTAATTAAAATACATATTCAAAAATCAAATTTTTGCGAAATAAAAAATAAATGTTTAATAAATTGTCTTTATTAAATTGAGAAAGTGAATTCTTCGATCATTGAAGTGTGGTTCTAGCCATCGAGTTCCTCATCTGAGTAGTAATTTGGAAATGCTGGCAGAGCAACGGCATTTGGTGTTTCCGTGGTACTCATTACAACAGATGTTGGTTTATTTACAATCCATAACGGTGATAAGTCTCGTTCATATTCGTACCGACTCGAATGTTTAATATCTAGACATTACTAGATTTAAGATTTTTGACGAAATTGAATACGTTTTCGAGACGATTAATATCTGCGATATTAATCGTCTCGTCTGATCACTGCAGTTTAGCTTATTTTGATTATTGATTATCACACTGTGTATATGTACGTACCATATAGTTTCGATACGGAATTAATTGTTTTCATTTATTGCCTATTGATGCAATCTTGCTTTTCTTGTCATACATGGCTATACAGCAGAGATATGTCCGGTAGACCTTTGGTTTTTATTCATGTAGGGATGTTAAAATGGTGATGGTGATAAAATGGATGACATCTAAGGATTGGAAACAATTATTAAAATTTTCTGTTATTTAAGTAGCGGTTGATTTACATGGTTTTGTCGTATGTCTTGTAATCAGTGATGAAAAAGACGGATGATGTGCAAATTGTACATGAATGTCAGTTTGCGTTCTACAATGAACCTGCAAACTTGAGACCTTGTTTTTTTTGTAGGTAATTGGGTTTACTGAATTCTACCAAACGGAATCCACCATTTTCTTCACAAAATGTTCTCGTTTTGAATCGTGTATATTCAGGTGTTTTCTGGCAATAATGTATGTGCTTCTGTATTGGTGGTCATGTATAGATTCATTACTCGGGAAGGTGGTTTGGCCAAAGCTTTTGAAAAAAACTACCTAGTTACCTCCGGCATCTTTGGCTTTTCAAAAACTTTTTCCAATTTTTTTTTACCACCAGACCAGAGTAATTCTTTCTCCAAACTAATTATTTTATCTAATAACTTCTTAAATTGCACATCTGTAACTGAGTAATGAATCCGACTGACAAAAGCCATAGTTTTGGTTACACTGCACTACGCGTATATTAAAATCGCATGTGACTTCTATTGCTCGTTCATTTAAAGGTTCAGCTATTGATTGAATGGAAATCCTGCGATCACCGTTAACGGAAGCCTCTGCCAATTTCATTTCACGTTCATCATTGGTTAACCGGCTATGCAGCTTATGGTTTTGAATGCTTTGCCCAACTCTTTACACAAGGCGCTCAGGGTTTTTGTTTGAATCTACTTTAACCGTCTTATGATCGGTTCGACTATATCTTTGTGGACGATGGGTTTTGCTTTCTTTCTTTGGCTTGGTCGATTTAACCACATCACAAAAATTTATGTTTTGCAATAACACTGTTATGTCTTGATTTCTTATTTCTAAGTAACTTGATTATTAATATTTCAATTAAGGTTCTATGTTCTGATTTAAATTGTATCACTGTATACTGTTAATTATATAATGTCATTATATTCGGGTTTTTTTTTTGTTGCACTGGTTTGTCTGATGATTGTGTTATATATACTGTTAGTTTTGCTATATTAAATTTTGGATTCTACTTTTTTTAATTTTGATTTCCCCTTCCGTTAAGAAATTGTAGATTTCAATGTAATCATCTGTCTTTTCTTCCTCTAGTATCCTTCGGAGACCCTTTTCTTCTATTATTTTATGTTTATTCCTTATTTCCTCGTATTGTATAGATGGCTCTAAATTTGAAAAAAATCATGTTGCAAACATTAAAAGTTTTTAGTAGTGTAAAAATAAATTCTATCTCTTCGACTTCTGTCAAATTGTTCGCGATCATTTGTCAAACAATTATTATTAATGAAAATGATTCGATTGAGGCTTAAAGTTTAGCACGGGCACAGAATATACTATATTCTTTGGCACGGGTATCAAATATTTTTGATCTAATATCGAGCCCAGATCGAGTAACAAATATTGTCTCCAGTGATTACGTGATCAGAATCTACCACACCGACAGTCCATCGTGGTTCAATTCAGCCGAGGCAACCCATAATTATTTGAATTCGTCATCAAGCTATATCAGAATGAAATTAATTCGGCATATTTGCCCCTTGCAGTGAACAGTGTCGCGTTCGAGGAGTCTGGCATGGGAGCCCCAAAAGTTGCGTCTCGAAGTATTCCAGTGACAAGACAAATTATACTCATTTCAACCAACAAATAAAAGACCGAAAAAACACTATTGGATTTGTCGATGATGTAAAGCGAATTAATGTAGCGATTTCAGGTACTTGTGCATTACTTGTAATCTTCGATAATTCCTACTTATTGTGCATCGACCAAAACTGTCGGTAGTTATTGTGTTCTGTATATATTCGGTGGTAATAGCACTTCATCTCTTTCTTACAATTTTGGTTTCGATGGTCGGGTTCTGCGCAGTTATTGCACCTTTCCTTCCCTCTGCAGTATTTCGCCATGTTGCTATAGAAGTGTCATTTTTTGCACATAAGGGAATTTTCTCTAAAATTAATTTTGATCGTCTGCGTTGGAGCGGCTGTTTGCTCCTGATTGTTCCATCTCATTATTCTCTCCAGCTTTATCACTTTTGTGTTAGCTTTTATATTATTTTTCATTCTACCCAATTGTTTCTACTCTAGCATATAGTTTGGGATATATTGCATTGTACAAGTGAATTCTTCTTTGATTTGCACTGTTAAGAATTCTGTTCGCAGTTTCCATCTCGCGTGTTTGGATTTTCACTCTGTTTTTTCCCAATTGTCGAACGTAAATTATGGCTCCAAAATTCAACGAGTTTAGCCTTTCCGCGATTTCCAAGGCCTCTATACCTTTTTTCTCGATTATTATTGTGTAGGGACCTTTGTTTCCTGGCGCATAGTGGTCGTTTTTAAATTTATCTGGATCTTCCTTTTTATTATTCGTTTTATTCGTTCTTTTTATTTATTTCCGGTCTCGGTGGGTTAATGCTTCGTTTCCGGTTCATCTCGATGGTATTTGTGGTTTGCGAATATTCTTTTGCTTTCAAATCCGCTAAAGTTTACCTCACCGTCAGACATCACAACATCACGTGGGCTTTTCTCACTATTACCTGTATCTTCCATCATATTTGTTGTGTTATTATCCTTTGTATCAATTTTTAATTTTATTTGGTTTTTCACCTTTACGTCACACATTTCGATTTTATAATTTTACTTTTGCCATCATATTTTTCTATGTTGAATTGTCCTCCACTTCGCGGTAAAACTTTATTACACCCTTTTTGATATATCACCGAGAGTTCTTTCCTCGCAGCTTATGATTATATAATTTAATAATTTAGGTTAAACTTATTAAAATTTTGATTATTCACACTAAAATGACACAGAAATTTACTTATACACGACTATCGCGTCTAACAACACTTTTTGCATTATTAAGTTCTTTAATATTCCACCGCTGTCAAATCAGTGCGTACGAGCAGTCTGTGACCCCAAAACATAGCTCGCGTCGCTGAAAAAAACATAGCGTAAGTGTGCAATGGGTTAAGTGACTCTCCTTAATTCTGAGCTCTATTAAGCATTTAGAAGTAATTTAGAGAGAATAAATTGAAAAAAGGACATTTTTATTTAGAAATTTTTATTATTTAGAATTAATTGTGATTGAAATTCCTTAATTGAAAACGTGTCACATCCAAGTATATTTTTTCGTTCAGATGTGAGCGAGAGCTATTTTTAGAAGATTTCTAATATTGGACTGGCGAGCACTTTTTATATGGCTCATTCTTTTTATCGTTTCACTTTATTTTTCGTTTGTGCATCTCTTGGCCTTGGTAAAGGCCTCATATGTTGATGAAACGGTTGTATTCTCAATTCGTATGTGTTCTCTTAGCTATGTCTATTACGTCTCAACGTTATTATTATTCGGGTGACTTATACGTGACTTTAATACGAATATAATTAATTAATGATTAATTTTTTTTTATTTTTAGCAGAATACTCGATTCACTTGCCAATATAAATAAAAAATTAGATGAGAATACCAAAAAGATATCAGCACTCCAGCTAAAAATGGACCGCATGGCATTTGAACCAAAACGTGATGAGCAACGATGGAATCTAAATCATAGGACAATTGTTTACATTATTCTCGGATTAATAATTCATGTAGTTGCCACTTGGATATTAACCCGGAAATGATTTTAAAAAATTATTTTTTATAGAGCTTTAAGGTGTTTACGCGTGCGCGTTCAATTATTTAGTACACACATACATTACCAATTTATTTTAATTCCATTTATTTTCTTAGATATTTTGTAAACTCTTTTTATGGATTTTGGTGTGGACGTTTCGATACTTGTATAGAATTTAGTTTGTAAGCGACTCGTGCAGTTTTATAAGACGCGTTTTGATATGAAATTTATAAATGTGAAATTTTTTAGTAATTGACGTAAAGAACCGATTTTATTTGTAAGGAGACAGCTATTTTCCGATTCTATTGAAAATCCTAGTCTCCCAGTCCCCTAATTTGTAAACGGAAATTTAAAACTTTATTAAAGTAAAACGTTTTAAATAAAATACCAAATATGTTGCATTATGATTATTATCACGCAATTATTATAATATTATTATATTAAACCCAAAATTGTAAATGGATACAACGATATAAATTTTAAAAATTATTAATACGGAATTGGACTGGATTTTGTGGTTAATTTGTGTCTTAATTAAAAAAAATTGATAAACTATATAAGTTATAAATTAAACAAAAACAGTAATATAATAATTATTAGTGAAATTTGAATTCTATATGAAAATATAAATATTATTAATAATTTTAAATATTTATGCTTATATGCAAATAAGAAGATTGGTCCTTGTAATACACATAATTGGAATTAATTTAGTATAAACACGGTATAAATTGTATGTGCTAAATTGATTCCGAAATAGCTGCTTCTCAGGCCCATATTGAGTTTTTCCAGGTTTACCTTATATACCACATACACAACATATTATACTTATACAACATATTATTGTTTTTCTAGTCTTTGAAGAAAGTTGAAAATTAATTAAATTAATAATATAAAGGATTTTTTTTTAAATTATGATAGCTGTTTGTTTTAATTTTAAATTGGAACTTCGTGTAGCGACGTCGTGTGGTGTACTACTACGCTTTTAAAAAAATGTGAACAAGCAAATCGGCCAACCTACAACATCCAGGCTATTTTAAGAAATGGATAAGTTATTTTATTTCAAGGAAATATGGTAAGTTGGACTATTTTAAAATAAAATATTTGCTTTTATTGAATAGATAAATTTATTTATCTATTTAATAAAAGGCGTCAGCCTGAATGATTCGTTTATCCCATTCATCATTGCTGATAATGAGGACGAAGCGTTTGACGTCTCATCGAATTCGAATAAATAGCAATTATTTTTCCTGGTTTGAACCACTGCTGATTTTTGACGATAGCCAGATATGTTCCGAAATTAAAAGATGTTTGTTCCAACAATGTCTAGGTAATTTATTTATTGCGAACATATATTATATTTTAGGCAACTAGACTGATTTATAACAATTGATACAACAATTGACGTTAATTGATAATTAACATGAACAAGAAATAAAAATTATATCTATTGCAACATATAGGTAAATGTACAGGGTGGGCCAAAAGTCACCAAGGGGTTTAAAAATTTAATAACTTTTTCGTTTATATATTTTTTTTTTTTAGATTATAAAATATACAAAACTAGCTGAGCCCGGTCCGCCTTGCGGACCGACCTACCTTGTGGCCCTAAGTAAACCTTTTCTTTTGTATTGTCTCTCGATTTAAATAGATGTCACATCATTAGTTATTGAAAATTCATTTTTCGTATATCTGTACAATAAGTACATTGTATTAGAGTGTAAACATTATAACGGGAAATTGATTTGGCACTATTGTTAATGAACTATTGGAATGCAAACTGCTGTTAAATAATGACAATGGATAGATAAATGTAGATGATTCGTATTATATGCCGCACAGTGATACCTGATGGAAGAATATTATTAAAAAATGTAATAAATATTTTATGTGAAATGAAATTCGTATAAATTTATTGTAACGTTCTTTATTTGAAAATTTGTTTGGTAATTAAATTAGGTAGTCAAATGTTAATTGATAAAAATTATAGTATATATAGCGAACCCCGATGCACTTCGTTGCAACCTACCAAAAAAAGAAATGAAATATTCTTGATTTTTTTTTATGAAATGAATGAAGTATTTTCAGAAGTAATTTCAAAATTATTAATGTCAATCCAAAACATTTGGATATACAATATTTTTCGTTTACCCATTTGAAGCGAGCACAAACAAACAATTTGGAGTTCCAACTCTTGAGCACGCCACGTATAGCTGTCCATGTGAAAAGCACGGCTCCTCCAAATTTAATCCGCATATTTGAAGCGTTTGTCCTTGCGCCTTATTGATGGACATGGCAAATGATAGACGCACTGGGAATTGCAAATGCTTAAATTCAAATGGCATGCCTGTTGGATACAGTGGAATACGTGGTATGAGCACAATTTCACCTTTCGCTGTTCCGGTCAATATTGTGGCTTCAATTAAATTCGGCATCAATTTTTTTAATGCCAATCTTGTGCCATTGCACAGTTTTAGTGCATTTAAATTCCACAGTAAAATAATTGATGAGCCAACATTTAAATTCAAACAATGCGGTGGCATACCAGGCAAGTGGTTCCAATGAGTTCAAAAATTCAATTGGATAATTTACTGCATCATCTGCATTCATTGCGCTATCAATAGATTTATTTGATGTCACTACACCTGGTAATTTTTCTTGAATCTGTTAATTGATTGCATTGACGTGTACATTTTTTGGTGCCAGTATTGCGCATTCTCTCAACCAATTGTGATTCCTGTAATTTTGAACAATATTTGGGAACACACTTTCAATCAACTTTTCTGTTGATTGGAGAATGGTACATAAATTGTTCGGCAATGTAATCAATCCATTTGTATTATCGACTCCAACTTTGCCATTTCCAATATCTAACAATTGCTTCGAGAACCGATCTGCAGATTGGTCGTTGTGCAATTGAACGCGCATATTTATGTTTAAAGTCAATTTTTGCACAAGTCGCCACAGAAGAGAAAACTTTAAGCATGCATTGATCTCATCCGCCGGTGTTGATCGTGCAACTACAAGCAATATTTGACGAACATCGCCTGACAATAATATCAATGCACCACCAAAAATTTCTTGATTCTGGCGTAGATCTTGCATGGTACGGTGTAATGCTTCAAGCGATTTTTTATGCGTCATTGTACATTCATTCAAAAGAATAATTGCTGCTTGTTGCAAACGTTTGCCATCGCAGAATTTCTTGAAATATTGCACGTGGGATGTTCAATCACCTGTTAATTTGAGAATAATTATATTTTACAATAATATCGATTAAATTTTAAAGTGATCAATCAATAAATATAAGCACACCTGCACATTCAACGGCAATTTTAATGCAGAGTGCGCTGTTCGTCCATCATCCAATAGAGTAGCAGCGATTCCTGACGAAGCAAGTGCCAATGCAATTTTTCGTTGTGATCGAATGGCTGCCAAAATCAGTGATATCAAAAATGTTTTTCCCGTACCACCAGGCGCATCCAAAAAATATAATCCACCGATTTCATTTTGTACAGCTTGCATGGTATCATAGACATGTTTTTGATGGTCATAATTTGGGAACAATCAAATTCACAAATGTTTGCAATTCATTGGGATCATACTGTTGTTCACGTTGCAATTCTCGATCAAATAAATCATTACATTGGACGAAAGGGTGGTGACAAACCTAATTGCCTTAATGCTTTATTTGCAATTGTTAGGCACATATCTTCAATCGCTATTAATGCCTGATTATACATTTCCAATGAAATCAGCGTGATGACACATTCCAATCAAATAGTCTTCTGCCATAAATCTTTGTATTTATTCCACAATTCAAGTCGATTTGATGGAAAACATGTTGATATGATTATGGCATATAACATACGTATTTGATGTGAAGAAGAAGCAATCGATGCATCATGAAGCGTTAAATCCCAATGCGCATCATTTTCAAGTAAACCTAATTGATGACATGCTTCACGATATACGTCATACATAAATGACAATTTACTCTTCGCAAATGTTGAAATGAACGTGGTACAACAACATTTACTAACAACAACATTTACTAACAACAACCGCAAATAATGACATTCTGCATTGTTTGGATGAACTGTGTATAATCTTCCCATGGTATCTGCAAAAAAAAACACCCGGATGGCCATCAACAGGTGATCCTTGTTTACGTCGTTGCCATTTCTTTGCAGTCCCAGTGAAATATAGCGTTACATCTGAATACAGCAACGTTCTGGCGAATTCATCGCTTTCACACAATTGAAAGAATGCAGTTAATGTTGTTGCTGGTGGCTGTGCTGCTATCTGCTGTACATTTGCATCGGTAAAATACACACGCTGGCCATTTTCAAGATGAACAGTCAAACGAACAACAGCAAGATATCGCTCATGAATTGGGAATGAATAAATTCTCCAAAGAGCTTCATTAGTGCTAATGTAGCGCCCCATTTGATATTGGGCGATTTCATCATTGCTATTGTCACCAGCTACTCCAAAAACAGCTATATCACTGCCTTTATTCACATATTTACAAATGTATTTAATCGACTTCACAGAATTACAGTACTCAACATTTATGTGAGCCTGAAATACTTTTGACAATAGTGGAGAATAAGGCACAATCCAACGATTATCAACTTCAATGTCTTGATTGACAGTTGGCGGACTGCCGACATATGTCGATGGTAATATTGTTAAACGTCCGATATCATTAACGTTACCATCATTCACTATTGCATCTCGCAAGTGTATGTATTCTTGCGATCGCAAGAATAACATCTTTCAAAATTTGTGGCTGTAACGTTTGAATTTGTGCAACAATGTAGGCCTTGAGTACAAGGATTGTCTCGAGCTTGTTCACATATACTCGCTCCTTCAAATAACCCTAAATAAAATAGTCGGGTGCTGACAAATCTGGCGAATGCGCTGGCCAATTAATTTCTGAATTTCTGGAAATTATACGCTCTACAAAAGTTTGCCTTAAAAGTGCCACTGTGTCCAAGTTTTAATTCTTGCACCAATTGCATCTTATATGGGAATAACAGTAAATCATTTTTTAAAATGCGCCGTAGTGACGTAGGAGACATTCCTAGCTGAGCATAACGCCTTCTGGTAGATGTTTCTGGTGTTTCGTTAACACTTTGCTCTACACGTACAATATTTTCCACAGTGCGAATTAAACGTGGTTTACCGGTTCGAGGCAAATCTCTTACGGTGCCATGTTGGTGGTGACGATCAACTAAGCAATCGCTGATTTAAATAATAAAATTCTGTTTGTATTCTGGTTCTTTATTCAGTTGTGAATCTCTCCATTATTTATTCTCCAGGTGTTATTTATATAAACTGGAAAGAAAAATATAAAAACGAAAAAGTTATTAAATTTTAAAACCCCATGGTGACTTTTGGCCCACCCTGTATCTTAATTTATTTCTTTATAATATAGAACGAATTATTGCAAGCCTAAAAATAATTCTTGTAAGGTCAAGAAAACTTGAAAAAATCCTAAACTGAAAACTAAACTATTTTTTGTTATTTACATTGGCTTCTAAGAATGAAAATTTTACAAAAAGGTGGTTACCCAACTAACCATTCAGGTGCTATTCAATTTTAATTAATTTATAAAATAAATTTCGATACAAGGTGTGAAGATGCCACAATACTCTCCTCCCAAAGAGATTGAAGATCTATATCGAAAATTTAAGAATCTGGTAGGAGTTCTGGATACACGACCCGATCTTGCAGTTGTTCTAGTATTTGAAAGATCAAAACGAACCTTTTTGCAAACTTTCGGTTCCTCGATAGGTAATTTAGGTCCGTCAGCTAAAATAATGAGTTCTGGTTCGTGAGTTGGTAAAAGTAATCAAGTTTGGATAGTTGATAAGCCCGTAATTTCTGATTGATTGTCAGAGTAACCCGGTTTGAGTCGGTCGATGGATATTTTTTGCGTGTCGTCCGTTCAGATCCAAAGTGTAAAATTTGTCTGTCGAATTTCGTAAGTGTCGGCTTAAGTTCATAATAAACTCTGCTTGTAAAATTTGGTCGTTCGTAGTATCTAAAAATGTTCCAGGAACTCGAGTTGTACATCCGTAAACCAGTTCAGCTTGAGTAACGTTTAGTTCGTAACTGTAAGTCGTTCGTAGTCCAAGTAAGATTGCATAGGAAGAACACTAGTCCAATCAGATCGGTGGTAGCACATAATGGCAGATTTGACGACTCGATGCCATCTCTCGATCATGCCATTACATTTTGGATTGTATAACTAGTTGTTCTTCTAGCCAGTTCGTGAAAAAGTTGTGATTCGAATGTCATGCCTTGGTCCGTGACAATGAACTCTAGAATACCAAAGCTAGCTACCCAATGCGAGTAAACAGCAAAAGCGACGGTTACCTATCAATCAATGTAACGCAATACCGCTGATTATCAGAAACTGGTAAAGGACCAATAATGAGGTGAATAGTCGAAAAGCGTTGAGAAGTTAATTTATAGTTACCAAGTGGAGATTTTGTATGTCGAGAGATTTTAGCCTTTTGGCAAGCTACACAACTTTGAGCCATTTTCTGAACGTCTTTTTTAATCGATGACCAGATGACATTCTAAGGCAAAAGTTTGATGGAAGCTTTGACGCCAGGATGAGAAATATTATTAAAAGCCTGGAAAACTTGTTTTCTGAAATTTAGGGGAATGAATGGCCTAGGTTTTTTTGAATTGAAAAAAACGGGAAATTCCTCAAATTTAGGAACAGAGTTACTCCTTAAAATTTCTTGAAGTTCCTCGTCATCCGTCTGAGCAACTGCGATGATAGCATAATCAATACTTTCGGGAATAGAAATTTGATTAAATCTTGAAATAGACTCTGCGGCAACGTTATCCAGACGAGAGATGTGCTGAATATCGGTCGTGAATTAACCAATGAAATATAAGTGTCGAAATTGACGAGGAGATGCTTTTCCGGTTTCTGATTAAAAGCGTAGACAAGTGGCTTATGATCGGTATAAAGCGTGAATAAACAAGCTTCGAGAAGATATATCGAAAATGTTTAATTTCCGAATAAGCCGCGAGAAGTTCACGATCATAGACACTGTATCTTTTTGCGTATCACTGAGACGTACTGAAAAGAAATCGAGTGATTGCTCAGTGTTTGATACAAACTGCTGAACAACTGCTCTGATCGACGTATCGGAAGCGTCAACCATGATGGCCAGAGGTGCTGATGATGATGAATGAATAAGTAAAGTAGCGTCCGTAAGTTTATTTTATAGCTGATAAAGCTGCTTATTATCGACCAAATGGCACAGTGGTTAAAGCTTTGGCATTTGGATCGGGAGGTACCGGGTACGAATCCCGATAGGGGCAGGATGCAAAAGTGAAATTTCATAACAGATTACGATCTGGGATGAAATGTAACACATCTATGACCCCCTGTCGGAGTGCAAAACTCATGGGCCGACCCATGTTCCATGTCAGTATAGGCTGGCATGGAATGTGCAGATGGTCTTAAAATCGGTCCTATAGCCGTACGTCCTCGAATTGGCTGACTGGCGTAAAGTAAGGACGGAAATAAGCAAACCCCGAAAGAGCAGGGAGAGCGCTGAACAGGCCCCAGAACAGATTACAGGGATAAAAGCAAAAAAAAAAAAGTTGCTTATTCTGGATCCTGATAGGGACTTCTTATGCGGAATAATTTACCAACTATATTTTATATGTTTTATAATAATTCCATACACACTTCCACAAATTTGACACCATTTGAACGTTACAAAGGAGATGCCTTATATTTAGAGTATTAACCTTGCAATCTCTTCCTGGTCGAAGCACTGCCAACTCTTTCGAACGTCGCTTTTCACGTCCTACGCCTTACGCAATAGCCAAACCGAGGAAGTACGAGTATTGGCCCGATTTACGTAGAACTATCTGCGCATTTCACAGCTCCATGCTAGCATATAGTACTGACATGGAAGATGGGTCGGTCCATGAGTTCTGCACTGACTATTCTATAATTTATTGAGCTTAAAGAAAATTTGAATTCTAAAATTTAGAAGAAACGAAATTTAGAAAATTGTGTTTCGTTTGATGTTTTCGTCACAATACTAGGAAACACCACAATACTTAGGATGCGCCACAAATCTTGTAAATATTCGCATTAAATATTCTTTATTAAAAGTATATCCCTTTTCTGGTCAGGCAAATTTTTGTTTTAGTTAAATTTAAGTTCACCGTACACAAGTGTGTACGTACAAAATGACAGGTTATAATGTCTTCCGGATTTTAAAGGATCTTAGTTAAATCGGAATTCTTTTTGAAAAAAGCTATATTATTTGATAACATATAAATTATATAACATATTAATCATTTATTTTTGATAACATATTAACTATTTTATTTAATGGTACGTTCCCCTAAAATATACACAGAAATAATTTTTTCACATGATGTTTTTTCATACACGCACAATTGTGATCGCGGGCCGAAAAGGGGTTTTCTTCTGTGTTTAAGTTTTCTAATCCCAAAAATTTCAAAAAATCGGTGAAATCTTAAGTCTGAAGTTGCAAGGAAAATCGTCTCCAATTCATTGAATAAAAAGAGCACATTAGAATAAAAAGTGGTATGAAATGCTCATTGGGGTTTTATGAACAGAAAAATTCCGTCTCGTTTAACCCTTTCCTGACCCGCATACACAATTGTGTATGTAAACGACAACCGAATATGTCAAACATAGAATTAGGTGACAATTGAAGACCAGCATACACAATTGTGTAAACCATTTAATTTTGTTTTCGTCCGAAAAATAACAGTAACTATAATAATGATAAAATAATTAATATGTTATCAAAAACTAAGTATTAATATGTTATATAATTAATTTGCTATCTAATTATTATGCTTTTTTCAAAAAGAATTCCGATTTAATTAAGATCCGTTAAAATACGGAAGACATTACAACGTGTGATTATTTACATACACATTTGTGTATGGCGAACTTAACTTGAACCAAAAAATTTTTTTTTTGAACTCGAAAGGGTTAAAATGAACGTTCGTGAAAAAAAAAAAAACACCATAGACTCAAACCTGACGCATTATTTTTTCTTTTGACTTTAAGTCCGCAATTCAGCATACGATAAACTTCAAGATGTGGGCTTGCAACCAAATCCAATACGTCGATTTCGTATTCATTTGTTACAACAAGAAAAAGAGCAAATAATAATACACAATCGGCAAGGAAGGCAACACAAAAATTAAACAAATTCTTATTTAATTTATATTTTTTAATTAAATTGTAAGTATACTCGATTTATTTAAATAAGTATCAATGGTTTACCGATAATGAAATAAATAATTTATGTATAATTAACCGGATATTTTGGTTAATAAGAGTCAGGTGCTTTTCATAGTAATTCTATTTATTCATCACCCATCTGTGCCCGCCGTCACAAAGTACAAATCGTGTTGGGGGGGATTAACAATTGCGTTGGGAGGATAATATGTATTCGTAGATATTTATTTTATTATGTTCTTTCAGGATTATCCAGAAACAGACAAAACTATGGATCAAGTGATACAACAATCATTAGTATCGGCTGCTGTGCAGTTAGAGCAGCAGCTCGACTCGGAACTCAATCGTTTGGACGCAATGGACAGTGATGATTTGCAAGTACTGCGGGAACAGCGGCTTAAGGAATTACAAAAAGTGCAACAACAAAAACGAGAGTGGTTGGCTCAGGGGCACGGAGAATTTACAGAACTACCTGATGAGAAAAAATTCTTTGAGGTTTCAGGGAAATCGTCGAACATCGTGTGCCATTTCTATTTGGATGGCAAAGAGCGATGCCGGATTGTAGACATGCATATGAAAAACTTATGTAAGAAACATGTTGAGGCACGGTTCTTTAAAGTGAATGCAGAGAAATGTCCTTTTCTTGTGGAGCGATTAAAAATCAAGGTTATTCCAACCATAGCCCTTATAAAAGACGGTAAAGTCAAGGATTATATTGTTGGTTTCACAGATTTGGGTAACCGAGATGATTTTTCCACTGAAATGATGGAATGGCGGATAGCCCAATCGGGTGCAATCGAATACAACGTAAGTTAATTTATTATTTTGTATAATGAATTTAGGAGAATTAAGCATGAATGTTATTTTAGGGGGACCTTCTTACACCTCCAGATGATTCAAAAAAGAAAAAATTCTTGACCCAAAAGAACAAAACCATTCGAGGTGGATACGATTCGGATGATTCTGATATTGATTTCGATAATTAAATGTTCCGTGCACCCCATTTTTCTTTAGTACACTAATCATTTTGTTTTAATTTTATTTAATTTATAAAAATTTTAAACAACACTCATGAGCTTACTCTATAACATTTTTTTTTTATATTTTTTACTCTTGTTGCGAAACCTGTGCCCCTCCGTTCTAATACGCTAGTTTTTTTTATTGAAAATACGGCTACTTAGCTGTTTTCCACAGTGCTTGGGTGGTAATGGTAACTCGAGCATTGACAATAATTAAATGTCTTAGAGAATATTTTTAGAATTAAATAGGGATTACTACGTAAATATTTAGAGATAACGATAAGTTTTATTTTGAAGACAAGAAAATGGAGCCCCAGTTACAAGTGGGTCGGAAATTTTTGTGTTGTATGAGGATGAAACTGTTATTTTATATTAAAATATAAATGATTAATTTTTAAGTTAAGTTTTTTTTATAAATTATAAAATATATATTAAAAAATATAGGTATAATTATCGATAAACTATTATTTTATTATTTTTTTTACTCTTTTTAAAATAAAAATAATTTAAATAGAAAATGAAGCATTTTATATTAATATGGAATGATTGCGCTTCTGGCACTCACTCACGCTTCTACGAAAAAATCGTAACGTAAAACTGCCGACTGTGACAAATTTTACACAAAACAAATTTTCATGAGTATCATCCATGAGTGAGCTCCGCAGTTAACTTCACTACTAAATTAAATCTTTATGGAATTTTGGCCAAATAAATTATATATCCTATTGTTTAGGTTATATTGGAACATATTTGGAATTAATTATAGTTTCTAAGTATTTTCACTAGATGTCGGGCTTAAAAGCCGGCATTTTCGCCTAAATGTGCACAGTACCAATATTTAAATGCCAACGTGTTCTCTGTTAGTTTCACGATTGACAAATTGCCACAAACGTTTTATTACTGTTATTTACATAATTTTACACTTGAGTTAAGGTTATTTCGACTCGTACGAGAGTACCTACCGAATATCCATCTGGTTGATAATTCATTGAAACGCCATCTTAGGGCAGAATACTACATATTTCCTTGAATGAGCTCCCTGAATGACTTTCGTTACCGGCAATATAAAGCCGTTTTATTGGAAATTAAAAGATTGTAGGCTGGATTGTGTAGCATTACAACTTTCGACTTACGACAAATGACGACCTAATGCGTTTTTTACTTAAAGTTGTTTGGGTTGGCGTAATCTCGATCTGACTCGGCAATCGACTCTGATTGCAAAACTAATTGGTCACGTTCGGTCTTGTCCGTAATTGTTTCGAATCAATATCTAATTTCAATAGTGCCTTTTCATATTAAGCTGTTCTTTTTCGTTCTTCTTCTGTTCGTTCTAAACTTTCATTTAGGTACTTCTAATTTTGCTTTAATTTTATCGAAATTCTACATCGTGATTGTTCTAACTCCAATCTTCTTTCGATCGTCGATTTCTCTCGTTAGTGCTTCTTCTTCCTTGAGTCGTCGCAATTCCCCCTGGGATTTTTCATAGCGTTCGCCCATTTTTGTAATTCTAAATTATAACAAGAGGCTTTTCTTTAGGGTTCTTCTTGAGCAATAAATACTGCATTTATTTTGATCCATTCTCCTGCAGTCCAGGTTTGATGGAATAATTTAACCGCAGATTTCAAAATACGAAATTTCCAATAACCACGCTTCTCACATATAACCAACCGTTAATTTCTCACTCAATATATTATTTTCATACCATATGCGCGATTTGCAACAAAGTAGCTGACATCTGGTGAACAAAATGTGAATCATAGTTTGCTATGAAGCAAGGGGGATTAAAACTATCATAACATAGGATTTGAAAATGTTCGTCCCCCTTGTAGACGTAGAAACCAACGCCATCTACAACCGATGAAAATCGCCAATAATCACTTTGAGCCGGAATTTCACCAATAAAATACATTTTTTCAATTTTTTTGCAAAAATCCCTGATGGCTAGCCTTACCGATTTTGAACGGATAAAATTTATTGTCACGGATTCCGTATGTATCGGTTATTTCGGATTACTGATGTAATTTTAAGCAGATCTGCGTTTAAATTGTTACAATATGTCGCCTCATTCGCCTGTGATCTAGGTTCGATCACATAACATAAACGCAGATTTCAAAATACGAAATTTTGCGCAACCGTGCATTCACTCTATTCACTGCATCTCACTCACTTTTTACACTCATTTTGAGCCGGAATTTCACCAGTGAAATATTTTCAATTTTTTTGCAAAAATCCCTGATGAGCCTTACCGATTTTGAACGGATAAAATTTATTGTCACGGATTCCGTATGTATCGGTTATTTCGGATTACTGATGTAATTTTAAGCAGATCTGCGTTTAAATTGTTACAATATGTCGCCTCATTCGCCTGTGATCTAGGTTCGATCACATAACATAAACGCAGATTTCAAAATACGAATTTTTGCGCAACCGTGCATTCCATCTGCCGCCAACCGTTAATTTCTTACATAATATGCTCATAACATTACCTACACTCATTTTGAGCCGGAATTTCACCAGTAAAATATTTTCAATTTTTTTGCAAAAATCCCTGATGGTTAGCCTTACCGATTTTGAACGGATAAAATTTATTGTCACGGATTCCGTATGTATCGGTTATTTCGGATTACTGATGTAATTTTAAGCAGATCTGCGTTTAAATTGTTACAATATGTCGCCTCATTCGCCTGTGATCTAGGTTCGATCACATAACATAAACGCAGATTTCAAAATACGAATTTTTGCGCAACCGTGCATTCCATATGCCGCCAACCGGTAATTTCTTACATAATATGCTCATAGCATTACCTATACTCATTTTGAGCCGGAATTTCACCAGTAAAATATTTTCAATTTTTTTGCAAAAATCCCTGATGGTTAGCCTTACCGATTTTGAGCGGATAAAATTTATTGTCGCGGATTCCGTATGTATCGGTTATTTCGGATTACTGATGTAATTTTAAGCAGATCTGCGTTTAAATTGTTACAATATGTCGCCTCATTCGCCTGTGATCTAGGTTCGATCACATAACATAAACGCAGATTTCAAAATACGAATTTTTGCGCAACCGTGCATTCCATCTGCCGCCAACCGTTAATTTCTTACATAATATGCTCATAACATTACCTACACTCATTTTGAGCCGGAATTTCACCAGTAAAATATTTTCAATTTTTTTGCAAAAATCCCTGATGGTTAGCCTTACCGATTTTGAACGGATAAAATTTATTGTCACGGATTCCGTATGTATCGGTTATTTCGGATTACTGATGTAATTTTAAGCAGATCTGCGTTTAAATTGTTACAATATGTCGCCTCATTCGCCTGTGATCTAGGTTCGATCACATAACATAAACGCAGATTTCAAAATACGAATTTTTGCGCAACCGTGCATTCCATATGCCGCCAACCGGTAATTTCTTACATAATATGCTCATAACATTACCTACACTCATTTTGAGCCGGAATTTCACCAGTAAAATATTTTCAATTTTTTTGCAAAAATCCCTGATGGTTAGCCTTACCGATTTTGAACGGATAAAATTTATTGTCACGGATTCCGTATGTATCGGTTATTTCGGATTACTGATGTAATTTTAAGCAGATCTGCGTTTAAATTGTTACAATATGTCGCCTCATTCGCCTGTGATCTAGGTTCGATCACATAACATAAACGCAGATTTCAAAATACGAATTTTTGCGCAACCGTGCATTCCATCTGCCGCCAACCGTTAATTTCTTACATAATATGCTCATAACATTACCTACACTCATTTTGAGCCGGAATTTCACCAGTAAAATATTTTCAATTTTTTTGCAAAAATCCCTGATGGTTAGCCTTACCGATTTTGAACGGATAAAATTTATTGTCACGGATTCCGTATGTATCGGTTATTTCGGATTACTGATGTAATTTTAAGCAGATCTGCGTTTAAATTGTTACAATATGTCGCCTCATTCGCCTGTGATCTAGGTTCGATCACATAACATAAACGCAGATTTCAAAATACGAATTTTTGCGCAACCGTGCATTCCATATGCCGCCAACCGGTAATTTCTTACATAATATGCTCATAACATTACCTACACTCATTTTGAGCCGGAATTTCACCAGTAAAATATTTTCAATTTTTTTGCAAAAATCCCTGATGGTTAGCCTTACCGATTTTGAGCGGATAAAATTTATTGTCGCGGATTCCGTATGTATCGGTTATTTCGGATTACTGATGTAATTTTAAGCAGATCTGCGTTTAAATTGTTACAATATGTCGCCTCATTCGCCTGTGATCTAGGTTCGATCACATAACATAAACGCAGATTTCAAAATACGAATTTTTGCGCAACCGTGCATTCCATATGCCGCCAACCGGTAATTGCTTACATAATATGCTCATAACATTACCTACACTCATTTTGAGCCGGAATTTCACCAGTAAAATATTTTCAATTTTTTTGCAAAAATCCCTGATGGTTAGCCTTACCGATTTTGAGCGGATAAAATTTATTGTCGCGGATTCCGTATGTATCGGTTATTTCGGATTACTGATGTAATTTTAAGCAGATCTGCGTTTAAATTGTTACAATATGTCGCCTCATTCGCCTGTGATCTAGGTTCGATCACATAACATAAACGCAGATTTCAAAATACGAATTTTTGCGCAACCGTGCATTCCATCTGCCGCCAACCGTTAATTTCTTACATAATATGCTCATAACATTACCTACACTCATTTTGAGCCGGAATTTCACCAGTAAAATATTTTCAATTTTTTTGCAAAAATCCCTGATGGTTAGCCTTACCGATTTTGAGCGGATAAAATTTATTGTCGCGGATTCCGTATGTATCGGTTATTTCGGATTACTGATGTAATTTTAAGCAGATCTGCGTTTAAATTGTTACAATATGTCGCCTCATTCGCCTGTGATCTAGGTTCGATCACATAACATAAACGCAGATTTCAAAATACGAATTTTTGCGCAACCGTGCATTCCATATGCCGCCAACCGGTAATTTCTTACATAATATGCTCATAACATTACCTACACTCATTTTGAGCCGGAATTTCACCAGTAAAATATTTTCAATTTTTTTGCAAAAATCCCTGATGGCTGGCCTTACCGATTTTGAACGGATAAAATTTATTGTCACGGATTCCGTATGTATCGGTTATTTCGGATTACTGATGTAATTTTAAGCAGATCTGCGTTTAAATTGTTACAATATGTCGCCTCATTCGCCTGTGATCTAGGTTCGATCACATAACATAAACGCAGATTTCAAAATACGAATTTTTGCGCAACCGTGCATTCCATATGCCGCCAACCGGTAATTTCTTACATAATATGCTCATAACATTACCTACACTCATTTTGAGCCGGAATTTCACCAGTGAAATATTTTCAATTTTTTTGCAAAAATCCCTGATGGTTGTTAGCCTTACCGATTTTGAACGGATAAAATTTATTGTCACGGATTCCGTATGTATCGGTTATTTCGGATTACTGATGTAATTTTAAGCAGATCTGCGTTTAAATTGTTACAATATGTCGCCTCATTCGCCTGTGATCTAGGTTCGATCACATAACATAAACGCAGATTTCAAAATACGAAATTTTGCGCAACCGTGCATTCCATATGCCGCCAACCGGTAATTTCTTACATAATATGCTCATAGCATTACCTATACTCATTTTGAGCCGGAATTTCACCAGTAAAATATTTTCAATTTTTTTGCAAAAATCCCTGATGGTTAGCCTTACCGATTTTGAACGGATAAAATTTATTGTCACGGATTCCGTATGTATCGGTTATTTCGGATTACTGATGTAATTTTAAGCAGATCTGCGTTTAAATTGTTACAATATGTCGCCTCATTCGCCTGTGATCTAGGTTCGATCACATAACATAAACGCAGATTTCAAAATACGAAATTTTGCGCAACCGTGCATTCCATATGCCGCCAATCGGTAATTTCTTACATAATATGCTCATAACATTACCTACACTCATTTTGAGCCGGAATTTCACCAGTGAAATATTTTCAATTTTTTTGCAAAAATCCCTGATGGTTAGCCTTACCGATTTTGAACGGATAAAATTTATTGTCACGGATTCCGTATGTATCGGTTATTTCGGATTACTGATGTAATTTTAAGCAGATCTGCGTTTAAATTGTTACAATATGTCGCCTCATTCGCCTGTGATCTAGGTTCGATCACATAACATAAACGCAGATTTCAAAATACGAATTTTTGCGCAACCGTGCATTCCATCTGCCGCCAACCGTTAATTTCTTACATAATATGCTCATAACATTACCTACACTCATTTTGAGCCGGAATTTCACCAGTAAAATATTTTCAATTTTTTTGCAAAAATCCCTGATGGTTAGCCTTACCGATTTTGAACGGATAAAATTTATTGTCACGGATTCCGTATGTATCGGTTATTTCGGATTACTGATGTAATTTTAAGCAGATCTGCGTTTAAATTGTTACAATATGTCGCCTCATTCGCCTGTGATCTAGGTTCGATCACATAACATAAACGCAGATTTCAAAATACGAATTTTTGCGCAACCGTGCATTCCATATGCCGCCAACCGGTAATTTCTTACATAATATGCTCATAGCATTACCTATACTCATTTTGAGCCGGAATTTCACCAGTAAAATATTTTCAATTTTTTTGCAAAAATCCCTGATGGTTAGCCTTACCGATTTTGAGCGGATAAAATTTATTGTCGCGGATTCCGTATGTATCGGTTATTTCGGATTACTGATGTAATTTTAAGCAGATCTGCGTTTAAATTGTTACAATATGTCGCCTCATTCGCCTGTGATCTAGGTTCGATCACATAACATAAACGCAGATTTCAAAATACGAATTTTTGCGCAACCGTGCATTCCATCTGCCGCCAACCGTTAATTTCTTACATAATATGCTCATAACATTACCTACACTCATTTTGAGCCGGAATTTCACCAGTAAAATATTTTCAATTTTTTTGCAAAAATCCCTGATGGTTAGCCTTACCGATTTTGAACGGATAAAATTTATTGTCACGGATTCCGTATGTATCGGTTATTTCGGATTACTGATGTAATTTTAAGCAGATCTGCGTTTAAATTGTTACAATATGTCGCCTCATTCGCCTGTGATCTAGGTTCGATCACATAACATAAACGCAGATTTCAAAATACGAATTTTTGCGCAACCGTGCATTCCATATGCCGCCAACCGGTAATTTCTTACATAATATGCTCATAGCATTACCTATACTCATTTTGAGCCGGAATTTCACCAGTAAAATATTTTCAATTTTTTTGCAAAAATCCCTGATGGTTAGCCTTACCGATTTTGAGCGGATAAAATTTATTGTCGCGGATTCCGTATGTATCGGTTATTTCGGATTACTGATGTAATTTTAAGCAGATCTGCGTTTAAATTGTTACAATATGTCGCCTCATTCGCCTGTGATCTAGGTTCGATCACATAACATAAACGCAGATTTCAAAATACGAATTTTTGCGCAACCGTGCATTCCATCTGCCGCCAACCGTTAATTTCTTACATAATATGCTCATAACATTACCTACACTCATTTTGAGCCGGAATTTCACCAGTAAAATATTTTCAATTTTTTTGCAAAAATCCCTGATGGTTAGCCTTACCGATTTTGAACGGATAAAATTTATTGTCACGGATTCCGTATGTATCGGTTATTTCGGATTACTGATGTAATTTTAAGCAGATCTGCGTTTAAATTGTTACAATATGTCGCCTCATTCGCCTGTGATCTAGGTTCGATCACATAACATAAACGCAGATTTCAAAATACGAATTTTTGCGCAACCGTGCATTCCATATGCCGCCAACCGGTAATTTCTTACATAATATGCTCATAACATTACCTACACTCATTTTGAGCCGGAATTTCACCAGTAAAATATTTTCAATTTTTTTGCAAAAATCCCTGATGGTTAGCCTTACCGATTTTGAACGGATAAAATTTATTGTCACGGATTCCGTATGTATCGGTTATTTCGGATTACTGATGTAATTTTAAGCAGATCTGCGTTTAAATTGTTACAATATGTCGCCTCATTCGCCTGTGATCTAGGTTCGATCACATAACATAAACGCAGATTTCAAAATACGAATTTTTGCGCAACCGTGCATTCCATCTGCCGCCAACCGTTAATTTCTTACATAATATGCTCATAACATTACCTACACTCATTTTGAGCCGGAATTTCACCAGTAAAATATTTTCAATTTTTTTGCAAAAATCCCTGATGGTTAGCCTTACCGATTTTGAACGGATAAAATTTATTGTCACGGATTCCGTATGTATCGGTTATTTCGGATTACTGATGTAATTTTAAGCAGATCTGCGTTTAAATTGTTACAATATGTCGCCTCATTCGCCTGTGATCTAGGTTCGATCACATAACATAAACGCAGATTTCAAAATACGAATTTTTGCGCAACCGTGCATTCCATATGCCGCCAACCGGTAATTTCTTACATAATATGCTCATAACATTACCTACACTCATTTTGAGCCGGAATTTCACCAGTAAAATATTTTCAATTTTTTTGCAAAAATCCCTGATGGTTAGCCTTACCGATTTTGAGCGGATAAAATTTATTGTCGCGGATTCCGTATGTATCGGTTATTTCGGATTACTGATGTAATTTTAAGCAGATCTGCGTTTAAATTGTTACAATATGTCGCCTCATTCGCCTGTGATCTAGGTTCGATCACATAACATAAACGCAGATTTCAAAATACGAATTTTTGCGCAACCGTGCATTCCATATGCCGCCAACCGGTAATTGCTTACATAATATGCTCATAACATTACCTACACTCATTTTGAGCCGGAATTTCACCAGTAAAATATTTTCAATTTTTTTGCAAAAATCCCTGATGGTTAGCCTTACCGATTTTGAGCGGATAAAATTTATTGTCGCGGATTCCGTATGTATCGGTTATTTCGGATTACTGATGTAATTTTAAGCAGATCTGCGTTTAAATTGTTACAATATGTCGCCTCATTCGCCTGTGATCTAGGTTCGATCACATAACATAAACGCAGATTTCAAAATACGAATTTTTGCGCAACCGTGCATTCCATCTGCCGCCAACCGTTAATTTCTTACATAATATGCTCATAACATTACCTACACTCATTTTGAGCCGGAATTTCACCAGTAAAATATTTTCAATTTTTTTGCAAAAATCCCTGATGGTTAGCCTTACCGATTTTGAGCGGATAAAATTTATTGTCGCGGATTCCGTATGTATCGGTTATTTCGGATTACTGATGTAATTTTAAGCAGATCTGCGTTTAAATTGTTACAATATGTCGCCTCATTCGCCTGTGATCTAGGTTCGATCACATAACATAAACGCAGATTTCAAAATACGAATTTTTGCGCAACCGTGCATTCCATATGCCGCCAACCGGTAATTTCTTACATAATATGCTCATAACATTACCTACACTCATTTTGAGCCGGAATTTCACCAGTAAAATATTTTCAATTTTTTTGCAAAAATCCCTGATGGCTGGCCTTACCGATTTTGAACGGATAAAATTTATTGTCACGGATTCCGTATGTATCGGTTATTTCGGATTACTGATGTAATTTTAAGCAGATCTGCGTTTAAATTGTTACAATATGTCGCCTCATTCGCCTGTGATCTAGGTTCGATCACATAACATAAACGCAGATTTCAAAATACGAATTTTTGCGCAACCGTGCATTCCATATGCCGCCAACCGGTAATTTCTTACATAATATGCTCATAACATTACCTACACTCATTTTGAGCCGGAATTTCACCAGTGAAATATTTTCAATTTTTTTGCAAAAATCCCTGATGGTTAGCCTTACCGATTTTGAACGGATAAAATTTATTGTCACGGATTCCGTATGTATCGGTTATTTCGGATTACTGATGTAATTTTAAGCAGATCTGCGTTTAAATTGTTACAATATGTCGCCTCATTCGCCTGTGATCTAGGTTCGATCACATAACATAAACGCAGATTTCAAAATACGAAATTTTGCGCAACCGTGCATTCCATATGCCGCCAACCGGTAATTTCTTACATAATATGCTCATAGCATTACCTATACTCATTTTGAGCCGGAATTTCACCAGTAAAATATTTTCAATTTTTTTGCAAAAATCCCTGATGGTTAGCCTTACCGATTTTGAACGGATAAAATTTATTGTCACGGATTCCGTATGTATCGGTTATTTCGGATTACTGATGTAATTTTAAGCAGATCTGCGTTTAAATTGTTACAATATGTCGCCTCATTCGCCTGTGATCTAGGTTCGATCACATAACATAAACGCAGATTTCAAAATACGAAATTTTGCGCAACCGTGCATTCCATATGCCGCCAATCGGTAATTTCTTACATAATATGCTCATAACATTACCTACACTCATTTTGAGCCGGAATTTCACCAGTGAAATATTTTCAATTTTTTTGCAAAAATCCCTGATGGTTAGCCTTACCGATTTTGAACGGATAAAATTTATTGTCACGGATTCCGTATGTATCGGTTATTTCGGATTACTGATGTAATTTTAAGCAGATCTGCGTTTAAATTGTTACAATATGTCGCCTCATTCGCCTGTGATCTAGGTTCGATCACATAACATAAACGCAGATTTCAAAATACGAAATTTTGCGCAACCATGCATTCCATATGCCGCCAATCGGTAATTTCTTACATAATATGCTCATAACATTACCTACACTCATTTTGAGCCGGAATTTCACCAGTGAAATATTTTCAATTTTTTTGCAAAAATCCCTGATGGTTAGCCTTACCGATTTTGAACGGATAAAATTTATTGTCACGGATTCCGTATGTATCGGTTATTTCGGATTACTGATGTAATTTTAAGCAGATCTGCGTTTAAATTGTTACAATATGTCGCCTCATTCGCCTGTGATCTAGGTTCGATCACATAACATAAACGCAGATTTCAAAATACGAAATTTTGCGCAACCATGCATTCCATATGCCGCCAATCGGTAATTTCTTACATAATATGCTCATAACATTACCTACACTCATTTTGAGCCGGAATTTCACCAGTGAAATATTTTCAATTTTTTTGCAAAAATCCCTGATGGTTAGCCTTACCGATTTTGAACGGATAAAATTTATTGTCACGGATTCCGTATGTATCGGTTATTTCGGATTACTGATGTAATTTTAAGCAGATCTGCGTTTAAATTGTTACAATATGTCGCCTCATTCGCCTGTGATCTAGGTTCGATCACATAACATAAACGCAGATTTCAAAATACGAATTTTTGCGCAACCGTGCATTCCATATGCCGCCAACCGGTAATTTCTTACATAATATGCTCATAACATTACCTACACTCATTTTGAGCCGGAATTTCACCAGTGAAATATTTTCAATTTTTTTGCAAAAATCCCTGATGGTTAGCCTTACCGATTTTGAACGGATAAAATTTATTGTCACGGATTCCGTATGTATCGGTTATTTCGGATTACTGATGTAATTTTAAGCAGATCTGCGTTTAAATTGTTACAATATGTCGCCTCATTCGCCTGTGATCTAGGTTCGATCACATAACATAAACGCAGATTTCAAAATACGAATTTTTGCGCAACCGTGCATTCCATATGCCGCCAACCGGTAATTTCTTACATAATATGCTCATAACATTACCTACACTCATTTTGAGCCGGAATTTCACCAGTGAAATATTTTCAATTTTTTTGCAAAAATCCCTGATGGTTAGCCTTACCGATTTTGAACGGATAAAATTTATTGTCACGGATTCCGTATGTATCGGTTATTTCGGATTACTGATGTAATTTTAAGCAGATCTGCGTTTAAATTGTTACAATATGTCGCCTCATTCGCCTGTGATCTAGGTTCGATCACATAACATAAACGCAGATTTCAAAATACGAAATTTTGCGCAACCATGCATTCCATATGCCGCCAATCGGTAATTTCTTACATAATATGCTCATAACATTACCTACACTCATTTTGAGCCGGAATTTCACCAGTGAAATATTTTCAATTTTTTTGCAAAAATCCCTGATGGTTAGCCTTACCGATTTTGAACGGATAAAATTTATTGTCACGGATTCCGTATGTATCGGTTATTTCGGATTACTGATGTAATTTTAAGCAGATCTGCGTTTAAATTGTTACAATATGTCGCCTCATTCGCCTGTGATCTAGGTTCGATCACATAACATAAACGCAGATTTCAAAATACGAATTTTTGCGCAACCGTGCATTCCATATGCCGCCAACCGGTAATTTCTTACATAATATGCTCATAACATTACCTACACTCATTTTGAGCCGGAATTTCACCAGTGAAATATTTTCAATTTTTTTGCAAAAATCCCTGATGGTTTGCCTTACCGATTTTGAACGGATAAAATTTATTGTCACGGATTCCGTATGTATCGGTTATTTCGGATTACTGATGTAATTTTAAGCAGATCTGCGTTTAAATTGTTACAATATGTCGCCTCATTCGCCTGTGATCTAGGTTCGATCACAGAACATAAACGCAGATTTCAAAATACGAAATTTTGCGCAACCGTGCATTCCATATGCCGCCAACCGGTAATTTCTTACATAATATGCTCATAACATTACCTACACTCATTTTGAGCCGGAATTTCACCAGTGAAATATTTTCAATTTTTTTGCAAAAATCCCTGATGGTTAGCCTTACCGATTTTGAACGGATAAAATTTATTGTCACGGATTCCGTATGTATCGGTTATTTCGGATTACTGATGTAATTTTAAGCAGATCTGCGTTTAAATTGTTACAATATGTCGCCTCATTCGCCTGTGATCTAGGTTCGATCACATAACATAAACGCAGATTTCAAAATACGAATTTTTGCGCAACCGTGCATTCCATATGCCGCCAACCGGTAATTTCTTACATAATATGCTCATAACATTACCTACACTCATTTTGAGCCGGAATTTCACCAGTGAAATATTTTCAATTTTTTTGCAAAAATCCCTGATGGTTAGCCTTACCGATTTTGAACGGATACAATTTATTGTCACGGATTCCGTATGTATCGGTTATTTCGGATTACTGATGTAATTTTAAGCAGATCTGCGTTTAAATTGTTACAATATGTCGCCTCATTCGCCTGTGATCTAGGTTCGATCACATAACATAAACGCAGATTTCAAAATACGAATTTTTGCGCAACCGTGCATTCCATATGCCGCCAACCGGTAATTTCTTACATAATATGCTCATAACATTACCTACACTCATTTTGAGCCGGAATTTCACCAGTGAAATATTTTCAATTTTTTTGCAAAAATCCCTGATGGTTTGCCTTACCGATTTTGAACGGATAAAATTTATTGTCACGGATTCCGTATGTATCGGTTATTTCGGATTACTGATGTAATTTTAAGCAGATCTGCGTTTAAATTGTTACAATATGTCGCCTCATTCGCCTGTGATCTAGGTTCGATCACATAACATAAACGCAGATTTCAAAATACGAATTTTTGCGCAACCGTGCATTCCATATGCCGCCAACCGGTAATTTCTTACATAATATGCTCATAACATTACCTACACTCATTTTGAGCCGGAATTTCACCAGTGAAATATTTTCAATTTTTTTGCAAAAATCCCTGATGGTTAGCCTTACCGATTTTGAACGGATAAAATTTATTGTCACGGATTCCGTATGTATCGGTTATTTCGGATTACTGATGTAATTTTAAGCAGATCTGCGTTTAAATTGTTACAATATGTCGCCTCATTCGCCTGTGATCTAGGTTCGATCACATAACATAAACGCAGATTTCAAAATACGAATTTTTGCGCAACCGTGCATTCCATATGCCGCCAACCGGTAATTTCTTACATAATATGCTCATAACATTACCTACACTCATTTTGAGCCGGAATTTCACCAGTGAAATATTTTCAATTTTTTTGCAAAAATCCCTGATGGTTAGCCTTACTGATTTTGAACGGATACAATTTATTGTCACGGATTCCGTATGTATCGGTTATTTCGGATTACTGATGTAATTTTAAGCAGATCTGCGTTTAAATTGTTACAATATGTCGCCTCATTCGCCTGTGATCTAGGTTCGATCACATAACATAAACGCAGATTTCAAAATACGAATTTTTGCGCAACCGTGCATTCCATATGCCGCCAACCGGTAATTTCTTACATAATATGCTCATAACATTACCTACACTCATTTTGAGCCGGAATTTCACCAGTGAAATATTTTCAATTTTTTTGCAAAAATCCCTGATGGTTAGCCTTACCGATTTTGAACGGATACAATTTATTGTCACGGATTCCGTATGTATCGGTTATTTCGGATTACTGATGTAATTTTAAGCAGATCTGCGTTTAAATTGTTACAATATGTCGCCTCATTCGCCTGTGATCTAGGTTCGATCACATAACATAAACGCAGATTTCAAAATACGAATTTTTGCGCAACCGTGCATTCCATATGCCGCCAACCGGTAATTTCTTACATAATATGCTCATAACATTACCTACACTCATTTTGAGCCGGAATTTCACCAGTGAAATATTTTCAATTTTTTTGCAAAAATCCCTGATGGTTAGCCTTACCGATTTTGAAC
This sequence comes from Nephrotoma appendiculata, assembly GCA_947310385.1. Classification (NCBI taxonomy): domain Eukaryota; kingdom Metazoa; phylum Arthropoda; class Insecta; order Diptera; family Tipulidae; genus Nephrotoma; species Nephrotoma appendiculata. Next base: position 297,844,521 of record OX371224.1, on the reverse strand, counting down.
GGATACAATTTATTGTCACGGATTCCGTATGTATCGGTTATTTCGGATTACTGATGTAATTTTAAGCAGATCTGCGTTTAAATTGTTACAATATGTCGCCTCATTCGCCTGTGATCTAGGTTCGATCACATAACATAAACGCAGATTTCAAAATACGAATTTTTGCGCAACCGTGCATTCCATATGCCGCCAACCGGTAATTTCTTACATAATATGCTCATAACATTACCTACACTCATTTTGAGCCGGAATTTCACCAGTGAAATATTTTCAATTTTTTTGCAAAAATCCCTGATGGTTAAGCCTTACCGATTTTGAACGGATACAATTTATTGTCACGGATTCCGTATGTATCGGTTATTTCGGATTACTGATGTAATTTTAAGCAGATCTGCGTTTAAATTGTTACAATATGTCGCCTCATTCGCCTGTGATCTAGGTTCGATCACATAACATAAACGCAGATTTCAAAATACGAATTTTTGCGCAACCGTGCATTCCATATGCCGCCAACCGGTAATTTCTTACATAATATGCTCATAACATTACCTACACTCATTTTGAGCCGGAATTTCACCAGTGAAATATTTTCAATTTTTTGCAAAAATCCCTGATGGCTAGCCTTACCGATTTTGAACGGATACAATTTATTGTCACGGATTCCGTATGTATCGGTTATTTCGGATTACTGATGTAATTTTAAGCAGATCTGCGTTTAAATTGTTACAATATGTCGCCTCATTCGCCTGTGATCTAGGTTCGATCACATAACATAAACGCAGATTTCAAAATACGAATTTTTGCGCAACCGTGCATTCCATATGCCGCCAACCGGTAATTTCTTACATAATATGCTCATAACATTACCTACACTCATTTTGAGCCGGAATTTCACCAGTGAAATATTTTCAATTTTTTTGCAAAAATCCCTGATGGTTAGCCTTACTGATTTTGAACGGATACAATTTATTGTCACGGATTCCGTATGTATCGGTTATTTCGGATTACTGATGTAATTTTAAGCAGATCTGCGTTTAAATTGTTACAATATGTCGCCTCATTCGCCTGTGATCTAGGTTCGATCACATAACATAAACGCAGATTTCAAAATACGAATTTTTGCGCAACCGTGCATTCCATATGCCGCCAACCGGTAATTTCTTACATAATATGCTCATAACATTACCTACACTCATTTTGAGCCGGAATTTCACCAGTGAAATATTTTCAATTTTTTTGCAAAAATCCCTGATGGTTAGCCTTACCGATTTTGAACGGATAAAATTTATTGTCACGGATTCCGTATGTATCGGTTATTTCGGATTACTGATGTAATTTTAAGCAGATCTGCGTTTAAATTGTTACAATATGTCGCCTCATTCGCCTGTGATCTAGGTTCGATCACATAACATAAACGCAGATTTCAAAATACGAATTTTTGCGCAACCGTGCATTCCATATGCCGCCAACCGGTAATTTCTTACATAATATGCTCATAACATTACCTACACTCATTTTGAGCCGGAATTTCACCAGTGAAATATTTTCAATTTTTTTGCAAAAATCCCTGATGGTTAGCCTTACCGATTTTGAACGGATACAATTTATTGTCACGGATTCCGTATGTATCGGTTATTTCGGATTACTGATGTAATTTTAAGCAGATCTGCGTTTAAATTGTTACAATATGTCGCCTCATTCGCCTGTGATCTAGGTTCGATCACATAACATAAACGCAGATTTCAAAATACGAATTTTTGCGCAACCGTGCATTCCATATGCCGCCAACCGGTAATTTCTTACATAATATGCTCATAACATTACCTACACTCATTTTGAGCCGGAATTTCACCAGTGAAATATTTTCAATTTTTTTGCAAAAATCCCTGATGGTTAGCCTTACCGATTTTGAACGGATACAATTTATTGTCACGGATTCCGTATGTATCGGTTATTTCGGATTACTGATGTAATTTTAAGCAGATCTGCGTTTAAATTGTTACAATATGTCGCCTCATTCGCCTGTGATCTAGGTTCGATCACATAACATAAACGCAGATTTCAAAATACGAATTTTTGCGCAACCGTGCATTCCATATGCCGCCAACCGGTAATTTCTTACATAATATGCTCATAACATTACCTACACTCATTTTGAGCCGGAATTTCACCAGTGAAATATTTTCAATTTTTTTGCAAAAATCCCTGATGGTTAGCCTTACCGATTTTGAACGGATAAAATTTATTGTCACGGATTCCGTATGTATCGGTTATTTCGGATTACTGATGTAATTTTAAGCAGATCTGCGTTTAAATTGTTACAATATGTCGCCTCATTCGCCTGTGATCTAGGTTCGATCACATAACATAAACGCAGATTTCAAAATACGAATTTTTGCGCAACCGTGCATTCCATATGCCGCCAACCGGTAATTTCTTACATAATATGCTCATAACATTACCTACACTCATTTTGAGCCGGAATTTCACCAGTGAAATATTTTCAATTTTTTTGCAAAAATCCCTGATGGTTAGCCTTACCGATTTTGAACGGATACAATTTATTGTCACGGATTCCGTATGTATCGGTTATTTCGGATTACTGATGTAATTTTAAGCAGATCTGCGTTTAAATTGTTACAATATGTCGCCTCATTCGCCTGTGATCTAGGTTCGATCACATAACATAAACGCAGATTTCAAAATACGAATTTTTGCGCAACCGTGCATTCCATATGCCGCCAACCGGTAATTTCTTACATAATATGCTCATAACATTACCTACACTCATTTTGAGCCGGAATTTCACCAGTGAAATATTTTCAATTTTTTTGCAAAAATCCCTGATGGTTAGCCTTACCGATTTTGAACGGATACAATTTATTGTCACGGATTCCGTATGTATCGGTTATTTCGGATTACTGATGTAATTTTAAGCAGATCTGCGTTTAAATTGTTACAATATGTCGCCTCATTCGCCTGTGATCTAGGTTCGATCACATAACATAAACGCAGATTTCAAAATACGAATTTTTGCGCAACCGTGCATTCCATATGCCGCCAACCGGTAATTTCTTACATAATATGCTCATAACATTACCTACACTCATTTTGAGCCGGAATTTCACCAGTGAAATATTTTCAATTTTTTTGCAAAAATCCCTGATGGTTAGCCTTACCGATTTTGAACGGATACAATTTATTGTCACGGATTCCGTATGTATCGGTTATTTCGGATTACTGATGTAATTTTAAGCAGATCTGCGTTTAAATTGTTACAATATGTCGCCTCATTCGCCTGTGATCTAGGTTCGATCACATAACATAAACGCAGATTTCAAAATACGAATTTTTGCGCAACCGTGCATTCCATATGCCGCCAACCGGTAATTTCTTACATAATATGCTCATAACATTACCTACACTCATTTTGAGCCGGAATTTCACCAGTGAAATATTTTCAATTTTTTTGCAAAAATCCCTGATGGTTAAGCCTTACCGATTTTGAACGGATACAATTTATTGTCACGGATTCCGTATGTATCGGTTATTTCGGATTACTGATGTAATTTTAAGCAGATCTGCGTTTAAATTGTTACAATATGTCGCCTCATTCGCCTGTGATCTAGGTTCGATCACATAACATAAACGCAGATTTCAAAATACGAATTTTTGCGCAACCGTGCATTCCATATGCCGCCAACCGGTAATTTCTTACATAATATGCTCATAACATTACCTACACTCATTTTGAGCCGGAATTTCACCAGTGAAATATTTTCAATTTTTTGCAAAAATCCCTGATGGCTAGCCTTACCGATTTTGAACGGATACAATTTATTGTCACGGATTCCGTATGTATCGGTTATTTCGGATTACTGATGTAATTTTAAGCAGATCTGCGTTTAAATTGTTACAATATGTCGCCTCATTCGCCTGTGATCTAGGTTCGATCACATAACATAAACGCAGATTTCAAAATACGAATTTTTGCGCAACCGTGCATTCCATATGCCGCCAACCGGTAATTTCTTACATAATATGCTCATAACATTACCTACACTCATTTTGAGCCGGAATTTCACCAGTGAAATATTTTCAATTTTTTTGCAAAAATCCCTGATGGTTAGCCTTACTGATTTTGAACGGATACAATTTATTGTCACGGATTCCGTATGTATCGGTTATTTCGGATTACTGATGTAATTTTAAGCAGATCTGCGTTTAAATTGTTACAATATGTCGCCTCATTCGCCTGTGATCTAGGTTCGATCACATAACATAAACGCAGATTTCAAAATACGAATTTTTGCGCAACCGTGCATTCCATATGCCGCCAACCGGTAATTTCTTACATAATATGCTCATAACATTACCTACACTCATTTTGAGCCGGAATTTCACCAGTGAAATATTTTCAATTTTTTTGCAAAAATCCCTGATGGTTAGCCTTACTGATTTTGAACGGATACAATTTATTGTCACGGATTCCGTATGTATCGGTTATTTCGGATTACTGATGTAATTTTAAGCAGATCTGCGTTTAAATTGTTACAATATGTCGCCTCATTCGCCTGTGATCTAGGTTCGATCACATAACATAAACGCAGATTTCAAAATACGAATTTTTGCGCAACCGTGCATTCCATATGCCGCCAACCGGTAATTTCTTACATAATATGCTCATAACATTACCTACACTCATTTTGAGCCGGAATTTCACCAGTGAAATATTTTCAATTTTTTGCAAAAATCCCTGATGGCTAGCCTTACCGATTTTGAACGGATACAATTTATTGTCACGGATTCCGTATGTATCGGTTATTTCGGATTACTGATGTAATTTTAAGCAGATCTGCGTTTAAATTGTTACAATATGTCGCCTCATTCGCCTGTGATCTAGGTTCGATCACATAACATAAACGCAGATTTCAAAATACGAATTTTTGCGCAACCGTGCATTCCATATGCCGCCAACCGGTAATTTCTTACATAATATGCTCATAACATTACCTACACTCATTTTGAGCCGGAATTTCACCAGTGAAATATTTTCAATTTTTTTGCAAAAATCCCTGATGGTTAGCCTTACTGATTTTGAACGGATACAATTTATTGTCACGGATTCCGTATGTATCGGTTATTTCGGATTACTGATGTAATTTTAAGCAGATCTGCGTTTAAATTGTTACAATATGTCGCCTCATTCGCCTGTGATCTAGGTTCGATCACATAACATAAACGCAGATTTCAAAATACGAATTTTTGCGCAACCGTGCATTCCATATGCCGCCAACCGGTAATTTCTTACATAATATGCTCATAACATTACCTACACTCATTTTGAGCCGGAATTTCACCAGTGAAATATTTTCAATTTTTTTGCAAAAATCCCTGATGGTTAGCCTTACCGATTTTGAACGGATACAATTTATTGTCACGGATTCCGTATGTATCGGTTATTTCGGATTACTGATGTAATTTTAAGCAGATCTGCGTTTAAATTGTTACAATATGTCGCCTCATTCGCCTGTGATCTAGGTTCGATCACATAACATAAACGCAGATTTCAAAATACGAATTTTTGCGCAACCGTGCATTCCATATGCCGCCAACCGGTAATTTCTTACATAATATGCTCATAACATTACCTACACTCATTTTGAGCCGGAATTTCACCAGTGAAATATTTTCAATTTTTTGCAAAAATCCCTGATGGCTAGCCTTACCGATTTTGAACGGATACAATTTATTGTCACGGATTCCGTATGTATCGGTTATTTCGGATTACTGATGTAATTTTAAGCAGATCTGCGTTTAAATTGTTACAATATGTCGCCTCATTCGCCTGTGATCTAGGTTCGATCACATAACATAAACGCAGATTTCAAAATACGAATTTTTGCGCAACCGTGCATTCCATATGCCGCCAACCGGTAATTTCTTACATAATATGCTCATAACATTACCTACACTCATTTTGAGCCGGAATTTCACCAGTGAAATATTTTCAATTTTTTTGCAAAAATCCCTGATGGTTAGCCTTACTGATTTTGAACGGATACAATTTATTGTCACGGATTCCGTATGTATCGGTTATTTCGGATTACTGATGTAATTTTAAGCAGATCTGCGTTTAAATTGTTACAATATGTCGCCTCATTCGCCTGTGATCTAGGTTCGATCACATAACATAAACGCAGATTTCAAAATACGAATTTTTGCGCAACCGTGCATTCCATATGCCGCCAACCGGTAATTTCTTACATAATATGCTCATAACATTACCTACACTCATTTTGAGCCGGAATTTCACCAGTGAAATATTTTCAATTTTTTTGCAAAAATCCCTGATGGTTAAGCCTTACCGATTTTGAACGGATACAATTTATTGTCACGGATTCCGTATGTATCGGTTATTTCGGATTACTGATGTAATTTTAAGCAGATCTGCGTTTAAATTGTTACAATATGTCGCCTCATTCGCCTGTGATCTAGGTTCGATCACATAACATAAACGCAGATTTCAAAATACGAATTTTTGCGCAACCGTGCATTCCATATGCCGCCAACCGGTAATTTCTTACATAATATGCTCATAACATTACCTACACTCATTTTGAGCCGGAATTTCACCAGTGAAATATTTTCAATTTTTTTGCAAAAATCCCTGATGGTTAGCCTTACCGATTTTGAACGGATACAATTTATTGTCACGGATTCCGTATGTATCGGTTATTTCGGATTACTGATGTAATTTTAAGCAGATCTGCGTTTAAATTGTTACAATATGTCGCCTCATTCGCCTGTGATCTAGGTTCGATCACATAACATAAACGCAGATTTCAAAATACGAATTTTTGCGCAACCGTGCATTCCATATGCCGCCAACCGGTAATTTCTTACATAATATGCTCATAACATTACCTACACTCATTTTGAGCCGGAATTTCACCAGTGAAATATTTTCAATTTTTTTGCAAAAATCCCTGATGGTTAAGCCTTACCGATTTTGAACGGATACAATTTATTGTCACGGATTCCGTATGTATCGGTTATTTCGGATTACTGATGTAATTTTAAGCAGATCTGCGTTTAAATTGTTACAATATGTCGCCTCATTCGCCTGTGATCTAGGTTCGATCACATAACATAAACGCAGATTTCAAAATACGAATTTTTGCGCAACCGTGCATTCCATATGCCGCCAACCGGTAATTTCTTACATAATATGCTCATAACATTACCTACACTCATTTTGAGCCGGAATTTCACCAGTGAAATATTTTCAATTTTTTGCAAAAATCCCTGATGGCTAGCCTTACCGATTTTGAACGGATACAATTTATTGTCACGGATTCCGTATGTATCGGTTATTTCGGATTACTGATGTAATTTTAAGCAGATCTGCGTTTAAATTGTTACAATATGTCGCCTCATTCGCCTGTGATCTAGGTTCGATCACATAACATAAACGCAGATTTCAAAATACGAATTTTTGCGCAACCGTGCATTCCATATGCCGCCAACCGGTAATTTCTTACATAATATGCTCATAACATTACCTACACTCATTTTGAGCCGGAATTTCACCAGTGAAATATTTTCAATTTTTTTGCAAAAATCCCTGATGGTTAGCCTTACTGATTTTGAACGGATACAATTTATTGTCACGGATTCCGTATGTATCGGTTATTTCGGATTACTGATGTAATTTTAAGCAGATCTGCGTTTAAATTGTTACAATATGTCGCCTCATTCGCCTGTGATCTAGGTTCGATCACATAACATAAACGCAGATTTCAAAATACGAATTTTTGCGCAACCGTGCATTCCATATGCCGCCAACCGGTAATTTCTTACATAATATGCTCATAACATTACCTACACTCATTTTGAGCCGGAATTTCACCAGTGAAATATTTTCAATTTTTTTGCAAAAATCCCTGATGGTTAGCCTTACTGATTTTGAACGGATACAATTTATTGTCACGGATTCCGTATGTATCGGTTATTTCGGATTACTGATGTAATTTTAAGCAGATCTGCGTTTAAATTGTTACAATATGTCGCCTCATTCGCCTGTGATCTAGGTTCGATCACATAACATAAACGCAGATTTCAAAATACGAATTTTTGCGCAACCGTGCATTCCATATGCCGCCAACCGGTAATTTCTTACATAATATGCTCATAACATTACCTACACTCATTTTGAGCCGGAATTTCACCAGTGAAATATTTTCAATTTTTTGCAAAAATCCCTGATGGCTAGCCTTACCGATTTTGAACGGATACAATTTATTGTCACGGATTCCGTATGTATCGGTTATTTCGGATTACTGATGTAATTTTAAGCAGATCTGCGTTTAAATTGTTACAATATGTCGCCTCATTCGCCTGTGATCTAGGTTCGATCACATAACATAAACGCAGATTTCAAAATACGAATTTTTGCGCAACCGTGCATTCCATATGCCGCCAACCGGTAATTTCTTACATAATATGCTCATAACATTACCTACACTCATTTTGAGCCGGAATTTCACCAGTGAAATATTTTCAATTTTTTTGCAAAAATCCCTGATGGTTAGCCTTACTGATTTTGAACGGATACAATTTATTGTCACGGATTCCGTATGTATCGGTTATTTCGGATTACTGATGTAATTTTAAGCAGATCTGCGTTTAAATTGTTACAATATGTCGCCTCATTCGCCTGTGATCTAGGTTCGATCACATAACATAAACGCAGATTTCAAAATACGAATTTTTGCGCAACCGTGCATTCCATATGCCGCCAACCGGTAATTTCTTACATAATATGCTCATAACATTACCTACACTCATTTTGAGCCGGAATTTCACCAGTGAAATATTTTCAATTTTTTTGCAAAAATCCCTGATGGTTAGCCTTACTGATTTTGAACGGATACAATTTATTGTCACGGATTCCGTATGTATCGGTTATTTCGGATTACTGATGTAATTTTAAGCAGATCTGCGTTTAAATTGTTACAATATGTCGCCTCATTCGCCTGTGATCTAGGTTCGATCACATAACATAAACGCAGATTTCAAAATACGAATTTTTGCGCAACCGTGCATTCCATATGCCGCCAACCGGTAATTTCTTACATAATATGCTCATAACATTACCTACACTCATTTTGAGCCGGAATTTCACCAGTGAAATATTTTCAATTTTTTTGCAAAAATCCCTGATGGTTAGCCTTACCGATTTTGAACGGATACAATTTATTGTCACGGATTCCGTATGTATCGGTTATTTCGGATTACTGATGTAATTTTAAGCAGATCTGCGTTTAAATTGTTACAATATGTCGCCTCATTCGCCTGTGATCTAGGTTCGATCACATAACATAAACGCAGATTTCAAAATACGAATTTTTGCGCAACCGTGCATTCCATATGCCGCCAACCGGTAATTTCTTACATAATATGCTCATAACATTACCTACACTCATTTTGAGCCGGAATTTCACCAGTGAAATATTTTCAATTTTTTTGCAAAAATCCCTGATGGTTAGCCTTACCGATTTTGAACGGATACAATTTATTGTCACGGATTCCGTATGTATCGGTTATTTCGGATTACTGATGTAATTTTAAGCAGATCTGCGTTTAAATTGTTACAATATGTCGCCTCATTCGCCTGTGATCTAGGTTCGATCACATAACATAAACGCAGATTTCAAAATACGAATTTTTGCGCAACCGTGCATTCCATATGCCGCCAACCGGTAATTTCTTACATAATATGCTCATAACATTACCTACACTCATTTTGAGCCGGAATTTCACCAGTGAAATATTTTCAATTTTTTTGCAAAAATCCCTGATGGTTAAGCCTTACCGATTTTGAACGGATACAATTTATTGTCACGGATTCCGTATGTATCGGTTATTTCGGATTACTGATGTAATTTTAAGCAGATCTGCGTTTAAATTGTTACAATATGTCGCCTCATTCGCCTGTGATCTAGGTTCGATCACATAACATAAACGCAGATTTCAAAATACGAATTTTTGCGCAACCGTGCATTCCATATGCCGCCAACCGGTAATTTCTTACATAATATGCTCATAACATTACCTACACTCATTTTGAGCCGGAATTTCACCAGTGAAATATTTTCAATTTTTTGCAAAAATCCCTGATGGCTAGCCTTACCGATTTTGAACGGATACAATTTATTGTCACGGATTCCGTATGTATCGGTTATTTCGGATTACTGATGTAATTTTAAGCAGATCTGCGTTTAAATTGTTACAATATGTCGCCTCATTCGCCTGTGATCTAGGTTCGATCACATAACATAAACGCAGATTTCAAAATACGAATTTTTGCGCAACCGTGCATTCCATATGCCGCCAACCGGTAATTTCTTACATAATATGCTCATAACATTACCTACACTCATTTTGAGCCGGAATTTCACCAGTGAAATATTTTCAATTTTTTTGCAAAAATCCCTGATGGTTAGCCTTACTGATTTTGAACGGATACAATTTATTGTCACGGATTCCGTATGTATCGGTTATTTCGGATTACTGATGTAATTTTAAGCAGATCTGCGTTTAAATTGTTACAATATGTCGCCTCATTCGCCTGTGATCTAGGTTCGATCACATAACATAAACGCAGATTTCAAAATACGAATTTTTGCGCAACCGTGCATTCCATATGCCGCCAACCGGTAATTTCTTACATAATATGCTCATAACATTACCTACACTCATTTTGAGCCGGAATTTCACCAGTGAAATATTTTCAATTTTTTTGCAAAAATCCCTGATGGTTAGCCTTACCGATTTTGAACGGATAAAATTTATTGTCACGGATTCCGTATGTATCGGTTATTTCGGATTACTGATGTAATTTTAAGCAGATCTGCGTTTAAATTGTTACAATATGTCGCCTCATTCGCCTGTGATCTAGGTTCGATCACATAACATAAACGCAGATTTCAAAATACGAATTTTTGCGCAACCGTGCATTCCATATGCCGCCAACCGGTAATTTCTTACATAATATGCTCATAACATTACCTACACTCATTTTGAGCCGGAATTTCACCAGTGAAATATTTTCAATTTTTTTGCAAAAATCCCTGATGGTTAGCCTTACCGATTTTGAACGGATACAATTTATTGTCACGGATTCCGTATGTATCGGTTATTTCGGATTACTGATGTAATTTTAAGCAGATCTGCGTTTAAATTGTTACAATATGTCGCCTCATTCGCCTGTGATCTAGGTTCGATCACATAACATAAACGCAGATTTCAAAATACGAATTTTTGCGCAACCGTGCATTCCATATGCCGCCAACCGGTAATTTCTTACATAATATGCTCATAACATTACCTACACTCATTTTGAGCCGGAATTTCACCAGTGAAATATTTTCAATTTTTTTGCAAAAATCCCTGATGGTTAGCCTTACCGATTTTGAACGGATACAATTTATTGTCACGGATTCCGTATGTATCGGTTATTTCGGATTACTGATGTAATTTTAAGCAGATCTGCGTTTAAATTGTTACAATATGTCGCCTCATTCGCCTGTGATCTAGGTTCGATCACATAACATAAACGCAGATTTCAAAATACGAATTTTTGCGCAACCGTGCATTCCATATGCCGCCAACCGGTAATTTCTTACATAATATGCTCATAACATTACCTACACTCATTTTGAGCCGGAATTTCACCAGTGAAATATTTTCAATTTTTTTGCAAAAATCCCTGATGGTTAGCCTTACCGATTTTGAACGGATAAAATTTATTGTCACGGATTCCGTATGTATCGGTTATTTCGGATTACTGATGTAATTTTAAGCAGATCTGCGTTTAAATTGTTACAATATGTCGCCTCATTCGCCTGTGATCTAGGTTCGATCACATAACATAAACGCAGATTTCAAAATACGAATTTTTGCGCAACCGTGCATTCCATATGCCGCCAACCGGTAATTTCTTACATAATATGCTCATAACATTACCTACACTCATTTTGAGCCGGAATTTCACCAGTGAAATATTTTCAATTTTTTTGCAAAAATCCCTGATGGTTAGCCTTACCGATTTTGAACGGATACAATTTATTGTCACGGATTCCGTATGTATCGGTTATTTCGGATTACTGATGTAATTTTAAGCAGATCTGCGTTTAAATTGTTACAATATGTCGCCTCATTCGCCTGTGATCTAGGTTCGATCACATAACATAAACGCAGATTTCAAAATACGAATTTTTGCGCAACCGTGCATTCCATATGCCGCCAACCGGTAATTTCTTACATAATATGCTCATAACATTACCTACACTCATTTTGAGCCGGAATTTCACCAGTGAAATATTTTCAATTTTTTGCAAAAATCCCTGATGGCTAGCCTTACCGATTTTGAACGGATACAATTTATTGTCACGGATTCCGTATGTATCGGTTATTTCGGATTACTGATGTAATTTTAAGCAGATCTGCGTTTAAATTGTTACAATATGTCGCCTCATTCGCCTGTGATCTAGGTTCGATCACATAACATAAACGCAGATTTCAAAATACGAATTTTTGCGCAACCGTGCATTCCATATGCCGCCAACCGGTAATTTCTTACATAATATGCTCATAACATTACCTACACTCATTTTGAGCCGGAATTTCACCAGTGAAATATTTTCAATTTTTTTGCAAAAATCCCTGATGGTTAGCCTTACCGATTTTGAACGGATAAAATTTATTGTCACGGATTCCGTATGTATCGGTTATTTCGGATTACTGATGTAATTTTAAGCAGATCTGCGTTTAAATTGTTACAATATGTCGCCTCATTCGCCTGTGATCTAGGTTCGATCACATAACATAAACGCAGATTTCAAAATACGAATTTTTGCGCAACCGTGCATTCCATATGCCGCCAACCGGTAATTTCTTACATAATATGCTCATAACATTACCTACACTCATTTTGAGCCGGAATTTCACCAGTGAAATATTTTCAATTTTTTTGCAAAAATCCCTGATGGTTAGCCTTACCGATTTTGAACGGATACAATTTATTGTCACGGATTCCGTATGTATCGGTTATTTCGGATTACTGATGTAATTTTAAGCAGATCTGCGTTTAAATTGTTACAATATGTCGCCTCATTCGCCTGTGATCTAGGTTCGATCACATAACATAAACGCAGATTTCAAAATACGAATTTTTGCGCAACCGTGCATTCCATATGCCGCCAACCGGTAATTTCTTACATAATATGCTCATAACATTACCTACACTCATTTTGAGCCGGAATTTCACCAGTGAAATATTTTCAATTTTTTTGCAAAAATCCCTGATGGTTAGCCTTACCGATTTTGAACGGATAAAATTTATTGTCACGGATTCCGTATGTATCGGTTATTTCGGATTACTGATGTAATTTTAAGCAGATCTGCGTTTAAATTGTTACAATATGTCGCCTCATTCGCCTGTGATCTAGGTTCGATCACATAACATAAACGCAGATTTCAAAATACGAATTTTTGCGCAACCGTGCATTCCATATGCCGCCAACCGGTAATTTCTTACATAATATGCTCATAACATTACCTACACTCATTTTGAGCCGGAATTTCACCAGTAAAATATTTTCAATTTTTTTGCAAAAATCCCTGATGGTTAGCCTTACCGATTTTGAACGGATAAAATTTATTGTCACGGATTCCGTATGTATCGGTTATTTCGGATTACTGATGTAATTTTAAGCAGATCTGCGTTTAAATTGTTACAATATGTCGCCTCATTCGCCTGTGATCTAGGTTCGATCACATAACATAAACGCAGATTTCAAAATACGAATTTTTGCGCAACCGTGCATTCCATATGCCGCCAACCGGTAATTTCTTACATAATATGCTCATAACATTACCTACACTCATTTTGAGCCGGAATTTCACCAGTGAAATATTTTCAATTTTTTTGCAAAAATCCCTGATGGTTAGCCTTACCGATTTTGAACGGATACAATTTATTGTCACGGATTCCGTATGTATCGGTTATTTCGGATTACTGATGTAATTTTAAGCAGATCTGCGTTTAAATTGTTACAATATGTCGCCTCATTCGCCTGTGATCTAGGTTCGATCACATAACATAAACGCAGATTTCAAAATACGAATTTTTGCGCAACCGTGCATTCCATATGCCGCCAACCGGTAATTTCTTACATAATATGCTCATAACATTACCTACACTCATTTTGAGCCGGAATTTCACCAGTGAAATATTTTCAATTTTTTTGCAAAAATCCCTGATGGTTAGCCTTACCGATTTTGAACGGATAAAATTTATTGTCACGGATTCCGTATGTATCGGTTATTTCGGATTACTGATGTAATTTTAAGCAGATCTGCGTTTAAATTGTTACAATATGTCGCCTCATTCGCCTGTGATCTAGGTTCGATCACATAACATAAACGCAGATTTCAAAATACGAATTTTTGCGCAACCGTGCATTCCATATGCCGCCAACCGGTAATTTCTTACATAATATGCTCATAACATTACCTACACTCATTTTGAGCCGGAATTTCACCAGTGAAATATTTTCAATTTTTTTGCAAAAATCCCTGATGGTTAGCCTTACCGATTTTGAACGGATACAATTTATTGTCACGGATTCCGTATGTATCGGTTATTTCGGATTACTGATGTAATTTTAAGCAGATCTGCGTTTAAATTGTTACAATATGTCGCCTCATTCGCCTGTGATCTAGGTTCGATCACATAACATAAACGCAGATTTCAAAATACGAATTTTTGCGCAACCGTGCATTCCATATGCCGCCAACCGGTAATTTCTTACATAATATGCTCATAACATTACCTACACTCATTTTGAGCCGGAATTTCACCAGTGAAATATTTTCAATTTTTTTGCAAAAATCCCTGATGGTTAGCCTTACCGATTTTGAACGGATAAAATTTATTGTCACGGATTCCGTATGTATCGGTTATTTCGGATTACTGATGTAATTTTAAGCAGATCTGCGTTTAAATTGTTACAATATGTCGCCTCATTCGCCTGTGATCTAGGTTCGATCACATAACATAAACGCAGATTTCAAAATACGAATTTTTGCGCAACCGTGCATTCCATATGCCGCCAACCGGTAATTTCTTACATAATATGCTCATAACATTACCTACACTCATTTTGAGCCGGAATTTCACCAGTGAAATATTTTCAATTTTTTTGCAAAAATCCCTGATGGTTAGCCTTACCGATTTTGAACGGATAAAATTTATTGTCACGGATTCCGTATGTATCGGTTATTTCGGATTACTGATGTAATTTTAAGCAGATCTGCGTTTAAATTGTTACAATATGTCGCCTCATTCGCCTGTGATCTAGGTTCGATCACATAACATAAACGCAGATTTCAAAATACGAATTTTTGCGCAACCGTGCATTCCATATGCCGCCAACCGGTAATTTCTTACATAATATGCTCATAACATTACCTACACTCATTTTGAGCCGGAATTTCACCAGTAAAATATTTTCAATTTTTTTGCAAAAATCCCTGATGGTTAGCCTTACCGATTTTGAACGGATAAAATTTATTGTCACGGATTCCGTATGTATCGGTTATTTCGGATTACTGATGTAATTTTAAGCAGATCTGCGTTTAAATTGTTACAATATGTCGCCTCATTCGCCTGTGATCTAGGTTCGATCACATAACATAAACGCAGATTTCAAAATACGAATTTTTGCGCAACCGTGCATTCCATATGCCGCCAACCGGTAATTTCTTACATAATATGCTCATAACATTACCTACACTCATTTTGAGCCGGAATTTCACCAGTGAAATATTTTCAATTTTTTTGCAAAAATCCCTGATGGTTAGCCTTACCGATTTTGAACGGATAAAATTTATTGTCACGGATTCCGTATGTATCGGTTATTTCGGATTACTGATGTAATTTTAAGCAGATCTGCGTTTAAATTGTTACAATATGTCGCCTCATTCGCCTGTGATCTAGGTTCGATCACATAACATAAACGCAGATTTCAAAATACGAATTTTTGCGCAACCGTGCATTCCATATGCCGCCAACCGGTAATTTCTTACATAATATGCTCATAACATTACCTACACTCATTTTGAGCCGGAATTTCACCAGTGAAATATTTTCAATTTTTTTGCAAAAATCCCTGATGGTTAGCCTTACCGATTTTGAACGGATACAATTTATTGTCACGGATTCCGTATGTATCGGTTATTTCGGATTACTGATGTAATTTTAAGCAGATCTGCGTTTAAATTGTTACAATATGTCGCCTCATTCGCCTGTGATCTAGGTTCGATCACATAACATAAACGCAGATTTCAAAATACGAATTTTTGCGCAACCGTGCATTCCATATGCCGCCAACCGGTAATTTCTTACATAATATGCTCATAACATTACCTACACTCATTTTGAGCCGGAATTTCACCAGTGAAATATTTTCAATTTTTTTGCAAAAATCCCTGATGGTTAGCCTTACCGATTTTGAACGGATAAAATTTATTGTCACGGATTCCGTATGTATCGGTTATTTCGGATTACTGATATAATTTTAAGCAGATCTGCGTTTAAATTGTTACAATATGTCGCCTCATTCGCCTGTGATCTAGGTTCGATCACATAACATAAACGCAGATTTCAAAATACGAATTTTTGCGCAACCGTGCATTCCATATGCCGCCAACCGGTAATTTCTTACATAATATGCTCATAACATTACCTACACTCATTTTGAGCCGGAATTTCACCAGTAAAATATTTTCAATTTTTTTGCAAAAATCCCTGATGTTAGCCTTACCGATTTTGAACGGATAAAATTTATTGTCACGGATTCCGTATGTATCGGTTATTTCGGATTACTGATATAATTTTAAGCAGATCTGCGTTTAAATTGTTACAATATGTCGCCTCATTCGCCTGTGATCTAGGTTCGATCACATAACATAAACGCAGATTTCAAAATACGAATTTTTGCGCAACCGTGCATTCCATATGCCGCCAACCGGTAATTTCTTACATAATATGCTCATAACATTACCTACACTCATTTTGAGCCGGAATTTCACCAGTGAAATATTTTCAATTTTTTTGCAAAAATCCCTGATGTAACCATGTATCGGTTATTTCGGATTACTGATGTAATTTTAAGCAGATCTGCGTTTAAATTGTTACAATATGTCGCCTCATTCGCCTGTGATCTAGGTTCGATCACATAACATAAACGCAGATTTCAAAATACGAATTTTTGCGCAACCGTGCATTCCATATGCCGCCAACCGGTAATTTCTTACATAATATGCTCATAACATTACCTACACTCATTTTGAGCCGGAATTTCACCAGTAAAATATTTTCAATTTTTTTGCAAAAATCCCTGATGGTTAGCCTTACCGATTTTGAACGGATAAAATTTATTGTCACGGATTCCGTATGTATCGGTTATTTCGGATTACTGATGTAATTTTAAGCAGATCTGCGTTTAAATTGTTACAATATGTCGCCTCATTCGCCTGTGATCTAGGTTCGATCACATAACATAAACGCAGATTTCAAAATACGAAATTTTGCGCAACCGTGCATTCCATATGCCGCCAATCGGTAATTTCTTACATAATATGCTCATAACATTACCTACACTCATTTTGAGCCGGAATTTCACCAGTAAAATATTTTCAATTTTTTTGCAAAAATCCCTGATAGCCTTACCGATTTTGAACGGATAAAATTTATTGTCACGGATTCCGTATGTATCGGTTATTTCGGATTACTGATGTAATTTTAAGCAGATCTGCGTTTAAATTGTTACAATATGTCGCCTCATTCGCCTGTGATCTAGGTTCGATCACATAACATAAACGCAGATTTCAAAATACGAATTTTTGCGCAACCGTGCATTCCATATGCCGCCAATCGGTAATTTCTTACATAATATGCTCATAACATTACCTACACTCATTTTGAGCCGGAATTTCACCAGTGAAATATTTTCAATTTTTTTGCAAAAATCCCTGATGGTTAGCCTTACCGATTTTGAACGGATAAAATTTATTGTCACGGATTCCGTATGTATCGGTTATTTCGGATTACTGATGTAATTTTAAGCAGATCTGCGTTTAAATTGTTACAATATGTCGCCTCATTCGCCTGTGATCTAGGTTCGATCACATAACATAAACGCAGATTTCAAAATACGAATTTTTGCGCAACCGTGCATTCCATATGCCGCCAATCGGTAATTTCTTACATAATATGCTCATAACATTACCTACACTCATTTTGAGCCGGAATTTCACCAGTGAAATATTTTCAATTTTTTTGCAAAAATCACTGATGGTTAGCCTTACCGATTTTGAACGGATAAAATTTATTGTCACGGATTCCGTATGTATCGGTTATTTCGGATTACTGATGTAATTTTAAGCAGATCTGCGTTTAAATTGTTACAATATGTCGCCTCATTCGCCTGTGATCTAGGTTCGATCACATAACATAAACGCAGATTTCAAAATACGAATTTTTGCGCAACCGTGCATTCCATATGCCGCCAACCGGTAATTTCTTACATAATATGCTCATAACATTACCTACACTCATTTTGAGCCAGAATTTCACCAGTAAAATATTTTCAATTTTTTTGCAAAAATCCCTGATGGTTAGCCTTACCGATTTTGAACGGATAAAATTTATTGTCACGGATTCCGTATGTATCGGTTATTTCGGATTACTGATGTAATTTTAAGCAGATCTGCGTTTAAATTGTTACAATATGTCGCCTCATTCGCCTGTGATCTAGGTTCGATCACATAACATAAACGCAGATTTCAAAATACGAATTTTTGCGCAACCGTGCATTCCATATGCCGCCAACCGGTAATTTCTTACATAATATGCTCATAACATTACCTACACTCATTTTGAGCCGGAATTTCACCAGTAAAATATTTTCAATTTTTTTGCAAAAATCCCTGATGGTAAGCCTTACCGATTTTGAACGGATAAAATTTATTGTCACGGATTCCGTATGTATCGGTTATTTCGGATTACTGATGTAATTTTAAGCAGATCTGCGTTTAAATTGTTACAATATGTCGCCTCATTCGCCTGTGATCTAGGTTCGATCACATAACATAAACGCAGATTTCAAAATACGAATTTTTGCGCAACCGTGCATTCCATATGCCGCCAACCGGTAATTTCTTACATAATATGCTCATAACATTACCTACACTCATTTTGAGCCGGAATTTCACCAGTAAAATATTTTCAATTTTTTTGCAAAAATCCCTGATGGTTAGCCTTACCGATTTTGAACGGATAAAATTTATTGTCACGGATTCCGTATGTATCGGTTATTTCGGATTACTGATGTAATTTTAAGCAGATCTGCGTTTAAATTGTTACAATATGTCGCCTCATTCGCCTGTGATCTAGGTTCGATCACATAACATAAACGCAGATTTCAAAATACGAATTTTTGCGCAACCGTGCATTCCATATGCCGCCAACCGGTAATTTCTTACATAATATGCTCATAACATTACCTACACTCATTTTGAGCCGGAATTTCACCAGTAAAATATTTTCAATTTTTTTGCAAAAATCCCTGATGGCAAGCCTTACCGATTTTGAACGGATAAAATTTATTGTCACGGATTCCGTATGTATCGGTTATTTCGGATTACTGATGTAATTTTAAGCAGATCTGCGTTTAAATTGTTACAATATGTCGCCTCATTCGCCTGTGATCTAGGTTCGATCACATAACATAAACGCAGATTTCAAAATACGAATTTTTGCGCAACCGTGCATTCCATATGCCGCCAACCGGTAATTTCTTACATAATATGCTCATAACATTACCTACACTCATTTTGAGCCGGAATTTCACCAGTAAAATATTTTCAATTTTTTTGCAAAAATCCCTGACGGTTAGCCTTACCGATTTTGAACGGATAAAATTTATTGTCACGGATTCCGTATCTATCGGTTATTTCGGATTACTGATGTAATTTTAAGCAGATCTGCGTTTAAATTGTTACAATATGTCGCCTCATTCGCCTGTGATCTAGGTTCGATCACATAACATAAACGCAGATTTCAAAATACGAATTTTTGCGCAACCGTGCATTCCATATGCCGCCAACCGGTAATTTCTTACATAATATGCTCATAACATTACCTACACTCATTTTGAGCCGGAATTTCACCAGTAAAATATTTTCAATTTTTTTGCAAAAATCCCTGATGGTAAGCCTTACCGATTTTGAACGGATAAAATTTATTGTCACGGATTCCATATGTATCGATTATTTCGGATTACTGATGTAATTTTAAGCAGATCTGCGTTTAAATTGTTACAATATGTCGCCTCATTCGCCTGTGATCTAGGTTCGATCACATAACATAAACGCAGATTTCAAAATACGAATTTTTGCGCAACCGTGCATTCCATATGCCGCCAACCGGTAATTTCTTACATAATATGCTCATAACATTACCTACACTCATTTTGAGCCGGAATTTCACCAGTAAAATATTTTCAATTTTTTTGCAAAAATCCCTGATGGTAAGCCTTACCGATTTTGAACGGATAAAATTTATTGTCACGGATTCCGTATGTATCGGTTATTTCGGATTACTGATGTAATTTTAAGCAGATCTGCGTTTAAATTGTTACAATATGTCGCCTCATTCGCCTGTGATCTAGGTTCGATCACATAACATAAACGCAGATTTCAAAATACGAATTTTTGCGCAACCGTGCATTCCATATGCCGCCAACCGGTAATTTCTTACATAATATGCTCATAACATTACCTACACTCATTTTGAGCCAGAATTTCACCAGTAAAATATTTTCAATTTTTTTGCAAAAATCCCTGATGGTTAGCCTTACCGATTTTGAACGGATAAAATTTATTGTCACGGATTCCGTATGTATCGGTTATTTCGGATTACTGATGTAATTTTAAGCAGATCTGCGTTTAAATTGTTACAATATGTCGCCTCATTCGCCTGTGATCTAGGTTCGATCACATAACATAAACGCAGATTTCAAAATACGAATTTTTGCGCAACCGTGCATTCCATATGCCGCCAACCGGTAATTTCTTACATAATATGCTCATAACATTACCTACACTCATTTTGAGCCGGAATTTCACCAGTAAAATATTTTCAATTTTTTTGCAAAAATCCCTGATGGTTAGCCTTACCGATTTTGAACGGATAAAATTTATTGTCACGGATTCCGTATGTATCGGTTATTTCGGATTACTGATGTAATTTTAAGCAGATCTGCGTTTAAATTGTTACAATATGTCGCCTCATTCGCCTGTGATCTAGGTTCGATCACATAACATAAACGCAGATTTCAAAATAAGAATTTTTGCGCAACCGTGCATTCCATATGCCGCCAACCGGTAATTTTTTACTTAATATGCTCATAACATTACCTACACTCATTTTGAGCCGGAATTTCACCAGTAAAATATTTTCAATTTTTTTGCAAAAATCCCTGATGGTAAGCCTTACCGATTTTGAACGGATAAAATTTATTGTCACGGATTCCGTATGTATCGGTTATTTCGGATTACTGATGTAATTTTAAGCAGATCTGCGTTTAAATTGTTACAATATGTCGCCTCATTCGCCTGTGATCTAGGTTCGATCACATAACATAAACGCAGATTTCAAAATAAGAATTTTTGCGCAACCGTGCATTCCATATGCCGCCAACCGGTAATTTCTTACATAATATGCTCATAACATTACCTACACTCATTTTGAGCCGGAATTTCACCAGTAAAATATTTTCAATTTTTTTGCAAAAATCCCTGATGGTTGTTAGCCTTACCGATTTTGAGCGGATAAAATTTATTGTCGCGGATTCCGTATGTATCGGTTATTTCGGATTACTGATGTAATTTTAAGCAGATCTGCGTTTAAATTGTTACAATATGTCGCCTCATTCGCCTGTGATCTAGGTTCGATCACATAACATAAACGCAGATTTCAAAATAAGAATTTTTGCGCAACCGTGCATTCCATATGCCGCCAACCGGTAATTTCTTACATAATATGCTCATATCATTACCTACACTCATTTTGAGCCGGAATTTCACCAGTAAAATATTTTCAATTTTTTTGCAAAAATCCCTGATGGTTGTTAGCCTTACCGATTTTGAGCGGATAAAATTTATTGTCGCGGATTCCGTATGTATCGGTTATTTCGGATTACTGATGTAATTTTAAGCAGATCTGCGTTTAAATTGTTACAATATGTCGCCTCATTCGCCTGTGATCTAGGTTCGATCACATAACATAAACGCAGATTTCAAAATACGAATTTTTGCGCAACCGTGCATTCCATATGCCGCCAACCGGTAATTTTTTACTTAATATGCTCATAACATTACCTACACTCATTTTGAGCCGGAATTTCACCAGTAAAATATTTTCAATTTTTTTGCAAAAATCCCTGATGGTAAGCCTTACCGATTTTGAACGGATAAAATTTATTGTCACGGATTCCGTATGTATCGGTTATTTCGGATTACTGATGTAATTTTAAGCAGATCTGCGTTTAAATTGTTACAATATGTCGCCTCATTCGCCTGTGATCTAGGTTCGATCACATAACATAAACGCAGATTTCAAAATACGAATTTTTGCGCAACCGTGCATTCCATATGCCGCCAACCGGTAATTTCTTACATAATATGCTCATAACATTACCTACACTCATTTTGAGCCGGAATTTCACCAGTAAAATATTTTCAATTTTTTTGCAAAAATCCCTGATGGTTGTTAGCCTTACCGATTTTGAGCGGATAAAATTTATTGTCGCGGATTCCGTATGTATCGGTTATTTCGGATTACTGATGTAATTTTAAGCAGATCTGCGTTTAAATTGTTACAATATGTCGCCTCATTCGCCTGTGATCTAGGTTCGATCACATAACATAAACGCAGATTTCAAAATAAGAATTTTTGCGCAACCGTGCATTCCATATGCCGCCAACCGGTAATTTCTTACATAATATGCTCATATCATTACCTACACTCATTTTGAGCCGGAATTTCACCAGTAAAATATTTTCAATTTTTTTGCAAAAATCCCTGATGGTTGTTAGCCTTACCGATTTTGAGCGGATAAAATTTATTGTCGCGGATTCCGTATGTATCGGTTATTTCGGATTACTGATGTAATTTTAAGCAGATCTGCGTTTAAATTGTTACAATATGTCGCCTCATTCGCCTGTGATCTAGGTTCGATCACATAACATAAACGCAGATTTCAAAATACGAATTTTTGCGCAACCGTGCATTCCATATGCCGCCAACCGGTAATTTCTTACATAATATGCTCATAGCATTACCTATACTCATTTTGAGCCGGAATTTCACCAGTAAAATATTTTCAATTTTTTTGCAAAAATCCCTGATGGTTAGCCTTACCGATTTTGAGCGGATAAAATTTATTGTCGCGGATTCCGTATGTATCGGTTATTTCGGATTACTGATGTAATTTTAAGCAGATCTGCGTTTAAATTGTTACAATATGTCGCCTCATTCGCCTGTGATCTAGGTTCGATCACATAACATAAACGCAGATTTCAAAATACGAATTTTTGCGCAACCGTGCATTCCATATGCCGCCAACCGGTAATTTCTTACATAATATGCTCATAACATTACCTACACTCATTTTGAGCCGGAATTTCACCAGTAAAATATTTTCAATTTTTTTGCAAAAATCCCTGATGGTTACTTACCGATTTTGAACGGATAAAATTTATTGTCACGGATTCCGTATGTATCGGTTATTTCGGATTACTGATGTAATTTTAAGCAGATCTGCGTTTAAATTGTTACAATATGTCGCCTCATTCGCCTGTGATCTAGGTTCGATCACATAACATAAACGCAGATTTCAAAATACGAATTTTTGCGCAACCGTGCATTCCATATGCCGCCAACCGGTAATTTTTTACTTAATATGCTCATAACATTACCTACACTCATTTTGAGCCGGAATTTCACCAGTAAAATATTTTCAATTTTTTTGCAAAAATCCCTGATGGTAAGCCTTACCGATTTTGAACGGATAAAATTTATTGTCACGGATTCCGTATGTATCGGTTATTTCGGATTACTGATGTAATTTTAAGCAGATCTGCGTTTAAATTGTTACAATATGTCGCCTCATTCGCCTGTGATCTAGGTTCGATCACATAACATAAACGCAGATTTCAAAATACGAATTTTTGCGCAACCGTGCATTCCATATGCCGCCAACCGGTAATTTCTTACATAATATGCTCATAACATTACCTACACTCATTTTGAGCCGGAATTTCACCAGTAAAATATTTTCAATTTTTTTGCAAAAATCCCTGATGGTTGTTAGCCTTACCGATTTTGAGCGGATAAAATTTATTGTCGCGGATTCCGTATGTATCGGTTATTTCGGATTACTGATGTAATTTTAAGCAGATCTGCGTTTAAATTGTTACAATATGTCGCCTCATTCGCCTGTGATCTAGGTTCGATCACATAACATAAACGCAGATTTCAAAATAAGAATTTTTGCGCAACCGTGCATTCCATATGCCGCCAACCGGTAATTTCTTACATAATATGCTCATATCATTACCTACACTCATTTTGAGCCGGAATTTCACCAGTAAAATATTTTCAATTTTTTTGCAAAAATCCCTGATGGTTGTTAGCCTTACCGATTTTGAGCGGATAAAATTTATTGTCGCGGATTCCGTATGTATCGGTTATTTCGGATTACTGATGTAATTTTAAGCAGATCTGCGTTTAAATTGTTACAATATGTCGCCTCATTCGCCTGTGATCTAGGTTCGATCACATAACATAAACGCAGATTTCAAAATACGAATTTTTGCGCAACCGTGCATTCCATATGCCGCCAACCGGTAATTTTTTACTTAATATGCTCATAACATTACCTACACTCATTTTGAGCCGGAATTTCACCAGTAAAATATTTTCAATTTTTTTGCAAAAATCCCTGATGGTAAGCCTTACCGATTTTGAACGGATAAAATTTATTGTCACGGATTCCGTATGTATCGGTTATTTCGGATTACTGATGTAATTTTAAGCAGATCTGCGTTTAAATTGTTACAATATGTCGCCTCATTCGCCTGTGATCTAGGTTCGATCACATAACATAAACGCAGATTTCAAAATACGAATTTTTGCGCAACCGTGCATTCCATATGCCGCCAACCGGTAATTTCTTACATAATATGCTCATAACATTACCTACACTCATTTTGAGCCGGAATTTCACCAGTAAAATATTTTCAATTTTTTTGCAAAAATCCCTGATGGTTGTTAGCCTTACCGATTTTGAGCGGATAAAATTTATTGTCGCGGATTCCGTATGTATCGGTTATTTCGGATTACTGATGTAATTTTAAGCAGATCTGCGTTTAAATTGTTACAATATGTCGCCTCATTCGCCTGTGATCTAGGTTCGATCACATAACATAAACGCAGATTTCAAAATAAGAATTTTTGCGCAACCGTGCATTCCATATGCCGCCAACCGGTAATTTCTTACATAATATGCTCATATCATTACCTACACTCATTTTGAGCCGGAATTTCACCAGTAAAATATTTTCAATTTTTTTGCAAAAATCCCTGATGGTTGTTAGCCTTACCGATTTTGAGCGGATAAAATTTATTGTCGCGGATTCCGTATGTATCGGTTATTTCGGATTACTGATGTAATTTTAAGCAGATCTGCGTTTAAATTGTTACAATATGTCGCCTCATTCGCCTGTGATCTAGGTTCGATCACATAACATAAACGCAGATTTCAAAATACGAATTTTTGCGCAACCGTGCATTCCATATGCCGCCAACCGGTAATTTCTTACATAATATGCTCATAGCATTACCTATACTCATTTTGAGCCGGAATTTCACCAGTAAAATATTTTCAATTTTTTTGCAAAAATCCCTGATGGTTAGCCTTACCGATTTTGAGCGGATAAAATTTATTGTCGCGGATTCCGTATGTATCGGTTATTTCGGATTACTGATGTAATTTTAAGCAGATCTGCGTTTAAATTGTTACAATATGTCGCCTCATTCGCCTGTGATCTAGGTTCGATCACATAACATAAACGCAGATTTCAAAATACGAATTTTTGCGCAACCGTGCATTCCATATGCCGCCAACCGGTAATTTCTTACGTAATATGCTCATAACATTACCTACACTCATTTTGAGCCGGAATTTCACCAGTAAAATATTTTCAATTTTTTTGCAAAAATCCCTGATGGTAAGCCTTACCGATTTTGAACGGATAAAATTTATTGTCACGGATTCCGTATGTATCGGTTATTTCGGATTACTGATGTAATTTTAAGCAGATCTGCGTTTAAATTGTTACAATATGTCGCCTCATTCGCCTGTGATCTAGGTTCGATCACATAACATAAACGCAGATTTCAAAATACGAATTTTTGCGCAACCGTGCATTCCATATGCCGCCAACCGGTAATTTCTTACATAATATGCTCATAACATTACCTACACTCATTTCGAGCCGGAATTTCACCAGTAAAATATTTTCAATTTTTTTGCAAAAATCCCTGATGGTTAGCCTTACCGATTTTGAGCGGATAAAATTTATTGTCGCGGATTCCGTATGTATCGGTTATTTCGGATTACTGATGTAATTTTAAGCAGATCTGCGTTTAAATTGTTACAATATGTCGCCTCATTCGCCTGTGATCTAGGTTCGATCACATAACATAAACGCAGATTTCAAAATACGAATTTTTGCGCAACCGTGCATTCCATATGCCGCCAACCGGTAATTTCTTACATAATATGCTCATAACATTACCTACACTCATTTTGAGCCGGAATTTCACCAGTAAAATATTTTCAATTTTTTTGCAAAAATCCCTGATGGTAAGCCTTACCGATTTTGAACGGATAAAATTTATTGTCACGGATTCCGTATGTATCGGTTATTTCGGATTACTGATGTAATTTTAAGCAGATCTGCGTTTAAATTGTTACAATATGTCGCCTCATTCGCCTGTGATCTAGGTTCGATCACATAACATAAACGCAGATTTCAAAATACGAATTTTTGCGCAACCGTGCATTCCATATGCCGCCAACCGGTAATTTCTTACATAATATGCTCATAACATTACCTACACTCATTTTGAGCCGGAATTTCACCAGTAAAATATTTTCAATTTTTTTGCAAAAATCCCTGATGGTTACTTACCGATTTTGAACGGATAAAATTTATTGTCACGGATTCCGTATGTATCGGTTATTTCGGATTACTGATGTAATTTTAAGCAGATCTGCGTTTAAATTGTTACAATATGTCGCCTCATTCGCCTGTGATCTAGGTTCGATCACATAACATAAACGCAGATTTCAAAATACGAATTTTTGCGCAACCGTGCATTCCATATGCCGCCAACCGGTAATTTCTTACATAATATGCTCATAACATTACCTACACTCATTTTGAGCCAGAATTTCACCAGTAAAATATTTTCGATTTTTTTGCAAAAATCCCTGATGGTTAGCCTTACCGATTTTGAACGGATAAAATTTATTGTCACGGATTCCGTATGTATCGGTTATTTCGGATTACTGATGTAATTTTAAGCAGATCTGCGTTTAAATTGTTACAATATGTCGCCTCATTCGCCTGTGATCTAGGTTCGATCACATAACATAAACGCAGATTTCAAAATACGAATTTTTGCGCAACCGTGCATTCCATATGCCGCCAACCGGTAATTTCTTACATAATATGCTCATAACATTACCTACACTCATTTTGAGCCGGAATTTCACCAGTAAAATATTTTCAATTTTTTTGCAAAAATCCCTGATGGTTACTTACCGATTTTGAACGGATAAAATTTATTGTCACGGATTCCGTATGTATCGGTTATTTCGGATTACTGATGTAATTTTAAGCAGATCTGCGTTTAAATTGTTACAATATGTCGCCTCATTCGCCTGTGATCTAGGTTCGATCACATAACATAAACGCAGATTTCAAAATACGAATTTTTGCGCAACCGTGCATTCCATATGCCGCCAACCGGTAATTTCTTACATAATATGCTCATAACATTACCTACACTCATTTCGAGCCGGAATTTCACCAGTAAAATATTTTCAATTTTTTTGCAAAAATCCCTGATGGTTAGCCTTACCGATTTTGAACGGATAAAATTTATTGTCGCGGATTCCATATGTATCGGTTATTTCGGATTACTGATGTAATTTTAAGCAGATCTGCGTTTAAATTGTTACAATATGTCGCCTCATTCGCCTGTGATCTAGGTTCGATCACATAACATAAACGCAGATTTCAAAATACGAATTTTTGCGCAACCGTGCATTCCATATGCCGCCAACCGGTAATTTCTTACATAATATGCTCATAACATTACCTACACTCATTTTGAGCCGGAATTTCACCAGTAAAATATTTTCAATTTTTTTGCAAAAATCCCTGATGGTAAGCCTTACCGATTTTGAACGGATAAAATTTATTGTCACGGATTCCGTATGTATCGGTTATTTCGGATTACTGATGTAATTTTAAGCAGATCTGCGTTTAAATTGTTACAATATGTCGCCTCATTCGCCTGTGATCTAGGTTCGATCACATAACATAAACGCAGATTTCAAAATACGAATTTTTGCGCAACCGTGCATTCCATATGCCGCCAACCGGTAATTTCTTACATAATATGCTCATAACATTACCTACACTCATTTTGAGCCGGAATTTCACCAGTAAAATATTTTCAATTTTTTTGCAAAAATCCCTGATGGTAAGCCTTACCGATTTTGAACGGATAAAATTTATTGTCACGGATTCCGTATGTATCGGTTATTTCGGATTACTGATGTAATTTTAAGCAGATCTGCGTTTAAATTGTTACAATATGTCGCCTCATTCGCCTGTGATCTAGGTTCGATCACATAACATAAACGCAGATTTCAAAATACGAATTTTTGCGCAACCGTGCATTCCATATGCCGCCAACCGGTAATTTCTTACATAATATGCTCATAACATTACCTACACTCATTTTGAGCCGGAATTTCACCAGTAAAATATTTTCAATTTTTTTGCAAAAATCCCTGATGGTTACTTACCGATTTTGAACGGATAAAATTTATTGTCACGGATTCCGTATGTATCGGTTATTTCGGATTACTGATGTAATTTTAAGCAGATCTGCGTTTAAATTGTTACAATATGTCGCCTCATTCGCCTGTGATCTAGGTTCGATCACATAACATAAACGCAGATTTCAAAATACGAATTTTTGCGCAACCGTGCATTCCATATGCCGCCAACCGGTAATTTCTTACATAATATGCTCATAACATTACCTACACTCATTTTGAGCCGGAATTTCACCAGTAAAATATTTTCAATTTTTTTGCAAAAATCCCTGATGGTAAGCCTTACCGATTTTGAACGGATAAAATTTATTGTCACGGATTCCGTATGTATCGGTTATTTCGGATTACTGATGTAATTTTAAGCAGATCTGCGTTTAAATTGTTACAATATGTCGCCTCATTCGCCTGTGATCTAGGTTCGATCACATAACATAAACGCAGATTTCAAAATACGAATTTTTGCGCAACCGTGCATTCCATATGCCGCCAACCGGTAATTTCTTACATAATATGCTCATAACATTACCTACACTCATTTTGAGCCGGAATTTCACCAGTAAAATATTTTCAATTTTTTTGCAAAAATCCCTGATGGTTACTTACCGATTTTGAACGGATAAAATTTATTGTCACGGATTCCGTATGTATCGGTTATTTCGGATTACTGATGTAATTTTAAGCAGATCTGCGTTTAAATTGTTACAATATGTCGCCTCATTCGCCTGTGATCTAGGTTCGATCACATAACATAAACGCAGATTTCAAAATACGAATTTTTGCGCAACCGTGCATTCCATATGCCGCCAACCGGTAATTTCTTACATAATATGCTCATAACATTACCTACACTCATTTTGAGCCGGAATTTCACCAGTAAAATATTTTCAATTTTTTTGCAAAAATCCCTGATGGTAAGCCTTACCGATTTTGAACGGATAAAATTTATTGTCACGGATTCCGTATGTATCGGTTATTTCGGATTACTGATGTAATTTTAAGCAGATCTGCGTTTAAATTGTTACAATATGTCGCCTCATTCGCCTGTGATCTAGGTTCGATCACATAACATAAACGCAGATTTCAAAATACGAATTTTTGCGCAACCGTGCATTCCATATGCCGCCAACCGGTAATTTCTTACATAATATGCTCATAACATTACCTACACTCATTTTGAGCCGGAATTTCACCAGTAAAATATTTTCAATTTTTTGCAAAAATCCCTGATGGTTACTTACCGATTTTGAACGGATAAAATTTATTGTCACGGATTCCGTATGTATCGGTTATTTCGGATTACTGATGTAATTTTAAGCAGATCTGCGTTTAAATTGTTACAATATGTCGCCTCATTCGCCTGTGATCTAGGTTCGATCACATAACATAAACGCAGATTTCAAAATACGAATTTTTGCGCAACCGTGCATTCCATATGCCGCCAACCGGTAATTTCTTACATAATATGCTCATAACATTACCTACACTCATTTTGAGCCGGAATTTCACCAGTAAAATATTTTCAATTTTTTTGCAAAAATCCCTGATGGTTAGCCTTACCGATTTTGAACGGATAAAATTTATTGTCACGGATTCCGTATGTATCGGTTATTTCGGATTACTGATGTAATTTTAAGCAGATCTGCGTTTAAATTGTTACAATATGTCGCCTCATTCGCCTGTGATCTAGGTTCGATCACATAACATAAACGCAGATTTCAAAATACGAATTTTTGCGCAACCGTGCATTCCATATGCCGCCAACCGGTAATTTCTTACATAATATGCTCATAACATTACCTACACTCATTTTGAGCCGGAATTTCACCAGTAAAATATTTTCAATTTTTTTGCAAAAATCCCTGACGGTTAGCCTTACCGATTTTGAACGGATAAAATTTATTGTCACGGATTCCGTATCTATCGGTTATTTCGGATTACTGATGTAATTTTAAGCAGATCTGCGTTTAAATTGTTACAATATGTCGCCTCATTCGCCTGTGATCTAGGTTCGATCACATAACATAAACGCAGATTTCAAAATACGAATTTTTGCGCAACCGTGCATTCCATATGCCGCCAACCGGTAATTTCTTACATAATATGCTCATAACATTACCTACACTCATTTTGAGCCGGAATTTCACCAGTAAAATATTTTCAATTTTTTTGCAAAAATCCCTGACGGTTAGCCTTACCGATTTTGAACGGATAAAATTTATTGTCACGGATTCTGTATGTATCGGTTATTTCGGATTACTGATGTAATTTTAAGCAGATCTGCGTTTAAATTGTTACAATATGTCGCCTCATTCGCCTGTGATCTAGGTTCGATCACATAACATAAACGCAGATTTCAAAATACGAATTTTTGCGCAACCGTGCATTCCATATGCCGCCAACCGGTAATTTCTTACATAATATGCTCATAACATTACCTACACTCATTTTGAGCCGGAATTTCACCAGTAAAATATTTTCAATTTTTTTGCAAAAACCCCTGATGGTTAGCCTTACCGATTTTGAACGGATAAAATTTATTGTCACGGATTCTGTATGTATCGGTTATTTCGGATTACTGATGTAATTTTAAGCAGATCTGCGTTTAAATTGTTACAATATGTCGCCTCATTCGCCTGTGATCTAGGTTCGATCACATAACATAAACGCAGATTTCAAAATACGAATTTTTGCGCAACCGTGCATTCCATATGCCGCCAACCGGTAATTTCTTACATAATATGCTCATAACATTACCTACACTCATTTTGAGCCGGAATTTCACCAGTAAAATATTTTCAATTTTTTTGCAAAAATCCCTGATGGTTAGCCTTACCGATTTTGAACGGATAAAATTTATTGTCACGGATTCCGTATGTATCGGTTATTTCGGATTACTGATGTAATTTTAAGCAGATCTGCGTTTAAATTGTTACAAT
Organism: Nephrotoma appendiculata; assembly: GCA_947310385.1. NCBI lineage: Eukaryota > Metazoa > Arthropoda > Insecta > Diptera > Tipulidae > Nephrotoma > Nephrotoma appendiculata. Next base: position 297,812,252 of record OX371224.1, on the reverse strand, counting down.
ATGTCGCCTCATTCGCCTGTGATCTAGGTTCGATCACATAACATAAACGCAGATTTCAAAATACGAATTTTTGCGCAACCGTGCATTCCATATGCCGCCAACCGGTAATTTCTTACATAATATGCTCATAACATTACCTACACTCATTTTGAGCCGGAATTTCACCAGTAAAATATTTTCAATTTTTTTGCAAAAATCCCTGATGGTTACCTTACCGATTTTGAACGGATACAATTTATTGTCACGGATTCCATATGTATCGGTTATTTCGGATTACTGATATAATTTTAAGCAGATCTGCGTTTAAATTGTTACAATATGTCGCCTCATTCGCCTGTGATCTAGGTTCGATCACATAACATAAACGCAGATTTCAAAATACGAAATTTTGCGCAACCGTGCATTCCATATGCCGCCAACCGGTAATTTCTTACATAATATGCTCATAACATTACCTACACTCATTTTGAGCCGGAATTTCACCAGTAAAATATTTTCAATTTTTTTGCAAAAATCCCTGGTTAGCCTTACCGATTTTGAACGGATAAAATTTATTGTCACGGATTCCGTATGTACCGGTTATTTCGGATTACTGATGTAATTTTAAGCAGATCTGCGTTTAAATTGTTACAATATGTCGCCTCATTCGCCTGTGATCTAGGTTCGATCACATAACATAAACGCAGATTTCAAAATACGAATTTTTGCGCAACCGTGCATTCCATATGCCGCCAACCGGTAATTTCTTACATAATATGCTCATATCATTACCTACACTCATTTTGAGCCGGAATTTCACCAGTAAAATATTTTCAATTTTTTTGCAAAAATCCCTGATGGTTAGCCTTACCGATTTTGAACGGATAAAATTTATTGTCACGGATTCCGTATGTATCGGTTATTTCGGATTACTGATGTAATTTTAAGCAGATCTGCGTTTAAATTGTTACAATATGTCGCCTCATTCGCCTGTGATCTAGGTTCGATCACATAACATAAACGCAGATTTCAAAATACGAATTTTTGCGCAACCGTGCATTCCATATGCCGCCAACCGGTAATTTCTTACATAATATGCTCATAACATTACCTACACTCATTTTGAGCCGGAATTTCACCAGTAAAATATTTTCAATTTTTTTGCAAAAATCCCTGATGGTTAGCCTTACCGATTTTGAACGGATAAAATTTATTGTCACGGATTCCGTATGTATCGGTTATTTCGGATTACTGATGTAATTTTAAGCAGATCTGCGTTTAAATTGTTACAATATGTCGCCTCATTCGCCTGTGATCTAGGTTCGATCACATAACATAAACGCAGATTTCAAAATACGAATTTTTGCGCAACCGTGCATTCCATATGCCGCCAACCGGTAATTTCTTACATAATATGCTCATAACATTACCTACACTCATTTTGAGCCGGAATTTCACCAGTAAAATATTTTCAATTTTTTTGCAAAAATCCCTGATGGTTAGCCTTACCGATTTTGAACGGATAAAATTTATTGTCACGGATTCCGTATGTACCGGTTATTTCGGATTACTGATGTAATTTTAAGCAGATCTGCGTTTAAATTGTTACAATATGTCGCCTCATTCGCCTGTGATCTAGGTTCGATCACATAACATAAACGCAGATTTCAAAATACGAATTTTTGCGCAACCGTGCATTCCATATGCCGCCAACCGGTAATTTCTTACATAATATGCTCATATCATTACCTACACTCATTTTGAGCCGGAATTTCACCAGTAAAATATTTTCAATTTTTTTGCAAAAATCCCTGATGGTTAGCCTTACCGATTTTGAACGGATAAAATTTATTGTCACGGATTCCGTATGTATCGGTTATTTCGGATTACTGATGTAATTTTAAGCAGATCTGCGTTTAAATTGTTACAATATGTCGCCTCATTCGCCTGTGATCTAGGTTCGATCACATAACATAAACGCAGATTTCAAAATACGAATTTTTGCGCAACCGTGCATTCCATATGCCGCCAACCGGTAATTTCTTACATAATATGCTCATAACATTACCTACACTCATTTTGAGCCGGAATTTCACCAGTAAAATATTTTCAATTTTTTTGCAAAAATCCCTGATGGTTAGCCTTACCGATTTTGAACGGATAAAATTTATTGTCACGGATTCCGTATGTATCGGTTATTTCGGATTACTGATGTAATTTTAAGCAGATCTGCGTTTAAATTGTTACAATATGTCGCCTCATTCGCCTGTGATCTAGGTTCGATCACATAACATAAACGCAGATTTCAAAATACGAATTTTTGCGCAACCGTGCATTCCATATGCCGCCAACCGGTAATTTCTTACATAATATGCTCATAACATTACCTACACTCATTTTGAGCCGGAATTTCACCAGTAAAATATTTTCAATTTTTTTGCAAAAATCCCTGATGGTTAGCCTTACCGATTTTGAACGGATAAAATTTGTTGTCACGGATTCCGTATGTATCGGTTATTTCGGATTACTGATGTAATTTTAAGCAGATCTGCGTTTAAATTGTTACAATATGTCGCCTCATTCGCCTGTGATCTAGGTTCGATCACATAACATAAACGCAGATTTCAAAATACGAATTTTTGCGCAACCGTGCATTCCATATGCCGCCAACCGGTAATTTCTTACATAATATGCTCATAACATTACCTACACTCATTTTGAGCCGGAATTTCACCAGTAAAATATTTTCAATTTTTTTGCAAAAATCCCTGATGAGCCTTACCAATTTTGAACGGATAAAATTTATTGTCGCGGATTCCATATGTATCGGTTATTTCGGATTACTGATGTAATTTTAAGCAGATCTGCGTTTAAATTGTTACAATATGTCGCCTCATTCGCCTGTGATCTAGGTTCGATCACATAACATAAACGCAGATTTCAAAATACGAAATTTTGCGCAACCGTGCATTCCATATGCCGCCAACCGGTAATTTCTTACATAATATGCTCATAACATTACCTACACTCATTTCGAGCCGGAATTTCACCAGTAAAATATTTTCAATTTTTTTGCAAAAATCCCTGATGGTTAGCCTTACCGATTTTGAACGGATAAAATTTATTGTCACGGATTCCGTATGTATCGGTTATTTCGGATTACTGATGTAATTTTAAGCAGATCTGCGTTTAAATTGTTACAATATGTCGCCTCATTCGCCTGTGATCTAGGTTCGATCACATAACATAAACGCAGATTTCAAAATACGAATTTTTGCGCAACCGTGCATTCCATATGCCGCCAACCGGTAATTTCTTACATAATATGCTCATAACATTACCTACACTCATTTTGAGCCGGAATTTCACCAGTAAAATATTTTCAATTTTTTTGCAAAAATCCCTGATGGTTAGCCTTACCGATTTTGAACGGATAAAATTTATTGTCACGGATTCCGTATGTACCGGTTATTTCGGATTACTGATGTAATTTTAAGCAGATCTGCGTTTAAATTGTTACAATATGTCGCCTCATTCGCCTGTGATCTAGGTTCGATCACATAACATAAACGCAGATTTCAAAATACGAATTTTTGCGCAACCGTGCATTCCATATGCCGCCAACCGGTAATTTCTTACATAATATGCTCATATCATTACCTACACTCATTTTGAGCCGGAATTTCACCAGTAAAATATTTTCAATTTTTTTGCAAAAATCCCTGATGGTTAGCCTTACCGATTTTGAACGGATAAAATTTATTGTCACGGATTCCGTATGTATCGGTTATTTCGGATTACTGATGTAATTTTAAGCAGATCTGCGTTTAAATTGTTACAATATGTCGCCTCATTCGCCTGTGATCTAGGTTCGATCACATAACATAAACGCAGATTTCAAAATACGAATTTTTGCGCAACCGTGCATTCCATATGCCGCCAACCGGTAATTTCTTACATAATATGCTCATAACATTTTCTACACTCATTTTGAGCCGGAATTTCACCAGTAAAATATTTTCAATTTTTTTGCAAAAATCCCTGATGGTTAGCCTTACCGATTTTGAACGGATAAAATTTATTGTCACGGATTCCGTATGTATCGGTTATTTCGGATTACTGATGTAATTTTAAGCAGATCTGCGTTTAAATTGTTACAATATGTCGCCTCATTCGCCTGTGATCTAGGTTCGATCACATAACATAAACGCAGATTTCAAAATACGAATTTTTGCGCAACCGTGCATTCCATATGCCGCCAACCGGTAATTTCTTACATAATATGCTCATAACATTACCTACACTCATTTTGAGCCGGAATTTCACCAGTAAAATATTTTCAATTTTTTTGCAAAAATCCCTGATGGTTAGCCTTACCGATTTTGAACGGATAAAATTTATTGTCACGGATTCCGTATGTATCGGTTATTTCGGATTACTGATGTAATTTTAAGCAGATCTGCGTTTAAATTGTTACAATATGTCGCCTCATTCGCCTGTGATCTAGGTTCGATCACATAACATAAACGCAGATTTCAAAATACGAATTTTTGCGCAACCGTGCATTCCATATGCCGCCAACCGGTAATTTCTTACATAATATGCTCATAACATTTTCTACACTCATTTTGAGCCGGAATTTCACCAGTAAAATATTTTCAATTTTTTTGCAAAAATCCCTGATGGTTAGCCTTACCGATTTTGAACGGATAAAATTTATTGTCACGGATTCCGTATGTATCGGTTATTTCGGATTACTGATGTAATTTTAAGCAGATCTGCGTTTAAATTGTTACAATATGTCGCCTCATTCGCCTGTGATCTAGGTTCGATCACATAACATAAACGCAGATTTCAAAATACGAATTTTTGCGCAACCGTGCATTCCATATGCCGCCAACCGGTAATTTCTTACATAATATGCTCATAACATTACCTACACTCATTTTGAGCCGGAATTTCACCAGTAAAATATTTTCAATTTTTTTGCAAAAATCCCTGATGGTTAGCCTTACCGATTTTGAACGGATAAAATTTGTTGTCACGGATTCCGTATGTATCGGTTATTTCGGATTACTGATGTAATTTTAAGCAGATCTGCGTTTAAATTGTTACAATATGTCGCCTCATTCGCCTGTGATCTAGGTTCGATCACATAACATAAACGCAGATTTCAAAATACGAATTTTTGCGCAACCGTGCATTCCATATGCCGCCAACCGGTAATTTCTTACATAATATGCTCATAACATTACCTACACTCATTTTGAGCCGGAATTTCACCAGTAAAATATTTTCAATTTTTTTGCAAAAATCCCTGATGGTTAGCCTTACCGATTTTGAACGGATAAAATTTGTTGTCACGGATTCCGTATGTATCGGTTATTTCGGATTACTGATGTAATTTTAAGCAGATCTGCGTTTAAATTGTTACAATATGTCGCCTCATTCGCCTGTGATCTAGGTTCGATCACATAACATAAACGCAGATTTCAAAATACGAATTTTTGCGCAACCGTGCATTCCATATGCCGCCAACCGGTAATTTCTTACATAATATGCTCATAACATTACCTACACTCATTTTGAGCCGGAATTTCACCAGTAAAATATTTTCAATTTTTTTGCAAAAATCCCTGATGGTTAGCCTTACCGATTTTGAACGGATAAAATTTATTGTCGCGGATTCCATATGTATCGGTTATTTCGGATTACTGATGTAATTTTAAGCAGATCTGCGTTTAAATTGTTACAATATGTCGCCTCATTCGCCTGTGATCTAGGTTCGATCACATAACATAAACGCAGATTTCAAAATACGAAATTTTGCGCAACCGTGCATTCCATATGCCGCCAACCGGTAATTTCTTACATAATATGCTCATAACATTACCTACACTCATTTTGAGCCGGAATTTCACCAGTAAAATATTTTCAATTTTTTTGCAAAAATCCCTGATGGTTAGCCTTACCGATTTTGAGCGGATAAAATTTATTGTCGCGGATTCCGTATGTATCGGTTATTTCGGATTACTGATGTAATTTTAAGCAGATCTGCGTTTAAATTGTTACAATATGTCGCCTCATTCGCCTGTGATCTAGGTTCGATCACATAACATAAACGCAGATTTCAAAATACGAAATTTTGCGCAACCGTGCATTCCATATGCCGCCAACCGGTAATTTCTTACATAATATGCTCATAACATTACCTACACTCATTTCGAGCCGGAATTTCACCAGTAAAATATTTTCAATTTTTTTGCAAAAATCCCTGATGGTTAGCCTTACCGATTTTGAACGGATAAAATTTATTGTCGCGGATTCCATATGTATCGGTTATTTCGGATTACTGATGTAATTTTAAGCAGATCTGCGTTTAAATTGTTACAATATGTCGCCTCATTCGCCTGTGATCTAGGTTCGATCACATAACATAAACGCAGATTTCAAAATACGAATTTTTGCGCAACCGTGCATTCCATATGCCGCCAACCGGTAATTTCTTACATAATATGCTCATAACATTACTTACACTCATTTTGAGCCAGAATTTCACCAGTAAAATATTTTCAATTTTTTTGCAAAAATCCCTGATGTTAGCCTTACCGATTTTGAACGGATAAAATTTATTGTCACGGATTCCGTATGTATCGGTTATTTCGGATTACTGATGTAATTTTAAGCAGATCTGCGTTTAAATTGATACAATATGTCGCCTCATTCGCCTGTGATCTAGGTTCGATCACATAACATAAACGCAGATTTCAAAATACGAATTTTTGCGCAACCGTGCATTCCATATGCCGCCAACCGGTAATTTCTTACATTATATGCTCATAACATTACTTACACTCATTTTGAGCCAGAATTTCACCAGTAAAATATTTTCAATTTTTTTGCAAAAATCCCTGATGTTAGCCTTACCGATTTTGAACGGATAAAATTTATTGTCACGGATTCCGTATGTATCGGTTATTTCGGATTACTGATGTAATTTTAAGCAGATCTGCGTTTAAATTGTTACAATATGTCGCCTCATTCGCCTGTGATCTAGGTTCGATCACATAACATAAACGCAGATTTCAAAATACGAATTTTTGCGCAACCGTGCATTCCATATGCCGCCAACCGGTAATTTCTTACATAATATGCTCATATCATTACCTACACTCATTTTGAGCCGGAATTTCACCAGTAAAATATTTTCAATTTTTTTGCAAAAATCCCTGATGGTTAGCCTTACCGATTTTGAACGGATAAAATTTATTGTCACGGATTCCGTATGTATCGGTTATTTCGGATTACTGATGTAATTTTAAGCAGATCTGCGTTTAAATTGTTACAATATGTCGCCTCATTCGCCTGTGATCTAGGTTCGATCACATAACATAAACGCAGATTTCAAAATACGAATTTTTGCGCAACCGTGCATTCCATATGCCGCCAACCGGTAATTTCTTACATAATATGCTCATAACATTTTCTACACTCATTTTGAGCCGGAATTTCACCAGTAAAATATTTTCAATTTTTTTGCAAAAATCCCTGATGGTTAGCCTTACCGATTTTGAACGGATAAAATTTATTGTCACGGATTCCGTATGTATCGGTTATTTCGGATTACTGATGTAATTTTAAGCAGATCTGCGTTTAAATTGTTACAATATGTCGCCTCATTCGCCTGTGATCTAGGTTCGATCACATAACATAAACGCAGATTTCAAAATACGAATTTTTGCGCAACCGTGCATTCCATATGCCGCCAACCGGTAATTTCTTACATAATATGCTCATAACATTACCTACACTCATTTTGAGCCGGAATTTCACCAGTAAAATATTTTCAATTTTTTTGCAAAAATCCCTGATGGTTAGCCTTACCGATTTTGAACGGATAAAATTTGTTGTCACGGATTCCGTATGTATCGGTTATTTCGGATTACTGATGTAATTTTAAGCAGATCTGCGTTTAAATTGTTACAATATGTCGCCTCATTCGCCTGTGATCTAGGTTCGATCACATAACATAAACGCAGATTTCAAAATACGAATTTTTGCGCAACCGTGCATTCCATATGCCGCCAACCGGTAATTTCTTACATAATATGCTCATAACATTACCTACACTCATTTTGAGCCGGAATTTCACCAGTAAAATATTTTCAATTTTTTTGCAAAAATCCCTGATGGTTAGCCTTACCAATTTTGAACGGATAAAATTTATTGTCGCGGATTCCATATGTATCGGTTATTTCGGATTACTGATGTAATTTTAAGCAGATCTGCGTTTAAATTGTTACAATATGTCGCCTCATTCGCCTGTGATCTAGGTTCGATCACATAACATAAACGCAGATTTCAAAATACGAATTTTTGCGCAACCGTGCATTCCATATGCCGCCAACCGGTAATTTCTTACATAATATGCTCATAACATTACCTACACTCATTTTGAGCCGGAATTTCACCAGTAAAATATTTTCAATTTTTTTGCAAAAATCCCTGATGAGCCTTACCAATTTTGAACGGATAAAATTTATTGTCGCGGATTCCATATGTATCGGTTATTTCGGATTACTGATGTAATTTTAAGCAGATCTGCGTTTAAATTGTTACAATATGTCGCCTCATTCGCCTGTGATCTAGGTTCGATCACATAACATAAACGCAGATTTCAAAATACGAAATTTTGCGCAACCGTGCATTCCATATGCCGCCAACCGGTAATTTCTTACATAATATGCTCATAACATTACCTACACTCATTTCGAGCCGGAATTTCACCAGTAAAATATTTTCAATTTTTTTGCAAAAATCCCTGATGGTTAGCCTTACCGATTTTGAACGGATAAAATTTATTGTCGCGGATTCCATATGTATCGGTTATTTCGGATTACTGATGTAATTTTAAGCAGATCTGCGTTTAAATTGTTACAATATGTCGCCTCATTCGCCTGTGATCTAGGTTCGATCACATAACATAAACGCAGATTTCAAAATACGAATTTTTGCGCAACCGTGCATTCCATATGCCGCCAACCGGTAATTTCTTACATAATATGCTCATAACATTACTTACACTCATTTTGAGCCAGAATTTCACCAGTAAAATATTTTCAATTTTTTTGCAAAAATCCCTGATGTTAGCCTTACCGATTTTGAACGGATAAAATTTATTGTCACGGATTCCGTATGTATCGGTTATTTCGGATTACTGATGTAATTTTAAGCAGATCTGCGTTTAAATTGATACAATATGTCGCCTCATTCGCCTGTGATCTAGGTTCGATCACATAACATAAACGCAGATTTCAAAATACGAAATTTTGCGCAACCGTGCATTCCATATGCCGCCAACCGGTAATTTCTTACATAATATGCTCATATCATTACCTACACTCATTTTGAGCCGGAATTTCACCAGTAAAATATTTTCCATTTTTTTGCAAAAATCCCTGATGGCTAGCCTTACCGATTTTGAACGGATAAAATTTATTGTCACGGATTCCGTATGTATCGGTTATTTCGGATTACTGATGTAATTTTAAGCAGATCTGCGTTTAAATTGTTACAATATGTCGCCTCATTCGCCTGTGATCTAGGTTCGATCACATAACATAAACGCAGATTTCAAAATACGAATTTTTGCGCAACCGTGCATTCCATATGCCGCCAACCGGTAATTTCTTACATAATATGCTCATAACATTACCTACACTCATTTTGAGCCGGAATTTCACCAGTAAAATATTTTCAATTTTTTTGCAAAAATCCCTGATGGTTAGCCTTACCGATTTTGAACGGATACAATTTATTGTCACGGATTCCGTATGTATCGGTTATTTCGGATTACTGATGTAATTTTAAGCAGATCTGCGTTTAAATTGTTACAATATGTCGCCTCATTCGCCTGTGATCTAGGTTCGATCACATAACATAAACGCAGATTTCAAAATACGAATTTTTGCGCAACCGTGCATTCCATATGCCGCCAACCGGTAATTTCTTACATAATATGCTCATAACATTACTTACACTCATTTTGAGCCAGAATTTCACCAGTAAAATATTTTCAATTTTTTTGCAAAAATCCCTGATGTTAGCCTTACCGATTTTGAACGGATAAAATTTATTGTCACGGATTCCGTATGTATCGGTTATTTCGGATTACTGATGTAATTTTAAGCAGATCTGCGTTTAAATTGTTACAATATGTCGCCTCATTCGCCTGTGATCTAGGTTCGATCACATAACATAAACGCAGATTTCAAAATACGAATTTTTGCGCAACCGTGCATTCCATATGCCGCCAACCGGTAATTTCTTACATAATATGCTCATATCATTACCTACACTCATTTTGAGCCGGAATTTCACCAGTAAAATATTTTCAATTTTTTTGCAAAAATCCCTGATGGTTAGCCTTACCGATTTTGAACGGATAAAATTTATTGTCACGGATTCTGTATGTATCGGTTATTTCGGATTACTGATGTAATTTTAAGCAGATCTGCGTTTAAATTGTTACAATATGTCGCCTCATTCGCCTGTGATCTAGGTTCGATCACATAACATAAACGCAGATTTCAAAATACGAATTTTTGCGCAACCGTGCATTCCATATGCCGCCAACCGGTAATTTCTTACATAATATGCTCATAACATTACCTACACTCATTTTGAGCCGGAATTTCACCAGTAAAATATTTTCAATTTTTTTGCAAAAATCCCTGATGGTTAGCCTTACCGATTTTGAACGGATAAAATTTATTGTCACGGATTCCGTATGTATCGGTTATTTCGGATTACTGATGTAATTTTAAGCAGATCTGCGTTTAAATTGTTACAATATGTCGCCTCATTCGCCTGTGATCTAGGTTCGATCACATAACATAAACGCAGATTTCAAAATACGAATTTTTGCGCAACCGTGCATTCCATATGCCGCCAACCGGTAATTTCTTACATAATATGCTCATAACATTTTCTACACTCATTTTGAGCCGGAATTTCACCAGTAAAATATTTTCAATTTTTTTGCAAAAATCCCTGATGGTTAGCCTTACCGATTTTGAACGGATAAAATTTATTGTCACGGATTCCGTATGTATCGGTTATTTCGGATTACTGATGTAATTTTAAGCAGATCTGCGTTTAAATTGTTACAATATGTCGCCTCATTCGCCTGTGATCTAGGTTCGATCACATAACATAAACGCAGATTTCAAAATACGAATTTTTGCGCAACCGTGCATTCCATATGCCGCCAACCGGTAATTTCTTACATAATATGCTCATAACATTACCTACACTCATTTTGAGCCGGAATTTCACCAGTAAAATATTTTCAATTTTTTTGCAAAAATCCCTGATGTTAGCCTTACCAATTTTGAACGGATAAAATTTATTGTCGCGGATTCCATATGTATCGGTTATTTCGGATTACTGATGTAATTTTAAGCAGATCTGCGTTTAAATTGTTACAATATGTCGCCTCATTCGCCTGTGATCTAGGTTCGATCACATAACATAAACGCAGATTTCAAAATACGAATTTTTGCGCAACCGTGCATTCCATATGCCGCCAACCGGTAATTTCTTACATAATATGCTCATAACATTACCTACACTCATTTTGAGCCGGAATTTCACCAGTAAAATATTTTCAATTTTTTTGCAAAAATCCCTGATGAGCCTTACCAATTTTGAACGGATAAAATTTATTGTCGCGGATTCCATATGTATCGGTTATTTCGGATTACTGATGTAATTTTAAGCAGATCTGCGTTTAAATTGTTACAATATGTCGCCTCATTCGCCTGTGATCTAGGTTCGATCACATAACATAAACGCAGATTTCAAAATACGAAATTTTGCGCAACCGTGCATTCCATATGCCGCCAACCGGTAATTTCTTACATAATATGCTCATAACATTACCTACACTCATTTTGAGCCGGAATTTCACCAGTAAAATATTTTCAATTTTTTTGCAAAAATCCCTGATGGTTAGCCTTACCGATTTTGAGCGGATAAAATTTATTGTCGCGGATTCCGTATGTATCGGTTATTTCGGATTACTGATGTAATTTTAAGCAGATCTGCGTTTAAATTGTTACAATATGTCGCCTCATTCGCCTGTGATCTAGGTTCGATCACATAACATAAACGCAGATTTCAAAATACGAAATTTTGCGCAACCGTGCATTCCATATGCCGCCAACCGGTAATTTCTTACATAATATGCTCATAACATTACCTACACTCATTTCGAGCCGGAATTTCACCAGTAAAATATTTTCAATTTTTTTGCAAAAATCCCTGATGGTCAGCCTTACCGATTTTGAACGGATAAAATTTATTGTCGCGGATTCCATATGTATCGGTTATTTCGGATTACTGATGTAATTTTAAGCAGATCTGCGTTTAAATTGTTACAATATGTCGCCTCATTCGCCTGTGATCTAGGTTCGATCACATAACATAAACGCAGATTTCAAAATACGAATTTTTGCGCAACCGTGCATTCCATATGCCGCCAACCGGTAATTTCTTACATAATATGCTCATAACATTACTTACACTCATTTTGAGCCAGAATTTCACCAGTAAAATATTTTCAATTTTTTTGCAAAAATCCCTGATGTTAGCCTTACCGATTTTGAACGGATAAAATTTATTGTCACGGATTCCGTATGTATCGGTTATTTCGGATTACTGATGTAATTTTAAGCAGATCTGCGTTTAAATTGTTACAATATGTCGCCTCATTCGCCTGTGATCTAGGTTCGATCACATAACATAAACGCAGATTTCAAAATACGAATTTTTGCGCAACCGTGCATTCCATATGCCGCCAACCGGTAATTTCTTACATAATATGCTCATAACATTACTTACACTCATTTTGAGCCAGAATTTCACCAGTAAAATATTTTCAATTTTTTTGCAAAAATCCCTGATGTTAGCCTTACCGATTTTGAACGGATAAAATTTATTGTCACGGATTCCGTATGTATCGGTTATTTCGGATTACTGATGTAATTTTAAGCAGATCTGCGTTTAAATTGTTACAATATGTCGCCTCATTCGCCTGTGATCTAGGTTCGATCACATAACATAAACGCAGATTTCAAAATACGAATTTTTGCGCAACCGTGCATTCCATATGCCGCCAACCGGTAATTTCTTACATAATATGCTCATAACATTACTTACACTCATTTTGAGCCAGAATTTCACCAGTAAAATATTTTCAATTTTTTTGCAAAAATCCCTGATGTTAGCCTTACCGATTTTGAACGGATAAAATTTATTGTCACGGATTCCGTATGTATCGGTTATTTCGGATTACTGATGTAATTTTAAGCAGATCTGCGTTTAAATTGATACAATATGTCGCCTCATTCGCCTGTGATCTAGGTTCGATCACATAACATAAACGCAGATTTCAAAATACGAAATTTTGCGCAACCGTGCATTCCATATGCCGCCAACCGGTAATTTCTTACATAATATGCTCATATCATTACCTACACTCATTTTGAGCCGGAATTTCACCAGTAAAATATTTTCCATTTTTTTGCAAAAATCCCTGATGGCTAGCCTTACCGATTTTGAACGGATAAAATTTATTGTCACGGATTCCGTATGTATCGGTTATTTCGGATTACTGATGTAATTTTAAGCAGATCTGCGTTTAAATTGTTACAATATGTCGCCTCATTCGCCTGTGATCTAGGTTCGATCACATAACATAAACGCAGATTTCAAAATACGAATTTTTGCGCAACCGTGCATTCCATATGCCGCCAACCGGTAATTTCTTACATAATATGCTCATAACATTACCTACACTCATTTTGAGCCGGAATTTCACCAGTAAAATATTTTCAATTTTTTTGCAAAAATCCCTGATGGTTAGCCTTACCGATTTTGAACGGATACAATTTATTGTCACGGATTCCGTATGTATCGGTTATTTCGGATTACTGATGTAATTTTAAGCAGATCTGCGTTTAAATTGTTACAATATGTCGCCTCATTCGCCTGTGATCTAGGTTCGATCACATAACATAAACGCAGATTTCAAAATACGAAATTTTGCGCAACCGTGCATTCCATATGCCGCCAACCGGTAATTTCTTACATAATATGCTCATAACATTACCTACACTCATTTCGAGCCGGAATTTCACCAGTAAAATATTTTCAATTTTTTTGCAAAAATCCCTGATGGTTAGCCTTACCGATTTTGAACGGATACAATTTATTGTCACGGATTCCGTATGTATCGGTTATTTCGGATTACTGATGTAATTTTAAGCAGATCTGCGTTTAAATTGTTACAATATGTCGCCTCATTCGCCTGTGATCTAGGTTCGATCACATAACATAAACGCAGATTTCAAAATACGAAATTTTGCGCAACCGTGCATTCCATATGCCGCCAACCGGTAATTTCTTACATAATATGCTCATATCATTACCTACACTCATTTTGAGCCGGAATTTCACCAGTAAAATATTTTCCATTTTTTTGCAAAAATCCCTGATGGCTAGCCTTACCGATTTTGAACGGATAAAATTTATTGTCACGGATTCCGTATGTATCGGTTATTTCGGATTACTGATGTAATTTTAAGCAGATCTGCGTTTAAATTGTTACAATATGTCGCCTCATTCGCCTGTGATCTAGGTTCGATCACATAACATAAACGCAGATTTCAAAATACGAATTTTTGCGCAACCGTGCATTCCATATGCCGCCAACCGGTAATTTCTTACATAATATGCTCATAACATTACCTACACTCATTTTGAGCCGGAATTTCACCAGTAAAATATTTTCAATTTTTTTGCAAAAATCCCTGATGGTTAGCCTTACCGATTTTGAACGGATACAATTTATTGTCACGGATTCCGTATGTATCGGTTATTTCGGATTACTGATGTAATTTTAAGCAGATCTGCGTTTAAATTGTTACAATATGTCGCCTCATTCGCCTGTGATCTAGGTTCGATCACATAACATAAACGCAGATTTCAAAATACGAAATTTTGCGCAACCGTGCATTCCATATGCCGCCAACCGGTAATTTCTTACATAATATGCTCATAACATTACCTACACTCATTTCGAGCCGGAATTTCACCAGTAAAATATTTTCAATTTTTTTGCAAAAATCCCTGATGGTTAGCCTTACCGATTTTGAACGGATACAATTTATTGTCACGGATTCCGTATGTATCGGTTATTTCGGATTACTGATGTAATTTTAAGCAGATCTGCGTTTAAATTGTTACAATATGTCGCCTCATTCGCCTGTGATCTAGGTTCGATCACATAACATAAACGCAGATTTCAAAATACGAAATTTTGCGCAACCGTGCATTCCATATGCCGCCAACCGGTAATTTCTTACATAATATGCTCATAACATTACCTACACTCATTTCGAGCCGGAATTTCACCAGTAAAATATTTTCAATTTTTTTGCAAAAATCCCTGATGGTTAGCCTTACCGATTTTGAACGGATAAAATTTATTGTCACGGATTCCGTATGTATCGGTTATTTCGGATTACTGATGTAATTTTAAGCAGATCTGCGTTTAAATTGTTACAATATGTCGCCTCATTCGCCTGTGATCTAGGTTCGATCACATAACATAAACGCAGATTTCAAAATACGAAATTTTGCGCAACCGTGCATTCCATATGCCGCCAACCGGTAATTTCTTACATAATATGCTCATAACATTACCTACACTCATTTTGAGCCGGAATTTCACCAGTAAAATATTTTCAATTTTTTTGCAAAAATCCCTGATCCCTGAGCCTTACCAATTTTGAACGGATAAAATTTATTGTCGCGGATTCCATATGTATCGGTTATTTCGGATTACTGATGTAATTTTAAGCAGATCTGCGTTTAAATTGTTACAATATGTCGCCTCATTCGCCTGTGATCTAGGTTCGATCACATAACATAAACGCAGATTTCAAAATACGAATTTTTGCGCAACCGTGCATTCCATATGCCGCCAACCGGTAATTTCTTACATAATATGCTCATAACATTACCTACACTCATTTTGAGCCGGAATTTCACCAGTAAAATATTTTCAATTTTTTTGCAAAAATCCCTGATGGTTAGCCTTACCAATTTTGAACGGATAAAATTTATTGTCGCGGATTCCATATGTATCGGTTATTTCGGATTACTGATGTAATTTTAAGCAGATCTGCGTTTAAATTGTTACAATATGTCGCCTCATTCGCCTGTGATCTAGGTTCGATCACATAACATAAACGCAGATTTCAAAATACGAATTTTTGCGCAACCGTGCATTCCATATGCCGCCAACCGGTAATTTCTTACATAATATGCTCATAACATTACCTACACTCATTTTGAGCCGGAATTTCACCAGTAAAATATTTTCAATTTTTTTGCAAAAATCCCTGATGGTTAGCCTTACCGATTTTGAACGGATACAATTTATTGTCACGGATTCCGTATGTATCGGTTATTTCGGATTACTGATGTAATTTTAAGCAGATCTGCGTTTAAATTGTTACAATATGTCGCCTCATTCGCCTGTGATCTAGGTTCGATCACATAACATAAACGCAGATTTCAAAATACGAAATTTTGCGCAACCGTGCATTCCATATGCCGCCAACCGGTAATTTCTTACATAATATGCTCATATCATTACCTACACCCATTTTGAGACGGAATTTCACCAGTAAAATATTTTCCTTTTTTTTGCAAAAATCCCTGATGGCTAGCCTTACCGATTTTGAACGGATAAAATTTATTGTCACGGATTCCGTATGTATCGGTTATTTCGGATTACTGATGTAATTTTAAGCAGATCCGCGTTTAAATTGTTACAATATGTCGCCTCATTCGCCTGTGATCTAGGTTCGATCACATAACATAAACGCAGATTTCAAAATACGAATTTTTGCGCAACCGTGCATTCCATATGCCGCCAACCGGTAATTTCTTACATAATATGCTCATAACATTACCTACACTCATTTTGAGCCGGAATTTCACCAGTAAAATATTTTCAATTTTTTTGCAAAAATCCCTGATGGTTAGCCTTACCGATTTTGAACGGATACAATTTATTGTCACGGATTCCGTATGTATCGGTTATTTCGGATTACTGATGTAATTTTAAGCAGATCTGCGTTTAAATTGTTACAATATGTCGCCTCATTCGCCTGTGATCTAGGTTCGATCACATAACATAAACGCAGATTTCAAAATACGAAATTTTTCGCAACCGTGCATTCCATATGCCGCCAACCGGTAATTTCTTACATAATATGCTCATAACATTACCTACACTCATTTCGAGCCGGAATTTCACCAGTAAAATATTTTCAATTTTTTTGCAAAAATCCCTGATGGTTAGCCTTACCGATTTTGAACGGATACAATTTATTGTCACGGATTCCGTATGTATCGGTTATTTCGGATTACTGATGTAATTTTAAGCAGATCTGCGTTTAAATTGTTACAATATGTCGCCTCATTCGCCTGTGATCTAGGTTCGATCACATAACATAAACGCAGATTTCAAAATACGAAATTTTGCGCAACCGTGCATTCCATATGCCGCCAACCGGTAATTTCTTACATAATATGCTCATAACATTACCTACACTCATTTCGAGCCGGAATTTCACCAGTAAAATATTTTCAATTTTTTTGCAAAAATCCCTGATGGTTAGCCTTACCGATTTTGAACGGATAAAATTTATTGTCACGGATTCCGTATGTATCGGTTATTTCGGATTACTGATGTAATTTTAAGCAGATCTGCGTTTAAATTGTTACAATATGTCGCCTCATTCGCCTGTGATCTAGGTTCGATCACATAACATAAACGCAGATTTCAAAATACGAAATTTTGCGCAACCGTGCATTCCATATGCCGCCAACCGGTAATTTCTTACATAATATGCTCATAACATTACCTACACTCATTTCGAGCCGGAATTTCACCAGTAAAATATTTTCAATTTTTTTGCAAAAATCCCTGATGGTTAGTTAGCCTTACCGATTTTGAACGGATAAAATTTGTTGTCACGGATTCCGTATGTATCGGTTATTTCGGATTACTGATGTAATTTTAAGCAGATCTGCGTTTAAATTGTTACAATATGTCGCCTCATTCGCCTGTGATCTAGGTTCGATCACATAACATAAACGCAGATTTCAAAATACGAAATTTTGCGCAACCGTGCATTCCATATGCCGCCAACCGGTAATTTCTTACATAATATGCTCATAACATTACCTACACTCATTTTGAGCCGGAATTTCACCAGTAAAATATTTTCAATTTTTTTGCAAAAATCCCTGATGGTTAGCCTTACCGATTTTGAACGGATAAAATTTGTTGTCACGGATTCCGTATGTATCGGTTATTTCGGATTACTGATGTAATTTTAAGCAGATCTGCGTTTAAATTGTTACAATATGTCGCCTCATTCGCCTGTGATCTAGGTTCGATCACATAACATAAACGCAGATTTCAAAATACGAATTTTTGCGCAACCGTGCATTCCATATGCCGCCAACCGGTAATTTCTTACATAATATGCTCATAACATTACCTACACTCATTTTGAGCCGGAATTTCACCAGTAAAATATTTTCAATTTTTTTGCAAAAATCCCTGATGGTTAGCCTTACCAATTTTGAACGGATAAAATTTATTGTCGCGGATTCCATATGTATCGGTTATTTCGGATTACTGATGTAATTTTAAGCAGATCTGCGTTTAAATTGTTACAATATGTCGCCTCATTCGCCTGTGATCTAGGTTCGATCACATAACATAAACGCAGATTTCAAAATACGAATTTTTGCGCAACCGTGCATTCCATATGCCGCCAACCGGTAATTTCTTACATAATATGCTCATAACATTACCTACACTCATTTTGAGCCGGAATTTCACCAGTAAAATATTTTCAATTTTTTTGCAAAAATCCCTGATGGTTAGCCTTACCAATTTTGAACGGATAAAATTTATTGTCGCGGATTCCATATGTATCGGTTATTTCGGATTACTGATGTAATTTTAAGCAGATCTGCGTTTAAATTGTTACAATATGTCGCCTCATTCGCCTGTGATCTAGGTTCGATCACATAACATAAACGCAGATTTCAAAATACGAAATTTTGCGCAACCGTGCATTCCATATGCCGCCAACCGGTAATTTCTTACATAATATGCTCATATCATTACCTACACTCATTTTGAGCCGGAATTTCACCAGTAAAATATTTTCAATTTTTTTGCAAAAATCCCTGATGGTTAGCCTTACCGATTTTGAGCGGATAAAATTTATTGTCGCGGATTCCGTATGTATCGGTTATTTCGGATTACTGATGTAATTTTAAGCAGATCTGCGTTTAAATTGTTACAATATGTCGCCTCATTCGCCTGTGATCTAGGTTCGATCAGATAACATAAACGCAGATTTCAAAATACGAATTTTTGCGCAACCGTGCATTCCATATGCCGCCAACCGGTAATTTCTTACATAATATGCTCATATCATTACCTACACTCATTTTGAGCCGGAATTTCACCAGTAAAATATTTTCAATTTTTTTGCAAAAATCCCTGATGGTTAGCCTTACCGATTTTGAACGGATAAAATTTATTGTCACGGATTCCGTATGTATCGGTTATTTCGGATTACTGATGTAATTTTAAGCAGATCTGCGTTTAAATTGTTACAATATGTCGCCTCATTCGCCTGTGATCTAGGTTCGATCACATAACATAAACGCAGATTTCAAAATACGAATTTTTGCGCAACCGTGCATTCCATATGCCGCCAACCGGTAATTTCTTACATAATATGCTCATAACATTTTCTACACTCATTTTGAGCCGGAATTTCACCAGTAAAATATTTTCAATTTTTTTGCAAAAATCCCTGATGGTTAGCCTTACCGATTTTGAACGGATAAAATTTATTGTCACGGATTCCGTATGTATCGGTTATTTCGGATTACTGATGTAATTTTAAGCAGATCTGCGTTTAAATTGTTACAATATGTCGCCTCATTCGCCTGTGATCTAGGTTCGATCACATAACATAAACGCAGATTTCAAAATACGAATTTTTGCGCAACCGTGCATTCCATATGCCGCCAACCGGTAATTTCTTACATAATATGCTCATAACATTACCTACACTCATTTTGAGCCGGAATTTCACCAGTAAAATATTTTCAATTTTTTTGCAAAAATCCCTGATGGTTAGCCTTACCGATTTTGAACGGATAAAATTTATTGTCACGGATTCCGTATGTATCGGTTATTTCGGATTACTGATGTAATTTTAAGCAGATCTGCGTTTAAATTGTTACAATATGTCGCCTCATTCGCCTGTGATCTAGGTTCGATCACATAACATAAACGCAGATTTCAAAATACGAATTTTTGCGCAACCGTGCATTCCATATGCCGCCAACCGGTAATTTCTTACATAATATGCTCATAACATTACTTACACTCATTTTGAGCCAGAATTTCACCAGTAAAATATTTTCAATTTTTTTGCAAAAATCCCTGATGTTAGCCTTACCGATTTTGAACGGATAAAATTTATTGTCACGGATTCCGTATGTATCGGTTATTTCGGATTACTGATGTAATTTTAAGCAGATCTGCGTTTAAATTGTTACAATATGTCGCCTCATTCGCCTGTGATCTAGGTTCGATCACATAACATAAACGCAGATTTCAAAATACGAATTTTTGCGCAACCGTGCATTCCATATGCCGCCAACCGGTAATTTCTTACATAATATGCTCATAACATTACCTACACTCATTTTGAGCCGGAATTTCACCAGTAAAATATTTTCAATTTTTTTGCAAAAATCCCTGATGGTTAGCCTTACCGATTTTGAACGGATACAATTTATTGTCACGGATTCCGTATGTATCGGTTATTTCGGATTACTGATGTAATTTTAAGCAGATCTGCGTTTAAATTGTTACAATATGTCGCCTCATTCGCCTGTGATCTAGGTTCGATCACATAACATAAACGCAGATTTCAAAATACGAAATTTTTCGCAACCGTGCATTCCATATGCCGCCAACCGGTAATTTCTTACATAATATGCTCATAACATTACCTACACTCATTTCGAGCCGGAATTTCACCAGTAAAATATTTTCAATTTTTTTGCAAAAATCCCTGATGGTTAGCCTTACCGATTTTGAACGGATACAATTTATTGTCACGGATTCCGTATGTATCGGTTATTTCGGATTACTGATGTAATTTTAAGCAGATCTGCGTTTAAATTGTTACAATATGTCGCCTCATTCGCCTGTGATCTAGGTTCGATCACATAACATAAACGCAGATTTCAAAATACGAAATTTTGCGCAACCGTGCATTCCATATGCCGCCAACCGGTAATTTCTTACATAATATGCTCATAACATTACCTACACTCATTTCGAGCCGGAATTTCACCAGTAAAATATTTTCAATTTTTTTGCAAAAATCCCTGATGGTTAGCCTTACCGATTTTGAACGGATAAAATTTATTGTCACGGATTCCGTATGTATCGGTTATTTCGGATTACTGATGTAATTTTAAGCAGATCTGCGTTTAAATTGTTACAATATGTCGCCTCATTCGCCTGTGATCTAGGTTCGATCACATAACATAAACGCAGATTTCAAAATACGAAATTTTGCGCAACCGTGCATTCCATATGCCGCCAACCGGTAATTTCTTACATAATATGCTCATAACATTACCTACACTCATTTCGAGCCGGAATTTCACCAGTAAAATATTTTCAATTTTTTTGCAAAAATCCCTGATGGTTAGCCTTACCGATTTTGAACGGATAAAATTTATTGTCACGGATTCCGTATGTATCGGTTATTTCGGATTACTGATGTAATTTTAAGCAGATCTGCGTTTAAATTGTTACAATATGTCGCCTCATTCGCCTGTGATCTAGGTTCGATCACATAACATAAACGCAGATTTCAAAATACGAAATTTTGCGCAACCGTGCATTCCATATGCCGCCAACCGGTAATTTCTTACATAATATGCTCATAACATTACCTACACTCATTTTGAGCCGGAATTTCACCAGTAAAATATTTTCAATTTTTTTGCAAAAATCCCTGATGGTTAGCCTTACCGATTTTGAACGGATAAAATTTGTTGTCACGGATTCCGTATGTATCGGTTATTTCGGATTACTGATGTAATTTTAAGCAGATCTGCGTTTAAATTGTTACAATATGTCGCCTCATTCGCCTGTGATCTAGGTTCGATCACATAACATAAACGCAGATTTCAAAATACGAATTTTTGCGCAACCGTGCATTCCATATGCCGCCAACCGGTAATTTCTTACATAATATGCTCATAACATTACCTACACTCATTTTGAGCCGGAATTTCACCAGTAAAATATTTTCAATTTTTTTGCAAAAATCCCTGATGGTTAGCCTTACCAATTTTGAACGGATAAAATTTATTGTCGCGGATTCCATATGTATCGGTTATTTCGGATTACTGATGTAATTTTAAGCAGATCTGCGTTTAAATTGTTACAATATGTCGCCTCATTCGCCTGTGATCTAGGTTCGATCACATAACATAAACGCAGATTTCAAAATACGAAATTTTGCGCAACCGTGCATTCCATATGCCGCCAACCGGTAATTTCTTACATAATATGCTCATATCATTACCTACACTCATTTTGAGCCGGAATTTCACCAGTAAAATATTTTCAATTTTTTTGCAAAAATCCCTGATGGTTAGCCTTACCGATTTTGAGCGGATAAAATTTATTGTCGCGGATTCCGTATGTATCGGTTATTTCGGATTACTGATGTAATTTTAAGCAGATCTGCGTTTAAATTGTTACAATATGTCGCCTCATTCGCCTGTGATCTAGGTTCGATCAGATAACATAAACGCAGATTTCAAAATACGAATTTTTGCGCAACCGTGCATTCCATATGCCGCCAACCGGTAATTTCTTACATAATATGCTCATATCATTACCTACACTCATTTTGAGCCGGAATTTCACCAGTAAAATATTTTCAATTTTTTTGCAAAAATCCCTGATGGTTAGCCTTACCGATTTTGAACGGATAAAATTTATTGTCACGGATTCCGTATGTATCGGTTATTTCGGATTACTGATGTAATTTTAAGCAGATCTGCGTTTAAATTGTTACAATATGTCGCCTCATTCGCCTGTGATCTAGGTTCGATCACATAACATAAACGCAGATTTCAAAATACGAATTTTTGCGCAACCGTGCATTCCATATGCCGCCAACCGGTAATTTCTTACATAATATGCTCATAACATTTTCTACACTCATTTTGAGCCGGAATTTCACCAGTAAAATATTTTCAATTTTTTTGCAAAAATCCCTGATGGTTAGCCTTACCGATTTTGAACGGATAAAATTTATTGTCACGGATTCCGTATGTATCGGTTATTTCGGATTACTGATGTAATTTTAAGCAGATCTGCGTTTAAATTGTTACAATATGTCGCCTCATTCGCCTGTGATCTAGGTTCGATCACATAACATAAACGCAGATTTCAAAATACGAATTTTTGCGCAACCGTGCATTCCATATGCCGCCAACCGGTAATTTCTTACATAATATGCTCATAACATTACCTACACTCATTTTGAGCCGGAATTTCACCAGTAAAATATTTTCAATTTTTTTGCAAAAATCCCTGATGGTTAGCCTTACCGATTTTGAACGGATAAAATTTATTGTCACGGATTCCGTATGTATCGGTTATTTCGGATTACTGATGTAATTTTAAGCAGATCTGCGTTTAAATTGTTACAATATGTCGCCTCATTCGCCTGTGATCTAGGTTCGATCACATAACATAAACGCAGATTTCAAAATACGAATTTTTGCGCAACCGTGCATTCCATATGCCGCCAACCGGTAATTTCTTACATAATATGCTCATAACATTTTCTACACTCATTTTGAGCCGGAATTTCACCAGTAAAATATTTTCAATTTTTTTGCAAAAATCCCTGATGGTTAGCCTTACCGATTTTGAACGGATAAAATTTATTGTCACGGATTCCGTATGTATCGGTTATTTCGGATTACTGATGTAATTTTAAGCAGATCTGCGTTTAAATTGTTACAATATGTCGCCTCATTCGCCTGTGATCTAGGTTCGATCACATAACATAAACGCAGATTTCAAAATACGAATTTTTGCGCAACCGTGCATTCCATATGCCGCCAACCGGTAATTTCTTACATAATATGCTCATAACATTACCTACACTCATTTTGAGCCGGAATTTCACCAGTAAAATATTTTCAATTTTTTTGCAAAAATCCCTGATGGTTAGCCTTACCGATTTTGAACGGATAAAATTTGTTGTCACGGATTCCGTATGTATCGGTTATTTCGGATTACTGATGTAATTTTAAGCAGATCTGCGTTTAAATTGTTACAATATGTCGCCTCATTCGCCTGTGATCTAGGTTCGATCACATAACATAAACGCAGATTTCAAAATACGAATTTTTGCGCAACCGTGCATTCCATATGCCGCCAACCGGTAATTTCTTACATAATATGCTCATAACATTACCTACACTCATTTTGAGCCGGAATTTCACCAGTAAAATATTTTCAATTTTTTTGCAAAAATCCCTGATGGTTAGCCTTACCAATTTTGAACGGATAAAATTTATTGTCGCGGATTCCATATGTATCGGTTATTTCGGATTACTGATGTAATTTTAAGCAGATCTGCGTTTAAATTGTTACAATATGTCGCCTCATTCGCCTGTGATCTAGGTTCGATCACATAACATAAACGCAGATTTCAAAATACGAATTTTTGCGCAACCGTGCATTCCATATGCCGCCAACCGGTAATTTCTTACATAATATGCTCATAACATTACCTACACTCATTTTGAGCCGGAATTTCACCAGTAAAATATTTTCAATTTTTTTGCAAAAATCCCTGATGGTTAGCCTTACCAATTTTGAACGGATAAAATTTATTGTCGCGGATTCCATATGTATCGGTTATTTCGGATTACTGATGTAATTTTAAGCAGATCTGCGTTTAAATTGTTACAATATGTCGCCTCATTCGCCTGTGATCTAGGTTCGATCACATAACATAAACGCAGATTTCAAAATACGAAATTTTGCGCAACCGTGCATTCCATATGCCGCCAACCGGTAATTTCTTACATAATATGCTCATAACATTACCTACACTCATTTTGAGCCGGAATTTCACCAGTAAAATATTTTCAATTTTTTTGCAAAAATCCCTGATGGTTAGCCTTACCGATTTTGAGCGGATAAAATTTATTGTCGCGGATTCCGTATGTATCGGTTATTTCGGATTACTGATGTAATTTTAAGCAGATCTGCGTTTAAATTGTTACAATATGTCGCCTCATTCGCCTGTGATCTAGGTTCGATCACATAACATAAACGCAGATTTCAAAATACGAAATTTTGCGCAACCGTGCATTCCATATGCCGCCAACCGGTAATTTCTTACATAATATGCTCATAACATTACCTACACTCATTTCGAGCCGGAATTTCACCAGTAAAATATTTTCAATTTTTTTGCAAAAATCCCTGATGGTTAGCCTTACCGATTTTGAACGGATAAAATTTATTGTCACGGATTCCGTATGTATCGGTTATTTCGGATTACTGATGTAATTTTAAGCAGATCTGCGTTTAAATTGTTACAATATGTCGCCTCATTCGCCTGTGATCTAGGTTCGATCACATAACATAAACGCAGATTTCAAAATACGAATTTTTGCGCAACCGTGCATTCCATATGCCGCCAACCGGTAATTTCTTACATAATATGCTCATAACATTACCTACACTCATTTTGAGCCGGAATTTCACCAGTAAAATATTTTCAATTTTTTTGCAAAAATCCCTGATGGTTAGTTAGCCTTACCGATTTTGAACGGATACAATTTATTGTCACGGATTCCGTATGTATCGGTTATTTCGGATTACTGATGTAATTTTAAGCAGATCTGCGTTTAAATTGTTACAATATGTCGCCTCATTCGCCTGTGATCTAGGTTCGATCACATAACATAAACGCAGATTTCAAAATACGAAATTTTGCGCAACCGTGCATTCCATATGCCGCCAACCGGTAATTTCTTACATAATATGCTCATAACATTACCTACACTCATTTCGAGCCGGAATTTCACCAGTAAAATATTTTCAATTTTTTTGCAAAAATCCCTGATGGTTAGCCTTACCGATTTTGAACGGATAAAATTTATTGTCACGGATTCCGTATGTATCGGTTATTTCGGATTACTGATGTAATTTTAAGCAGATCTGCGTTTAAATTGTTACAATATGTCGCCTCATTCGCCTGTGATCTAGGTTCGATCACATAACATAAACGCAGATTTCAAAATACGAAATTTTGCGCAACCGTGCATTCCATATGCCGCCAACCGGTAATTTCTTACATAATATGCTCATATCATTACCTACACTCATTTTGAGCCGGAATTTCACCAGTAAAATATTTTCAATTTTTTTGCAAAAATCCCTGATGGCTAGCCTTACCGATTTTGAACGGATAAAATTTATTGTCACGGATTCCGTATGTATCGGTTATTTCGGATTACTGATGTAATTTTAAGCAGATCTGCGTTTAAATTGTTACAATATGTCGCCTCATTCGCCTGTGATCTAGGTTCGATCACATAACATAAACGCAGATTTCAAAATACGAAATTTTGCGCAACCGTGCATTCCATATGCCGCCAACCGGTAATTTCTTACATAATATGCTCATATCATTACCTACACTCATTTTGAGCCGGAATTTCACCAGTAAAATATTTTCAATTTTTTTGCAAAAATCCCTGATGGTTGGCCTTACCGATTTTGAACGGATACAATTTATTGTCACGGATTCCGTATGTATCGGTTATTTCGGATTACTGATGTAATTTTAAGCAGATCTGCGTTTAAATTGTTACAATATGTCGCCTCATTCGCCTGTGATCTAGGTTCGATCACATAACATAAACGCAGATTTCAAAATACGAAATTTTGCGCAACCGTGCATTCCATATGCCGCCAACCGGTAATTTCTTACATAATATGCTCATAACATTACCTACACTCATTTCGAGCCGGAATTTCACCAGTAAAATATTTTCAATTTTTTTGCAAAAATCCCTGATGGTTAGCCTTACCGATTTTGAACGGATACAATTTATTGTCACGGATTCCGTATGTATCGGTTATTTCGGATTACTGATGTAATTTTAAGCAGATCTGCGTTTAAATTGTTACAATATGTCGCCTCATTCGCCTGTGATCTAGGTTCGATCACATAACATAAACGCAGATTTCAAAATACGAAATTTTGCGCAACCGTGCATTCCATATGCCGCCAACCGGTAATTTCTTACATAATATGCTCATAACATTACCTACACTCATTTCGAGCCGGAATTTCACCAGTAAAATATTTTCAATTTTTTTGCAAAAATCCCTGATGGTTAGCCTTACCGATTTTGAACGGATAAAATTTATTGTCACGGATTCCGTATGTATCGGTTATTTCGGATTACTGATGTAATTTTAAGCAGATCTGCGTTTAAATTGTTACAATATGTCGCCTCATTCGCCTGTGATCTAGGTTCGATCACATAACATAAACGCAGATTTCAAAATACGAAATTTTGCGCAACCGTGCATTCCATATGCCGCCAACCGGTAATTTCTTACATAATATGCTCATAACATTACCTACACTCATTTCGAGCCGGAATTTCACCAGTAAAATATTTTCAATTTTTTTGCAAAAATCCCTGATGGTTAGCCTTACCGATTTTGAACGGATAAAATTTATTGTCACGGATTCCGTATGTATCGGTTATTTCGGATTACTGATGTAATTTTAAGCAGATCTGCGTTTAAATTGTTACAATATGTCGCCTCATTCGCCTGTGATCTAGGTTCGATCACATAACATAAACGCAGATTTCAAAATACGAAATTTTGCGCAACCGTGCATTCCATATGCCGCCAACCGGTAATTTCTTACATAATATGCTCATAACATTACCTACACTCATTTCGAGCCGGAATTTCACCAGTAAAATATTTTCAATTTTTTTGCAAAAATCCCTGATGGTTAGTTAGCCTTACCGATTTTGAACGGATAAAATTTATTGTCACGGATTCCGTATGTATCGGTTATTTCGGATTACTGATGTAATTTTAAGCAGATCTGCGTTTAAATTGTTACAATATGTCGCCTCATTCGCCTGTGATCTAGGTTCGATCACATAACATAAACGCAGATTTCAAAATACGAAATTTTGCGCAACCGTGCATTCCATATGCCGCCAACCGGTAATTTCTTACATAATATGCTCATAACATTACCTACACTCATTTCGAGCCGGAATTTCACCAGTAAAATATTTTCAATTTTTTTGCAAAAATCCCTGATGGCCTTACCGATTTTGAACGGATAAAATTTATTGTCACGGATTCCGTATGTATCGGTTATTTCGGATTACTGATGTAATTTTAAGCAGATCTGCGTTTAAATTGTTACAATATGTCGCCTCATTCGCCTGTGATCTAGGTTCGATCACATAACATAAACGCAGATTTCAAAATACGAATTTTTGCGCAACCGTGCATTCCATATGCCGCCAACCGGTAATTTCTTACATAATATGCTCATAACATTACCTACACTCATTTCGAGCCGGAATTTCACCAGTACAATATTTTCAATATTTTTGCAAAAATCCCTGATGGTTACTTACCGATTTTGAACGGATAAAATTTATTGTCACGGATTCCGTATGTATCGGTTATTTCGGATTACTGATGTAATTTTAAGCAGATCTGCGTTTAAATTGTTACAATATGTCGCCTCATTCGCCTGTGATCTAGGTTCGATCACATAACATAAACGCAGATTTCAAAATACGAAATTTTGCGCAACCGTGCATTCCATATGCCGCCAACCGGTAATTTCTTACATAATATGCTCATAACATTACCTACACTCATTTCGAGCCGGAATTTCACCAGTAAAATATTTTCAATTTTTTTGCAAAAATCCCTGATGGTTAGTTAGCCTTACCGATTTTGAACGGATAAAATTTATTGTCACGGATTCCGTATGTATCGGTTATTTCGGATTACTGATGTAATTTTAAGCAGATCTGCGTTTAAATTGTTACAATATGTCGCCTCATTCGCCTGTGATCTAGGTTCGATCACATAACATAAACGCAGATTTCAAAATACGAAATTTTGCGCAACCGTGCATTCCATATGCCGCCAACCGGTAATTTCTTACATAATATGCTCATAACATTACCTACACTCATTTCGAGCCGGAATTTCACCAGTAAAATATTTTCAATTTTTTTGCAAAAATCCCTGATGGTTAGCCTTACCGATTTTGAACGGATAAAATTTATTGTCACGGATTCCGTATGTATCGGTTATTTCGGATTACTGATGTAATTTTAAGCAGATCTGCGTTTAAATTGTTACAATATGTCGCCTCATTCGCCTGTGATCTAGGTTCGATCACATAACATAAACGCAGATTTCAAAATACGAATTTTTGCGCAACCGTGCATTCCATATGCCGCCAACCGGTAATTTCTTACATAATATGCTCATAACATTACCTACACTCATTTTGAGCCGGAATTTCACCAGTAAAATATTTTCAATTTTTTTGCAAAAATCCCTGATGGTTAGTTAGCCTTACCGATTTTGAACGGATACAATTTATTGTCACGGATTCCGTATGTATCGGTTATTTCGGATTACTGATGTAATTTTAAGCAGATCTGCGTTTAAATTGTTACAATATGTCGCCTCATTCGCCTGTGATCTAGGTTCGATCACATAACATAAACGCAGATTTCAAAATACGAAATTTTGCGCAACCGTGCATTCCATATGCCGCCAACCGGTAATTTCTTACATAATATGCTCATAACATTACCTACACTCATTTTGAGCCGGAATTTCACCAGTAAAATATTTTCAATTTTTTTGCAAAAATCCCTGATGGCTAGCCTTACCGATTTTGAACGGATAAAATTTATTGTCACGGATTCCGTATGTATCGGTTATTTCGGATTACTGATGTAATTTTAAGCAGATCTGCGTTTAAATTGTTACAATATGTCGCCTCATTCGCCTGTGATCTAGGTTCGATCACATAACATAAACGCAGATTTCAAAATACGAATTTTTGCGCAACCGTGCATTCCATATGCCGCCAACCGGTAATTTCTTACATAATATGCTCATAACATTACCTACACTCATTTTGAGCCGGAATTTCACCAGTAAAATATTTTCAATTTTTTTGCAAAAATCCCTGATGGCTAGCCTTACCGATTTTGAACGGATAAAATTTATTGTCACGGATTCCGTATGTATCGGTTATTTCGGATTACTGATGTAATTTTAAGCAGATCTGCGTTTAAATTGTTACAATATGTCGCCTCATTCGCCTGTGATCTAGGTTCGATCACATAACATAAACGCAGATTTCAAAATACGAAATTTTGCGCAACCGTGCATTCCATATGCCGCCAACCGGTAATTTCTTACATAATATGCTCATAACATTACCTACACTCATTTTGAGCCGGAATTTCACCAGTAAAATATTTTCAATTTTTTTGCAAAAATCCGTGATGGTTAGCCTTACCGATTTTGAACGGATACAATTTATTGCCACGGATTCCGTATGTATCGGTTATTTCGGATTACTGATGTAATTTTAAGCAGATCTGCGTTTAAATTGTTACAATATGTCGCCTCATTCGCCTGTGATCTAGGTTCGATCACATAACATAAACGCAGATTTCAAAATACGAATTTTTGCGCAACCGTGCATTCCATATGCCGCCAACCGGTAATTTCTTACATAATATGCTCATAACATTACCTACACTCATTTTGAGCCGGAATTTCACCAGTAAAATATTTTCAATTTTTTTGCAAAAATCCCTGATGGTTAGTTAGCCTTACCGATTTTGAACGGATAAAATTTATTGTCACGGATTCCGTATGTATCGGTTATTTCGGATTACTGATGTAATTTTAAGCAGATCTGCGTTTAAATTGTTACAATATGTCGCCTCATTCGCCTGTGATCTAGGTTCGATCACATAACATAAACGCAGATTTCAAAATACGAAATTTTGCGCAACCGTGCATTCCATATGCCGCCAACCGGTAATTTCTTACATAATATGCTCATAACATTACCTACACTCATTTCGAGCCGGAATTTCACCAGTAAAATATTTTCAATTTTTTTGCAAAAATCCCTGATGGTTAGCCTTACCGATTTTGAACGGATAAAATTTATTGTCACGGATTCCGTATGTATCGGTTATTTCGGATTACTGATGTAATTTTAAGCAGATCTGCGTTTAAATTGTTACAATATGTCGCCTCATTCGCCTGTGATCTAGGTTCGATCACATAACATAAACGCAGATTTCAAAATACGAAATTTTGCGCAACCGTGCATTCCATATGCCGCCAACCGGTAATTTCTTACATAATATGCTCATAACATTACCTACACTCATTTCGAGCCGGAATTTCACCAGTAAAATATTTTCAATTTTTTTGCAAAAATCCCTGATGGTTAGCCTTACCGATTTTGAACGGATAAAATTTATTGTCACGGATTCCGTATGTATCGGTTATTTCGGATTACTGATGTAATTTTAAGCAGATCTGCGTTTAAATTGTTACAATATGTCGCCTCATTCGCCTGTGATCTAGGTTCGATCACATAACATAAACGCAGATTTCAAAATACGAATTTTTGCGCAACCGTGCATTCCATATGCCGCCAACCGGTAATTTCTTACATAATATGCTCATAACATTACCTACACTCATTTTGAGCCGGAATTTCACCAGTAAAATATTTTCAATTTTTTTGCAAAAATCCCTGATGGTTAGTTAGCCTTACCGATTTTGAACGGATACAATTTATTGTCACGGATTCCGTATGTATCGGTTATTTCGGATTACTGATGTAATTTTAAGCAGATCTGCGTTTAAATTGTTACAATATGTCGCCTCATTCGCCTGTGATCTAGGTTCGATCACATAACATAAACGCAGATTTCAAAATACGAAATTTTGCGCAACCGTGCATTCCATATGCCGCCAACCGGTAATTTCTTACATAATATGCTCATAACATTACCTACACTCATTTTGAGCCGGAATTTCACCAGTAAAATATTTTCAATTTTTTTGCAAAAATCCCTGATGGCTAGCCTTACCGATTTTGAACGGATAAAATTTATTGTCACGGATTCCGTATGTATCGGTTATTTCGGATTACTGATGTAATTTTAAGCAGATCTGCGTTTAAATTGTTACAATATGTCGCCTCATTCGCCTGTGATCTAGGTTCGATCACATAACATAAACGCAGATTTCAAAATACGAAATTTTGCGCAACCGTGCATTCCATATGCCGCCAACCGGTAATTTCTTACATAATATGCTCATAACATTACCTACACTCATTTCGAGCCGGAATTTCACCAGTAAAATATTTTCAATTTTTTTGCAAAAATCCCTGATGGTTAGCCTTACCGATTTTGAACGGATAAAATTTATTGTCACGGATTCCGTATGTATCGGTTATTTCGGATTACTGATGTAATTTTAAGCAGATCTGCGTTTAAATTGTTACAATATGTCGCCTCATTCGCCTGTGATCTAGGTTCGATCACATAACATAAACGCAGATTTCAAAATACGAATTTTTGCGCAACCGTGCATTCCATATGCCGCCAACCGGTAATTTCTTACATAATATGCTCATAACATTACCTACACTCATTTTGAGCCGGAATTTCACCAGTAAAATATTTTCAATTTTTTTGCAAAAATCCCTGATGGTTAGTTAGCCTTACCGATTTTGAACGGATACAATTTATTGTCACGGATTCCGTATGTATCGGTTATTTCGGATTACTGATGTAATTTTAAGCAGATCTGCGTTTAAATTGTTACAATATGTCGCCTCATTCGCCTGTGATCTAGGTTCGATCACATAACATAAACGCAGATTTCAAAATACGAAATTTTGCGCAACCGTGCATTCCATATGCCGCCAACCGGTAATTTCTTACATAATATGCTCATAACATTACCTACACTCATTTTGAGCCGGAATTTCACCAGTAAAATATTTTCAATTTTTTTGCAAAAATCCCTGATGGCTAGCCTTACCGATTTTGAACGGATAAAATTTATTGTCACGGATTCCGTATGTATCGGTTATTTCGGATTACTGATGTAATTTTAAGCAGATCTGCGTTTAAATTGTTACAATATGTCGCCTCATTCGCCTGTGATCTAGGTTCGATCACATAACATAAACGCAGATTTCAAAATACGAATTTTTGCGCAACCGTGCATTCCATATGCCGCCAACCGGTAATTTCTTACATAATATGCTCATAACATTACCTACACTCATTTTGAGCCGGAATTTCACCAGTAAAATATTTTCAATTTTTTTGCAAAAATCCCTGATGGCTAGCCTTACCGATTTTGAACGGATAAAATTTATTGTCACGGATTCCGTATGTATCGGTTATTTCGGATTACTGATGTAATTTTAAGCAGATCTGCGTTTAAATTGTTACAATATGTCGCCTCATTCGCCTGTGATCTAGGTTCGATCACATAACATAAACGCAGATTTCAAAATACGAAATTTTGCGCAACCGTGCATTCCATATGCCGCCAACCGGTAATTTCTTACATAATATGCTCATAACATTACCTACACTCATTTTGAGCCGGAATTTCACCAGTAAAATATTTTCAATTTTTTTGCAAAAATCCGTGATGGTTAGCCTTACCGATTTTGAACGGATACAATTTATTGCCACGGATTCCGTATGTATCGGTTATTTCGGATTACTGATGTAATTTTAAGCAGATCTGCGTTTAAATTGTTACAATATGTCGCCTCATTCGCCTGTGATCTAGGTTCGATCACATAACATAAACGCAGATTTCAAAATACGAATTTTTGCGCAACCGTGCATTCCATATGCCGCCAACCGGTAATTTCTTACATAATATGCTCATAACATTACCTACACTCATTTTGAGCCGGAATTTCACCAGTAAAATATTTTCAATTTTTTTGCAAAAATCCCTGATGGTTAGTTAGCCTTACCGATTTTGAACGGATACAATTTATTGTCACGGATTCCGTATGTATCGGTTATTTCGGATTACTGATGTAATTTTAAGCAGATCTGCGTTTAAATTGTTACAATATGTCGCCTCATTCGCCTGTGATCTAGGTTCGATCACATAACATAAACGCAGATTTCAAAATACGAAATTTTGCGCAACCGTGCATTCCATATGCCGCCAACCGGTAATTTCTTACATAATATGCTCATAACATTACCTACACTCATTTTGAGCCGGAATTTCACCAGTAAAATATTTTCAATTTTTTTGCAAAAATCCCTGATGGTTAGTTAGCCTTACCGATTTTGAACGGATACAATTTATTGTCACGGATTCCGTATGTATCGGTTATTTCGGATTACTGATGTAATTTTAAGCAGATCTGCGTTTAAATTGTTACAATATGTCGCCTCATTCGCCTGTGATCTAGGTTCGATCACATAACATAAACGCAGATTTCAAAATACGAAATTTTGCGCAACCGTGCATTCCATATGCCGCCAACCGGTAATTTCTTACATAATATGCTCATAACATTACCTACACTCATTTCGAGCCGGAATTTCACCAGTAAAATATTTTCAATTTTTTTGCAAAAATCCCTGATGGTTAGCCTTACCGATTTTGAACGGATAAAATTTATTGTCACGGATTCCGTATGTATCGGTTATTTCGGATTACTGATGTAATTTTAAGCAGATCTGCGTTTAAATTGTTACAATATGTCGCCTCATTCGCCTGTGATCTAGGTTCGATCACATAACATAAACGCAGATTTCAAAATACGAATTTTTGCGCAACCGTGCATTCCATATGCCGCCAACCGGTAATTTCTTACATAATATGCTCATAACATTACCTACACTCATTTTGAGCCGGAATTTCACCAGTAAAATATTTTCAATTTTTTTGCAAAAATCCCTGATGGTTAGTTAGCCTTACCGATTTTGAACGGATACAATTTATTGTCACGGATTCCGTATGTATCGGTTATTTCGGATTACTGATGTAATTTTAAGCAGATCTGCGTTTAAATTGTTACAATATGTCGCCTCATTCGCCTGTGATCTAGGTTCGATCACATAACATAAACGCAGATTTCAAAATACGAAATTTTGCGCAACCGTGCATTCCATATGCCGCCAACCGGTAATTTCTTACATAATATGCTCATAACATTACCTACACTCATTTTGAGCCGGAATTTCACCAGTAAAATATTTTCAATTTTTTTGCAAAAATCCCTGATGGCTAGCCTTACCGATTTTGAACGGATAAAATTTATTGTCACGGATTCCGTATGTATCGGTTATTTCGGATTACTGATGTAATTTTAAGCAGATCTGCGTTTAAATTGTTACAATATGTCGCCTCATTCGCCTGTGATCTAGGTTCGATCACATAACATAAACGCAGATTTCAAAATACGAAATTTTGCGCAACCGTGCATTCCATATGCCGCCAACCGGTAATTTCTTACATAATATGCTCATAACATTACCTACACTCATTTCGAGCCGGAATTTCACCAGTAAAATATTTTCAATTTTTTTGCAAAAATCCCTGATGGTTAGCCTTACCGATTTTGAACGGATAAAATTTATTGTCACGGATTCCGTATGTATCGGTTATTTCGGATTACTGATGTAATTTTAAGCAGATCTGCGTTTAAATTGTTACAATATGTCGCCTCATTCGCCTGTGATCTAGGTTCGATCACATAACATAAACGCAGATTTCAAAATACGAATTTTTGCGCAACCGTGCATTCCATATGCCGCCAACCGGTAATTTCTTACATAATATGCTCATAACATTACCTACACTCATTTTGAGCCGGAATTTCACCAGTAAAATATTTTCAATTTTTTTGCAAAAATCCCTGATGGTTAGTTAGCCTTACCGATTTTGAACGGATACAATTTATTGTCACGGATTCCGTATGTATCGGTTATTTCGGATTACTGATGTAATTTTAAGCAGATCTGCGTTTAAATTGTTACAATATGTCGCCTCATTCGCCTGTGATCTAGGTTCGATCACATAACATAAACGCAGATTTCAAAATACGAAATTTTGCGCAACCGTGCATTCCATATGCCGCCAACCGGTAATTTCTTACATAATATGCTCATAACATTACCTACACTCATTTTGAGCCGGAATTTCACCAGTAAAATATTTTCAATTTTTTTGCAAAAATCCCTGATGGCTAGCCTTACCGATTTTGAACGGATAAAATTTATTGTCACGGATTCCGTATGTATCGGTTATTTCGGATTACTGATGTAATTTTAAGCAGATCTGCGTTTAAATTGTTACAATATGTCGCCTCATTCGCCTGTGATCTAGGTTCGATCACATAACATAAACGCAGATTTCAAAATACGAATTTTTGCGCAACCGTGCATTCCATATGC
Organism: Nephrotoma appendiculata; assembly: GCA_947310385.1. Taxonomy (NCBI): domain Eukaryota; kingdom Metazoa; phylum Arthropoda; class Insecta; order Diptera; family Tipulidae; genus Nephrotoma; species Nephrotoma appendiculata. The sequence goes on along the minus strand of OX371224.1, from coordinate 297,775,451 downwards.
CGCCAACCGGTAATTTCTTACATAATATGCTCATAACATTACCTACACTCATTTTGAGCCGGAATTTCACCAGTAAAATATTTTCAATTTTTTTGCAAAAATCCCTGATGGCTAGCCTTACCGATTTTGAACGGATAAAATTTATTGTCACGGATTCCGTATGTATCGGTTATTTCGGATTACTGATGTAATTTTAAGCAGATCTGCGTTTAAATTGTTACAATATGTCGCCTCATTCGCCTGTGATCTAGGTTCGATCACATAACATAAACGCAGATTTCAAAATACGAAATTTTGCGCAACCGTGCATTCCATATGCCGCCAACCGGTAATTTCTTACATAATATGCTCATAACATTACCTACACTCATTTTGAGCCGGAATTTCACCAGTAAAATATTTTCAATTTTTTTGCAAAAATCCGTGATGGTTAGCCTTACCGATTTTGAACGGATACAATTTATTGCCACGGATTCCGTATGTATCGGTTATTTCGGATTACTGATGTAATTTTAAGCAGATCTGCGTTTAAATTGTTACAATATGTCGCCTCATTCGCCTGTGATCTAGGTTCGATCACATAACATAAACGCAGATTTCAAAATACGAATTTTTGCGCAACCGTGCATTCCATATGCCGCCAACCGGTAATTTCTTACATAATATGCTCATAACATTACCTACACTCATTTTGAGCCGGAATTTCACCAGTAAAATATTTTCAATTTTTTTGCAAAAATCCCTGATGGTTAGTTAGCCTTACCGATTTTGAACGGATACAATTTATTGTCACGGATTCCGTATGTATCGGTTATTTCGGATTACTGATGTAATTTTAAGCAGATCTGCGTTTAAATTGTTACAATATGTCGCCTCATTCGCCTGTGATCTAGGTTCGATCACATAACATAAACGCAGATTTCAAAATACGAAATTTTGCGCAACCGTGCATTCCATATGCCGCCAACCGGTAATTTCTTACATAATATGCTTATAACATTACCTACACTCATTTTGAGCCGGAATTTCACCAGTAAAATATTTTCAATTTTTTTGCAAAAATCCGTGATGGTTAGCCTTACCGATTTTGAACGGATACAATTTATTGCCACGGATTCCGTATGTATCGGTTATTTCGGATTACTGATGTAATTTTAAGCAGATCTGCGTTTAAATTGTTACAATATGTCGCCTCATTCGCCTGTGATCTAGGTTCGATCACATAACATAAACGCAGATTTCAAAATACGAAATTTTGCGCAACCGTGCATTCCATATGCCGCCAACCGGTAATTTCTTACATAATTTGCTCATAACATTACTTACACTCATTTTGAGCCGGAATTTCACCAGTAAAATATTTTCAATTTTTTTGCAAAAATCCCTGATGGTTAGCCTTACCGATTTTGAACGGATACAATTTATTGTCACGGATTCCGTATGTATCGGTTATTTCGGATTACTGATGTAATTTTAAGCAGATCTGCGTTTAAATTGTTACAATATGTCGCCTCATTCGCCTGTGATCTAGGTTCGATCACATAACATAAACGCAGATTTCAAAATACGAATTTTTGCGCAACCGTGCATTCCATATGCCGCCAACCGGTAATTTCTTACATAATATGCTCATAACATTACCTACACTCATTTTGAGCCGGAATTTCACCAGTAAAATATTTTCAATTTTTTTGCAAAAATCCCTGATGGTTAGCCTTACCGATTTTGAACGGATACAATTTATTGTCACGGATTCCGTATGTATCGGTTATTTCGGATTACTGATGTAATTTTAAGCAGATCTGCGTTTAAATTGTTACAATATGTCGCCTCATTCGCCTGTGATCTAGGTTCGATCACATAACATAAACGCAGATTTCAAAATACGAATTTTTGCGCAACCGTGCATTCCATATGCCGCCAACCGGTAATTTCTTACATAATATGCTCATAACATTACCTACACTCATTTTGAGCCGGAATTTCACCAGTAAAATATTTTCAATTTTTTTGCAAAAATCCCTGATGGTTAGCCTTACCGATTTTGAACGGATAAAATTTATTGTCACGGATTCCGTATGTATCGGTTATTTCGGATTACTGATGTAATTTTAAGCAGATCTGCGTTTAAATTGTTACAATATGTCGCCTCATTCGCCTGTGATCTAGGTTCGATCACATAACATAAACGCAGATTTCAAAATACGAATTTTTGCGCAACCGTGCATTCCATATGCCGCCAACCGGTAATTTCTTACATAATATGCTCATAACATTACTTACACTCATTTTGAGCCAGAATTTCACCAGTAAAATATTTTCAATTTTTTTGCAAAAATCCCTGATGGTTAGCCTTACCGATTTTGAACGGATAAAATTTATTGTCACGGATTCCGTATGTATCGGTTATTTCGGATTACTGATGTAATTTTAAGCAGATCTGCGTTTAAATTGTTACAATATGTCGCCTCATTCGCCTGTGATCTAGGTTCGATCACATAACATAAACGCAGATTTCAAAATACGAATTTTTGCGCAACCGTGCATTCCATATGCCGCCAACCGGTAATTTCTTACATAATATGCTCATAACATTACCTACACTCATTTTGAGCCGGAATTTCACCAGTAAAATATTTTCAATTTTTTTGCAAAAATCCGTGATGGTTAGCCTTACCGATTTTGAACGGATACAATTTATTGTCACGGATTCCGTATGTATCGGTTATTTCGGATTACTGATGTAATTTTAAGCAGATCTGCGTTTAAATTGTTACAATATGTCGCCTCATTCGCCTGTGATCTAGGTTCGATCACATAACATAAACGCAGATTTCAAAATACGAAATTTTGCGCAACCGTGCATTCCATATGCCGCCAACCGGTAATTTCTTACATAATATGCTCATAACATTACCTACACTCATTTCGAGCCGGAATTTCACCAGTAAAATATTTTCAATTTTTTTGCAAAAATCCCTGATGGTTAGCCTTACCGATTTTGAACGGATAAAATTTATTGTCACGGATTCCGTATGTATCGGTTATTTCGGATTACTGATGTAATTTTAAGCAGATCTGCGTTTAAATTGTTACAATATGTCGCCTCATTCGCCTGTGATCTAGGTTCGATCACATAACATAAACGCAGATTTCAAAATACGAATTTTTGCGCAACCGTGCATTCCATATGCCGCCAACCGGTAATTTCTTACATAATATGCTCATAACATTACCTACACTCATTTTGAGCCGGAATTTCACCAGTAAAATATTTTCAATTTTTTTGCAAAAATCCCTGATGGTTAGCCTTACCGATTTTGAACGGATACAATTTATTGTCACGGATTCCGTATGTATCGGTTATTTCGGATTACTGATGTAATTTTAAGCAGATCTGCGTTTAAATTGTTACAATATGTCGCCTCATTCGCCTGTGATCTAGGTTCGATCACATAACATAAACGCAGATTTCAAAATACGAAATTTTGCGCAACCGTGCATTCCATATGCCGCCAACCGGTAATTTCTTACATAATATGCTCATAACATTACCTACACTCATTTCGAGCCGGAATTTCACCAGTAAAATATTTTCAATTTTTTTGCAAAAATCCCTGATGGTTAGCCTTACCGATTTTGAACGGATAAAATTTATTGTCACGGATTCCGTATGTATCGGTTATTTCGGATTACTGATGTAATTTTAAGCAGATCTGCGTTTAAATTGTTACAATATGTCGCCTCATTCGCCTGTGATCTAGGTTCGATCACATAACATAAACGCAGATTTCAAAATACGAATTTTTGCGCAACCGTGCATTCCATATGCCGCCAACCGGTAATTTCTTACATAATATGCTCATAACATTACCTACACTCATTTTGAGCCGGAATTTCACCAGTAAAATATTTTCAATTTTTTTGCAAAAATCCCTGATGGTTAGCCTTACCGATTTTGAACGGATACAATTTATTGTCACGGATTCCGTATGTATCGGTTATTTCGGATTACTGATGTAATTTTAAGCAGATCTGCGTTTAAATTGTTACAATATGTCGCCTCATTCGCCTGTGATCTAGGTTCGATCACATAACATAAACGCAGATTTCAAAATACGAATTTTTGCGCAACCGTGCATTCCATATGCCGCCAACCGGTAATTTCTTACATAATATGCTCATAACATTACCTACACTCATTTTGAGCCGGAATTTCACCAGTAAAATATTTTCAATTTTTTTGCAAAAATCCCTGATGGTTAGCCTTACCGATTTTGAACGGATACAATTTATTGTCACGGATTCCGTATGTATCGGTTATTTCGGATTACTGATGTAATTTTAAGCAGATCTGCGTTTAAATTGTTACAATATGTCGCCTCATTCGCCTGTGATCTAGGTTCGATCACATAACATAAACGCAGATTTCAAAATACGAATTTTTGCGCAACCGTGCATTCCATATGCCGCCAACCGGTAATTTCTTACATAATATGCTCATAACATTACTTACACTCATTTTGAGCCAGAATTTCACCAGTAAAATATTTTCAATTTTTTTGCAAAAATCCCTGATGGTTAGCCTTACCGATTTTGAACGGATAAAATTTATTGTCACGGATTCCGTATGTATCGGTTATTTCGGATTACTGATGTAATTTTAAGCAGATCTGCGTTTAAATTGTTACAATATGTCGCCTCATTCGCCTGTGATCTAGGTTCGATCACATAACATAAACGCAGATTTCAAAATACGAATTTTTGCGCAACCGTGCATTCCATATGCCGCCAACCGGTAATTTCTTACATAATATGCTCATAACATTACCTACACTCATTTTGAGCCGGAATTTCACCAGTAAAATATTTTCAATTTTTTTGCAAAAATCCCTGATGGCTAGCCTTACCGATTTTGAACGGATAAAATTTATTGTCACGGATTCCGTATGTATCGGTTATTTCGGATTACTGATGTAATTTTAAGCAGATCTGCGTTTAAATTGTTACAATATGTCGCCTCATTCGCCTGTGATCTAGGTTCGATCACATAACATAAACGCAGATTTCAAAATACGAAATTTTGCGCAACCGTGCATTCCATATGCCGCCAACCGGTAATTTCTTACATAATATGCTCATAACATTACCTACACTCATTTCGAGCCGGAATTTCACCAGTAAAATATTTTCAATTTTTTTGCAAAAATCCCTGATGGTTAGCCTTACCGATTTTGAACGGATAAAATTTATTGTCACGGATTCCGTATGTATCGGTTATTTCGGATTACTGATGTAATTTTAAGCAGATCTGCGTTTAAATTGTTACAATATGTCGCCTCATTCGCCTGTGATCTAGGTTCGATCACATAACATAAACGCAGATTTCAAAATACGAATTTTTGCGCAACCGTGCATTCCATATGCCGCCAACCGGTAATTTCTTACATAATATGCTCATATCATTACCTACACTCATTTTGAGCCGGAATTTCACCAGTAAAATATTTTCAATTTTTTTGCAAAAATCCCTGATGGTTAGCCTTACCGATTTTGAACGGATAAAATTTATTGTCGCGGATTCCATATGTATCGGTTATTTCGGATTACTGATGTAATTTTAAGCAGATCTGCGTTTAAATTGTTACAATATGTCGCCTCATTCGCCTGTGATCTAGGTTCGATCACATAACATAAACGCAGATTTCAAAATACGAAATTTTGCGCAACCGTGCATTCCATATGCCGCCAACCGGTAATTTCTTACATAATATGCTCATAACATTACCTACACTCATTTCGAGCCGGAATTTCACCAGTAAAATATTTTCAATTTTTTTGCAAAAATCCCTGATGGTTAGCCTTACCGATTTTGAACGGATACAATTTATTGTCACGGATTCCGTATGTATCGGTTATTTCGGATTACTGATGTAATTTTAAGCAGATCTGCGTTTAAATTGTTACAATATGTCGCCTCATTCGCCTGTGATCTAGGTTCGATCACATAACATAAACGCAGATTTCAAAATACGAATTTTTGCGCAACCGTGCATTCCATATGCCGCCAACCGGTAATTTCTTACATAATATGCTCATAACATTACCTACACTCATTTTGAGCCGGAATTTCACCAGTAAAATATTTTCAATTTTTTTGCAAAAATCCCTGATGGTTAGCCTTACCGATTTTGAACGGATACAATTTATTGTCACGGATTCCGTATGTATCGGTTATTTCGGATTACTGATGTAATTTTAAGCAGATCTGCGTTTAAATTGTTACAATATGTCGCCTCATTCGCCTGTGATCTAGGTTCGATCACATAACATAAACGCAGATTTCAAAATACGAAATTTTGCGCAACCGTGCATTCCATATGCCGCCAACCGGTAATTTCTTACATAATATGCTCATAACATTACTTACACTCATTTTGAGCCGGAATTTCACCAGTAAAATATTTTCAATTTTTTTGCAAAAATCCCTGATGGTTAGCCTTACCGATTTTGAACGGATACAATTTATTGTCACGGATTCCGTATGTATCGGTTATTTCGGATTACTGATGTAATTTTAAGCAGATCTGCGTTTAAATTGTTACAATATGTCGCCTCATTCGCCTGTGATCTAGGTTCGATCACATAACATAAACGCAGATTTCAAAATACGAATTTTTGCGCAACCGTGCATTCCATATGCCGCCAACCGGTAATTTCTTACATAATATGCTCATAACATTACCTACACTCATTTTGAGCCGGAATTTCACCAGTAAAATATTTTCAATTTTTTTGCAAAAATCCCTGATGGTTAGCCTTACCGATTTTGAACGGATAAAATTTATTGTCGCGGATTCCATATGTATCGGTTATTTCGGATTACTGATGTAATTTTAAGCAGATCTGCGTTTAAATTGTTACAATATGTCGCCTCATTCGCCTGTGATCTAGGTTCGATCACATAACATAAACGCAGATTTCAAAATACGAATTTTTGCGCAACCGTGCATTCCATATGCCGCCAACCGGTAATTTCTTACATAATATGCTCATAACATTACCTACACTCATTACCGATTTTGAACGGATACAATTTATTGTCACGGATTCCGTATGTATCGGTTATTTCGGATTACTGATGTAATTTTAAGCAGATCTGCGTTTAAATTGTTACAATATGTCGCCTCATTCGCCTGTGATCTAGGTTCGATCACATAACATAAACGCAGATTTCAAAATACGAATTTTTGCGCAACCGTGCATTCCATATGCCGCCAACCGGTAATTTCTTATACATAATATGCTCATAACATTACCTACACTCATTTTGAGCCGGAATTTCACCAGTAAAATATTTTCAATTTTTTTGCAAAAATCCCTGATGGTTAGCCTTACCGATTTTGAACGGATACAATTTATTGTCACGGATTCCGTATGTATCGGTTATTTCGGATTACTGATGTAATTTTAAGCAGATCTGCGTTTAAATTGTTACAATATGTCGCCTCATTCGCCTGTGATCTAGGTTCGATCACATAACATAAACGCAGATTTCAAAATACGAAATTTTGCGCAACCGTGCATTCCATATGCCGCCAACCGGTAATTTCTTACATAATATGCTCATAACATTACCTACACTCATTTCGAGCCGGAATTTCACCAGTAAAATATTTTCAATTTTTTTGCAAAAATCCCTGATGGTTAGCCTTACCGATTTTGAACGGATACAATTTATTGTCACGGATTCCGTATGTATCGGTTATTTCGGATTACTGATGTAATTTTAAGCAGATCTGCGTTTAAATTGTTACAATATGTCGCCTCATTCGCCTGTGATCTAGGTTCGATCACATAACATAAACGCAGATTTCAAAATACGAATTTTTGCGCAACCGTGCATTCCATATGCCGCCAACCGGTAATTTCTTACATAATATGCTCATAACATTACCTACACTCATTTTGAGCCGGAATTTCACCAGTAAAATATTTTCAATTTTTTTGCAAAAATCCCTGATGGTTAGCCTTACCGATTTTGAACGGATAAAATTTATTGTCACGGATTCCGTATGTATCGGTTATTTCGGATTACTGATGTAATTTTAAGCAGATCTGCGTTTAAATTGTTACAATATGTCGCCTCATTCGCCTGTGATCTAGGTTCGATCACATAACATAAACGCAGATTTCAAAATACGAAATTTTGCGCAACCGTGCATTCCATATGCCGCCAACCGGTAATTTCTTACATAATATGCTCATAACATTACTTACACTCATTTTGAGCCGGAATTTCACCAGTAAAATATTTTCAATTTTTTTGCAAAAATCCCTGATGGTTAGCCTTACCGATTTTGAACGGATACAATTTATTGTCACGGATTCCGTATGTATCGGTTATTTCGGATTACTGATGTAATTTTAAGCAGATCTGCGTTTAAATTGTTACAATATGTCGCCTCATTCGCCTGTGATCTAGGTTCGATCACATAACATAAACGCAGATTTCAAAATACGAAATTTTGCGCAACCGTGCATTCCATATGCCGCCAACCGGTAATTTCTTACATAATATGCTCATAACATTACCTACACTCATTTCGAGCCGGAATTTCACCAGTAAAATATTTTCAATTTTTTTGCAAAAATCCCTGATGGTTAGTTAGCCTTACCGATTTTGAACGGATAAAATTTATTGTCACGGATTCCGTATGTATCGGTTATTTCGGATTACTGATGTAATTTTAAGCAGATCTGCGTTTAAATTGTTACAATATGTCGCCTCATTCGCCTGTGATCTAGGTTCGATCACATAACATAAACGCAGATTTCAAAATACGAAATTTTGCGCAACCGTGCATTCCATATGCCGCCAACCGGTAATTTCTTACATAATATGCTCATAACATTACCTACACTCATTTCGAGCCGGAATTTCACCAGTAAAATATTTTCAATTTTTTTGCAAAAATCCCTGATGGCCTTACCGATTTTGAACGGATAAAATTTATTGTCACGGATTCCGTATGTATCGGTTATTTCGGATTACTGATGTAATTTTAAGCAGATCTGCGTTTAAATTGTTACAATATGTCGCCTCATTCGCCTGTGATCTAGGTTCGATCACATAACATAAACGCAGATTTCAAAATACGAATTTTTGCGCAACCGTGCATTCCATATGCCGCCAACCGGTAATTTCTTACATAATATGCTCATAACATTACCTACACTCATTTCGAGCCGGAATTTCACCAGTACAATATTTTCAATATTTTTGCAAAAATCCCTGATGGTTACTTACCGATTTTGAACGGATAAAATTTATTGTCACGGATTCCGTATGTATCGGTTATTTCGGATTACTGATGTAATTTTAAGCAGATCTGCGTTTAAATTGTTACAATATGTCGCCTCATTCGCCTGTGATCTAGGTTCGATCACATAACATAAACGCAGATTTCAAAATACGAAATTTTGCGCAACCGTGCATTCCATATGCCGCCAACCGGTAATTTCTTACATAATATGCTCATAACATTACCTACACTCATTTCGAGCCGGAATTTCACCAGTAAAATATTTTCAATTTTTTTGCAAAAATCCCTGATGGTTAGTTAGCCTTACCGATTTTGAACGGATAAAATTTATTGTCACGGATTCCGTATGTATCGGTTATTTCGGATTACTGATGTAATTTTAAGCAGATCTGCGTTTAAATTGTTACAATATGTCGCCTCATTCGCCTGTGATCTAGGTTCGATCACATAACATAAACGCAGATTTCAAAATACGAAATTTTGCGCAACCGTGCATTCCATATGCCGCCAACCGGTAATTTCTTACATAATATGCTCATAACATTACCTACACTCATTTCGAGCCGGAATTTCACCAGTACAATATTTTCAATATTTTTGCAAAAATCCCTGATGGTTACTTACCGATTTTGAACGGATAAAATTTATTGTCACGGATTCCGTATGTATCGGTTATTTCGGATTACTGATGTAATTTTAAGCAGATCTGCGTTTAAATTGTTACAATATGTCGCCTCATTCGCCTGTGATCTAGGTTCGATCACATAACATAAACGCAGATTTCAAAATACGAAATTTTGCGCAACCGTGCATTCCATATGCCGCCAACCGGTAATTTCTTACATAATATGCTCATAACATTACCTACACTCATTTCGAGCCGGAATTTCACCAGTAAAATATTTTCAATTTTTTTGCAAAAATCCCTGATGGTTAGTTAGCCTTACCGATTTTGAACGGATAAAATTTATTGTCACGGATTCCGTATGTATCGGTTATTTCGGATTACTGATGTAATTTTAAGCAGATCTGCGTTTAAATTGTTACAATATGTCGCCTCATTCGCCTGTGATCTAGGTTCGATCACATAACATAAACGCAGATTTCAAAATACGAATTTTTGCGCAACCGTGCATTCCATATGCCGCCAACCGGTAATTTCTTACATAATATGCTCATAACATTACCTACACTCATTTTGAGCCGGAATTTCACCAGTAAAATATTTTCAATTTTTTTGCAAAAATCCCTGATGGTTAGTTAGCCTTACCGATTTTGAACGGATACAATTTATTGTCACGGATTCCGTATGTATCGGTTATTTCGGATTACTGATGTAATTTTAAGCAGATCTGCGTTTAAATTGTTACAATATGTCGCCTCATTCGCCTGTGATCTAGGTTCGATCACATAACATAAACGCAGATTTCAAAATACGAAATTTTGCGCAACCGTGCATTCCATATGCCGCCAACCGGTAATTTCTTACATAATATGCTCATAACATTACCTACACTCATTTTGAGCCGGAATTTCACCAGTAAAATATTTTCAATTTTTTTGCAAAAATCCCTGATGGCTAGCCTTACCGATTTTGAACGGATAAAATTTATTGTCACGGATTCCGTATGTATCGGTTATTTCGGATTACTGATGTAATTTTAAGCAGATCTGCGTTTAAATTGTTACAATATGTCGCCTCATTCGCCTGTGATCTAGGTTCGATCACATAACATAAACGCAGATTTCAAAATACGAATTTTTGCGCAACCGTGCATTCCATATGCCGCCAACCGGTAATTTCTTACATAATATGCTCATAACATTACCTACACTCATTTTGAGCCGGAATTTCACCAGTAAAATATTTTCAATTTTTTTGCAAAAATCCCTGATGGTTAGCCTTACCGATTTTGAACGGATAAAATTTATTGTCACGGATTCCGTATGTATCGGTTATTTCGGATTACTGATGTAATTTTAAGCAGATCTGCGTTTAAATTGTTACAATATGTCGCCTCATTCGCCTGTGATCTAGGTTCGATCACATAACATAAACGCAGATTTCAAAATACGAAATTTTGCGCAACCGTGCATTCCATATGCCGCCAACCGGTAATTTCTTACATAATATGCTCATAACATTACCTACACTCATTTTGAGCCGGAATTTCACCAGTAAAATATTTTCAATTTTTTTGCAAAAATCCGTGATGGTTAGCCTTACCGATTTTGAACGGATACAATTTATTGCCACGGATTCCGTATGTATCGGTTATTTCGGATTACTGATGTAATTTTAAGCAGATCTGCGTTTAAATTGTTACAATATGTCGCCTCATTCGCCTGTGATCTAGGTTCGATCACATAACATAAACGCAGATTTCAAAATACGAAATTTTGCGCAACCGTGCATTCCATATGCCGCCAACCGGTAATTTCTTACATAATATGCTCATAACATTACCTACACTCATTTTGAGCCGGAATTTCACCAGTAAAATATTTTCAATTTTTTTGCAAAAATCCCTGATGGTTAGTTAGCCTTACCGATTTTGAACGGATACAATTTATTGTCACGGATTCCGTATGTATCGGTTATTTCGGATTACTGATGTAATTTTAAGCAGATCTGCGTTTAAATTGTTACAATATGTCGCCTCATTCGCCTGTGATCTAGGTTCGATCACATAACATAAACGCAGATTTCAAAATACGAAATTTTGCGCAACCGTGCATTCCATATGCCGCCAACCGGTAATTTCTTACATAATATGCTTATAACATTACCTACACTCATTTTGAGCCGGAATTTCACCAGTAAAATATTTTCAATTTTTTTGCAAAAATCCGTGATGGTTAGCCTTACCGATTTTGAACGGATACAATTTATTGCCACGGATTCCGTATGTATCGGTTATTTCGGATTACTGATGTAATTTTAAGCAGATCTGCGTTTAAATTGTTACAATATGTCGCCTCATTCGCCTGTGATCTAGGTTCGATCACATAACATAAACGCAGATTTCAAAATACGAAATTTTGCGCAACCGTGCATTCCATATGCCGCCAACCGGTAATTTCTTACATAATTTGCTCATAACATTACTTACACTCATTTTGAGCCGGAATTTCACCAGTAAAATATTTTCAATTTTTTTGCAAAAATCCCTGATGGTTAGCCTTACCGATTTTGAACGGATACAATTTATTGTCACGGATTCCGTATGTATCGGTTATTTCGGATTACTGATGTAATTTTAAGCAGATCTGCGTTTAAATTGTTACAATATGTCGCCTCATTCGCCTGTGATCTAGGTTCGATCACATAACATAAACGCAGATTTCAAAATACGAATTTTTGCGCAACCGTGCATTCCATATGCCGCCAACCGGTAATTTCTTACATAATATGCTCATAACATTACCTACACTCATTTTGAGCCGGAATTTCACCAGTAAAATATTTTCAATTTTTTTGCAAAAATCCCTGATGGTTAGCCTTACCGATTTTGAACGGATACAATTTATTGTCACGGATTCCGTATGTATCGGTTATTTCGGATTACTGATGTAATTTTAAGCAGATCTGCGTTTAAATTGTTACAATATGTCGCCTCATTCGCCTGTGATCTAGGTTCGATCACATAACATAAACGCAGATTTCAAAATACGAATTTTTGCGCAACCGTGCATTCCATATGCCGCCAACCGGTAATTTCTTACATAATATGCTCATAACATTACCTACACTCATTTTGAGCCGGAATTTCACCAGTAAAATATTTTCAATTTTTTTGCAAAAATCCCTGATGGTTAGCCTTACCGATTTTGAACGGATAAAATTTATTGTCACGGATTCCGTATGTATCGGTTATTTCGGATTACTGATGTAATTTTAAGCAGATCTGCGTTTAAATTGTTACAATATGTCGCCTCATTCGCCTGTGATCTAGGTTCGATCACATAACATAAACGCAGATTTCAAAATACGAATTTTTGCGCAACCGTGCATTCCATATGCCGCCAACCGGTAATTTCTTACATAATATGCTCATAACATTACTTACACTCATTTTGAGCCAGAATTTCACCAGTAAAATATTTTCAATTTTTTTGCAAAAATCCCTGATGGTTAGCCTTACCGATTTTGAACGGATAAAATTTATTGTCACGGATTCCGTATGTATCGGTTATTTCGGATTACTGATGTAATTTTAAGCAGATCTGCGTTTAAATTGTTACAATATGTCGCCTCATTCGCCTGTGATCTAGGTTCGATCACATAACATAAACGCAGATTTCAAAATACGAATTTTTGCGCAACCGTGCATTCCATATGCCGCCAACCGGTAATTTCTTACATAATATGCTCATAACATTACCTACACTCATTTTGAGCCGGAATTTCACCAGTAAAATATTTTCAATTTTTTTGCAAAAATCCGTGATGGTTAGCCTTACCGATTTTGAACGGATACAATTTATTGTCACGGATTCCGTATGTATCGGTTATTTCGGATTACTGATGTAATTTTAAGCAGATCTGCGTTTAAATTGTTACAATATGTCGCCTCATTCGCCTGTGATCTAGGTTCGATCACATAACATAAACGCAGATTTCAAAATACGAAATTTTGCGCAACCGTGCATTCCATATGCCGCCAACCGGTAATTTCTTACATAATATGCTCATAACATTACCTACACTCATTTCGAGCCGGAATTTCACCAGTAAAATATTTTCAATTTTTTTGCAAAAATCCCTGATGGTTAGCCTTACCGATTTTGAACGGATAAAATTTATTGTCACGGATTCCGTATGTATCGGTTATTTCGGATTACTGATGTAATTTTAAGCAGATCTGCGTTTAAATTGTTACAATATGTCGCCTCATTCGCCTGTGATCTAGGTTCGATCACATAACATAAACGCAGATTTCAAAATACGAATTTTTGCGCAACCGTGCATTCCATATGCCGCCAACCGGTAATTTCTTACATAATATGCTCATAACATTACCTACACTCATTTTGAGCCGGAATTTCACCAGTAAAATATTTTCAATTTTTTTGCAAAAATCCCTGATGGTTAGCCTTACCGATTTTGAACGGATACAATTTATTGTCACGGATTCCGTATGTATCGGTTATTTCGGATTACTGATGTAATTTTAAGCAGATCTGCGTTTAAATTGTTACAATATGTCGCCTCATTCGCCTGTGATCTAGGTTCGATCACATAACATAAACGCAGATTTCAAAATACGAAATTTTGCGCAACCGTGCATTCCATATGCCGCCAACCGGTAATTTCTTACATAATATGCTCATAACATTACCTACACTCATTTCGAGCCGGAATTTCACCAGTAAAATATTTTCAATTTTTTTGCAAAAATCCCTGATGGTTAGCCTTACCGATTTTGAACGGATAAAATTTATTGTCACGGATTCCGTATGTATCGGTTATTTCGGATTACTGATGTAATTTTAAGCAGATCTGCGTTTAAATTGTTACAATATGTCGCCTCATTCGCCTGTGATCTAGGTTCGATCACATAACATAAACGCAGATTTCAAAATACGAATTTTTGCGCAACCGTGCATTCCATATGCCGCCAACCGGTAATTTCTTACATAATATGCTCATAACATTACCTACACTCATTTTGAGCCGGAATTTCACCAGTAAAATATTTTCAATTTTTTTGCAAAAATCCCTGATGGTTAGCCTTACCGATTTTGAACGGATACAATTTATTGTCACGGATTCCGTATGTATCGGTTATTTCGGATTACTGATGTAATTTTAAGCAGATCTGCGTTTAAATTGTTACAATATGTCGCCTCATTCGCCTGTGATCTAGGTTCGATCACATAACATAAACGCAGATTTCAAAATACGAATTTTTGCGCAACCGTGCATTCCATATGCCGCCAACCGGTAATTTCTTACATAATATGCTCATAACATTACCTACACTCATTTTGAGCCGGAATTTCACCAGTAAAATATTTTCAATTTTTTTGCAAAAATCCCTGATGGTTAGCCTTACCGATTTTGAACGGATACAATTTATTGTCACGGATTCCGTATGTATCGGTTATTTCGGATTACTGATGTAATTTTAAGCAGATCTGCGTTTAAATTGTTACAATATGTCGCCTCATTCGCCTGTGATCTAGGTTCGATCACATAACATAAACGCAGATTTCAAAATACGAATTTTTGCGCAACCGTGCATTCCATATGCCGCCAACCGGTAATTTCTTACATAATATGCTCATAACATTACTTACACTCATTTTGAGCCAGAATTTCACCAGTAAAATATTTTCAATTTTTTTGCAAAAATCCCTGATGGTTAGCCTTACCGATTTTGAACGGATAAAATTTATTGTCACGGATTCCGTATGTATCGGTTATTTCGGATTACTGATGTAATTTTAAGCAGATCTGCGTTTAAATTGTTACAATATGTCGCCTCATTCGCCTGTGATCTAGGTTCGATCACATAACATAAACGCAGATTTCAAAATACGAATTTTTGCGCAACCGTGCATTCCATATGCCGCCAACCGGTAATTTCTTACATAATATGCTCATAACATTACCTACACTCATTTTGAGCCGGAATTTCACCAGTAAAATATTTTCAATTTTTTTGCAAAAATCCCTGATGGCTAGCCTTACCGATTTTGAACGGATAAAATTTATTGTCACGGATTCCGTATGTATCGGTTATTTCGGATTACTGATGTAATTTTAAGCAGATCTGCGTTTAAATTGTTACAATATGTCGCCTCATTCGCCTGTGATCTAGGTTCGATCACATAACATAAACGCAGATTTCAAAATACGAAATTTTGCGCAACCGTGCATTCCATATGCCGCCAACCGGTAATTTCTTACATAATATGCTCATAACATTACCTACACTCATTTCGAGCCGGAATTTCACCAGTAAAATATTTTCAATTTTTTTGCAAAAATCCCTGATGGTTAGCCTTACCGATTTTGAACGGATAAAATTTATTGTCACGGATTCCGTATGTATCGGTTATTTCGGATTACTGATGTAATTTTAAGCAGATCTGCGTTTAAATTGTTACAATATGTCGCCTCATTCGCCTGTGATCTAGGTTCGATCACATAACATAAACGCAGATTTCAAAATACGAATTTTTGCGCAACCGTGCATTCCATATGCCGCCAACCGGTAATTTCTTACATAATATGCTCATAACATTACCTACACTCATTTTGAGCCGGAATTTCACCAGTAAAATATTTTCAATTTTTTTGCAAAAATCCCTGATGGTTAGCCTTACCGATTTTGAACGGATACAATTTATTGTCACGGATTCCGTATGTATCGGTTATTTCGGATTACTGATGTAATTTTAAGCAGATCTGCGTTTAAATTGTTACAATATGTCGCCTCATTCGCCTGTGATCTAGGTTCGATCACATAACATAAACGCAGATTTCAAAATACGAATTTTTGCGCAACCGTGCATTCCATATGCCGCCAACCGGTAATTTCTTACATAATATGCTCATAACATTACCTACACTCATTTTGAGCCGGAATTTCACCAGTAAAATATTTTCAATTTTTTTGCAAAAATCCCTGATGGTTAGCCTTACCGATTTTGAACGGATACAATTTATTGTCACGGATTCCGTATGTATCGGTTATTTCGGATTACTGATGTAATTTTAAGCAGATCTGCGTTTAAATTGTTACAATATGTCGCCTCATTCGCCTGTGATCTAGGTTCGATCACATAACATAAACGCAGATTTCAAAATACGAAATTTTGCGCAACCGTGCATTCCATATGCCGCCAACCGGTAATTTCTTACATAATATGCTCATAACATTACTTACACTCATTTTGAGCCGGAATTTCACCAGTAAAATATTTTCAATTTTTTTGCAAAAATCCCTGATGGTTAGCCTTACCGATTTTGAACGGATACAATTTATTGTCACGGATTCCGTATGTATCGGTTATTTCGGATTACTGATGTAATTTTAAGCAGATCTGCGTTTAAATTGTTACAATATGTCGCCTCATTCGCCTGTGATCTAGGTTCGATCACATAACATAAACGCAGATTTCAAAATACGAATTTTTGCGCAACCGTGCATTCCATATGCCGCCAACCGGTAATTTCTTACATAATATGCTCATAACATTACCTACACTCATTTTGAGCCGGAATTTCACCAGTAAAATATTTTCAATTTTTTTGCAAAAATCCCTGATGGTTAGCCTTACCGATTTTGAACGGATACAATTTATTGTCACGGATTCCGTATGTATCGGTTATTTCGGATTACTGATGTAATTTTAAGCAGATCTGCGTTTAAATTGTTACAATATGTCGCCTCATTCGCCTGTGATCTAGGTTCGATCACATAACATAAACGCAGATTTCAAAATACGAATTTTTGCGCAACCGTGCATTCCATATGCCGCCAACCGGTAATTTCTTATACATAATATGCTCATAACATTACCTACACTCATTTTGAGCCGGAATTTCACCAGTAAAATATTTTCAATTTTTTTGCAAAAATCCCTGATGGTTAGCCTTACCGATTTTGAACGGATACAATTTATTGTCACGGATTCCGTATGTATCGGTTATTTCGGATTACTGATGTAATTTTAAGCAGATCTGCGTTTAAATTGTTACAATATGTCGCCTCATTCGCCTGTGATCTAGGTTCGATCACATAACATAAACGCAGATTTCAAAATACGAAATTTTGCGCAACCGTGCATTCCATATGCCGCCAACCGGTAATTTCTTACATAATATGCTCATAACATTACCTACACTCATTTCGAGCCGGAATTTCACCAGTAAAATATTTTCAATTTTTTTGCAAAAATCCCTGATGGTTAGCCTTACCGATTTTGAACGGATACAATTTATTGTCACGGATTCCGTATGTATCGGTTATTTCGGATTACTGATGTAATTTTAAGCAGATCTGCGTTTAAATTGTTACAATATGTCGCCTCATTCGCCTGTGATCTAGGTTCGATCACATAACATAAACGCAGATTTCAAAATACGAATTTTTGCGCAACCGTGCATTCCATATGCCGCCAACCGGTAATTTCTTACATAATATGCTCATAACATTACCTACACTCATTTTGAGCCGGAATTTCACCAGTAAAATATTTTCAATTTTTTTGCAAAAATCCCTGATGGTTAGCCTTACCGATTTTGAACGGATACAATTTATTGTCACGGATTCCGTATGTATCGGTTATTTCGGATTACTGATGTAATTTTAAGCAGATCTGCGTTTAAATTGTTACAATATGTCGCCTCATTCGCCTGTGATCTAGGTTCGATCACATAACATAAACGCAGATTTCAAAATACGAAATTTTGCGCAACCGTGCATTCCATATGCCGCCAACCGGTAATTTCTTACATAATATGCTCATAACATTACCTACACTCATTTCGAGCCGGAATTTCACCAGTAAAATATTTTCAATTTTTTTGCAAAAATCCCTGATGGTTAGCCTTACCGATTTTGAACGGATACAATTTATTGTCACGGATTCCGTATGTATCGGTTATTTCGGATTACTGATGTAATTTTAAGCAGATCTGCGTTTAAATTGTTACAATATGTCGCCTCATTCGCCTGTGATCTAGGTTCGATCACATAACATAAACGCAGATTTCAAAATACGAATTTTTGCGCAACCGTGCATTCCATATGCCGCCAACCGGTAATTTCTTACATAATATGCTCATAACATTACCTACACTCATTTTGAGCCGGAATTTCACCAGTAAAATATTTTCAATTTTTTTGCAAAAATCCCTGATGGTTAGCCTTACCGATTTTGAACGGATACAATTTATTGTCACGGATTCCGTATGTATCGGTTATTTCGGATTACTGATGTAATTTTAAGCAGATCTGCGTTTAAATTGTTACAATATGTCGCCTCATTCGCCTGTGATCTAGGTTCGATCACATAACATAAACGCAGATTTCAAAATACGAAATTTTGCGCAACCGTGCATTCCATATGCCGCCAACCGGTAATTTCTTACATAATATGCTCATAACATTACCTACACTCATTTCGAGCCGGAATTTCACCAGTAAAATATTTTCAATTTTTTTGCAAAAATCCCTGATGGTTAGCCTTACCGATTTTGAACGGATACAATTTATTGTCACGGATTCCGTATGTATCGGTTATTTCGGATTACTGATGTAATTTTAAGCAGATCTGCGTTTAAATTGTTACAATATGTCGCCTCATTCGCCTGTGATCTAGGTTCGATCACATAACATAAACGCAGATTTCAAAATACGAATTTTTGCGCAACCGTGCATTCCATATGCCGCCAACCGGTAATTTCTTACATAATATGCTCATAACATTACCTACACTCATTTTGAGCCGGAATTTCACCAGTAAAATATTTTCAATTTTTTTGCAAAAATCCCTGATGGTTAGCCTTACCGATTTTGAACGGATACAATTTATTGTCACGGATTCCGTATGTATCGGTTATTTCGGATTATTGATGTAATTTTAAGCAGATCTGCGTTTAAATTGTTACAATATGTCGCCTCATTCGCCTGTGATCTAGGTTCGATCACATAACATAAACGCAGATTTCAAAATACGAATTTTTGCGCAACCGTGCATTCCATATGCCGCCAACCGGTAATTTCTTACATAATATGCTCATAACATTACCTACACTCATTTTGAGCCGGAATTTCACCAGTAAAATATTTTCAATTTTTTTGCAAAAATCCCTGATGGTTAGCCTTACCGATTTTGAACGGATACAATTTATTGTCACGGATTCCGTATGTATCGGTTATTTCGGATTACTGATGTAATTTTAAGCAGATCTGCGTTTAAATTGTTACAATATGTCGCCTCATTCGCCTGTGATCTAGGTTCGATCACATAACATAAACGCAGATTTCAAAATACGAAATTTTGCGCAACCGTGCATTCCATATGCCGCCAACCGGTAATTTCTTACATAATATGCTCATAACATTACCTACACTCATTTCGAGCCGGAATTTCACCAGTAAAATATTTTCAATTTTTTTGCAAAAATCCCTGATGGTTAGCCTTACCGATTTTGAACGGATAAAATTTATTGTCACGGATTCCGTATGTATCGGTTATTTCGGATTACTGATGTAATTTTAAGCAGATCTGCGTTTAAATTGTTACAATATGTCGCCTCATTCGCCTGTGATCTAGGTTCGATCACATAACATAAACGCAGATTTCAAAATACGAATTTTTGCGCAACCGTGCATTCCATATGCCGCCAACCGGTAATTTCTTACATAATATGCTCATAACATTACCTACACTCATTTTGAGCCGGAATTTCACCAGTAAAATATTTTCAATTTTTTTGCAAAAATCCCTGATGGTTAGCCTTACCGATTTTGAACGGATACAATTTATTGTCACGGATTCCGTATGTATCGGTTATTTCGGATTACTGATGTAATTTTAAGCAGATCTGCGTTTAAATTGTTACAATATGTCGCCTCATTCGCCTGTGATCTAGGTTCGATCACATAACATAAACGCAGATTTCAAAATACGAAATTTTGCGCAACCGTGCATTCCATATGCCGCCAACCGGTAATTTCTTACATAATATGCTCATAACATTACCTACACTCATTTCGAGCCGGAATTTCACCAGTAAAATATTTTCAATTTTTTTGCAAAAATCCCTGATGGTTAGCCTTACCGATTTTGAACGGATAAAATTTATTGTCACGGATTCCGTATGTATCGGTTATTTCGGATTACTGATGTAATTTTAAGCAGATCTGCGTTTAAATTGTTACAATATGTCGCCTCATTCGCCTGTGATCTAGGTTCGATCACATAACATAAACGCAGATTTCAAAATACGAATTTTTGCGCAACCGTGCATTCCATATGCCGCCAACCGGTAATTTCTTACATAATATGCTCATAACATTACCTACACTCATTTTGAGCCGGAATTTCACCAGTAAAATATTTTCAATTTTTTTGCAAAAATCCCTGATGGTTAGCCTTACCGATTTTGAACGGATACAATTTATTGTCACGGATTCCGTATGTATCGGTTATTTCGGATTACTGATGTAATTTTAAGCAGATCTGCGTTTAAATTGTTACAATATGTCGCCTCATTCGCCTGTGATCTAGGTTCGATCACATAACATAAACGCAGATTTCAAAATACGAATTTTTGCGCAACCGTGCATTCCATATGCCGCCAACCGGTAATTTCTTACATAATATGCTCATAACATTACCTACACTCATTTTGAGCCGGAATTTCACCAGTAAAATATTTTCAATTTTTTTGCAAAAATCCCTGATGGTTAGCCTTACCGATTTTGAACGGATACAATTTATTGTCACGGATTCCGTATGTATCGGTTATTTCGGATTACTGATGTAATTTTAAGCAGATCTGCGTTTAAATTGTTACAATATGTCGCCTCATTCGCCTGTGATCTAGGTTCGATCACATAACATAAACGCAGATTTCAAAATACGAATTTTTGCGCAACCGTGCATTCCATATGCCGCCAACCGGTAATTTCTTACATAATATGCTCATAACATTACTTACACTCATTTTGAGCCAGAATTTCACCAGTAAAATATTTTCAATTTTTTTGCAAAAATCCCTGATGGTTAGCCTTACCGATTTTGAACGGATAAAATTTATTGTCACGGATTCCGTATGTATCGGTTATTTCGGATTACTGATGTAATTTTAAGCAGATCTGCGTTTAAATTGTTACAATATGTCGCCTCATTCGCCTGTGATCTAGGTTCGATCACATAACATAAACGCAGATTTCAAAATACGAATTTTTGCGCAACCGTGCATTCCATATGCCGCCAACCGGTAATTTCTTACATAATATGCTCATAACATTACCTACACTCATTTCGAGCCGGAATTTCACCAGTAAAATATTTTCAATTTTTTTGCAAAAATCCCTGATGGTTAGCCTTACCGATTTTGAACGGATAAAATTTATTGTCACGGATTCCGTATGTATCGGTTATTTCGGATTACTGATGTAATTTTAAGCAGATCTGCGTTTAAATTGTTACAATATGTCGCCTCATTCGCCTGTGATCTAGGTTCGATCACATAACATAAACGCAGATTTCAAAATACGAATTTTTGCGCAACCGTGCATTCCATATGCCGCCAACCGGTAATTTCTTACATAATATGCTCATATCATTACCTACACTCATTTTGAGCCGGAATTTCACCAGTAAAATATTTTCAATTTTTTTGCAAAAATCCCTGATGGCTAGCCTTACCGATTTTGAACGGATACAATTTATTGTCACGGATTCCGTATGTATCGGTTATTTCGGATTACTGATGTAATTTTAAGCAGATCTGCGTTTAAATTGTTACAATATGTCGCCTCATTCGCCTGTGATCTAGGTTCGATCACATAACATAAACGCAGATTTCAAAATACGAATTTTTGCGCAACCGTGCATTCCATATGCCGCCAACCGGTAATTTCTTACATAATATGCTCATAACATTACCTACACTCATTTTGAGCCGGAATTTCACCAGTAAAATATTTTCAATTTTTTTGCAAAAATCCCTGATGGTTAGCCTTACCGATTTTGAACGGATACAATTTATTGTCACGGATTCCGTATGTATCGGTTATTTCGGATTACTGATGTAATTTTAAGCAGATCTGCGTTTAAATTGTTACAATATGTCGCCTCATTCGCCTGTGATCTAGGTTCGATCACATAACATAAACGCAGATTTCAAAATACGAAATTTTGCGCAACCGTGCATTCCATATGCCGCCAACCGGTAATTTCTTACATAATATGCTCATAACATTACTTACACTCATTTTGAGCCGGAATTTCACCAGTAAAATATTTTCAATTTTTTTGCAAAAATCCCTGATGGTTAGCCTTACCGATTTTGAACGGATACAATTTATTGTCACGGATTCCGTATGTATCGGTTATTTCGGATTACTGATGTAATTTTAAGCAGATCTGCGTTTAAATTGTTACAATATGTCGCCTCATTCGCCTGTGATCTAGGTTCGATCACATAACATAAACGCAGATTTCAAAATACGAATTTTTGCGCAACCGTGCATTTCATATGCCGCCAACCGGTAATTTCTTACATAATATGCTCATAACATTACCTACACTCATTTTGAGCCGGAATTTCACCAGTAAAATATTTTCAATTTTTTTGCAAAAATCCCTGATGGTTAGCCTTACCGATTTTGAACGGATAAAATTTATTGTCGCGGATTCCATATGTATCGGTTATTTCGGATTACTGATGTAATTTTAAGCAGATCTGCGTTTAAATTGTTACAATATGTCGCCTCATTCGCCTGTGATCTAGGTTCGATCACATAACATAAACGCAGATTTCAAAATACGAATTTTTGCGCAACCGTGCATTCCATATGCCGCCAACCGGTAATTTCTTACATAATATGCTCA
This sequence comes from Nephrotoma appendiculata, assembly GCA_947310385.1. NCBI lineage: Eukaryota > Metazoa > Arthropoda > Insecta > Diptera > Tipulidae > Nephrotoma > Nephrotoma appendiculata. Next base: position 297,751,539 of record OX371224.1, on the reverse strand, counting down.
TAACATTACCTACACTCATTACCGATTTTGAACGGATACAATTTATTGTCACGGATTCCGTATGTATCGGTTATTTCGGATTACTGATGTAATTTTAAGCAGATCTGCGTTTAAATTGTTACAATATGTCGCCTCATTCGCCTGTGATCTAGGTTCGATCACATAACATAAACGCAGATTTCAAAATACGAATTTTTGCGCAACCGTGCATTCCATATGCCGCCAACCGGTAATTTCTTATACATAATATGCTCATAACATTACCTACACTCATTTTGAGCCGGAATTTCACCAGTAAAATATTTTCAATTTTTTTGCAAAAATCCCTGATGGTTAGCCTTACCGATTTTGAACGGATACAATTTATTGTCACGGATTCCGTATGTATCGGTTATTTCGGATTACTGATGTAATTTTAAGCAGATCTGCGTTTAAATTGTTACAATATGTCGCCTCATTCGCCTGTGATCTAGGTTCGATCACATAACATAAACGCAGATTTCAAAATACGAAATTTTGCGCAACCGTGCATTCCATATGCCGCCAACCGGTAATTTCTTACATAATATGCTCATAACATTACCTACACTCATTTTGAGCCGGAATTTCACCAGTAAAATATTTTCAATTTTTTTGCAAAAATCCCTGATGGTTAGCCTTACCGATTTTGAACGGATACAATTTATTGTCACGGATTCCGTATGTATCGGTTATTTCGGATTATTGATGTAATTTTAAGCAGATCTGCGTTTAAATTGTTACAATATGTCGCCTCATTCGCCTGTGATCTAGGTTCGATCACATAACATAAACGCAGATTTCAAAATACGAATTTTTGCGCAACCGTGCATTCCATATGCCGCCAACCGGTAATTTCTTACATAATATGCTCATAACATTACCTACACTCATTTTGAGCCGGAATTTCACCAGTAAAATATTTTCAATTTTTTTGCAAAAATCCCTGATGGTTAGCCTTACCGATTTTGAACGGATACAATTTATTGTCACGGATTCCGTATGTATCGGTTATTTCGGATTACTGATGTAATTTTAAGCAGATCTGCGTTTAAATTGTTACAATATGTCGCCTCATTCGCCTGTGATCTAGGTTCGATCACATAACATAAACGCAGATTTCAAAATACGAATTTTTGCGCAACCGTGCATTCCATATGCCGCCAACCGGTAATTTCTTACATAATATGCTCATAACATTACCTACACTCATTTTGAGCCGGAATTTCACCAGTAAAATATTTTCAATTTTTTTGCAAAAATCCCTGATGGTTAGCCTTACCGATTTTGAACGGATACAATTTATTGTCACGGATTCCGTATGTATCGGTTATTTCGGATTACTGATGTAATTTTAAGCAGATCTGCGTTTAAATTGTTACAATATGTCGCCTCATTCGCCTGTGATCTAGGTTCGATCACATAACATAAACGCAGATTTCAAAATACGAAATTTTGCGCAACCGTGCATTCCATATGCCGCCAACCGGTAATTTCTTACATAATATGCTCATAACATTACTTACACTCATTTTGAGCCGGAATTTCACCAGTAAAATATTTTCAATTTTTTTGCAAAAATCCCTGATGGTTAGCCTTACCGATTTTGAACGGATACAATTTATTGTCACGGATTCCGTATGTATCGGTTATTTCGGATTACTGATGTAATTTTAAGCAGATCTGCGTTTAAATTGTTACAATATGTCGCCTCATTCGCCTGTGATCTAGGTTCGATCACATAACATAAACGCAGATTTCAAAATACGAATTTTTGCGCAACCGTGCATTCCATATGCCGCCAACCGGTAATTTCTTACATAATATGCTCATAACATTACCTACACTCATTTTGAGCCGGAATTTCACCAGTAAAATATTTTCAATTTTTTTGCAAAAATCCCTGATGGTTAGCCTTACCGATTTTGAACGGATAAAATTTATTGTCGCGGATTCCATATGTATCGGTTATTTCGGATTACTGATGTAATTTTAAGCAGATCTGCGTTTAAATTGTTACAATATGTCGCCTCATTCGCCTGTGATCTAGGTTCGATCACATAACATAAACGCAGATTTCAAAATACGAATTTTTGCGCAACCGTGCATTCCATATGCCGCCAACCGGTAATTTCTTATACATAATATGCTCATAACATTACCTACACTCATTTTGAGCCGGAATTTCACCAGTAAAATATTTTCAATTTTTTTGCAAAAATCCCTGATGGTTAGCCTTACCGATTTTGAACGGATACAATTTATTGTCACGGATTCCGTATGTATCGGTTATTTCGGATTACTGATGTAATTTTAAGCAGATCTGCGTTTAAATTGTTACAATATGTCGCCTCATTCGCCTGTGATCTAGGTTCGATCACATAACATAAACGCAGATTTCAAAATACGAAATTTTGCGCAACCGTGCATTCCATATGCCGCCAACCGGTAATTTCTTACATAATATGCTCATAACATTACCTACACTCATTACCGATTTTGAACGGATACAATTTATTGTCACGGATTCCGTATGTATCGGTTATTTCGGATTACTGATGTAATTTTAAGCAGATCTGCGTTTAAATTGTTACAATATGTCGCCTCATTCGCCTGTGATCTAGGTTCGATCACATAACATAAACGCAGATTTCAAAATACGAATTTTTGCGCAACCGTGCATTCCATATGCCGCCAACCGGTAATTTCTTATACATAATATGCTCATAACATTACCTACACTCATTTTGAGCCGGAATTTCACCAGTAAAATATTTTCAATTTTTTTGCAAAAATCCCTGATGGTTAGCCTTACCGATTTTGAACGGATACAATTTATTGTCACGGATTCCGTATGTATCGGTTATTTCGGATTACTGATGTAATTTTAAGCAGATCTGCGTTTAAATTGTTACAATATGTCGCCTCATTCGCCTGTGATCTAGGTTCGATCACATAACATAAACGCAGATTTCAAAATACGAATTTTTGCGCAACCGTGCATTCCATATGCCGCCAACCGGTAATTTCTTACATAATATGCTCATAACATTACCTACACTCATTTCGAGCCGGAATTTCACCAGTAAAATATTTTCAATTTTTTTGCAAAAATCCCTGATGGTTAGCCTTACCGATTTTGAACGGATACAATTTATTGTCACGGATTCCGTATGTATCGGTTATTTCGGATTACTGATGTAATTTTAAGCAGATCTGCGTTTAAATTGTTACAATATGTCGCCTCATTCGCCTGTGATCTAGGTTCGATCACATAACATAAACGCAGATTTCAAAATACGAATTTTTGCGCAACCGTGCATTTCATATGCCGCCAACCGGTAATTTCTTACATAATATGCTCATAACATTACCTACACTCATTTTGAGCCGGAATTTCACCAGTAAAATATTTTCAATTTTTTTGCAAAAATCCCTGATGGTTAGCCTTACCGATTTTGAACGGATACAATTTATTGTCACGGATTCCGTATGTATCGGTTATTTCGGATTACTGATGTAATTTTAAGCAGATCTGCGTTTAAATTGTTACAATATGTCGCCTCATTCGCCTGTGATCTAGGTTCGATCACATAACATAAACGCAGATTTCAAAATACGAAATTTTGCGCAACCGTGCATTCCATATGCCGCCAACCGGTAATTTCTTACATAATATGCTCATAACATTACCTACACTCATTTCGAGCCGGAATTTCACCAGTAAAATATTTTCAATTTTTTTGCAAAAATCCCTGATGGTTAGCCTTACCGATTTTGAACGGATACAATTTATTGTCACGGATTCCGTATGTATCGGTTATTTCGGATTACTGATGTAATTTTAAGCAGATCTGCGTTTAAATTGTTACAATATGTCGCCTCATTCGCCTGTGATCTAGGTTCGATCACATAACATAAACGCAGATTTCAAAATACGAATTTTTGCGCAACCGTGCATTCCATATGCCGCCAACCGGTAATTTCTTACATAATATGCTCATAACATTACCTACACTCATTTTGAGCCGGAATTTCACCAGTAAAATATTTTCAATTTTTTTGCAAAAATCCCTGATGGTTAGCCTTACCGATTTTGAACGGATACAATTTATTGTCACGGATTCCGTATGTATCGGTTATTTCGGATTATTGATGTAATTTTAAGCAGATCTGCGTTTAAATTGTTACAATATGTCGCCTCATTCGCCTGTGATCTAGGTTCGATCACATAACATAAACGCAGATTTCAAAATACGAATTTTTGCGCAACCGTGCATTCCATATGCCGCCAACCGGTAATTTCTTACATAATATGCTCATAACATTACCTACACTCATTTTGAGCCGGAATTTCACCAGTGAAATATTTTCAATTTTTTTGCAAAAATCCCTGATGGTTAGCCTTACCGATTTTGAACGGATACAATTTATTGTCACGGATTCCGTATGTATCGGTTATTTCGGATTACTGATGTAATTTTAAGCAGATCTGCGTTTAAATTGTTACAATATGTCGCCTCATTCGCCTGTGATCTAGGTTCGATCACATAACATAAACGCAGATTTCAAAATACGAATTTTTGCGCAACCGTGCATTCCATATGCCGCCAACCGGTAATTTCTTACATAATATGCTCATAACATTACCTACACTCATTTTGAGCCGGAATTTCACCAGTAAAATATTTTCAATTTTTTTGCAAAAATCCCTGATGGTTAGCCTTACCGATTTTGAACGGATAAAATTTATTGTCACGGATTCCGTATGTATCGGTTATTTCGGATTACTGATGTAATTTTAAGCAGATCTGCGTTTAAATTGTTACAATATGTCGCCTCATTCGCCTGTGATCTAGGTTCGATCACATAACATAAACGCAGATTTCAAAATACGAAATTTTGCGCAACCGTGCATTCCATATGCCGCCAACCGGTAATTTCTTACATAATATGCTCATAACATTACCTACACTCATTTCGAGCCGGAATTTCACCAGTAAAATATTTTCAATTTTTTTGCAAAAATCCCTGATGTAGCCTTACCGATTTTGAACGGATAAAATTTATTGTCGCGGATTCCATATGTATCGGTTATTTCGGATTACTGATGTAATTTTAAGCAGATCTGCGTTTAAATTGTTACAATATGTCGCCTCATTCGCCTGTGATCTAGGTTCGATCACATAACATAAACGCAGATTTCAAAATACGAATTTTTGCGCAACCGTGCATTCCATATGCCGCCAACCGGTAATTTCTTACATAATATGCTCATAACATTACCTACACTCATTTTGAGCCGGAATTTCACCAGTAAAATATTTTCAATTTTTTTGCAAAAATCCCTGATGGTTAGCCTTACCGATTTTGAACGGATACAATTTATTGTCACGGATTCCGTATGTATCGGTTATTTCGGATTACTGATGTAATTTTAAGCAGATCTGCGTTTAAATTGTTACAATATGTCGCCTCATTCGCCTGTGATCTAGGTTCGATCACATAACATAAACGCAGATTTCAAAATACGAAATTTTGCGCAACCGTGCATTCCATATGCCGCCAACCGGTAATTTCTTACATAATATGCTCATAACATTACCTACACTCATTTTGAGCCGGAATTTCACCAGTAAAATATTTTCAATTTTTTTGCAAAAATCCCTGATGGTTGTTAGCCTTACCGATTTTGAACGGATACAATTTATTGTCACGGATTCCGTATGTATCGGTTATTTCGGATTACTGATGTAATTTTAAGCAGATCTGCGTTTAAATTGTTACAATATGTCGCCTCATTCGCCTGTGATCTAGGTTCGATCACATAACATAAACGCAGATTTCAAAATACGAATTTTTGCGCAACCGTGCATTCCATATGCCGCCAACCGGTAATTTCTTACATAATATGCTCATAACATTACCTACACTCATTTTGAGCCGGAATTTCACCAGTAAAATATTTTCAATTTTTTTGCAAAAATCCCTGATGGTTAGCCTTACCGATTTTGAACGGATACAATTTATTGTCACGGATTCCGTATGTATCGGTTATTTCGGATTACTGATGTAATTTTAAGCAGATCTGCGTTTAAATTGTTACAATATGTCGCCTCATTCGCCTGTGATCTAGGTTCGATCACATAACATAAACGCAGATTTCAAAATACGAATTTTTGCGCAACCGTGCATTCCATATGCCGCCAACCGGTAATTTCTTACATAATATGCTCATAACATTACCTACACTCATTTTGAGCCGGAATTTCACCAGTAAAATATTTTCAATTTTTTTGCAAAAATCCCTGATGGTTAGCCTTACCGATTTTGAACGGATACAATTTATTGTCACGGATTCCATATGTATCGGTTATTTCGGATTACTGATGTAATTTTAAGCAGATCTGCGTTTAAATTGTTACAATATGTCGCCTCATTCGCCTGTGATCTAGGTTCGATCACATAACATAAACGCAGATTTCAAAATACGAATTTTTGCGCAACCGTGCATTCCATATGCCGCCAACCGGTAATTTCTTACATAATATGCTCATAACATTACCTACACTCATTTCGAGCCGGAATTTCACCAGTAAAATATTTTCAATTTTTTTGCAAAAATCCCTGATGGTTAGCCTTACCGATTTTGAACGGATAAAATTTATTGTCACGGATTCCGTATGTATCGGTTATTTCGGATTACTGATATAATTTTAAGCAGATCTGCGTTTAAATTGTTACAATATGTCGCCTCATTCGCCTGTGATCTAGGTTCGATCACATAACATAAACGCAGATTTCAAAATACGAATTTTTGCGCAACCGTGCATTCCATATGCCGCCAACCGGTAATTTCTTACATAATATGCTCATAACATTACTTACACTCATTTTGAGCCGGAATTTCACCAGTAAAATATTGTCAATTTTTTTGCAAAAATCCCTGATGGTTAGCCTTACCGATTTTGAACGGATAAAATTTATTGTCACGGATTCCGTATGTATCGGTTATTTCGGATTACTGATATAATTTTAAGCAGATCTGCGTTTAAATTGTTACAATATGTCGCCTCATTCGCCTGTGATCTAGGTTCGATCACATAACATAAACGCAGATTTCAAAATACGAATTTTTGCGCAACCGTGCATTCCATATGCCGCCAACCGGTAATTTCTTACATAATATGCTCATATCATTACCTACACTCATTTTGAGCCGGAATTTCACCAGTAAAATATTGTCAATTTTTTTGCAAAAATCCCTGATGGTGCCTTACCGATTTTGAACGGATAAAATTTATTGTCACGGATTCCGTATGTATCGGTTATTTCGGATTACTGATGTAATTTTAAGCAGATCTGCGTTTAAATTGTTACAATATGTCGCCTCATTCGCCTGTGATCTAGGTTCGATCACATAACATAAACGCAGATTTCAAAATACGAATTTTTGCGCAACCGTGCATTCCATATGCCGCCAACCGGTAATTTCTTACATAATATGCTCATAACATTACTTACACTCATTTTGAGCCAGAATTTCACCAGTAAAATATTTTCAATTTTTTTGCAAAAATCCCTGATGGTTAGCCTTACCGATTTTGAACGGATACAATTTATTGTCACGGATTCCGTATGTATCGGTTATTTCGGATTACTGATGTAATTTTAAGCAGATCTGCGTTTAAATTGTTACAATATGTCGCCTCATTCGCCTGTGATCTAGGTTCGATCACATAACATAAACGCAGATTCCAAAATACGAAATTTTGCGCAACCGTGCATTCCATATGCCGCCAACCGGTAATTTCTTACATAATATGCTCATATCATTACCTACACTCATTTTGAGCCGGAATTTCACCAGTAAAATATTGTCAATTTTTTTGCAAAAATCCCTGATGGTTAGCCTTACCGATTTTGAACGGATAAAATTTATTGTCACGGATTCCGTATGTATCGGTTATTTCGGATTACTGATGTAATTTTAAGCAGATCTGCGTTTAAATTGTTACAATATGTCGCCTCATTCGCCTGTGATCTAGGTTCGATCACATAACATAAACGCAGATTCCAAAATACGAAATTTTGCGCAACCGTGCATTCCATATGCCGCCAACCGGTAATTTCTTACATAATATGCTCATATCATTACCTACACTCATTTTGAGCCGGAATTTCACCAGTAAAATATTGTCAATTTTTTTGCAAAAATCCCTGATGGTTAGCCTTACCGATTTTGAACGGATAAAATTTATTGTCACGGATTCCGTATGTATCGGTTATTTCGGATTACTGATGTAATTTTAAGCAGATCTGCGTTTAAATTGTTACAATATGTCGCCTCATTCGCCTGTGATCTAGGTTCGATCATATAACATAAACGCAGATTTCAAAATACGAATTTTTGCGCAACCGTGCATTCCATATGCCGACAACCGGTAATTTCTTACATAATATGCTCATATCATTACCTACACTCATTTTGAGCCGGAATTTCACCAGTAAAATATTGTCAATTTTTTTGCAAAAATCCCTGATGGTTAGCCTTACCGATTTTGAACGGATAAAATTTATTGTCACGGATTCCGTATGTATCGGTTATTTCGGATTACTGATATAATTTTAAGCAGATCTGCGTTTAAATTGTTACAATATGTCGCCTCATTCGCCTGTGATCTAGGTTCGATCACATAACATAAACGCAGATTTCAAAATACGAATTTTTGCGCAACCGTGCATTCCATATGCCGCCAACCGGTAATTTCTTACATAATATGCTCATAACATTACTTACACTCATTTTGAGCCGGAATTTCACCAGTAAAATATTGTCAATTTTTTTGCAAAAATCCCTGATGGTTAGCCTTACCGATTTTGAACGGATAAAATTTATTGTCACGGATTCCGTATGTATCGGTTATTTCGGATTACTGATGTAATTTTAAGCAGATCTGCGTTTAAATTGTTACAATATGTCGCCTCATTCGCCTGTGATCTAGGTTCGATCACATAACATAAACGCAGATTTCAAAATACGAATTTTTGCGCAACCGTGCATTCCATATGCCGCCAACCGGTAATTTCTTACATAATATGCTCATAACATTACCTACACTCATTTCGAGCCGGAATTTCACCAGTAAAATATTTTCAATTTTTTTGCAAAAATCCCTGATGGTTAGCCTTACCGATTTTGAACGGATAAAATTTATTGTCGCGGATTCCATATGTATCGGTTATTTCGGATTACTGATGTAATTTTAAGCAGATCTGCGTTTAAATTGTTACAATATGTCGCCTCATTCGCCTGTGATCTAGGTTCGATCACATAACATAAACGCAGATTTCAAAATACGAATTTTTGCGCAACCGTGCATTCCATATGCCGCCAACCGGTAATTTCTTACATAATATGCTCATAACATTACCTACACTCATTTCGAGCCGGAATTTCACCAGTAAAATATTTTCAATTTTTTTGCAAAAATCCCTGATGGTTAGCCTTACCGATTTTGAACGGATAAAATTTATTGTCACAGATTCCGTATGTATCGGTTATTTCGGATTACTGATATAATTTTAAGCAGATCTGCGTTTAAATTGTTACAATATGTCGCCTCATTCGCCTGTGATCTAGGTTCGATCACATAACATAAACGCAGATTTCAAAATACGAATTTTTGCGCAACCGTGCATTCCATATGCCGCCAACCGGTAATTTCTTACATAATATGCTCATAACATTACCTACACTCATTTCGAGCCGGAATTTCACCAGTAAAATATTTTCAATTTTTTTGCAAAAATCCCTGATGGTTAGCCTTACCGATTTTGAACGGATAAAATTTATTGTCGCGGATTCCATATGTATCGGTTATTTCGGATTACTGATGTAATTTTAAGCAGATCTGCGTTTAAATTGTTACAATATGTCGCCTCATTCGCCTGTGATCTAGGTTCGATCACATAACATAAACGCAGATTTCAAAATACGAATTTTTGCGCAACCGTGCATTCCATATGCCGCCAACCGGTAATTTCTTACATAATATGCTCATAACATTACCTACACTCATTTCGAGCCGGAATTTCACCAGTAAAATATTTTCAATTTTTTTGCAAAAATCCCTGATGGTTAGCCTTACCGATTTTGAACGGATAAAATTTATTGTCACGGATTCCGTATGTATCGGTTATTTCGGATTACTGATATAATTTTAAGCAGATCTGCGTTTAAATTGTTACAATATGTCGCCTCATTCGCCTGTGATCTAGGTTCGATCACATAACATAAACGCAGATTTCAAAATACGAATTTTTGCGCAACCGTGCATTCCATATGCCGCCAACCGGTAATTTCTTACATAATATGCTCATAACATTACTTACACTCATTTTGAGCCGGAATTTCACCAGTAAAATATTGTCAATTTTTTTGCAAAAATCCCTGATGGTTAGCCTTACCGATTTTGAACGGATAAAATTTATTGTCACGGATTCCGTATGTATCGGTTATTTCGGATTACTGATATAATTTTAAGCAGATCTGCGTTTAAATTGTTACAATATGTCGCCTCATTCGCCTGTGATCTAGGTTCGATCACATAACATAAACGCAGATTTCAAAATACGAATTTTTGCGCAACCGTGCATTCCATATGCCGCCAACCGGTAATTTCTTACATAATATGCTCATAACATTACCTACACTCATTTCGAGCCGGAATTTCACCAGTAAAATATTTTCAATTTTTTTGCAAAAATCCCTGATGGTTAGCCTTACCGATTTTGAACGGATAAAATTTATTGTCACGGATTCCGTATGTATCGGTTATTTCGGATTACTGATATAATTTTAAGCAGATCTGCGTTTAAATTGTTACAATATGTCGCCTCATTCGCCTGTGATCTAGGTTCGATCACATAACATAAACGCAGATTTCAAAATACGAATTTTTGCGCAACCGTGCATTCCATATGCCGCCAACCGGTAATTTCTTACATAATATGCTCATAACATTACCTACACTCATTTCGAGCCGGAATTTCACCAGTAAAATATTTTCAATTTTTTTGCAAAAATCCCTGATGGTTAGCCTTACCGATTTTGAACGGATAAAATTTATTGTCGCGGATTCCATATGTATCGGTTATTTCGGATTACTGATGTAATTTTAAGCAGATCTGCGTTTAAATTGTTACAATATGTCGCCTCATTCGCCTGTGATCTAGGTTCGATCACATAACATAAACGCAGATTTCAAAATACGAATTTTTGCGCAACCGTGCATTCCATATGCCGCCAACCGGTAATTTCTTACATAATATGCTCATAACATTACCTACACTCATTTCGAGCCGGAATTTCACCAGTAAAATATTTTCAATTTTTTTGCAAAAATCCCTGATGGTTAGCCTTACCGATTTTGAACGGATAAAATTTATTGTCGCGGATTCCATATGTATCGGTTATTTCGGATTACTGATGTAATTTTAAGCAGATCTGCGTTTAAATTGTTACAATATGTCGCCTCATTCGCCTGTGATCTAGGTTCGATCACATAACATAAACGCAGATTTCAAAATACGAATTTTTGCGCAACCGTGCATTCCATATGCCGCCAACCGGTAATTTCTTACATAATATGCTCATAACATTACCTACACTCATTTTGAGCCAGAATTTCACCAGTAAAATATTTTCAATTTTTTTGCAAAAATCCCTGATGGTTAGCCTTACCGATTTTGAACGGATAAAATTTATTGTCACGGATTCCGTATGTATCGGTTATTTCGGATTACTGATGTAATTTTAAGCAGATCTGCGTTTAAATTGTTACAATATGTCGCCTCATTCGCCTGTGATCTAGGTTCGATCACATAACATAAACGCAGATTTCAAAATACGAATTTTTGCGCAACCGTGCATTCCATATGCCGCCAACCGGTAATTTCTTACATAATATGCTCATAACATTACCTACACTCATTTTGAGCCGGAATTTCACCAGTAAAATATTTTCAATTTTTTTGCAAAAATCCCTGATGGCTAGCCTTACCGATTTTGAACGGATAAAATTTATTGTCACGGATTCCGTATGTATCGGTTATTTCGGATTACTGATGTAATTTTAAGCAGATCTGCGTTTAAATTGTTACAATATGTCGCCTCATTCGCCTGTGATCTAGGTTCGATCACATAACATAAACGCAGATTCCAAAATACGAAATTTTGCGCAACCGTGCATTCCATATGCCGCCAACCGGTAATTTCTTACATAATATGCTCATAACATTACCTACACTCATTTCGAGCCGGAATTTCACCAGTAAAATATTTTCAATTTTTTTGCAAAAATCCCTGATGGTTAGCCTTACCGATTTTGAACGGATAAAATTTATTGTCGCGGATTCCATATGTATCGGTTATTTCGGATTACTGATGTAATTTTAAGCAGATCTGCGTTTAAATTGTTACAATATGTCGCCTCATTCGCCTGTGATCTAGGTTCGATCACATAACATAAACGCAGATTTCAAAATACGAATTTTTGCGCAACCGTGCATTCCATATGCCGCCAACCGGTAATTTCTTACATAATATGCTCATAACATTACCTACACTCATTTCGAGCCGGAATTTCACCAGTAAAATATTTTCAATTTTTTTGCAAAAATCCCTGATGGTTAGCCTTACCGATTTTGAACGGATAAAATTTATTGTCACGGATTCCGTATGTATCGGTTATTTCGGATTACTGATATAATTTTAAGCAGATCTGCGTTTAAATTGTTACAATATGTCGCCTCATTCGCCTGTGATCTAGGTTCGATCACATAACATAAACGCAGATTTCAAAATACGAATTTTTGCGCAACCGTGCATTCCATATGCCGCCAACCGGTAATTTCTTACATAATATGCTCATAACATTACCTACACTCATTTCGAGCCGGAATTTCACCAGTAAAATATTTTCAATTTTTTTGCAAAAATCCCTGATGGTTAGCCTTACCGATTTTGAACGGATAAAATTTATTGTCGCGGATTCCATATGTATCGGTTATTTCGGATTACTGATGTAATTTTAAGCAGATCTGCGTTTAAATTGTTACAATATGTCGCCTCATTCGCCTGTGATCTAGGTTCGATCACATAACATAAACGCAGATTTCAAAATACGAATTTTTGCGCAACCGTGCATTCCATATGCCGCCAACCGGTAATTTCTTACATAATATGCTCATAACATTACCTACACTCATTTTGAGCCAGAATTTCACCAGTAAAATATTTTCAATTTTTTTGCAAAAATCCCTGATGGTTAGCCTTACCGATTTTGAACGGATAAAATTTATTGTCACGGATTCCGTATGTATCGGTTATTTCGGATTACTGATGTAATTTTAAGCAGATCTGCGTTTAAATTGTTACAATATGTCGCCTCATTCGCCTGTGATCTAGGTTCGATCACATAACATAAACGCAGATTTCAAAATACGAATTTTTGCGCAACCGTGCATTCCATATGCCGCCAACCGGTAATTTCTTACATAATATGCTCATAACATTACCTACACTCATTTTGAGCCGGAATTTCACCAGTAAAATATTTTCAATTTTTTTGCAAAAATCCCTGATGGCTAGCCTTACCGATTTTGAACGGATAAAATTTATTGTCACGGATTCCGTATGTATCGGTTATTTCGGATTACTGATGTAATTTTAAGCAGATCTGCGTTTAAATTGTTACAATATGTCGCCTCATTCGCCTGTGATCTAGGTTCGATCACATAACATAAACGCAGATTCCAAAATACGAAATTTTGCGCAACCGTGCATTCCATATGCCGCCAACCGGTAATTTCTTACATAATATGCTCATATCATTACCTACACTCATTTTGAGCCGGAATTTCACCAGTAAAATATTTTCAATTTTTTTGCAAAAATCCCTGATGGCTAGCCTTACCGATTTTGAACGGATAAAATTTATTGTCACGGATTCCGTATGTATCGGTTATTTCGGATTACTGATGTAATTTTAAGCAGATCTGCGTTTAAATTGTTACAATATGTCGCCTCATTCGCCTGTGATCTAGGTTCGATCACATAACATAAACGCAGATTTCAAAATACGAATTTTTGCGCAACCGTGCATTCCATATGCCGCCAACCGGTAATTTCTTACATAATATGCTCATATCATTACCTACACTCATTTTGAGCCGGAATTTCACCAGTAAAATATTGTCAATTTTTTTGCAAAAATCCCTGATGGTTAGCCTTACCGATTTTGAACGGATAAAATTTATTGTCACGGATTCCGTATGTATCGGTTATTTCGGATTACTGATATAATTTTAAGCAGATCTGCGTTTAAATTGTTACAATATGTCGCCTCATTCGCCTGTGATCTAGGTTCGATCACATAACATAAACGCAGATTTCAAAATACGAATTTTTGCGCAACCGTGCATTCCATATGCCGCCAACCGGTAGTTTCTTACATAATATGCTCATAACATTACTTACACTCATTTTGAGCCAGAATTTCACCAGTAAAATATTTTCAATTTTTTTGCAAAAATCCCTGATACCCTTACCGATTTTGAACGGATACAATTTATTGTCACGGATTCCGTATGTATCGGTTATTTCGGATTACTGATGTAATTTTAAGCAGATCTGCGTTTAAATTGTTACAATATGTCGCCTCATTCGCCTGTGATCTAGGTTCGATCACATAACATAAACGCAGATTTCAAAATACGAATTTTTGCGCAACCGTGCATTCCATATGCCGCCAACCGGTAATTTCTTACATAATATGCTCATAACATTACCTACACTCATTTTGAGCCGGAATTTCACCAGTAAAATATTTTCAATTTTTTTGCAAAAATCCCTGATGGTTAGCCTTACCGATTTTGAACGGATAAAATTTATTGTCACGGATTCCATATGTATCGGTTATTTCGGATTACTGATGTAATTTTAAGCAGATCTGCGTTTAAATTGTTACAATATGTCGCCTCATTCGCCTGTGATCTAGGTTCGATCACATAACATAAACGCAGATTTCAAAATACGAAATTTTGCGCAACCGTGCATTCCATATGCCGCCAACCGGTAATTTCTTACATAATATGCTCATATCATTACCTACACTCATTTTGAGCCGGAATTTCACCAGTAAAATATTGTCAATTTTTTTGCAAAAATCCCTGATGGTTAGCCTTACCGATTTTGAACGGATAAAATTTATTGTCACGGATTCCGTATGTATCGGTTATTTCGGATTACTGATGTAATTTTAAGCAGATTTGCGTTTAAATTGTTACAATATGTCGCCTCATTCGCCTGTGATCTAGGTTCGATCACATAACATAAACGCAGATTTCAAAATACGAATTTTTGCGCAACCGTGCATTCCATATGCCGCCAACCGGTAATTTCTTACATAATATGCTCATATCATTACCTACACTCATTTTGAGCCGGAATTTCACCAGTAAAATATTTTCAATTTTTTTGCAAAAATCCCTGATGGTTAGCCTTACCGATTTTGAACGGATAAAATTTATTGTCGCGGATTCCATATGTATCGGTTATTTCGGATTACTGATGTAATTTTAAGCAGATCTGCGTTTAAATTGTTACAATATGTCGCCTCATTCGCCTGTGATCTAGGTTCGATCACATAACATAAACGCAGATTTCAAAATACGAATTTTTGCGCAACCGTGCATTCCATATGCCGCCAACCGGTAATTTCTTACATAATATGCTCATAACATTACCTACACTCATTTTGAGCCAGAATTTCACCAGTAAAATATTTTCAATTTTTTTGCAAAATCCCTGATGAGCCTTACCGATTTTGAACGGATAAAATTTATTGTCACGGATTCCGTATGTATCGGTTATTTCGGATTACTGATGTAATTTTAAGCAGATCTGCGTTTAAATTGTTACAATATGTCGCCTCATTCGCCTGTGATCTAGGTTCGATCACATAACATAAACGCAGATTTCAAAATACGAATTTTTGCGCAACCGTGCATTCCATATGCCGCCAACCGGTAATTTCTTACATAATATGCTCATAGCATTACCCATACTCATTTTGAGCCGGAATTTCACCAGTAAAATATTTTCAATTTTTTTGCAAAAATCCCTGATGGTTAGCCTTACCGATTTTGAACGGATAAAATTTATTGTCACGGATTCCATATGTATCGGTTATTTCGGATTACTGATGTAATTTTAAGCAGATCTGCGTTTAAATTGTTACAATATGTCGCCTCATTCGCCTGTGATCTAGGTTCGATCACATAACATAAACGCAGATTTCAAAATACGAATTTTTGCGCAACCGTGCATTCCATATGCCGCCAACCGGTAATTTCTTACATAATATGCTCATAGCATTACCCATACTCATTTTGAGCCGGAATTTCACCAGTAAAATATTTTCAATTTTTTTGCAAAATCCCTGATGAGCCTTACCGATTTTGAACGGATAAAATTTATTGTCACGGATTCCGTATGTATCGGTTATTTCGGATTACTGATGTAATTTTAAGCAGATCTGCGTTTAAATTGTTACAATATGTCGCCTCATTCGCCTGTGATCTAGGTTCGATCACATAACATAAACGCAGATTTCAAAATACGAATTTTTGCGCAACCGTGCATTCCATATGCCGCCAACCGGTAATTTCTTACATAATATGCTCATAGCATTACCCATACTCATTTTGAGCCGGAATTTCACCAGTAAAATATTTTCAATTTTTTTGCAAAATCCCTGATGAGCCTTACCGATTTTGAACGGATAAAATTTATTGTCACGGATTCCGTATGTATCGGTTATTTCGGATTACTGATGTAATTTTAAGCAGATCTGCGTTTAAATTGTTACAATATGTCGCCTCATTCGCCTGTGATCTAGGTTCGATCACATAACATAAACGCAGATTTCAAAATACGAAATTTTGCGCAACCGTGCATTCCATATGCCGCCAACCGGTAATTTCTTACATAATATGCTCATATCATTACCTACACTCATTTCGAGCCGGAATTTCACCAGTAAAATATTTTCAATTTTTTTGCAAAAATCCCTGATGGTTAGCCTTACCGATTTTGAACGGATAAAATTTATTGTCGCGGATTCCATATGTATCGGTTATTTCGGATTACTGATGTAATTTTAAGCAGATCTGCGTTTAAATTGTTACAATATGTCGCCTCATTCGCCTGTGATCTAGGTTCGATCACATAACATAAACGCAGATTTCAAAATACGAATTTTTGCGCAACCGTGCATTCCATATGCCGCCAACCGGTAATTTCTTACATAATATGCTCATATCATTACCTACACTCATTTTGAGCCGGAATTTCACCAGTAAAATATTTTCAATTTTTTTGCAAAAATCCCTGATGGTTAGCCTTACCGATTTTGAACGGATAAAATTTATTGTCACGGATTCCATATGTATCGGTTATTTCGGATTACTGATGTAATTTTAAGCAGATCTGCGTTTAAATTGTTACAATATGTCGCCTCATTCGCCTGTGATCTAGGTTCGATCACATAACATAAACGCAGATTTCAAAATACGAATTTTTGCGCAACCGATCATTCCATATGCCGCCAACCGGTAATTTCTTACATAATATGCTCATAACATTACCTACACTCATTTTGAGCCAGAATTTCACCAGTAAAATATTTTCAATTTTTTTGCAAAAATCCCTGATGGTTAGCCTTACCGATTTTGAACGGATAAAATTTATTGTCACGGATTCCGTATGTATCGGTTATTTCGGATTACTGATGTAATTTTAAGCAGATCTGCGTTTAAATTGTTACAATATGTCGCCTCATTCGCCTGTGATCTAGGTTCGATCACATAACATAAACGCAGATTTCAAAATACGAATTTTTGCGCAACCGTGCATTCCATATGCCGCCAACCGGTAATTTCTTACATAATATGCTCATAACATTACTTACACTCATTTCGAGCCGGAATTTCACCAGTAAAATATTTTCAATTTTTTTGCAAAAATCCCTGATGGCTAGCCTTACCGATTTTGAACGGATAAAATTTATTGTCACGGATTCCGTATGTATCGGTTATTTCGGATTACTGATGTAATTTTAAGCAGATCTGCGTTTAAATTGTTACAATATGTCGCCTCATTCGCCTGTGATCTAGGTTCGATCACATAACATAAACGCAGATTTCAAAATACGAATTTTTGCGCAACCGTGCATTCCATATGCCGCCAACCGGTAATTTCTTACATAATATGCTCATATCATTACCTACACTCATTTTGAGCCGGAATTTCACCAGTAAAATATTGTCAATTTTTTTGCAAAAATCCCTGATGGTTAGCCTTACCGATTTTGAACGGATAAAATTTATTGTCACGGATTCCGTATGTATCGGTTATTTCGGATTACTGATATAATTTTAAGCAGATCTGCGTTTAAATTGTTACAATATGTCGCCTCATTCGCCTGTGATCTAGGTTCGATCACATAACATAAACGCAGATTTCAAAATACGAATTTTTGCGCAACCGTGCATTCCATATGCCGCCAACCGGTAATTTCTTACATAATATGCTCATAGCATTACCCATACTCATTTTGAGCCGGAATTTCACCAGTAAAATATTTTCAATTTTTTTGCAAAATCCCTGATGAGCCTTACCGATTTTGAACGGATAAAATTTATTGTCACGGATTCCGTATGTATCGGTTATTTCGGATTACTGATGTAATTTTAAGCAGATCTGCGTTTAAATTGTTACAATATGTCGCCTCATTCGCCTGTGATCTAGGTTCGATCACATAACATAAACGCAGATTTCAAAATACGAAATTTTGCGCAACCGTGCATTCCATATGCCGCCAACCGGTAATTTCTTACATAATATGCTCATAGCATTACCCATACTCATTTTGAGCCGGAATTTCACCAGTAAAATATTTTCAATTTTTTTGCAAAATCCCTGATGAGCCTTACCGATTTTGAACGGATAAAATTTATTGTCACGGATTCCGTATGTATCGGTTATTTCGGATTACTGATGTAATTTTAAGCAGATTTGCGTTTAAATTGTTACAATATGTCGCCTCATTCGCCTGTGATCTAGGTTCGATCACATAACATAAACGCAGATTTCAAAATACGAATTTTTGCGCAACCGTGCATTCCATATGCCGCCAACCGGTAATTTCTTACATAATATGCTCATAACATTACCTACACTCATTTTGAGCCGGAATTTCACCAGTAAAATATTTTCAATTTTTTTGCAAAAATCCCTGATGGTTAGCCTTACCGATTTTGAACGGATAAAATTTATTGCCACGGATTCCGTATGTATCGGTTATTTCGGATTACTGATGTAATTTTAAGCAGATCTGCGTTTAAATTGTTACAATATGTCGCCTCATTCGCCTGTGATCTAGGTTCGATCACATAACATAAACGCAGATTTCAAAATACGAAATTTTGCGCAACCGTGCATTCCATATGCCGCCAACCGGTAATTTCTTACATAATATGCTCATAACATTACCTACACTCATTTCGAGCCGGAATTTCACCAGTAAAATATTTTCAATTTTTTTGCAAAAATCCCTGATGGCTAGCCTTACCGATTTTGAACGGATAAAATTTATTGTCACGGATTCCGTATGTATCGGTTATTTCGGATTACTGATGTAATTTTAAGCAGATCTGCGTTTAAATTGTTACAATATGTCGCCTCATTCGCCTGTGATCTAGGTTCGATCACATAACATAAACGCAGATTTCAAAATACGAATTTTTGCGCAACCGTGCATTCCATATGCCGCCAACCGGTAATTTCTTACATAATATGCTCATATCATTACCTACACTCATTTTGAGCCAGAATTTCACCAGTAAAATATTTTCAATTTTTTTGCAAAAATCCCTGATGGCTAGCCTTACCGATTTTGAACGGATAAAATTTATTGTCACGGATTCCGTATGTATCGGTTATTTCGGATTACTGATGTAATTTTAAGCAGATCTGCGTTTAAATTGTTACAATATGTCGCCTCATTCGCCTGTGATCTAGGTTCGATCACATAACATAAACGCAGATTTCAAAATACGAATTTTTGCGCAACCGTGCATTCCATATGCCGCCAACCGGTAATTTCTTACATAATATGCTCATAACATTACCTACACTCATTTTGAGCCGGAATTTCACCAGTAAAATATTTTCAATTTTTTTGCAAAAATCCCTGATGGCTAGCCTTACCGATTTTGAACGGATAAAATTTATTGTCACGGATTCCGTATGTATCGGTTATTTCGGATTACTGATGTAATTTTAAGCAGATCTGCGTTTAAATTGTTACAATATGTCGCCTCATTCGCCTGTGATCTAGGTTCGATCACATAACATAAACGCAGATTTCAAAATACGAATTTTTGCGCAACCGTGCATTCCATATGCCGCCAACCGGTAATTTCTTACATAATATGCTCATATCATTACCTACACTCATTTTGAGCCGGAATTTCACCAGTAAAATATTTTCAATTTTTTTGCAAAAATCCCTGATGGCTAGCCTTACCGATTTTGAACGGATAAAATTTATTGTCACGGATTCCGTATGTATCGGTTATTTCGGATTACTGATGTAATTTTAAGCAGATCTGCGTTTAAATTGTTACAATATGTCGCCTCATTCGCCTGTGATCTAGGTTCGATCACATAACATAAACGCAGATTTCAAAATACGAATTTTTGCGCAACCGTGCATTCCATATGCCGCCAACCGGTAATTTCTTACATAATATGCTCATATCATTACCTACACTCATTTTGAGCCGGAATTTCACCAGTAAAATATTTTCAATTTTTTTGCAAAAATCCCTGATGGTTAGCCTTACCGATTTTGAACGGATAAAATTTATTGTCACGGATTCCGTATGTATCGGTTATTTCGGATTACTGATATAATTTTAAGCAGATCTGCGTTTAAATTGTTACAATATGTCGCCTCATTCGCCTGTGATCTAGGTTCGATCACATAACATAAACGCAGATTTCAAAATACGAATTTTTGCGCAACCGTGCATTCCATATGCCGCCAACCGGTAATTTCTTACATAATATGCTCATATCATTACCTACACTCATTTTGAGCCGGAATTTCACCAGTAAAATATTGTCAATTTTTTTGCAAAAATCCCTGATGGTTAGCCTTACCGATTTTGAACGGATAAAATTTATTGTCACGGATTCCGTATGTATCGGTTATTTCGGATTACTGATATAATTTTAAGCAGATCTGCGTTTAAATTGTTACAATATGTCGCCTCATTCGCCTGTGATCTAGGTTCGATCACATAACATAAACGCAGATTTCAAAATACGAATTTTTGCGCAACCGTGCATTCCATATGCCGCCAACCGGTAATTTCTTACATAATATGCTCATATCATTACCTACACTCATTTTGAGCCGGAATTTCACCAGTAAAATATTGTCAATTTTTTTGCAAAAATCCCTGATGGTTAGCCTTACCGATTTTGAACGGATAAAATTTATTGTCACGGATTCCGTATGTATCGGTTATTTCGGATTACTGATGTAATTTTAAGCAGATCTGCGTTTAAATTGTTACAATATGTCGCCTCATTCGCCTGTGATCTAGGTTCGATCACATAACATAAACGCAGATTTCAAAATACGAATTTTTGCGCAACCGTGCATTCCATATGCCGCCAACCGGTAATTTCTTACATAATATGCTCATAGCATTACCCATACTCATTTTGAGCCGGAATTTCACCAGTAAAATATTGTCAATTTTTTGCAAAAATCCCTGATGGTTAGCCTTACCGATTTTGAACGGATAAAATTTATTGTCACGGATTCCGTATGTATCGGTTATTTCGGATTACTGATATAATTTTAAGCAGATCTGCGTTTAAATTGTTACAATATGTCGCCTCATTCGCCTGTGATCTAGGTTCGATCACATAACATAAACGCAGATTTCAAAATACGAATTTTTGCGCAACCGTGCATTCCATATGCCGCCAACCGGTAATTTCTTACATAATATGCTCATATCATTACCTACACTCATTTTGAGCCGGAATTTCACCAGTAAAATATTGTCAATTTTTTTGCAAAAATCCCTGATGGTTAGCCTTACCGATTTTGAACGGATAAAATTTATTGTCACGGATTCCGTATGTATCGGTTATTTCGGATTACTGATATAATTTTAAGCAGATCTGCGTTTAAATTGTTACAATATGTCGCCTCATTCGCCTGTGATCTAGGTTCGATCACATAACATAAACGCAGATTTCAAAATACGAATTTTTGCGCAACCGTGCATTCCATATGCCGCCAACCGGTAATTTCTTACATAATATGCTCATAACATTACCTACACTCATTTTGAGCCAGAATTTCACCAGTAAAATATTTTCAATTTTTTTGCAAAAATCCCTGATGGTTAGCCTTACCGATTTTGAACGGATAAAATTTATTGTCACGGATTCCATATGTATCGGTTATTTCGGATTACTGATGTAATTTTAAGCAGATCTGCGTTTAAATTGTTACAATATGTCGCCTCATTCGCCTGTGATCTAGGTTCGATCACATAACATAAACGCAGATTTCAAAATACGAATTTTTGCGCAACCGTGCATTCCATATGCCGCCAACCGGTAATTTCTTACATAATATGCTCATAACATTACCTACACTCATTTTGAGCCAGAATTTCACCAGTAAAATATTTTCAATTTTTTTGCAAAAATCCCTGATGGTTAGCCTTACCGATTTTGAACGGATAAAATTTATTGTCACGGATTCCGTATGTATCGGTTATTTCGAATTACTGATGTAATTTTAAGCAGATCTGCGTTTAAATTGTTACAATATGTCGCCTCATTCGCCTGTGATCTAGGTTCGATCACATAACATAAACGCAGATTTCAAAATACGAATTTTTGCGCAACCGTGCATTCCATATGCCGCCAACCGGTAATTTCTTACATAATATGCTCATAACATTACCTACACTCATTTCGAGCCGGAATTTCACCAGTAAAATATTGTCAATTTTTTTGCAAAAATCCCTGATGGTTAGCCTTACCGATTTTGAACGGATAAAATTTATTGTCACGGATTCCGTATGTATCGGTTATTTCGGATTACTGATATAATTTTAAGCAGATCTGCGTTTAAATTGTTACAATATGTCGCCTCATTCGCCTGTGATCTAGGTTCGATCACATAACATAAACGCAGATTTCAAAATACGAATTTTTGCGCAACCGTGCATTCCATATGCCGCCAACCGGTAATTTCTTACATAATATGCTCATAACATTACCTACACTCATTTTGAGCCAGAATTTCACCAGTAAAATATTTTCAATTTTTTTGCAAAAATCCCTGATGGTTAGCCTTACCGATTTTGAACGGATAAAATTTATTGTCACGGATTCCGTATGTATCGGTTATTTCGGATTACTGATGTAATTTTAAGCAGATCTGCGTTTAAATTGTTACAATATGTCGCCTCATTCGCCTGTGATCTAGGTTCGATCACATAACATAAACGCAGATTTCAAAATACGAATTTTTGCGCAACCGTGCATTCCATATGCCGCCAACCGGTAATTTCTTACATAATATGCTCATAACATTACCTACACTCATTTCGAGCCGGAATTTCACCAGTAAAATATTGTCAATTTTTTTGCAAAAATCCCTGATGGTTAGCCTTACCGATTTTGAACGGATAAAATTTATTGTCACGGATTCCGTATGTATCGGTTATTTCGGATTACTGATATAATTTTAAGCAGATCTGCGTTTAAATTGTTACAATATGTCGCCTCATTCGCCTGTGATCTAGGTTCGATCACATAACATAAACGCAGATTTCAAAATACGAATTTTTGCGCAACCGTGCATTCCATATGCCGCCAACCGGTAATTTCTTACATAATATGCTCATAACATTACCTACACTCATTTTGAGCCGGAATTTCACCAGTAAAATATTTTCAATTTTTTTGCAAAAATCCCTGATGGCTAGCCTTACCGATTTTGAACGGATAAAATTTATTGTCACGGATTCCGTATGTATCGGTTATTTCGGATTACTGATATAATTTTAAGCAGATCTGCGTTTAAATTGTTACAATATGTCGCCTCATTCGCCTGTGATCTAGGTTCGATCACATAACATAAACGCAGATTTCAAAATACGAATTTTTGCGCAACCGTGCATTCCATATGCCGCCAACCGGTAATTTCTTACATAATATGCTCATATCATTACCTACACTCATTTTGAGCCGGAATTTCACCAGTAAAATATTGTCAATTTTTTTGCAAAAATCCCTGATGGTTAGCCTTACCGATTTTGAACGGATAAAATTTATTGTCACGGATTCCGTATGTATCGGTTATTTCGGATTACTGATGTAATTTTAAGCAGATCTGCGTTTAAATTGTTACAATATGTCGCCTCATTCGCCGGTGATCTAGGTTCGATCACATAACATAAACGCAGATTTCAAAATACGAATTTTTGCGCAACCGTGCATTCCATATGCCGCCAACCGGTAATTTCTTACATAATATGCTCATAACATTACTTACACTCATTTTGAGCCAGAATTTCACCAGTAAAATATTTTCAATTTTTTTGCAAAAATCCCTGATGGTTAGCCTTACCGATTTTGAACGGATAAAATTTATTGTCACGGATTCCGTATGTATCGGTTATTTCGGATTACTGATATAATTTTAAGCAGATCTGCGTTTAAATTGTTACAATATGTCGCCTCATTCGCCTGTGATCTAGGTTCGATCACATAACATAAACGCAGATTTCAAAATACGAATTTTTGCGCAACCGTGCATTCCATATGCCGCCAACCGGTAATTTCTTACATAATATGCTCATATCATTACCTACACTCATTTTGAGCCGGAATTTCACCAGTAAAATATTGTCAATTTTTTTGCAAAAATCCCTGATGGTTAGCCTTACCGATTTTGAACGGATAAAATTTATTGTCACGGATTCCGTATGTATCGGTTATTTCGGATTACTGATATAATTTTAAGCAGATCTGCGTTTAAATTGTTACAATATGTCGCCTCATTCGCCTGTGATCTAGGTTCGATCACATAACATAAACGCAGATTTCAAAATACGAATTTTTGCGCAACCGTGCATTCCATATGCCGCCAACCGGTAATTTCTTACATAATATGCTCATATCATTACCTACACTCATTTTGAGCCGGAATTTCACCAGTAAAATATTGTCAATTTTTTTGCAAAAATCCCTGATGGTTAGCCTTACCGATTTTGAACGGATAAAATTTATTGTCACGGATTCCATATGTATCGGTTATTTCGGATTACTGATGTAATTTTAAGTAGATCTGCGTTTAAATTGTTACAATATGTCGCCTCATTCGCCTGTGATCTAGGTTCGATCACATAACATAAACGCAGATTTCAAAATACGAATTTTCGCGCAACCGTGCATTCCATATGCCGCCAACCGGTAATTTCTTACATAATATGCTCATAACATTACCTACACTCATTTTGAGCCAGAATTTCACCAGTAAAATATTTTCAATTTTTTTGCAAAAATCCCTGATAGCCTTACCGATTTTGAACGGATAAAATTTATTGTCACGGATTCCGTATGTATCGGTTATTTCGGATTACTGATGTAATTTTAAGCAGATCTGCGTTTAAATTGTTACAATATGTCGCCTCATTCGCCTGTGATCTAGGTTCGATCACATAACATAAACGCAGATTTCAAAATACGAATTTTTGCGCAACCGTGCATTCCATATGCCGCCAACCGGTAATTTCTTACATAATATGCTCATAGCATTACCCATACTCATTTTGAGCCGGAATTTCACCAGTAAAATATTTTCAATTTTTTTGCAAAATCCCTGATGAGCCTTACCGATTTTGAACGGATAAAATTTATTGTCACGGATTCCATATGTATCGGTTATTTCGGATTACTGATGTAATTTTAAGCAGATCTGCGTTTAAATTGTTACAATATGTCGCCTCATTCGCCTGTGATCTAGGTTCGATCACATAACATAAACGCAGATTTCAAAATACGAATTTTTGCGCAACCGTGCATTCCATATGCCGCCAACCGGTAATTTCTTACATAATATGCTCATAACATTACCTACACTCATTTCGAGCCGGAATTTCACCAGTAAAATATTTTCAATTTTTTTGCAAAAATCCCTGATGGTTAGCCTTACCGATTTTGAACGGATAAAATTTATTGTCACGGATTCCGTATGTATCGGTTATTTCGGATTACTGATATAATTTTAAGCAGATCTGCGTTTAAATTGTTACAATATGTCGCCTCATTCGCCTGTGATCTAGGTTCGATCACATAACATAAACGCAGATTTCAAAATACGAATTTTTGCGCAACCGTGCATTCCATATGCCGCCAACCGGTAATTTCTTACATAATATGCTCATAGCATTACCCATACTCATTTTGAGCCGGAATTTCACCAGTAAAATATTGTCAATTTTTTTGCAAAAATCCCTGATGGTTAGCCTTACCGATTTTGAACGGATAAAATTTATTGTCACGGATTCCGTATGTATCGGTTATTTCGGATTACTGATATAATTTTAAGCAGATCTGCGTTTAAATTGTTACAATATGTCGCCTCATTCGCCTGTGATCTAGGTTCGATCACATAACATAAACGCAGATTTCAAAATACGAATTTTTGCGCAACCGTGCATTCCATATGCCGCCAACCGGTAATTTCTTACATAATATGCTCATATCATTACCTACACTCATTTTGAGCCGGAATTTCACCAGTAAAATATTGTCAATTTTTTTGCAAAAATCCCTGATGGTTAGCCTTACCGATTTTGAACGGATAAAATTTATTGTCACGGATTCCATATGTATCGGTTATTTCGGATTACTGATATAATTTTAAGCAGATCTGCGTTTAAATTGTTACAATATGTCGCCTCATTCGCCTGTGATCTAGGTTCGATCACATAACATAAACGCAGATTTCAAAATACGAATTTTTGCGCAACCGTGCATTCCATATGCCGCCAACCGGTAATTTCTTACATAATATGCTCATAACATTACCTACACTCATTTCGAGCCGGAATTTCACCAGTAAAATATTTTCAATTTTTTTGCAAAAATCCCTGATGGTTAGCCTTACCGATTTTGAACGGATAAAATTTATTGTCACGGATTCCGTATGTATCGGTTATTTCGGATTACTGATGTAATTTTAAGTAGATCTGCATTTAAATTGTTACAATATGTCGCCTCATTCGCCTGTGATCTAGGTTCGATCACATAACATAAACGCAGATTTCAAAATACGAATTTTTGCGCAACCGTGCATTCCATATGCCGCCAACCGGTAATTTCTTACATAATATGCTCATAACATTACCTACACTCATTTCGAGCCGGAATTTCACCAGTAAAATATTTTCAATTTTTTTGCAAAAATCCCTGATGGTTAGCCTTACCGATTTTGAACGGATAAAATTTATTGTCACGGATTCCATATGTATCGGTTATTTCGGATTACTGATATAATTTTAAGCAGATCTGCGTTTAAATTTTTACAATATGTCGCCTCATTCGCCTGTGATCTAGGTTCGATCACATAACATAAACGCAGATTTCAAAATACGAATTTTTGCGCAACCGTGCATTCCATATGCCGCCAACCGGTAATTTCTTACATAATATGCTCATAACATTACCTACACTCATTTCGAGCCGGAATTTCACCAGTAAAATATTTTCAATTTTTTTGCAAAAATCCCTGATGGTTAGCCTTACCGATTTTGAACGGATAAAATTTATTGTCACGGATTCCGTATGTATCGGTTATTTCGGATTACTGATGTAATTTTAAGCAGATCTGCGTTTAAATTGTTACAATATGTCGCCTCATTCGCCTGTGATCTAGGTTCGATCACATAACATAAACGCAGATTTCAAAATACGAATTTTTGCGCAACCGTGCATTCCATATGCCGCCAACCGGTAATTTCTTACATAATATGCTCATAACATTACTTACACTCATTTTGAGCCAGAATTTCACCAGTAAAATATTTTCAATTTTTTTGCAAAAATCCCTGATGGTTAGCCTTACCGATTTTGAACGGATAAAATTTATTGTCACGGATTCCATATGTATCGGTTATTTCGGATTACTGATATAATTTTAAGCAGATCTGCGTTTAAATTTTTACAATATGTCGCCTCATTCGCCTGTGATCTAGGTTCGATCACATAACATAAACGCAGATTTCAAAATACGAATTTTTGCGCAACCGTGCATTCCATATGCCGCCAACCGGTAATTTCTTACATAATATGCTCATAACATTACCTACACTCATTTCGAGCCGGAATTTCACCAGTAAAATATTTTCAATTTTTTTGCAAAAATCCCTGATGGTTAGCCTTACCGATTTTGAACGGATAAAATTTATTGTCACGGATTCCGTATGTATCGGTTATTTCGGATTACTGATGTAATTTTAAGCAGATCTGCGTTTAAATTGTTACAATATGTCGCCTCATTCGCCTGTGATCTAGGTTCGATCACATAACATAAACGCAGATTTCAAAATACGAATTTTTGCGCAACCGTGCATTCCATATGCCGCCAACCGGTAATTTCTTACATAATATGCTCATAACATTACTTACACTCATTTTGAGCCAGAATTTCACCAGTAAAATATTTTCAATTTTTTTGCAAAAATCCCTGATGGTTGGCCTTACCGATTTTGAACGGATAAAATTTATTGTCACGGATTCCGTATGTATCGGTTATTTCGGATTACTGATGTAATTTTAAGCAGATCTGCGTTTAAATTGTTACAATATGTCGCCTCATTCGCCTGTGATCTAGGTTCGATCACATAACATAAACGCAGATTTCAAAATACGAATTTTTGCGCAACCGTGCATTCCATATGCCGCCAACCGGTAATTTCTTACATAATATGCTCATAACATTACTTACACTCATTTTGAGCCAGAATTTCACCAGTAAAATATTTTCAATTTTTTTGCAAAAATCCCTGATGGTTAGCCTTACCGATTTTGAACGGATAAAATTTATTGTCACGGATTCCGTATGTATCGGTTATTTCGGATTACTGATGTAATTTTAAGTAGATCTGCGTTTAAATTGTTACAATATGTCGCCTCATTCGCCTGTGATCTAGGTTCGATCACATAACATAAACGCAGATTTCAAAATACGAATTTTTGCGCAACCGTGCATTCCATATGCCGCGAACCGGTAATTTCTTACATAATATGCTCATAACATTACCTACACTCATTTTGAGCCGGAATTTCACCAGTAAAATATTTTCAATTTTTTTGCAAAAATCCCTGATGGCTAGCCTTACCGATTTTGAACGGATAAAATTTATTGTCACGGATTCCGTATGTATCGGTTATTTCGGATTACTGATGTAATTTTAAGCAGATCTGCGTTTAAATTGTTACAATATGTCGCCTCATTCGCCTGTGATCTAGGTTCGATCACATAACATAAACGCAGATTTCAAAATACGAATTTTTGCGCAACCGTGCATTCCATATGCCGCCAACCGGTAATTTCTTACATAATATGCTCATAACATTACCTACACTCATTTTGAGCCGGAATTTCACCAGTAAAATATTTTCAATTTTTTTGCAAAAATCCCTGATGGTTGTTAGCCTTACCGATTTTGAACGGATAAAATTTATTGTCACGGATTCCGTATGTATCGGTTATTTCGGATTACTGATATAATTTTAAGCAGATCTGCGTTTACATTGTTACAATATGTCGCCTCATTCGCCTGTGATCTAGGTTCGATCACATAACATAAACGCAGATTTCAAAATACGAAATTTTGCGCAACCGTGCATTCCATATGCCGCCAACCGGTAATTTCTTACATAATATGCTCATAACATTACCTACACTCATTTTGAGCCAGAATTTCACCAGTAAAATATTTTCAATTTTTTTGCAAAAATCCCTGATGGTTACTTACCGATTTTGAACGGATAAAATTTATTGTCACGGATTCCATATGTATCGGTTATTTCGGATTACTGATGTAATTTTAAGCAGATCTGCGTTTAAATTGTTACAATATGTCGCCTCATTCGCCTGTGATCTAGGTTCGATCACATAACATAAACGCAGATTTCAAAATACGAATTTTTGCGCAACCGTGCATTCCATATGCCGCCAACCGGTAATTTCTTACATAATATGCTCATAACATTACCTACACTCATTTTGAGCCAGAATTTCACCAGTAAAATATTTTCAATTTTTTGCAAAAATCCCTGATGGTTAGCCTTACCGATTTTGAACGGATAAAATTTATTGTCACGGATTCCATATGTATCGGTTATTTCGGATTACTGATGTAATTTTAAGCAGATCTGCGTTTAAATTGTTACAATATGTCGCCTCATTCGCCTGTGATCTAGGTTCGATCACATAACATAAACGCAGATTTCAAAATACGATTTTTTGCGCAACCGTGCATTCCATATGCCGCCAACCGGTAATTTCTTACATAATATGCTCATAACATTACCTACACTCATTTCGAGCCGGAATTTCACCAGTAAAATATTTTCAATTTTTTTGCAAAAATCCCTGATGGTTAGCCTTACCGATTTTGAACGGATAAAATTTATTGTCACGGATTCCGTATGTATCGGTTATTTCGGATTACTGATGTAATTTTAAGAAGATCTGCGTTTAAATTGTTACAATATGTCGCCTCATTCGCCTGTGATCTAGGTTCGATCACATAACATAAACGCAGATTTCAAAATACGAATTTTTGCGCAACCGTGCATTCCATATGCCGCCAACCGGTAATTTCTTACATAATATGCTCATAACATTACTTACACTCATTTTGAGCCAGAATTTCACCAGTAAAATATTTTCAATTTTTTTGCAAAAATCCCTGATGGTTAGCCTTACCGATTTTGAACGGATAAAATTTATTGTCACGGATTCCGTATGTATCGGTTATTTCGGATTACTGATGTAATTTTAAGCAGATCTGCGTTTAAATTGTTACAATATGTCGCCTCATTCGCCTGTGATCTAGGTTCGATCACATAACATAAACGCAGATTTCAAAATACGAATTTTTGCGCAACCGTGCATTCCATATGCCGCCAACCGGTAATTTCTTACATAATATGCTCATAGCATTACCCATACTCATTTTGAGCCGGAATTTCACCAGTAAAATATTTTCAATTTTTTTGCAAAATCCCTGATGAGCCTTACCGATTTTGAACGGATAAAATTTATTGTCACGGATTCCGTATGTATCGGTTATTTCGGATTACTGATGTAATTTTAAGCAGATCTGCGTTTAAATTGTTACAATATGTCGCCTCATTCGCCTGTGATCTAGGTTCGATCACATAACATAAACGCAGATTTCAAAATACGAATTTTTGCGCAACCGTGCATTCCATATGCCGCCAACCGGTAATTTCTTACATAATATGCTCATAACATTACCTACACTCATTTTGAGCCAGAATTTCACCAGTAAAATATTTTCAATTTTTTTGCAAAAATCCCTGATGGTTAGCCTTACCGATTTTGAACGGATAAAATTTATTGTCACGGATTCCGTATGTATCGGTTATTTCGGATTACTGATGTAATTTTAAGCAGATCTGCGTTTAAATTGTTACAATATGTCGCCTCATTCGCCTGTGATCTAGGTTCGATCACATAACATAAACGCAGATTTCAAAATACGAATTTTTGCGCAACCGTGCATTCCATATGCCGCCAACCGGTAATTTCTTACATAATATGCTCATAGCATTACCCATACTCATTTTGAGCCGGAATTTCACCAGTAAAATATTTTCAATTTTTTTGCAAAATCCCTGATGAGCCTTACCGATTTTGAACGGATAAAATTTATTGTCACGGATTCTGTATGTATCGGTTATTTCGGATTACTGATGTAATTTTAAGCAGATCTGCGTTTAAATTGTTACAATATGTCGCCTCATTCGCCTGTGATCTAGGTTCGATCACATAACATAAACGCAGATTTCAAAATACGAAATTTTGCGCAACCGTGCATTCCATATGCCGCCAACCGGTAATTTCTTACATAATATGCTCATAACATTACCTACACTCATTTCGAGCCGGAATTTCACCAGTAAAATATTTTCAATTTTTTTGCAAAAATCCCTGATGGTTGGCCTTACCGATTTTGAACGGATAAAATTTATTGTCACGGATTCCGTATGTATCGGTTATTTCGGATTACTGATGTAATTTTAAGCAGATCTGCGTTTAAATTGTTACAATATGTCGCCTCATTCGCCTGTGATCTAGGTTCGATCACATAACATAAACGCAGATTTCAAAATACGAATTTTTGCGCAACCGTGCATTCCATATGCCGCCAACCGGTAATTTCTTACATAATATGCTCATAACATTACTTACACTCATTTTGAGCCAGAATTTCACCAGTAAAATATTTTCAATTTTTTTGCAAAAATCCCTGATGGTTGGCCTTACCGATTTTGAACGGATATAATTTATTGTCACGGATTCCGTATGTATCGGTTATTTCGGATTACTGATATAATTTTAAGCAGATCTGCGTTTACATTGTTACAATATGTCGCCTCATTCGCCTGTGATCTAGGTTCGATCACATAACATAAACGCAGATTTCAAAATACGAAATTTTGCGCAACCGTGCATTCCATATGCCGCCAACCGGTAATTTCTTACATAATATGCTCATAACATTACCTACACTCATTTCGAGCCGGAATTTCACCAGTAAAATATTTTCAATTTTTTTGCAAAAATCCCTGATGGTTGGCCTTACCGATTTTGAACGGATAAAATTTATTGTCACGGATTCCGTATGTATCGGTTATTTCGGATTACTGATGTAATTTTAAGCAGATCTGCGTTTAAATTGTTACAATATGTCGCCTCATTCGCCTGTGATCTAGGTTCGATCACATAACATAAACGCAGATTTCAAAATACGAATTTTTGCGCAACCGTGCATTCCATATGCCGCCAACCGGTAATTTCTTACATAATATGCTCATAACATTACCTACACTCATTTTGAGCCAGAATTTCACCAGTAAAATATTTTCAATTTTTTTGCAAAAATCCCTGATGGTTAGCCTTACCGATTTTGAACGGATAAAATTTATTGTCACGGATTCCATATGTATCGGTTATTTCGGATTACTGATGTAATTTTAAGCAGATCTGCGTTTAAATTGTTACAATATGTCGCCTCATTCGCCTGTGATCTAGGTTCGATCACATAACATAAACGCAGATTTCAAAATACGAATTTTTGCGCAACCGTGCATTCCATATGCCGCCAACCGGTAATTTCTTACATAATATGCTCATATCATTACCTACACTCATTTTGAGCCGGAATTTCACCAGTAAAATATTTTCAATTTTTTTGCAAAAATCCCTGATGGTTGTTAGCCTTACCGATTTTGAACGGATAAAATTTATTGTCACGGATTCCGTATGTATCGGTTATTTCGGATTACTGATGTAATTTTAAGCAGATCTGCGCTTAAATTGTTACAATATGTCGCCTCATTCGCCTGTGATCTAGGTTCGATCACATAACATAAACGCAGATTTCAAAATACGAAATTTTGCGCATTCGTGCATTCCAAATGCTGCCAACCGGTAATTTCTTACATAATATGCTCATAACATTACTTACACTCATTTTGAGCCGGAATTTCACCAGTAAAATATTTTCAATTTTTTTGCAAAAAATCCCTGATGGTTAGTTAGCCTTACCGATTTTGAACGGATAAAATTTATTGACACGGATTCCGTATGTATCGGTTATTTCGGATTACTGATGTAATTTTAAGCAGATCTGCGTTTAAATTGTTACAATATGTCGCCTCATTCGCCTGTGATCTAGGTTCGATCACATAACATAAACGCAGATTTCAAAATACGAAATTTTGCGCAACCGTGCATTCCATATGCCGCCAACCGGTAATTTCTTACATAATATGCTCATAACATTACCTACACTCATTTTGAGCCGGAATTTCAATACTGAAATATTTTCAATTTTGTTGCAAAAATCCTTGACTTGTCGCCTTCATTCGCCTGTAGTCCTTGTTCGACGGCTTAACATAAACGCACATTCCAAAATAAGAAATTTCCATCAACCACGCTTCCCAGATACAACCAGCCGTTAATTTCTCACTTAATGTTTCTTTTTCTACCAGAGAAAAAAAATTTCTTTAACTTAAGTCCAACTCACTCAAATGTGTCAGTCCGAAATGACAGGTTGTAATGTCTTTCGGATTTTAATGGATCTTAGTTAAATCGTAATTATTTTTGAAAAAAAACATTATAATTTGATAACATATAAATTATATAACATTTTAATTATTTGTTTTTAATAACATATTAATTATTTTATCATTAATTCTAGTTAGCGGTATTTTTCACACGAAAACAAAATTAAGTGGTATGGGCAAATGTGTATGCTGGTCTTCAATTTAAACATAATTGAAAATTTTAGACACAATTGTGTATACGGGCCGGGAAAGGGATAGACATTCAACCACAAGTTTTTTGTTCTCAGCTTGCACTGTACTATAACCATAAAATTATCAACTTTACTATAAAGCCTTGAAAACAAACCCCAACATATTTCAACGCCACTGAATCACTTAAATAATTTATCATTGTAAACAAAACTCAAATAATTCAAAAATTCAATTTCTATTATACCTAATATTTAATCAGCTGATTACTTGTAGTTTTAGTAAATTTCAAATTTTATTAAATAAAATTTATATGAAACATAATTGAAAGTTGGCTAGCGCTAGATAGGTAATTTAAAAATGTTGCGGCTGCTAATATTTGTGATAATTTTTGTCCATGACTGCCAAATGGATTGCGGTTGCAATAAAATGAAAAGAGAAACAGTTCTGCCTGAATCGAATGATATACAAAACGAAGAAGCGGTGGAGAATAATATCCAAAGTGATGATATGGCATTGATTGAAGGTGGGAAATTTTGGATAGGAACAGATACGCCGATATTCAAGGCGGACCATGAATCGCCTGAAAAAGAAGTTACCCTACAAAGCTTTTATCTCGATAAACATGAAGTTTCGAACGGCGATTTTAGTAAATTTGTGGAGGCGACCGGATACGTAACGGAGGCTGAAAAATTTGGAGATAGTTTTATATTTAAACAGCACCTAAGTGAAGAGGTACGTAAAGAGTATGAAGCCTTCCGTGTCGTAAACGCCGAGTGGTGGTATAAAATCAAAGGTGCATCGTGGAAGCATCCCCTTGGTTCACATTCGGATATAGCAGGAAAAGAAAATTATCCTGTTATTCATGTTTCATGGAATGATGCGACCGCCTATTGTAAATGGCAGCAGAAACGATTGCCTAGCGAAGCGGAATGGGAAACGGCTTGTCGGGGCGGTAAACGTGGCAAATTATTTCCATGGGGCAATAAATTTATGCCAAAAGACGAACATTGGTATGTTGTGAGCTTATCACCAAACTAGTTTTCAAATATATTTTATACTTTCAAAATAATAATAATTGTTCTTTAAAACCCGTTTATGCAGGATGAACATCTGGCAGGGCGAATTCCCTGATGGCAACTCGGGCAAAGATGGTTATCCGTTTTTATGTCCGGTTGATCGGTTTCGTCAAAACGATTATGATTTATATAATATTGTTGGAAACGTTTGGGAATGGACAGCTGACTTGTGGAATGCTCGCGACAAAGGCAAACCAAATCCAAATCGTGTGCGCAAGGGAGGTTCATATCTATGCCACAAGTCGTATTGCTATCGATATCGGTGTGCAGCCCGATCACAAAATACCGAAGACAGTTCTGCTGATAATTTAGGTTTTAGATGTGCCAAAGATTTTGATTCAGTGCCGTCATTGAAACGTGATGAGCTTTAATGTTTCTCTCTCTGTTCGGGCGTTTAGTTTAACTCGTGTACTTAATAAATCTCACTAGAAATACAAGTCAAAAATTAGTTTTAATATAATTTCATTTTATATTTATTTATGATTTCCCCTGTACAATACAATATAGATATATAATTATTTTTAATGATGAAGTGAATTAAATTCATGTGAAACGATAGAACAAACAATGTGTAAACGAAAAATGGCCGTCAAACCCTCATTGGGATTTTGCTACATGTTTTCTGCTGGCTGGTGTTGCAGTGACGGCGCAATATATTAGATCAGTCTTAATTTAACAAATTTTATATATATGTAGTACATTTAAATAGAATTTTGATTTACTGGACTCTAGGCACATTTAACAACTTTACTTTTCAAAATAGAGAAATAGATTTGGAGGTTGATTATAAAATTGTGCCTCCCATACGGTTGAACCAGGGAAGGGACGCCTTAATACTTAACATTATATTTTTGTAGAATTCAATTAAATTCCCAAGACAAAAGGTAGACGGCAAGGAGCAAAAACCCGTTTAAAACAAAATAAACTCCAACAATCATAAAATACTGGAGATACGGGGTCGAATAAACTTGTATATGCCATATGTGATCAAACCCAGTGTGCCATATTTTATCGTAAATTTAACGATTCGATTGCTTCGACTCGCTGGCGGAATAATAGAGATTTGTGGTATTTGTGCTGGATTTACCTTCCCCCAGAGATTTTTTATACCTACCGAGTGACCAATTCCAACCACACCCACAACATTTACTGGATTCATAGATTGTGCTTCTGGTTGGGCAGCCAGCTGAAGCGAATGACATAAATACATATCGCGCTCTTTCACGAATACATCACCAAGGGCCGGATATTCACCAGACATTTCCCGCATTAACTCCTCGAGCAAATCTTTTTGTTTGCATCGCTCGATTTCTTCTTTGCTGATTGTTTCGTTCGAGGTGACTAAACGCCATAAAAGTTTAAATGACTGCCAAAATGATAATCCGTGCAAAGCACGTTGCACTGTGATGTTTATAGGACGATCACCCAATTGGAAGACACAATTTCGAAGCCGTTTTCCTTCCTCGAAGGCACGTCGAAATTCACCACCTGGTGCCATTCCCAATTCTTTCGTAATTTTGGCACTCATATTTAGGAGAAGTATATAGAAAAGCCCGTTAACCATACCACTACTGTGTATAATATTTCGCACCTTTGTCATATTCATATCACGACTCTCCTCCAAAAGAGTTTTTTCATCATGCTTCAAAATATGTATGCGAGCTGGACATAATTCCACCATTATAACATCGGGCTGCACGTTTCGAATCACCATCGAAACATCATCCTGTGATTGTTCGCTAAAGTGAGCGGTCCCAACTAAATAAACTTTACTACCCATTGGTGTGCGTAACAGGGTTACCGTATCCGGTAAATTATTATCAAATTCTTCTATGCTATCGAACATTTTAATTTGTTTGATGGTTTTGACCTCTTTTTCGGTCACCAAATCTGTTTTTGTGGTCGATGTTACAGGGCCGGATGAAACGCTTGACATACTAGGTGTATCATTTTTGAGCGTATCCTCGTCCGCCCCTCGGTCTTCTTCATCACTTGATACAATGATAACATCATCACCCGAATCGGTTATATTCACGAGAACGCTTTCTTTATTTGTGCCTCCTGTCACATCTAGTGACGAGGGGCTATCTACAAAAATCATTGACGAATCATTCGACTTTAAACTATTGAGAAATATTTCAGTTGCAGTCTTTGTATTTTGGCTGTTATTGTTTCTCGATGGTTCCATGTTCAACGTTGATGATAAGGTTCCACTATCATTGAATGTTAGATCTTTTGACATATTGTTGATATCTGTGATTTGATGTAAGAATATTGAGAATTACCAAGTGTTCGATAAAGTTTCGTGTCCCATTTAATCATGGAATGCAACATACCTGAATCGTTCGATATCGGTGTAGACGATAGTAAAGTATCCAACGCTGAAGTATATAAGGTCAAGTCCTCTAAATCTGATGTATTTAATGAGGAATCACTAGCCATAATCTATTGGATAAAAAAAACAAAAACTTTCTTAAAGTTCTTAAAGTGAAAGTCCCACGTATGAAGTTACAGAGATAAAAATTATATTTTTCAGCAAGTGAACATAACCTAACAAAAATTTCGTTTGGTTTTATTTTTATGGGATTTAATTTTATACAAAGAAAACAGACTTACATTTATACAATCCAATATTGAAATGTTTATTTAAATAAAATTTTACAATGGATATATTGTGCACATTTGATTAAACTAGTAAATATTAAATAATTATTTTGATGATATATTTCTTGTTGAACGGTGACGTTTCTTATGTTGGAAGGTTGGTAGCGCTGCCTAAAATTACCAAGAAATTTTTATAGCACGAAATACAGTGAGAGAACCGATGCTAAAATATGTTTTCTGATGTTAAAATAATCTACCTTATTTGTACGAGATAATAAATTGCATATTAACTTTAACAAATCAATTACTTATCAAATTACGTGTAATTTGTGGCACCTCTATCATTCAAAATGTTTCAAATGTATTCATAAATATACTTTTACGTGACATAGCCTAACGTCGATGTAAACAGTACCAAGCATTGTCACCAACCAAAAGAAAAATAATTTGACACTTGTGACTTGTTGTCTGTCGTCAAAACATTTGAGAGTTGCGGGCACGCGATTATAAAAATACGCACTCGATTGAATTTGAACTGTAAATCAAAATATTAGTCAAGTAAATATATAACTAGGTAACTCTGTGTAATACAACACTTTAAAATTTTTACTTTTTTTTAGAAATAAATTATGTCGTCTGATACTTCAGAGTCTGATGAATCGCTAAGCGATTTCCAGTTGACTGATAACATAAAAACGGAGAACCGACCACCAGCTGACATATTATCAAGTTCATCATCAGAGGAATCAATTTCACCGATTCGTAATACTCCGTCCAAAAAATTAGCTACCGGCCCAACAAACACATTAGCAATGAATCTGCAGCACTACATATCCAAATATGACCATCAGTTTGTTCCTCATATGGAGGCTGCCAAAGCTCTCGACGAAATCGAATCCGACGACGAAGTGTTCATAGTGCAAGCATCAACAGATTTTGATTTAAAAGAGTTTGCCGATAAAAAATTAAGCGTCAAAAAGGTCAACAATTTAGAAACAAGTGATGGTAGAACGATAGAGTATTATATCGAGGACTTTGTCAAACCACCGAATCTAACGTTAATATATGGTGATAAAGCGGGTACTAATGCAATGAAAGTGAATACCTTTAAACCAGAAGGAAAAATAATTATACAAGAAAAAAATGTGTTAACGGGTGGTAACACAGAAACAGACACACTTCATATTAAACCACCGCAAAAGGTCCCATTCCCGAAAGATCTTCGAATTAGACATCCGCTGTTGGGTGCATTTTTCGAGGATAAAATAAATTTACCACCAAAAGTTGTAAAACAATTGTGTTCAATGCGAGCGATGAAAAAATCTAAAATGGAAGATTCCGTTGAGAAAAAGTTCATTAAAACGGAGCAAGCAGGTTATCTAGATACGGCGGAGGAAACCCCAACAAAAAAACATAAAAAGAATAAAATAAAAAGAGAGCGAACTATTGAGTTAGAAGCAGGTGCCTCCAATGATGTAGTGGACAATGTAGAAGAAAGGGTAACTGAACCTTCGCCCAAGAAAAAGAAAATAAAATTAGAGAAATTTGATGATGAGAACGATTTTAGCTGGTTAGCGAAGATTTGAGTTGTGAATAAAGAGAATTAAAAAAAAATTTGCATACTGTTTCATTTAATAGAGTTGAATAGTTTTGCAAATATCTTGTTCGTTCGTTTCTTTTCGCCAGGTCGACTTGTTCATATTTGGCCATCCGTCACAATTTTTCTTTTCCCCATATTCATAATCATTGCAGCTTAGGTCCACATAACGTAGAAATCATATAAGTCCTTATTCCTTATTTAGTGTTACAATATTGTTCGAATGCTCGAGGAGTGAAGCGAACATCTCTATCAGTCACGATGGTGTTTGGATTTCAAAGTGTAGTTCGAACCACTTTGAACTTTGATAGCGTTTCTTCAGTGGCCAACAATTTGACGAGGAAGTAACCAGGTAAATTTTAATCCGTTCACTATCGCCAGTATACTTCTTATTTGTTGACGGTAAAGATTCAATTAACAGAAGATCGATTCTCTTTAGGTATTGGATGTAGTTGCTCTTCCGCTTTTCTTATCTTCTTGGTTGCCAATATGCTTGTTATACATGATTCCAAGCACCGTGTAATTTGAATTTTCAAGTGGAATGACAGAATAATCAAGTCGGTGTTTAAGCTATAATTTATATACGCCAAAACAAGCCTAATGCCGTTCCTGTAATAGCCGGATTTCACATGGCTCGTACGATTTCTTGTATGATGAAATATTTTATTTTCGAACTCTTGCAAAGAGCATTGCATTTGTCCATCAATTATTGAAAAATTTGGCAATGGGTAACAATCGCACATAGTTTCTTCATTAAAAAACAGTTAAACCTTTTAGTTCTTCTCCGACTTTGACCAACGGACAGGCGATTAAACATTAGGAATTCGCTATAATCCAACGGAAGATCATTTCATCTTCCACGTCCAGTTACCACCTAATAACAGCAAACTCACTAAGCGGCAATATTTGTCGGAAATATCAAAAATTTTCGGCCAACTGGGATGGCTGGCACTACTAACCATTGTAAACACAAATTGTAAATCACACAATGTGCAGTTTGGACTTGGATTGGGATGACCTACTGCCACTCGATCCCTCTAAGAAATGGGATCAACTAAAGAGGGACTTAAGTGAAAGTCAAGCCATCCAGATACCGCGGTACCTTAATCATGCCACAATCAACTGCAGTATTGAGCTACACGGATTGGTTCGAATCTGCATAGGTAGCCGTAATATACAGTAAAATCACCGTAAACGGCCAAATCACCAGCCGGTTACTAACGGCAAAAACTAAAGTGGCTCTAGTGAAGTCCAAACTAACCATCCCTCGCCTAGAGCTAAGTGGGGCACTGTTGTTAAGCCGACTACATAGTACAACAAGTAACCAAAGCCCTAGACGTGAATATCACAAACATAACTTTATGGACTGATTCCATGATTACACTGGCGTGGATTTAACAACCTCCGTCCACGTGGAAACCGGGTCGCAAAGATTCAGACCATCAGCGACATACAATTATGGAAATATATTCGGTCGGAAGATAATCCCGCGGACTGCGCATCTCGAGGGGTGACCAGAAAAAAATGAGATCACTGGACATTTGGTGGAAGGGACCCAGTTTTCTTCTGAACAAGGAACCTTATGAGGGGGAGCAGATTTCCGAGACATCAGAAGAGATCACATTCAGTTCACATCTCCAAATACTAACTAGTCAATTGCCAATTGATTGGTTAATCAACAAACATTCATCTCTCAGCAAACTCATCCGAATAACAATCTACATATTCAGATGGCGGTCCAAACATCGAGGACTAATACGCCATGAAGAGTGAGATCACGCACTATTACGTTTAGTTCAAACAGTCCAGCAAGTGGCATTCGCCCAAGAACATTCATCGCTAAGCAGATAAACAAGCCTCTTAATAAGCATAGCAAGCTTCATTCACTATATCCATTCCTGACCAAAAACAACGTAATTTGGGTAGGAGGTAGACTAGAAAATTGAAAGCTCCCGTATGAAGAACGACATCCGGTTATAATCCCATACAAGGGACACTTTACCGAGGGGCCATCGCCAAACATTACATGGAAGTAATTCTCTGACTTTGGTATATATTCGCAAATGGTTCTGGATCATCAGAGGGGTTCAAGCAGTTAAACTCCACACGCACCATTGCATCCGATGCCACCAATTCAAGGTTAAAACCTCGGAACAGGGAAACCTGCCTGTTCCTCGAGTCACCGTAACTCGACCATTCACATATACTGGAGTGGATTATGCAGGACCCATTAATATACGGACGAGCAGAGGCCGTGGAAATAAATCCTACAAGGGGTATATCTGCATATTCATCTAACTTAGTACCAAAGCAATTCACATCGAAGTAACATCGGATTTAACCACGGAAGGATTCGTAAGCGCCTTTAGTCGATTCACTGCACGTCGAGGCAACGTAGCCCATATATACAGCGACAATGGAACCAACATTGTAGGAGCTAGTAAACTAATGCAACTCATAACTTGGCATTGTACCCCCCCTTGAGCATCACAATTCGGGGGACTGTGGGAAGCGGGAGTAAAATCTATCAAAACTCATCTTAAAAAATGTATAGGCGATACGAGGTTAACATTCGAGGAATTGACAACTTTACTAAACCAGATCGAAGCGTGTCTAAACTCCATGCCACTCTGCCCATTAACTGAGGATCCAGAATTCATAGAGGTGTTAACAACAGGGCATTTCTTAATTGGAAATGCACTCACAGCTCCTTCAGAAAAAGAACATCCAGACGCCCCAAAAAACTTCTCATGTCGATGGAGGGTGGTGCAGAACATGAGGTCGCAGTTGTGGAATAAGTGGATAACGGATCACTTACATCGTCTACAGCAGTGGCCAGAATGGCAAAAGGAACCAAAAACCATCGACAAAGGGGACATTGTCTTATTACGAGATGAACTGCTACCCTCGACCAGATGGAAATTATGCCGAGTTCTGGAGTTACATCCCGGCAGGGATGGACTAAGCCGGGTCGTAACTGTGAAAACCACTGATCATCCCAACATCAAGATACCAATAACAAAGATGTCATCGTTGCCTATCCAACAACCGATAAGTGAGGCAGATAGTGAGAAGATACAGGACATAGCGAACCATCCCGATCGCCGACAACAACCAAGTCGTCTCGCAAAACAGAATCGAAGTCCTGTCAATAATACTAGTCTACTTTTATTACTGACTGGTGCAGTGATTTGTGTCATCAGTTCGGTATATACTCATCCATTCGGAAGGGAATCGTATGCCACTCAACCTCATTCATCGGTGATAATCAAGGAATGGGCAAACTCAGGAATATACTTTGATTACATCGCAAAGGTAGAATTATTGGCGACCAAATGGACTCTGGTCATTCGAAATAATTTGACCAATTATTGGCAAGAAATGCGCAACATGTTAAAGGGTCTTACTCTGCTTGAAACAGCCTGCAACCATGTAATCACCATCCAATGTGACCTCCTAATACAACAACTACAGTAGCATTCAATAATATCAAACAAAACAACGAGCTCCTGACAGGAAACGACTTCAACTATCACAGGAGGAAACGAGGATTGGGCAATAACATTGGAAAAATAGCTGGGCACATGTTCGGGATTCTATCTCAAAGAGAAGCGGAGCAGAATGGGGAACAGTTTGACCAAATTCAGCGCAATGAAGGATACACCTTAAAATCGAGAATACGGTGAAATTATTCAAACACAAGCAGCGATATAACCGTCCAAAAATTAAAACATCTCGTGAACGCACACCAATGCCTGGAACACGAGTTAGCAGAACTGAACGAGTACCGGACGTTTCAAGACAAAGCGTTAGCAAAAATATTGCATTCTCGTTTTAATCACATCATTCATCCCTCGATGTTATCTCCCGTACAACTGGAACAAGAACTGGCAAACCTATTGAAGCATGTGCCAAAATCAACTATTCTTCGCGGGCACGGACTCTT
The DNA here is from genome assembly GCA_947310385.1 of Nephrotoma appendiculata. NCBI lineage: Eukaryota > Metazoa > Arthropoda > Insecta > Diptera > Tipulidae > Nephrotoma > Nephrotoma appendiculata. The sequence continues at coordinate 297,707,542 of OX371224.1, read as the reverse complement.
GGAGTTACACCATCTATACCAATTAATGACGGTTAGAACCCGCGTAGCATAGTCAAATGCCATCATCGCTATCGAACTACCATAAGTTCAAGCATCGACTTACAATTGTCATCAACAGAATATTTATTTGTCGACCAATACCGAGAACGCTTCGCACCCATTTCATCGGAGGGTAAAACAAAACGCCACGGCGTAATTCCTGGACTTCTCCTTTGCGACATTTCCACAATATACACTCGTCAAAGTGAGCATCATCAATGCGAAATATCCATGTTCTTGGATGCACCAACTCAACATGAATCCTGTGCATTGGAACTGACCACAGCCCACAACTTCTTCATCAAACTTCATGGGGCTAATCAATGGATATTCGGAACCGACCAGCAAATGGTGATTGAGTTAATATGCGGATCATTAACATCAAAAATAGCACTGGAACACTACGGCATCGTAGAACTACAGTCAGGATGTACACTCAGGAATAATAATTTACATCTATATGCACGCAGCAATAAAGATCAGCAAAGTAGATGACGCCTCCATACCGTGATTTAGTATATCACCTTTCATAACTAGTCCATGACCATCAACAAATCATAATTTGAACCTCAACATTACAACTCCAGATACGAGATTGTTGGAGCAAGAAATACGTGACCGACAAATGGCCGAATCAAAGGCGTTGGATTCGCACCATATCCATCATTACGTCATGTTTCACCTAATGCTCTGGACTCTCATGGCCCTTGGAATTTTGGCAATAATACAATACATCCGTGCACGACGCAGACATTCGCCGATACCACCACTCGAATAAACCATCCTTAAATCATGGCGGCCTCGGAATATATTGAGAACAACACTACATAAAATAATCAGTCTACAATATTTCCAGATACTCGACACCATCGCAAACATTTTTTATTGTTTCTTTCTCATAGTTTTACATTTTGTATGTACTTCGTCCAAAGTGCTTAGGCAGCTATTATGTATAAATAAACTATTTTTGTAATAATAAAAGACAGAATGAAATTGACCACAATCAACTCAGTTTTATATCCTCGCATTTAATTAAACCTCACCCGTGATAATTTTATTAGATCACAGCGCTAGCCTAACAAAGCTCAGTCTTACAAACTAAACAGTACTCTGCTAGACTATCAGCGACCATAATTTTGATAGCGTTGAAAACTTTAAATTTTTCCATTACGGTTGCGTGAATGTTGATCGTTCGGCTATTAAGTGTTGTTCGAAATACTCCAACATTTTTTGGTTTTGCGATGAGTGTCGTGACCTTATGACCAACCGAACATTTTGTAATATTATTGCGGATTCCTCTGCAAGTACTGCTCAGAACTCATATTTTGAAGTTTTGAAGGAGGAGATTTCTACCAATAGGATATTAATTGGTGAGATTATAGAGAAACTCAATAGTTCAGGCATTAGGTGTGCTGGAAAAGTTGCTGAGTGCCCTACCGTTGGATTAACGACATCAAGTGATTATGCTGTAGTGGAAGCTTCATCGACACCTACCGTTGATGTTTGCAAATTTACACCTAATTTAGGTAACACCTCCGCATTGAATATGGCTTCAACAGTTTCTGTTGAGTCTACATCATCTGCATCATTTGGTACCATATCTTATGCTGAAGCTGCTGCATCGACATCACCTTGTTCTGAGATTCCATTGATTTCCCCTGGTAGTTAGTCGTCGGCAAATTGTTAATACATCATCCATTGCTGATGTTGCTAACAGTTCATCACATAATCAGGACAGAAGTATTTGTGGGACTGGAAACTTACCTGTTGATATTAATATCAAAACTGTTCCTCCAAAGTGTTGGTTGCAGCTCTCAAGATTTGCCCCGGATACTACTGAGTGTGATATATTAGCAATGGCTAATGCGTGCTTGAGAACGGACTCCTGTAGTGTTTCTAAGCTGATTCCAAAAAAGTTCAATGGGAATAGTTTAGAGTTCGTGTGCTTTAAATTGGGTATCAGTGAAGTATTACGTGAGAAGACGATGAATCCTGATACTTGGCCGGTTGGAGTTTTTGTTCGAAGCTTTAATTCATCAAATTTTCGGACACTTGGGCCTGTACGAGCCAAATTTCGGAGTCCACAGTTAAAAACTACAGTAGTCAACACCACACCATCTTAAAGGACACGATTTTGTACGATAAACCTTATCCAAGTAACAATTTGAAGGTAAATAAAAATGATTCATTAAAATTTGGCCATTTAAATGTACGCAGCTTAATTAAACATTTAAATGATATTACTATTCTGTTGCACGTGCATGAATTTGATTTTCTCGCTTTGTCTGAGACTTGGCTTCACAGTGAAATTACAAACAAGTCACTCCATATAAATAATTATAAGATATTGAGAGGTGATCAAATTAATGATAGTTGGGAAGGTGTTGCTTTATATTTTCGTGCCTCTTTAAATATTAAACAGTTAGGATCTGGTTGTTTTGGTAAGGTTGAGTTTCTAGCCTCAGAACTTATCAGTGGTTTTGGTAAAATCCTGTTGCTGGTTATTTATAATCCGTCGCCTGTGGTAAGTGTTGATTCTGATAATTTGAATATCATTTTTACCCAGTATTTGTTGGAGAGAAAGGTTATAAAAAGGTTGTGTGCTTGGGTGATTTTAACTATAATATGTTAATTGGTAATAAATTAAATACTTGTTTTCAAATTCATAATTTATATAGTTTACCATTTGGCCCTACTAGAAATGATAATCTCTTAGATTTGATTGTAGTGTTTGAGCCTGATGCGCAAAATATTTTATCTTATGGGCAATGTGCAGTTCCTGCTATTTCTGACCATGATTTGGTTTTTGCAAGCTATAAGTTGTGTCATACTAGGGATAAAATATCTTATACCGTCGTTCCTGATTATAATTGAATTGACTATGAATATTATACTAATTGTTTCTTTTCGTTAGACTGGTTGAATCTTTTTTCTTATGCTGATGTGAATGATATACTTCAAGAATTTAATTCGAACTTCTTATCTTTGGAAAATATGTGTGTTCCCCGAAAGCTAAGTGTTAATAAATGTCCAACAGCACCTTGGTTAAACGTGAATATTTTAAATTTAATGGAACGTAGAGATTTGGCTTATAAAAAGTTTAGAAAACATGGTTTAGAATTGGATTTTAACTATTTTAAGTTTCTAAGGAACAAAACTAATAAATTAATTAATCAAGCCAAACAAAGTTTCTATTTTGGTAATGTGTATAACTCAAGGATAACCTGGAAGAACTTGAAAAAGCTAGGTGTTTTATCTTCCACAGACAACACAAATATTATATTTTCTGCTGATGATATTTTAATTGGGTTAAGCAAATTTGGGGATTCGATAGGTGTTCTACCTTTAAATGATTTGGCTTTTTGTGAATTTGTTGACAGTAACTGTTTTTTGTTTGACGATGATTGTTTGTAGATGAATTTATGGTGTTGAATGCTATTTGTGCTGTGAAATCTGATCTGAAAGCTTATGATTTGATTTTAAGATAATAAAAATGTTTATAGATTTATTTCTTCCACATATTACATTCATTATCAACCAGTGTTTGACAAAATCTTTTTTTCCGGATTTATGGAAAGTTGCCTCTATCATTCCTCTGCCTAAAAAAGATATTGTATCTAATATTGGGGACATTCGTCCAATTAGTATTTTGCCTGCTCTTTCAAAGGTTTTGGAGAAGGTTATGCAATTGCAAATTCAAGAGCATCTTAAACAATTTAATTTTTTATGTAAGTACCAATCAGGGTATAAAACTGGTCATAGCACTACTACAGCTTTAGTGCATATTATTGATGATCTTTCTGCTATGCTTGATATGAAAGATTCGTTTGCAATTTTGGTTTTGTTGGACTTTTCAAAAGCATTTGATAGTGTGAATCATGTTCATTTGTTACAGAAACTTTACTTGTATTATACATTTTCTAAATCTGCCGTAAAATTAATACATTCGTATCTGAGTAATCGTAAGCAGTTTGTAAAATGCGGTGCTGATTGTTCAAGCATTTGTGATATGGTTACTGGTGTACCTCAGGGTTCTATTTTGGGTCCATTGCTTTTCTCCATATATATCAATGATCTGTCATGGCGTATAAAGCATTGTAGATCCCTCTTTTATGCTGATGATTTAGAGCTTTACATTGGTGAGGATGTTCTCAAGATAGATGAGACCATCTCATGTCTTAACAATGATCTAAAACAGATTTCTTTTTGGGCTAAAAATAATTCACTTTCTCTTAATCCTCTTAAAAGTAAGGCATTATTTCTTTCTAGAAATGTTTCAATTAATTTGACCCCTACACTTTTTTTGGGGTAATGATGTTATTTTTGGTTAATAATTTAGGATTAATGTTAAATTCGAAACTTACCTGGGATGACCATGTAAATTCTGTTTGTCAACGTGTTAATTATAGTTTGTATAAGCTTAGATTGATAAAGAAGTTTTGCCCAATTGATTTACGTGTACAATTAATTAAATCCCTAGTTGTACCAATTTTCACTTACTGTGATGTAGTTTTTGGTGTATGTGATGGTTCATCGAAACGTTTGCTTGAAGTTACTTTTAATAATTGCATTCGTTATGTTTTCGATCTGAGGAAATTTGATCACGTCTCAGAGTATTAATATTATATTTCTGGATGTGACTTATTTGAGTATTATTATTTCAGAACTGCTGTTTTTATTTTCCAATTAATTCATTCGGGTTTGCCAACGTATTTGTACGAAAAACTTAATTTTTCAAAATCTCTGCGCACGAGAAATATCAATCTGCCAATTAACAGAACCAATATATACAATAATTCTGGTTTATTAAACGCAATTGGTACTTGGAATGGTTTATCAGTGGATTTAAAACATGTAAATTCTTTAGAAAGATTTAAAAAATTGTTATTTGATGTAATTATGCAGAAGCATGGTAACGGTTAATTATTATGTATATAAATATTATGTAAATAATGTACCTATATATGTAAATACTTTTGCAATGGTTTTGTGTTGTGCTTAATTGTTAGATTTTATTTATTTTTATTTTTTGTGTATCTTGTAAATATGTCTGTAGCATATAAGTTTATACTTAAGTTATGGTTAATAAATATTATACTATTATTATTATTATACCTCGGGTCAGTTATAACATCGTTGAATGACATGCACCCAATCAAAATTATTGCGATCGAAACATCTATCGCAGTCGTGCAAGCTCGCATTTTATAAAGCACTTATAAGACCTGTGCTGACTTTCGGAAGCGAGAGCTGGACCATGACCTCTAACGATTGTAGATTATTATCTACCTTCGAAAGGAAGGTCATTCGTTCAATCTTTGGTCCAATTAAAGTCGCGAACAACGAATATCGGATTCGCATGAACAACGAGATAAAGCAATTTCTTGGAGGTTGCGATATTACCGGTTTCATCAAATTCAATCGAATTAGGTGGCTTGGCTACGTACAACAATAACGGATGACTAATAAAGTGTTCGATCAACAACCAGCCGGTGTGCGTTTTAGAGGAAGACCCCGACTGCGCTGGCATGACGACGTCGAACAAGATCTACATATACTAGGATGTCGAAACTGGAGGACGAGAGCGATGGACCGAGTCGGATGGAAGACCATAGTGCGGGCGGCAAAATTCCTTCATGGGATGTGAAGCTAGAAAGAGAGAAAGGTGCTCTTAATTCGCCGGGAACTAATGCTGGTGGGGTTTTGGCATTTAGGCTTGGTCTCCAAAGCATCTAATGTGGGACTTCTAATGTGGGGATCACTAGGTCTGGTCCGCAGGACGTACAAAAAAAAACGTGGACAACATAGGACTTTTTCGTTAGGCCTGGCCGTCAAGAAGTACCGGAAAACGGGACTCAAGCACAAAAAGGCTGGTAAAAAGTGCAATCTCTAGGGCATAAGCACAAGCAATGATGATTCCCTCGTATCGACTTACAAACCCAGGAAAAGAACCTGGAACGCTCGAAGAAAACTCAATAAGATGCAGTTGGCCGAAAGAACGGAAGACCTTGAAAATTATAAGGGAAAACCTTGGACCCGCTCCGGTTTGCTAGGACGGAGTGTGGCATTGGAATCGTATCTAGTTGGCATCCAGTGTCGACCACCAATCATTGATCTTGCACAAGAAGGCTGTAAAAAGGCTAGGTGTTCTGATCTGGTGCTAGACTAGAAGTTGGCACTAGAGAGATATACCCTGCAGAAGTGCAGATCTAGAGCGGGAGCTTGGAAGAACGAAACAAAAAGCGGACTGGATCAAGCGGCCCCTGATCATCAGTATATATATATATATATATATATACTATCCAGTAGAAGTGAGAGAGTTGGATAATGAAAAAAGAAGAGCTCGTAAGACTTTGCAGAGAACTAGAGCCAACAACTTCAGTTGCTAGCTTCCTAAGTAAAATGATAGGTGAAACCTGACTATTACCTGTGGAAAACCACAAAAGTTTTAAAAAGGCCTAAAATGCTAGTACCACCCATAAAAATGGTTGATGGAACCTGGGCTCGCAGCGATAACAAAAAGCGGATCTTCCAACCACCAACTAGACAAGCGGATAATGAATATTTAACACCTATAAGGTAAATAGCCGGGGTATCTGTGCTACCAGTTACGCTAAAAGATATCAAGAAGTAAAAACCTTCAAAAATAAAAAGCCCCTGGATACGACTTGATAACGGGGCAAATAATTAACGCCCTACCAGAAAAAGCGGAACAGTGGAAAGTTGGTAATCATAATGATTCCAAAGGCTAATAAAACGCTAAACGACAAAACATCGTACAGACCAGTATCATTACTATCAATAACTTCAAAGATTGTAGACTGTTTCTCAAGAGACTAAAGCCAATTATAGAGAGGAGAAATATTATACCAGCCCAGCACATTATTTTGAGTTCTGAAAAAGGCACTTAACGATAGAACACAGGATCCCTGATACAGTTTAGGAGACGCTGGAAAAAAGAAAGCATGTTCAGCAATATTCCTAGCCGTATAGCCCAAGCATTTGATAAGGTTTGGCACTATGGTCTGCAATTTAAGCTCTAGCCAAAACAATATTTTGAATTGATAAAGTCATACATCAACGACCGTTACTTCCGGTGAGACAGAAATTGGAATACAAATGATCTACCAAACATAATAAAGCTAGAATAGGAACATTTGCTGATGACACAGCTGTTATAGTAAATAACTGGACAAAAAAAAAGAAAAATAACAGTAAACGAATCGAAACTAACATTTACAAATAGGAAATTAGAATATATACCGATTAAACTAAATTCGCAACAAATACTATATTCCGATAATGCTAAGTACCTTAGCATGACACTAGACACTAAGCTCAGCTGGAAAGCGCATGTCAAAAAGAAAAGGCGAAAACTGAATTTAAAATACAGAAAAATGTCCTGGCTTATTGGAAGAAACCTCGAACTGGCAACGCACAACAAACTGCTCTTATATCATACAGACATCAGACAGACATTTCAAAACAAAGTACTACGTAGCAATGTTTGTGCTCCATGGTACATTAGAAATGACTTAAACACGAAGTACGTCAGCGACAAATTACAAAAAACTGCAAGGAGTCATGTATTGCGACCGCAGCAGCATGACAAGTCCTAAAAAGCACATAAAAAGAACAAAGCCTTTAGAATTAGTGGTTCCTTAAACTAATAAAAAAATTACTAGATAGTCACTGAGAACTAATATTCTACAGAAGAAAACTCCACTAACGAAGTGGGATTGAAAATCCGCTCTTATGTATTTTCATACGCATCGAATTATACGCAAGTGATAATAGCACCTCTAGTGTGATGTGTGTGAAACTTTGGTTAACATAAATTTATTAATCGTTATAAGAACAAACGTCTCAAAAATATGAATCTAATTTATCAAAAAATATTTTAAAATCACTACTTATATCTAATAGAAACATATTATTAAACTATTCAAAACAAGTCTTACCAATTCTGCTGTAATTTTAAGATTAGTATCTGTCTTTTCTGTCACTTTTTACACCGATAATTCACTGCTGTAGTGAAGTACAAGCGACTACTGAATCAAAAATTTAGAATAAAAAAAATGTAGCTGTAAAAATACAATTTTGTTTTTTAGGATAACTGTTTTCTAAGAAAAAACAAAATTAAAAATATAAATTGTGATGGTCGCGGCATGAATGATACATGACAAATGACATAAAATAAATTTAATGACAGAAAACTTCAAATGTGAAAAGTGTCACTGTATACAACAAACAGGCACATCCAAGTTAAGATAACATACTTTGTCGTATCAGATGAAACATATCTAACTTCTCTTCTTGCATGGAAACATTTTTCAGAGACGTTTCCACGTTCAACATTCTAGTGTAATGGAGTGGTATGCTTCGCCCATCGACATTAAATCGTAATAACTTGACAGAGCATATAAATCAAATTCTCAGAGACATTCTAACTAGAGACGTCCAGCCTTAATCTCCAAAGTTTTAAATCCCAATTCCCAATCCCTGATATCGTTTTAGACCGAATTTTAAATTTTTGAACATCTCGAGGGCACACCAAAATACTATAGTATTAATAAGTGTGATAAGAAATAAAATGATAGGAAATGCGGATATCGAACTAGAATCTTATAATACGTCTCTGAATTGGAATAAGTTTTCCAAATGTTTGACTCTGCATTATGCACACAAACGTGACTTATAGGTATAGCGCCGACCCATCGTTCATGTCAGTGTACAGGTTGACATGGGGTTTGCAATGTATCCGTGGTGGTATACTATAATTGTGTGAATGGCAGATGTGTGTGTGTGTGTGTGTGTGTGAATTGGTGGTGTGTATGAATGAAAAAGGGGATATTAATTGACTTTCAAAGGACATAAATCCACTGGAATAACTACGAAAAAAAAAAAAATTCAGCATACCAGTCACTAGGTTGATTTTCCTGGTCCGGATAACACTTATCAAACCATTGCTTTGGTTGAACGGTATTTTTCCCATCAAAAAGCAATATTTAATCAACACACGAAATTCTTTTTCTTCCATTGTTTTGAAATTACCAAATGTAGCGTCTCTAAAATAGCTGTAACTTGAAAACTAACAGTTGGATTGTTATAAAATTTTGAAACATATCCAGGTGAAGGTTGGTATTATTTAAAAATCATATGGGTTTTAAATTTGTGAAACCATCTATGTGTGAGAACGGGAACTTTTCAGGCGATGTAGACATTTTCCATTATATTTGCGACATGTCAAAGTCGGCTATCAAAGTTATGGTCGCCAATTTCGAAATTTGCTATGGAGATGTTCCTGGGTGTTGTTAAGAATTTCGTTTTGGTACTGTTCACCTCCAAACCAAGTCTTCTTCATCCGCAGCGATTGAGCGGTATGAAACTCTCCTTGATGTCGCTAAGTCTTCGGCCAAGAAGCACGATATCATCTGCATAATCAAGAATTTGGCCTGATTTATTGAATATACAGCGCGAAGTTTCAATGTTGCTTTTCCTCACTACGTACTCAAGCGCCAAATTGAACAACACAGGCGCGAGTGCATCTCCCTGTCGAACACCAGATGTTATTTGAAAAGAGTCTGATACAGTCCCTTCAATTACAATTCTACATGCAGATCCAGACGTTGTTAATTTACATAGAGAAACAAGTTTCTCTGGAATACCAAGGCATATGAGCGCGGCCCAAAGGTTGTCGCGGTTTATACTGTCATATGCCTGCCAGAAATCTATATATAGTTGATGAATGGTTATGTTGTACTCCGAACATTTTTCCAAGATCATCTTCATGGTAAAACACTGGTCAGTGGTCGATCGGTTGGTACGAAGGCCACATTGATAGTCGCCAATGATGTTTTCGGCGAGCGGGAAGAGTTTGGCAAGTACAACATTAGTCAACACTTTGTAAGCAGTGTTCAATACAGCTATGCCGCGAAAGTTTTCACATTTAAGACGGTCGCCTTTTTTATGCAACGGACATATGAGCGCGGTCTTCCAATTCTACGACAACTTTTCTTGGTTCCAAATACAGACGATGAGATCGTATAGACTTGTTGCAAGTGTAGCGCCTCCGAGTTTAATCAATTCTGCAAGGATTCCATCGAGGCCGGGTGCCTTACCGTTATTCAATCGACTAATATAGCTGCGTCTACTTCCTCTACTGTGGGATATTCGACAAAGACCTCTTCACCTGGAGAAGCTATTGCTTTAATGGGGGTCACTTCGTCATTTCGATTTAGCAGACTTTGAAAGTAGGTTTGCCATACTGAGCGAACATCAGCCACGTTTGTTCTCAATTCTCCATTCCCGTCTTTGATGGCTGTACTTCTTGGGTGGAAGTTTTTAGTGAGATTCCTGGCATTAGCAAAACAGTCCCTTGAATTTCATACTTCCGCTTGGTAGCTGATGTTTTCAATGCATGATCTCATATGATCGCGTTTCTTTTGTCGAAGGTATTTAATCGTGGCTTTCCTTGCGCGTAGGTATTCTGCTTGAGTGTTTCTAGTGTTGCGAGCCAACCATTTTTCACGAAGTTTTCGTTTATTTTCGACGACCAGGCGGCATTGATCATCGAATCATTGCGGGATCTCGGCGGCCTTCTGCCGATAGTGTTTTGCGCCGCGGTGGTATAGCGTGCCACTGCTCCTGGATATTAGGAGGAGCTTCTTCGTTGTCGCTGGGCCGCTCTAAATAGTTAGTGACAGCTGATTGGTAACTCTGCAGTGACGCTTGGTGTTTTAGAGCATCGACATTCCATAGAATGGTTTTTGTGCTTGTCTATTGAACGTTGATGACAGTTTGCACTTATATTTAAATATGACAAGCACACGATCGCTGTCCATATCTGCACCTCTGCAAGATCTAACGTCAGATATGCTGGTGGAGTGTCTCTTGGACACCATGACGTGATCGATTTGGTTTTCCGTTCTTCCATCATTCGATCTCCGCACGTTACTTTGTGAATTCTCATATGTAGAAAAAACGTACTTGATACAACTAAGTTATACGAGGGTATATCAAAAAGTCTTGCAATATCATATGAAAAAAACGAGTGAGTGAGACAACAATATATTTTTCAAAACCATTTTTTGTCACGATGAAACTTCTAGAAGAACATTTCGATGTAAATTTTACGGTTCGTTTGTTTTTGTCAATTTAGTAACATGTGTTTTGAATTTTTCTTAAAATGAATGAAATTGAATATCGCGCCGTTACTAAATTTTTCTATAAAGATGGACGAAATGCAATTTATATATTCAACTATATATCAAAAGTTTACGGCGAATCTGCACCATCATATGCCACAGTAACAAAGTGGGTAAAATTATTCAAAAGTGGTTGGGAGTCATTATAAGACGATAACCGCTCGGGTCGGCCAGCAGATGCTATTAGCCATGAAAACGTAATTTTGGCTGATTCTATTGTATTGGAGGACCGGCGTATTTCTGTTCCGCGGTTAGCGTGGAGACTTTCTCTTTCATACGGTACCACATATACTATATTACATGACCACCTTCACATGTCGAAAGTAAGTGCGCGATGGGTTCCCCGTTTGTTGAATGCTGAACAAAAAAAAATGCGTGTTTAAACTTCAAAGGCGATTTTAGATATGTACAAAGCAGATCCAGAAAATTTCTTGGGTAACATAATAACAGGCGATGAAACATGGCTTCATCACTGGGATCTGGAATCCAAACAAGAATCGATGCAATGGATTAAACGTAGTGAACCACCACCAAAGAAATTCAAAACTCAACCGTCTGCTGGTAAGGTTTTGGCAACAATTTTTTGGGATGCTGAAGGAATTTTGATAATCGATTATATGCCACCGAAAACCACAATCACAGGCATATATTACGCAGAGGTTTTGCGAAAATTGAAAAAAGCGATCCGGGAAAAACGGCCAAGGAAAGTTAGGAAAAAAATCTTGCTTCTTCACGACAATACACCAGTGCGCAAGGCTAATATTGCTCAAGCTGCATTAAAGGACTGCGGCTTCGTGGAAATTCCGCATCCACCGTACAGTCTAGACTTGGCACCCAGTGACTACTTCTCTTTCCCAATTTGAAAAAAACACTAAGGGGCCGGAAATTTTCCAGTGACTATGAAGTACAGTCTGTTGTAAATGAATATTTTATGGAGCAAAAGAAATCTTTTTTTTTAGAGGGTTTAGGTAAGTTAATTGATCGATGTGACAAATGTATAAACCTTAAAGGAGATTATGTCGAAAAATAAAAATATTGCTGTCTCTCTCACTCTTTTTTTTCATATGATATTGCAAGACTTTTTGATTTGCCCTCGTACATTAATGTCAGGTCAGTGACGCGTTGGCCGTTGTTGTTACTAGTTAGGTGCAGGCTGTTAGGACCGATGTGCGATGTGTTTTCTGCACTTTTACCGATTTTTGCATTAAAGTCGCCCACGATGATTTTAATGTCGTGGTGCGGTATGCTATTGATGGCTTCCTCCAGCTCGACAAAGAATAGATCTTTAATGTCATCAGATTTAACTTCGGTGGGTGCATGTATATTAACGATCGTTCATGTTAAACTTATTAGTGCGAAGTCTGACCGTGCATATCCGCATGTTGATAGGGCGGAAATCGATGATATGGTGCTTCACGCGCCGATAAATGAGGAAGCCAACTCCAAATTCTCCTCCTTTCTGATGGCCGCTGTAGTGAAGAGTGTAACCATTGGTGGTGTCATGGATCCCACTCCCAGACCATCTAAGCTCATGTAGTGCAAGTACGTCTAATGTGTAACTTTTTGCGTTGTTCGAAAGGTTCTGGAAATCCCCAGGTCTTAAGAGGCTAAGCACGTTCCATGTTCCCATTTTTAAAGTGTTGTCCGTGTACAATTTGCAAGGTAGAGTTTGTAATGAGTCCGATATGGTAATCCGAGGCCTTTGATTAGGGTTCATAACTTAAATGGTTTTTATGAGGGAAGGATGTTGGCCTGCCGCTCAACCCGCTTGTTACGTGTGTGGGTCACGTACTGGTGAGAACCTTAAGGCATCCAGTCCTACCTTGAACACATTTATATAACGAGCCGCTTGATACAAGACAGACGCCTGCTTCAGCCGCACCTAACCTGGAGAACGGACGCTGATTTGGTATTGGTTTTGAGGCGCCAATAACTCGCCCTGATATGTAATGTCCATGACTATAAACAGGATTTAGTCTGCTCGTCTCCACTACATCGTCTGATTCATTTAGCGTTACCCAGAGATCACCGCGAGGAGGTATGAATCTCGGACTTCGCCCCCCTCGGAAATTATTATTAATTGATGATCCTAGTTGAAATTCATTGAATACATTTGTAATAAGTTGGAGGAAGCTACGTTTAACGATAACGTTAGTTCTAAAGAAAAGAAAATTAAACCCTGGATATCTGATGGTCTACTCAAATTGATCGATGAAAAAAAAAATTGTTAAACGTTCTTCGTACACATCCCAACACCAAAAAATTAGAAAATCATATTCATCATATGCAAGCTAATATTAAATCTCAAGTTATATCTACCAAACAAAAATATTATTCCAAAAAATTCGAACGGTCTAAAAAAGATTTAAAATCCTCAATGGGACTTAGTTAACGATCTTTTAGGTCGGAAAATAAAATCTAACACGCCCTCCGAAATTATTGATGGAAATGGTAATATTATTATTGAAACTTGCGAAATAGCAGCGGTGTTCAATACTAATATTAGTTGGCCACACCATCCTTCTCAATGTTAATTAATAGTATAGAGCAAACGTCATTTTTCTTCTCCCCTATTTCCCTCATGGTAGTTTGTTGCTACATTAATAGTTTAAACGCTTAAAATAGCTGTGGAATCGATGGCATAAGTAGTTTCGTTGTTAAGAACATTGGGAGTAATATCTTTAATATTTGTCTTGAACATGGTGTATTTCCTGGATTGTTTAAAAGCTGCTATAGTAATCCCGTTATTTAAAAAAGGAAATCTTAATATGCCGAATAATTACCACCCAATTTCGCTACTCTCTGTCTTCTCAAAAATTTTCGAGAAATGCATTAAAACTAGACTTTTATTTTTTCTTAATAATAATGAATATTTTTCTAATAGACAGCCTGGGTTTAGAGAAGGTAGGGGTACTACAGAACAAGCGCTCATTGCCTTTTGTAACGATATTTTGACACTGTTGACTATGAATTGTTACTTTACAAATTATGGTGTGTTGGTATTCGTGGTATTGCCTTTAACTTGTTCCGATCTTATTTATGTAATAGAACTCAAATTGTTAAAGTTTCTGACAAATTTAGTCAAATAGATCTATTTCGTGTGGTGTTCCCCAGGGTTCTGTATTGGGGCGAATCATGTTTCTAATTTATATCAACTCATTATTCGCTTTAAAGTTTAAAGGAAGTATGGTGGGCTTTGCAGATGATGTTGCGATTAATTATAAGAGCTACAATCAAAATGATATAGCTAACGATATAAACTATGAATAAATGGCTCGATATGCATTACATGACTCTTAGTTTGAAAACTAATGTAATGTTTTTCAAATTATCTGGTAATGATGCTATCAATTTGGATATTATTTATCATTCAACAACTTGTTCTAATTATCTATGTAGAGATATGGTGGCGAATTTTTCAGCCTGCTGTAACCGTTGCTACAAAATAGAATCAGTTGATCAATTTAAATATTTAAGGATTACTTTCGTCCACAGGCTTAACTTTAAAAAACACATTGAAAATGTGCAATACTATGTTTATGGATGTAACAGAAATCTATTCCTTCGTCCAGTTTCAATCCTAGAAAATATTTATTACAGCCAAATTCAATCAAAAATTCAGTATGGTATTTTAATATGGGGTGGATATATTATTGAAATCTAAAATCATTGGTAGTAGCACAAAAAATGTCCGTAAGGATCTTTTGCAGAAGCAATCGTCTGAGGTCTGCTTTACCGTTATTTAGAAGCCTCGGCTTTCTTTCTTTAAGATATTTATGTACAGTACAAACTTGATAATTGCAACCAATTAAAGTCTATACGGACGTTGCAAAAATCGAAAAGTTGCAAATATCGAGTAAAACTTAAACAATAAAAAATTTAATGAAAACTTTTCAACAAAGATGTTTCTTTAAAATAACAGAGAATTAAAATTCAATTTAATTCAAAGACATTGAGAAAACATCCTCTGTCGGAACTTCGTTCTACCCGATCTAAAAAAGCAACAAACAATTAACGCCGCCTTGTTCATGTTTAACTTGAGCATCTTCCAAAATGTTGACTTTTGTTTCGAATTCATTTTCCAACTCTTACTAACCCCGTTAGTCTCTTTAGGCAAGGAATTTAAGGTAATCTACTCGTTAACTTCATGTTCAGATACCACGTTCGGTGAAATTTTATATAGTAAACTCAATATTGGATTAAAGTTTGCTGCTCTCTTCTGTCGCTCTATTACGGATTACAATTAATGGGATATCATGTTCGGAGTAAGAATCGTCAATTTCCGACATTATTCGATTCCAGCGCTTAGCAACTTTTGGCTAACACGAGATTTTCTCAGGCACTGGCGAGGAAATTAGCTGCATCGCGCAAGTTAATCCTTTTCATGCAATCTGAAAATCGGTTTCACTTGATTTCTTGTACTGTGATTTAAAGTTTTTTTTTATAAGTTAATTTGGTTAAATTGATTACGTTTTGGTATATTGACTGAATCAATGCGATACAGTTTGGCGGAAGGCACATTATAGGTATATCCATCAAAACTACTTAAATCTCCATATTTTGTGTAATAGGGAGCGTGTTCTAACAATAAGAGTGCCTTTTCTTCCAGTCCCTTTTGTTTCAAAAATGAGCGAACGAATTTTTTTTTTTTTTAATTTTTGTTCAGTTAAGTGCAGCAAGTAAACCAAATTACCGAATTTCTTGCCTCCGTAATGAAATGTTTTTCAAAATATTCGTTGAACAACTCTAAGGTCATCCATGCATTTTTGTTTGGCCGACATGTAACCGGATCACCGAAAAAAATTTGAAAAGCTCTTGGTTGTTTAGCTTTTCCGATAACAAAAGACTGCCTGTGTGTGCATGTCAAAAAAGTAATCCGTGCACACATTTTTATGGTGAACATGCGTTTTATTTGGAAAAGTTCTCCAAAAAAAAACTGGATTCATTGTAAGTTGTTTCTTGAAACCTGCGAACCACCAGGTCTGTGTTAGTAGCATTAAGTTTTAAGTTCCTTGGTATTTTCTTGGGTTTTATCATGTAATAATTTTGCCTTTTTCTTTAAAACAGCGTTTGGCAACATTCCGTTGATCTCGCTGAATCAAAACCGATTTATATTTATTTATTTATTTATTTATTTATTTTATTTATTTATTATAAATGTAATTAAGCTAGGAAGCTTTTATTTACAAAATAACCCAAAACATTAAAATACATACAAAATTAAGAATATAATACAAATATTTACAATACATACATTGAAAATAATATAAAAATAATAATTTAAATTTAAAAATTAAATAATGATAATATTGTAATAATAAACATAAGGTATTTTTTTTTTTTTTTTTTTTTTATTTTTGGTAGGAAAATACAACAAAAATTAGATTACGGAAAACAATAAATGCAATGCAAAAACTTCAAAAGTGGATTTCAAATCCTAAAAACTTTTTATAATTATTTATAAATTTTTGCTGCGTATCACTTAAGCGAACCGACAAGGGTAATTTATTAAACATACTCATTCCGAGAACAGAAAATGAAGAATGAAATATACGATGGTTATTATGCGGTAATATAATATGCTGTGTGCGATCAGAATTAGAAAACTTTATTTTATTATACAAATAAGAAGGTTTCTTAATAAGCAAAAGTTTATGAATATAGACGCAGGTTCGAAAATCGAAATAATTTTTAATATCACAACCAAGTAGTAGATGGCTAACCATAGAAATATGGTCAAATTTTCGAAGTGAGAAAACATATCTAACGCATGCATTGAACAGAGATTTTATTCTATCCATACAGTAGCCATACATACCGAACAATACAACATCACAGTACAATAAATGTGGTAAAACATAAGCCATAAATAATTTATGTCGCAGTCTAGAATTTGCAAAATCAGTCAATTTCCAAAAAGAGCGCAAAATACTATACACTTGACTACACATTTTATCAATATGTTCGTCCCAAGTCAAAGTTGAATTCATAATGAGTCCTAAGTTCCTAACTGTATCCGAGTAAGTTATTAACTCATTACCCAGAATCAAATTTTGGAAATCATTCTTGTTCAACTTTCGTTTATAAATTATAATAGCTTGAGTTTTCTTTGCATTAAGTAATAAATTATTTTGTATCGACCATTCTACAATTCTTAATAAATCACTGTTTAAGTTTGTTATACAAACATCTTTATTCGATATTTCACTATAATTATAAACCTGCAAGTCATCAGCATAGAGATGAAATTTTGAAAATCTAAAGCAAGTAGAAATATCATTAATGTACAACGAAAACAGTAACGGACCAAGAACTGAACCTTGTGGAACTCCACAACTTAGCTCCATAATATCAGAAAATATTCCATTAATTTCAACAAGCTGTGATCTACAACTTAAGTATGAATAAATAAATCTACATGCAGATCCTGAGAAGTTAAAAAACGACGACAATTTAACACAAAGTTTATAATGATTTATTGAGTCAAAAGCTTTAGAAAAATCCAAGAGTGCTAATGCGGTAAATTTATTAGAATCAATATTACGCCGAATATCGTCAGTAATGTTGAGCAAAGCAGAGGTGGTGCTATGCATTGGTCTGTATGCTGATTGATAATCAGAAAGTAAGTCATTTTCCAGCAAAAAACTTGTGATTTGATTTTTAATAATAATTTCTAAAATTTTAGAGATAGAAGATAACGCACTAATTGGTCTTAAATCAGACATCATATTAACATTCTTAGTTTTTGGCAATGGAGTAATTTTAGCTAACTTCCAACAACTAGGAAAATAAGATTTAGTAATAATATTATTAAAAATATAGAGCAGATATTGAGAAATATATGGAAAAAGTAATTTAATAAATCTAATGGAAATATTATCCATTCCAGAAGCTTGAGATTTAACAGAATAAATTGCTTTAAAAAGTTGGTCTTCAGAGATTACACTAAACGAGAATTTTGAAGAACTAAAATTAGGTTGAAAAATAGAACAATCAATTGTGTTAGCTCCAGATGATTGACATTTAACAGATTCACAATAAAACTTATTAAGATCATTAGGAGTAAATGGAATCTGTGCCTGCTCAATAAATTTTCCAACACCAAGACTTTTTAAATTATTCCAAAAGATTTTAGGTGGAAGTTTAGGATCTAATTTGTTCATTAAAAAATCATGTTTTGATTTACGCTTAAGTGAAGTTACCTTATTTCTAAGAAATTTATATTCATTCCAACTGTTGTCAGTTCGAAGCACTGTCCATCTACCATAAGCCCTGTTCCTCTTTTTCATGAAATCCGAAATTTGAGGAGTAAACCATTTCGGCTTCGATATATCAATTATAAAAGATTTTACAGGGACAAATCTATTATACATTTCAATAACCATACCATTAAAAAAAGCAACTTGATCATCAATCTCTACTAAATTGCGTAATAGGTCCCATTGAAGAGAATTACAAAACGTCGATAAACGATCTATATTAATGTTATTAAAGTCTCTATACACAAAGAAATTTTTCTCAAGTTTAGGAGCAACATCATAAGAAAAAAATATTAGATCATGATGAGAAATTCCAGGTATCGAAATTTGATTAATAAAATTAATTTTATTTGAGTTACAAAGAACTAAGTCCAACAGTGATGATGAGTTTTGAACAAAATGAGTTGGTTCATTATTGCAAATACTAACATTGAATCTACTAACAATATTTTTAAATTGGACTGTTGAAGAATTAGAAGAAAGGATATCATAATTGAAATCCCCAACAAGGATAAAGTCAGAGTAGCAAATAGAAAAATTTCCTAAAATTGTTTCTAAGTCATCTATAAAATCAGATCCAGGAGGATTATAGACAACGCCTAGTATAATTTTACTATTTGCTACAATCATTTCGATTAATAAGACCTCATAAGCTGAGTTCGAAGATTTATATATAATTTTAATAGGAATAGACTTTCTTACGAAAATACATACTCCACCTCCACGTTTACGAGGCCTATCGTTTCGTAAAACTCTAAACCCATCAAGTAAGATAGCATTATCCAATATATATGATTTGAACCAAGTCTCAGATATACAAATGGCATGAATATTAACATTTGAAAAGATACATTGAATTTCATCTTTTTTAGGTAAAAAACTTTGTGAATTGAAGTGACAAATATTAAATGTACATTTATTATTTAAGGCTGATTTAAGAATTACGTTAGGCATATTAAAATCGTTCACGAAATGAGTATTTTCAAAATCATGGCTAGACAAATTATTTTGCATTAGCATTTAACTTAATGGAATAATCAGTAAAATGTTGTATTTTCCTTACCTGAGTTAAATAAACAAAACAACTTGAACTATCAGCCCTATGATTAGTACAAAAAGTAGATTTTAATTTAAGGTTACTTTCTTCACAATTACTGCATCTTAATAAATTAATAGTGCAATCCTTAAGATGATGATTACCAGCACATCTGACACAGCTAACTTCATTTTCACATTTATTAGAGATATGATGATACCGCTGGCACTTGAAACATCTCGGAACATAAACATCTTCTTTAACGAAAAACGAATCCCATCCAATATTAACATATCGGTTAACCAGCTTCTTAAACGTAACGCCAAAAACTTCAAATGAGATCATCCACTTCTTAGTAATTTTATTAAATCTGGAAAATTTTATCTTAATAATGTCATCAGCATTCATAAAACTATTTACAGCACATAGCTCTTCATATAGTTCGATGTCAGTATACACTTTACTGAGTCCATTAATATAAAGTCTCGGATTTCTAGTATTAGTTTTAGATATATCATATAAATCGCCAAGTTGTTTTACAGCTTCATCCTCAAACCGCATATTTTCCAAATCACTAAAAGTTTTAACAACTGCCGCTCCATTACTAGTAGTTCTAAAAGAAGATATTCCAACCTTGATACTACTAGGATTAATTTTACTTTTGATATCCATTTTTGTCGTATCGAAATCCTGTTTATTTTTCGGTTTTATGATAATTCCCCGAAGGACATGGTGCCCCATATTTTTTTTAACATCTCCGGCATTAGATTTTAATGTATCGGCATACGACATAATGTTTGACGTAACATTAATTGGTTTGTTTAAGCTAGCTTCAATATTACTAACTTTATGTCGTATATCTGTCAACATTTCAATAGATTCACTAAGTAATGGAGACAAATCATGAACATGTTGGTGGCTAGTTTGATTTTTCCACATTTCAAATTGAATTTTATCACTCTCGCAAAACCAAAAAATTTCATTACTCAAACGTTGGATTTGTTTGTACAATGTGACAGACATATTGATGCAATCAATATGATGCCATTTATCACATTTTCCACAGCATTTTAATGCGTTGCACCGTTTAGTAACTTCGCAATTACATACAGAACACAAATTATTATACACGGTAGCACCTTCACCCATTATATCAATGGAATCACAAAGTTCGATCCCCAAATCGTCACTTAATATTTAATATGTCTTTTTTTTTTTATATACACAAAAACTAATCTATTTACACTGGTTACATATTTACATTTATTATATATACACTTACGACTAAAATAACGATATAAATAAAGAAATACTAATAAAAATTTTTTTTGAAAATATTTATTTTTTCCGAAGAATTTTTTTTGATGTTTATAGATTTGCTAACTTGATTTATTTTTTATATGAAGCTCGTTCCATTCTAGGAAATTCACACGATTTGATAACCTTAATCTTTGATAATGGATTGAAATGAAAATTGGTGTATTTTATAATTACACAATAATTTTTTTAATTCTTGATATTGCTAAACGCATTTTTATTATTTAAACTAAATTACTAAACCACACTAGTTATACTTTAACAACTTTTGAATATTCTAGGTTATGTTTATATTCTAATTTTAAAAGGAGGATTTTCTAACATGTTGTTTCATTGCATTTGTTAAACGGTATACTCGTTTCAGAAGAGTATGAATATACAGGCGAATCAAATTCGGTAGAGTTTATTTTGCTCGTCTTCCTCGACACTGTCTCATATACAGGGTATCTCAAAAATGTACTAGCACTTTGACTGTCGTTAACATGCTGCCTTTCGTTTTTTTGCGGGTGTAAATAATGTTACAGCATGGGAAGAAATCAACTTAGCTTGGAAGAGAGGAAGTTTGTCATGAAATGTTATTGGACGACCGAAAACGCCACGGAGGTTCAAAGACAGTTGAGAAGGGAATTCGATGTACCAAAGGGTCTATTATGAAATTTTCGACCGCGTTTTTTTTTCGACGTTGTCGATTTTTTGTATTATGAAATACTCGACGCGTTTTTTTTTAGATAACGTCGACTATTTTACGACAGCTAAAAGAAAAGTGTTAAGTGTTGAGAAATAAAAAAAATTTGTTAATAATTTAAACTTATAAAATTTTAATTAATAAAAATTAATTAATTAATTTAAATTTAATAAAAACTAATTAATTTAAATTTTCACATAAAAAATAACTAATTTCATTTTTCGACATCGTCAAAAAAAAAATTCGTAATAGCGATTTTCGACGTTATCGACTGTCGACGTTGTCGAAAAAAATACGCGCGTCGAAAATTTCATAATAGACCCCCAGCTCACCTCGATGAGGCTTTTCGAGACACTTGGATTGGACGAAGGGGTAGCATTGAATACCCTGTGTTCCCCGGGAATAGGGTACTGAGGAAAGAATTTATATGTAATTTCTGTTTAAATATTTATTTTCCGGCATACTGAGGTAAAAATCTAGTGTTAAATTTTTTGAAAACAAAATTAAATTGGGAATAAGTTTCCCTGCCAATTTAGATATGGAAAAATTATTTCATATTACATATAAATTCTTTCCCCAGTTCTCTATTCCCGGGGAATTAGCAGAATAGAATAGTGGCACTGGACTTATTTTTGTGGGGATACCTCAAGGACAGAGTTTATGGCACCAAACCAAGAACAATTGATGCATTGAAAATGGAAATTGAAAGACAATGTCGCGATATTATAAATGACGTGTTTCATAAATAAAGTTTTTCTCGTCATTCGAAGTCAGTATAGGCATTTTACCATAAGCCTTTCTCTTTTTGTCACGATGTTGAAAAACAAATTTATCGAATAATGTTTATTCGCCAAATCGAACAAAGCTTATTAAAGTTGCAATTATCGAGGTAAAATTTTATATGGTTGCAATACTAAAGTTTTACAGTAGAAAATTACATTGTTGCAATTATCGAGTATTGCAATTACCAAGTGTTGCGTTGATCGAGCCTGTACTGTATATTTAAGATATTAAAAACGTCCATTTTTAAGAGTGGTAATCGTAATATTAAGGTCACAAAATATAACTTAAGAAATAACCAACTGAACAAGCCCTTACCTTATTAAACCGAAGAAGGAACATTTCATGAAATTTTTTATTGTAACTGCTCCCTTGCTTTATAATAAATTGTCGAGTGGATTAAAAAACATATATCATATTGGTAAATTTTTAAGTGAAGTTAAAATTTGGCTTTTTAGTCGAGATGAAATTGAATCATTATTTACAGTAAATAAATAATACTAGACATATTATTTATTATATTATAAATATACATATTGTAATACTTTAAATTAATACATACACTTCTGTAAATATAAATTTTAAATAAAATATATTTAAATAAATATATGTATATAATACTAAATATAATAAAGTAATAAGTAAATTTATATTTTTTTGATTAAATTTTTAATTTTATATTAATAAATGTTGTTAGATATTATCCACTACGTTTTTACTCTCAAACATCAATAATAAAATTTACATTATGTTCCTCTACCGATACTGATCTCTTAAGATTATAGGAACCTTTCTAGTTCTTGCAATCCTATCACTTTGTTAAAATATTATCCAGTTTATACGTTTAGTTTATAATTTTTAATATTTCTTAGAATTTTGATTATCTACTCATGTAATTTAAATGGTAAGATACACATATTAAAATAATTGGAAGAAATAAAAAAAATAGTCAGATTGGTGTCTATATGCCAAAATCTCAAATGGCGAACGATTTTATCGATGTAAAATTTCACCCCCATAACCCCATCAGACTCACCCTAACCTATAATAGGGAACAGGCATACACCAACAATAATTTATTACCAACAATAATTTACTACACGTTGTTGTATGGTTTATGTTGTTTGGGCATTGAACCGCGTTATAAGTTACCTTCACTTACCTTATTTATTTGCAGAATGTTCCAGAAGAGCCTCTAAAAAAAATTAATGCCATACACAGTACATTTATAGTTCAATTCAGTTTTATTTTTTAAATAATTAATTTCACTCCATTTATAATTTACATATAATATTTATATATTTATGAATGTATGTATATTAAATTTATAATTTTATATATTTTTTACGGCATTTTTGATATTAATTTAATTTTCATATACGAAACATATAATTTTTATAATCCAACTTTTAATTTATTTTTGTTTGTAACATTGAAATGTAATTTTGTAAATTTTAAATTTTAATTTTATTTTTGTTATTTATAAATGTGCCTTTGTCTTAATTGAATTATTATGTTTATCAAATATATAATTTAATAATAAATTTTGTTACACATAATTTAATCATCATTTTATATATATTTTTATAGAAATAAAAAACATCAATCACGCATAATTTTTTTTTTGTAAATTAAATAGTTTATATACTTATATATTATAAAATAGTGTTGTATAAGTATTTTATTTTATGCCTTTAAAACAAATAGTTAAATAATATTTTTTTTGTTATATAAATATATAAATATATATTATTATTTATTATAGATTAAATAAAAATAATAATAATAAAAATTAAATATGGACTAGAATAAATATATTATATTTTATATATGTAAAATATTTAATTACAAATAAATAAATTAAAAAATAATTTGTTTTTTATTTCTAGTAATTTAAATTGTGTTTCATTTTTATGTTTGTGTTTGTTTGAGGTATTTTTTTTTAAATTTATTCAAAATTTATTTTTTGTCTTAGGCAATTTGTTTAATTCAGTATTTAGCTTAGCAATAATATAACGACATAATTGGAACTTTTATTTTTATTGGAAACAAATGTGATGATCTTTATCTGCAAGACAGATAAATCGACTAGACTTCAAAATTTCAAATCGATCGGTGCAGATTTAGTCAAATATATGCAGATTTGTCTAGGCGTTTCTGCAACTGCAAAATATTACAGAATATACTTGGCAGTACCGAAATGTAAATTAAATAATTACCTATTAGTATAAATTGTGATAATTTAGATATTAGGTGGATAGAAAGAAGGAGAAGGTAGCGTTGTGCAACCTCAAACCAGGACACATACAAGAAAACGGAATTTTCAAAAATTGCATACCTTAAATTACCAAATTCTTCTTCTTTAAATTATGCCACTAAAACGCGATGAGTTACGACCCTATTCTCACAATACAACAACAATGTAATACAACGTAGAATCTGATTTTGAATTGCACGCGAGACGTGAGAAATACCTTGAAAACCACGTGCCTAGAGAAAAATACAAAATTACCTTATCCCAGGCTTAAGGGACGATTTTCGTTGTATCGGGTGCTAATAACTTGTTTATTTTTATTCCATTCGGAGTACGTGACAGATGACGGGTAGTGTAAGCCCATATATAGTGCAGTACCATGGAGACGTCATCAGCATCCAAGGCACCTCTGGGCTATAAGGAGATACTACAAACGAGACACTACGAATTATTTTTTTAATAAAAATTTGAACAGGTGTCGGTTTTTTCCAATGAGTGGAACAGCAATAGTACTCAAAATCGTACAAAGAGAATTACAAAAGATGGACTAAGCCTTTTCGTATTAAAAACAATAAAAAAAGCAAATAAATTTAGAATGGGGTTTGTGGGGTTAAGTTGCTTTTTCCGGGCGTTGATTTGTGAAGGTTGGAACGGCTCGACGTGAAATGACAGCAACATAAAAACAGAAAAAGAAGGATCGATTTTTATTCGGTCAATCGCAGCGGGGAAAAAAGCAATAAAAACGATGAAAAGTATCTTGGGCTGGTGTGAAAATAAAAGAAAAAGAAAGGGAAAAACATCGCAAGTTGGTGAAAAGTTAAAACAAAATGAGATGAAGTGTATGAATTAAGTGTCTACGGTCGAGAGCAGGATATTCGTGCGCTACATATCCAACGAGAATATCGAGGAAGCAAGGAAGAAAAGGAATATGTCGGAACGTGATTAAGGGCCAAGAACGAAGAGGAAACGGTGTCCGACGAACAGAGAAGACCCACAAACCTCCCTCCCGATATGATCGTGTGGTTGTCAATCGAGATTGGTTGATGGATTGGTAACATTGCGTTGGTTCCCAAATACAAAAAAAGGGACACCGCACTCCAGTCATTCTGCTCTTCGAGTGCGTCGCCCGGCTAAACGTGCTAGGTAGACTGGCGCCCAACAAACTTTGCGTGATATATTTGACATTTTTTACCCGCCAGTTAGTTTTGAAATTGATCACCATACTATAGTGAACATAAAAACAATTTTTTTTTACAGTGAGCAGTTACCCTAATAAAAAAATTAATTGAACCTGAATTAGTTCAAGCGTGGTGTTATCGGGGATTACCGTGTTCGGTGCTCATCTGGTGTCTATATCTATCCAATCGGTCTGTATTGGAAGTCTTTTGAAGAGTTATATATCGGACAACCGATCACGAAGCCATCAATGTCATCACTATCATCACATGACATAAAAATGATGAATAATAAGTTTTACTAGACATAACATTTTCTTTTCTTAACCCTCGCTCACTAACGCCTGGGTGAGATCAACCACAAGCGTAAAATATAGACAAAAAAACATAGAAAACGAATTGTGACTAACTCTAAACTTTATTTACGTCAATATTTGCTTGCCATGTGGAAATACTATTAAGCTAGTTTTAGTCTGTCGTAGGAGACGGTTGATTTATTTAAAAAAGTGTCTGGGCCTTTTTAACCCACGAAAGTGTTTGTGTTAATTTTTTTCTCGAACATTTGGGTCGAATAAGCCCACGTTAGTAAAAACGCAATGGAATTTATTTGAAATATTTTTCGCTACATTTACGAGATGGCTAATTTGCGATATTTAGAATGGACGATTATGAGCGGCAACAGAATAGCCGAAAACCGACAATAGCGAAATTGAAGATTTGGAAATTATGAGTGAACATAACTCAGAGACGGATCAAGATGGGGATTCCGCACAGCATCGAGCGCGTTGAGAATAACGATGTTTCAATGGGAAAAGACGGCTTTTTATTTAGAAAATCACCTTTTAAAACAGCACGGGTCAATCCAGTAAATATCTTCCAAACTTGACCAGCACTCACGCAGTTTTCAAGCTTCGTAAAAAGTTTCACTAATCTTTTAGTGGAATATACGAATATATTCATAAAACCACAGCAACCGAAATACAAGACGATAAGAAGGCCACTACAACACACTATTTAGAAATAAATGCATTGTTTGGGCTATTGTACCTCGCGGGATTCCACAAACCGCCACATGTGTACGTGAGAGATCTATGGGCTACCGATGGAACTAGGTTGGAAATTTTTGATACGTTGCATTCGGTTCGACAATATCGAGACTCGGTTGGCCCGTCGCGAGGTTAATAACCTTGCAACTATACGCGAAATATTTCAAATCTTCAAACAGAACTGTCTGCAAAACTACAATGTGGGGTGTTTCATAACCGTAGATGAGAAGTTAGAAGGTTTTCATGGAAGATGTAGTTTTAGGCAATATATTCCGAATAAGCCTGCCAAATATATATTTTATACTTCACAATTAGAAGTTTATTGTGGGAAAAAACCGCCAGGTCAATTTAATTTGTGTAATAAACCTAACCAAATCGTATTACGGTTAACAAAGCATTTATAACAAGCGAGTCGAAACTGGTAGCGAGTAGATAACTGGTTTACCAGTCAATATTTGGCACAAGAGCTTCTTCACAATAAGACTACGATAGTGGGAACTATAAGAAAAAATAAAAGTATCCTACCTTCATTTTCTATTACGAAAAACCAGGAAAATAATTCAACCATATTTGGATACCAAAAAGACACCACCATACTATCATGTGTTCCAAAAAAAAATGTCTCTTATTACTATCAACCATGCATCGGACTGGTGAAATAACGGAATCGGTTGACTACCAGAAATCATTTCCTTCTATAACAACACGAAGGGCGGAGTAGATACAACAGACCAGTTATGTGGCACATATAATGTTACACGAACTTCCAATTGCGTTGCGAGGGCAACAACTAAGAATTACTGAGTGTTGTGTTTACTGTGTTTCTCTTAAGTGTTGTATACAAAAAATAAGCGTTATAAGCTAAATTTTTATTAAGTTAAATTAATGCATTTCGAAAATTTATAAAAATTTATTAGTATTCTAGTTAATTTAAGATTTATTTAAATATAAAATTCAGATATAAGTAATATCTATTTCCAAAAGTGAGTTACAAGTTGATCAAAAAAAACGTTAGGGCAATTTTTTTAGTGGGTTCCATTTCAGCATTACAAGTGGCATACGTATATCAACCGAGAATACTCTTCGGCAGTCTATATGGTGAGTTTTTTGATCTTAACTTTTTTTTGCCTTAACTAAAAATTCGATTACATTTTTTTTATTCATTTGAAATTCAAAAGTTTGTTTAGTTAAATAATTATAATTAGAAAAAATTACAGTAGTTTCAGTATTTCCACATCGAACTATGGTTTCAACTCTCTTATTGTTTCTTAAATAAATAATAGTTAAAATTAAAAAAATTGAATTAATTGCGTTTCGATTGGTTAACGGTGATGTGATAAAGATTGGGTGGAGTGAGTTGCAGTGTTTTTCTTGTCAACACGAATATTTTTGTGGCACTCTAAAAAAGTATAACGACAAAGAACCTCCCACTATCCGATTGTTGGCTACCCGCTTCGAACATGAATGTGCATTTATTTGGCCGGCATAATAGGAACAACTTCACGAATAAAAAAGCTAAACGAAAATCTTAATGGTTCAAGTGCTATCAACGTGAAAATGAGTGTATATTTTGACAAATTTTTGACTCAGAGTCAAAACATGTCGAAAGCGATATCTCAAAAATTGGTTCTAACTTTGAAATGGGACTAGCACCATTGAGTTCAGCGTACCCGAATTAGGTTTACCCCCTGGGTGCCCAACTTCTCACTTTTTCAACTAGCACAGTGTTATTATTCAGAAATAGAAATAAAAGATTAACTCATCGGCAAATGCAGTTTTACGCGGAAGAAATTTATCGACTTTTTGACGGATACGCTGTAGTAAGTTGAAAACTCTATTCGTACTCGATTCTCATAAATTATCGACCAACACGCCTCGCTGATTTTCTGCATCTTTAGTGAATCTATGGGTTTAAAAATCAATTTTAACATTTAATGAAACAAACATATTTTACAGGAAGCTTATTACAACAAACACTATATTCAACAAACAAACAAACGAACTCCATAAAATAAAAAGAAAAACTCGAAACCATCCAACTCTGAAGTAGTATTCATACGACGGATAAAAATCCCGGATTTTTCTATCCCATTGTTTTAACCAATTACATCACGTAAATTATACAATAGACACGCCTATTTTCATACAAAAGAGTTGAAAAAAATTGAAAAAAAATCTCGGATGGAAAAATCCGAGATTTCTATCCGTCGTATGAATTCGACTTGAGAATTCCTTTTCAATCAAAGTTCGAACGGAATACCCAATAGATTACGAGGAATTGAGAAAATTGAGACTTTATGGGGGGAAACTTGTAAATTTAGATGAGCATCATGTAAAAATCAACAGCTGCAAGCAATTTTTGAAGAATGGCCCCTGCTAAAAGATGCTAGTGCTTCAGCATTTGTAAGAAAATTTAAAAACGATTTATGTACTTTCATAAAAAAATAATTTAAATTAAATATTTTTAAATTTGATTCAATTTGATATAGTATGATATTGACTTCGAGGTTCTTCATCCTAATAAATGATTTGGATTATAGTGGGAACGAATTGCACAGACTGGGACAGAAATTGCACAGAATACATAAACTTAATGTAGAAGTTAAAGATGTGTCAACCAAGAAATTTATTACAGGAATAGATGCCGACATCACCGAAGGTAACATTTAAATACATTTTTGTATATTTTATAATGTAAATAAGCAAACGTCATGTAATTAATTTCTAGACGAACGCGATGAAATCATTCTAATGTGTTTACATGCAGTAATTAAGCCAACAGCACAAATCCGCTGCGGTAACAAAATTTGGAAGCCAAGTATTAAGGATTCTCAAGATGGGCAGTTACAAATCGTTGATACCTTAAACAATCTTGAAAACGTGATAGATGAAAGGGCTGCAAAATATGCAAGTAAAGGGTTAAAAGTACAGCCCTTCATATGCATTGTGAAATGTGGCTCAAACAACAATTATTATGTATGACATATGTATATATATATATCGACCAAAACATTTATTACAAAGCGGACAGTCTATTAAATGTAGTTGATCTGTGTTTTAGTAGACTGCGAGCAAATATTATTTTTCTGTTTATACTTAGGAGATATTTTTAAATTATGGCAAGTGAAATATACCACAAGGGAAACTATGATAAGTTGCACAATATTAATAAACGAGAACGAAGATTTTTGAAAAAAGAAAAACAACCAGAAGGATGTCTGAAAAACAAAAATTGCGAAATTTTCTCTGAGTGAATAGACATAACATCTAAAAATTTAATAAATTATAAGTTTAAATTTTCGAAACAATTCTTTTATTTTCCATATAAGGCAAAATCAGTTAAAACATGAGCAGGGCACAAGAAGTATGTCAAAACTGCCGCGAATCCAAATACCAACATTCGACGACAACTTCATAATCTGGATGTCATACATAAACACGTTCAACAATCTGGTACATGATAACAGCCATGTATCAGACTTTGAAAAATTAAGCTATTTTAAGTAAAGCTTAAAAGGTGAACAATCTACCTTAACCCTTTTGAGCGCCTTGTACAATATATTGTACATCCCCATTTAATGCCTGTAACAATCGTTGAATTTATTTATATGCACAATTTTGTGTGTATTGTCGTTGCTTTATATGTTTTCTTTTATAACAAATTGGTATGAGTTACAATACATAGCCAATAAAGCAGTTGTGTGACAGTTTTCGTTCAACGAAGTTGTGTTTTATTGTGATTCACGGTAAGTGTTTTTTATTTCATTATTATTTCCGATAAACTTAAAAAAAAAATGGTTTTTAGAAGTAGTAATTTCATTTACAATATATAAATAATAATATTTTGAAGAAATAGTTTGTTATTTTGCGTTAAAAATAATTAAATACTAGTATTACAAAACATGTACAATATATTGGACAAAGCGTTTAAAGTGTTGTGTACAATATATTGTACATAATTTTTTCTTTGTATGAAATTGTTATAAAATGTCATTTCAGAAATGGCGCGAAAAGGACTAAGTCATGAAGAAATATTAGAATTATTGTATGATTCAGACTTTGGCGCTGATTCGGATGACGCAACAAACAATATACTTATAGAAGATGGTAATGACATCGACAACGAAAACAATATTGCACCGGAGGCAGTAGATTGTTATGACGTTATCTCAATTGACGTCCCTGTACAAGATCGCGGTGATCGATTAGACTTTGAAATCTGTGGTTCAGATGAAGAAGAGTCTTCAAACGAAAATGAAGCATTGGTTATTGCAACGGCCGATGGAACCTCAGATATATCTATTCCAGATAATGTTCTTATTGAAAATATACAGTATACGCGCAAAAGTGAAATTCAGTGGAGACGTAAGGAATTCAACGCAACAGTTATTCCATTTCATGCAACTCCAAACAACGTAACTGAAGTTTTAACACCACTTAATTATTTTTTAAGTATATACCGAATAACATATTTGAAAAATATGCAATTCATACTAACCAGTATGCCCAGCAAAAAGATGTGGCTGGCTTCAAACCTACTAACTCGGCAGAAATTAAACGTCTTTTTGCATTACATATTCTAATGGGCTGTATGAAATTTGCACGCTTGAGATTGTATTGGTCGCTGGTGTTAAATCTTGATATATTTAGAAATAGCATGACTAATAAGCGGTTCAGTCAACTGAGACAAAATCTTCATATAGTGAATAATTTGGATCGACCAAAAAATTACACGGATAAAGTTTTCAAGACTCGTCCACTCATAGATGCAGTTCGTTCTCACTGTTTGACGATCCCAGTGGAAGAAAACGTTTCAATTGACGAACAAATTATTCCATTTAAAGGACGCTTATCCATCAAACAATACATGAAGGGGAAACCAAATCCATGGGGCTTCAAGGTATTTGTAATATGTGGTAAAAGCGGTATTCCGTATGATTTTTTTTATATCAGGGTGCTAGTAGAGGCTTGCCCTCAATAAATCTTAGTCGTTTCGGATTTGGAGCAAGCGTAGTTTTGAAATTGGTAGAAAGATTAGACCAGAAAGGGCATAAATTGTTTTTTGACAATTTCTTTAGTTCATACCAACTATTTGAAATTTTGAGGAACAAAGGTATCAACGCTGCTGGTACGATACGCATCAATCGCTTTGTCAAACTGCCCATCATATCAGATAAAGAAATGGCTAAAAAAGAACGTGGATTTTCTGATTCTGTTACAAGCCGTGATGGTAAAGTCGTAGTCATAAAATGGAAGGACAATAAACCTATAAATCTTGGATCGAATTTTGTTGGAGTTGGATGTACCGATACAGCTCAAAGATGGGATAAGAATCTAAAGAAATATGTTGCAGTGGAGAGACCCGAAATAGTGCGATTGTATAATTCAAGCATGGGTGGCGTAGATCTGCTGGACCAACTAATCAGCTACTACCGAGTTTTTATACAGTCCAAAAAATGGCCATTACGAGTAACCACTCACTTCGTAGATTTTGCAATTTGCTCAAGCTGGCTGGAATACAGACGTGATTGCCAAATAAATAACATTCCAAAACGGAATATTATGGATTTGTTAGATTTTCGGTTGGAAGTCGGTAATTGTTTGGCACTTGCGGGTAATCCACACAATATAAAGAAGCGTGGTCGGCCTAGTTCTAAGATCGGAACGGATTTGTTGTCTCCTGAAACCCATTAACCAACAACATCTACATCGAAATCAAAATGTGAAAAGAGACCATTCCGGGACATACAGTACGATGAAATTGGTCATATGCCTGGACATGACCAGAAGTCAGAACCAACGCGATGTAAAAACATCAACTGCAAGGGCAGAACATTTTTTATGTGTAAAAAATGCAAAGTGCATCTTTGCATTAGCAAACCAAAAAACTGCTTTGAAGATTTTCATTTGAAAAATTGAATGAAACTTATATGTGATAAAAAATTATGTGATAGCACAGATGAATTTAAATATTTTTTTTTTTTTTTGTTATTAACTTTATTAATTATTTTATATTGTTTTTATTGTTATTTTATAATTTATATAAATGTAAACGGAATCAAAAATACGAAATCTAAAAGACTGAAACATATGGCTATAAATAAAATAATAAACTAAAAAAAATTCCTTTGAGACTTCCTGTACAATATATTGTACATTTTAAAGGGTTCCAGAAACTGGGCCTAGCGAATCAAATTCCTGTATTTTACAACACACAATTTCTTAGAATAGTTTAACAATTACAAATACACCAACAAAACATTTTTTGCTCAGTTAAATTTAAATGGCGCTCGAAAGGGTTAATAGGACATCTAACATTGCAAGTAGAAAACTACAAAACAGCGTACAACACCATTATGGAGCGGTACGACAATAAACGCAAAATCGCGACCGAATATATTCGGAGCCGAATACTTTTCAGAAATAATGAAGTTTAATGAAATAAATATTGGCTACGTCGTCGCCGGAAAAAAACGACCAGTCCTCAAATAAAATAACATCGTTGTGTTTTTCGAATATCTTTCTCATCAAATCGAAAAATTCTGGAAAACAGAAAATGGAGAAAACTCTCAAAAATTTATCGATCGGAGAAAAGTGTAGTAAAAATCTTCTATTCCGAATCAGTCATTCGAACAAAAAGTGGAATATATAGCATTTCACTTCCGATTAAACCCAACATTTCACAACTAGGTGTTCATATAATGCGTTAAGTCAATTCAAATACATGGAAAATTGTTTAAATCGGTTTAAGCAGCGAAATGATTTAACATTTAAAAACACTACAGAGGAAAAGGATGACGCGCCATTTTCCACAACATAAAATATCCAACCTGAAAATTACAAAACACAAAACAACACATAATGCTGCACAAGCCCGTTGAATTGCGAACGATTGGGTTGAAAATAAACTACCATCGTTAATAGTTCTGGATCACATACATTACAGAATGTATTCAATTTCAATGAAACAGGATTATTTTTTAAATTTTCAAATAAAACATTCGCTTTGAGACATGTTTCGGCGGAAAACTCAGCAAAAAAAAGTCAGTTTAAATCGGCAAAGCCTCGATGTTTTAAAAGCTTTAAATCCTTGCCTTTGCAAGGATTTGGGAAGAGTACATTAGGAAGTTGAACAAAAAATTCGGGAAAATTCGAAAGAAAACAGATCGGTTCTATTCATTGCGGTGCATCACATTGGCACGTTAGTAGTTTGAAGGCAATACAATTGATATTCTTACCGCCTAACATTACAGCTATATGCCAACCGATGGATCAAGGAGTACTAAGGAACATTAAACACTTTTATAAGCAATTTCTACTTCTAAAAATTATACGAGATTTAGAGAGTTCGATTGAATAAAGTTATAATTAAATCTTGGGAAAAAGTAAAACCGAGTACGGTCAGTAATTACTTTAAAAAAAGCCGGGATAACTGGACATTCAATGGTGCCTGATAATTTTGTTAACATTTTTATTGAGGAAATAGAAGTATTATGGCAAAATCCAGTGATTCAAGCAGCAATTAATGAAAATGAACGGATCTCACTTAAAACGTTTTTATATGTTAACGAACTTATTGAAACCAATGTAACAATCAATTTAGCAGTTCCAACGGCAGAATCTTCCACAGTTACTCTAAATCACACATCATCTTTAAAATTGAATTCTGCTTGCGCTGCAGAGTAAAAGGGAATATGATCTAGGGTAACCCAGATATCGTGTAAACAGATCGTATCCCCTCGGATTGTTTATAGGCCTAGATTCAAAAAAGGGGTTGCTGAGAAAATTATGCTACAGTATATCTCGTGATAACCTATTGTACAGTTTAGCTCATAAATGAAAGCATAAGTTTTTGAAAGATATATAGTATCTCTCAATTATTTGAAAGGTTTGGATCCTAAAAACGATCAAAAGAACCCTCAAAATTATTTTACCTCAGACATACCAATAGAAAAATTAGTAATCACAATATATGTATAAAGTTTATTTTGAATAAGACGTGATATTAAATAGTATATGATTTTTTTTTTGCAGATTGACATCGATTTTAAATGTATACATCCATCTTCCGAGACATAATGACGGATTGGGAAAAATATTTAAAATATTTTAAAAATATTTTAAAATTTCTAAAGGAGGAAAATCGTGTTAAATCTGTGGAAATAAAAACTATTTTGATGGTTTCATTCAAAATAGCGATTTCGATGAAAGCGATTGTGGCAAAGGTAATTGCATGCCGCTCTTCAGCTTTTCTGGTGCCTCCATGGCTTTCTAACCCCTACGCAAAATAATAAAAAAAGGTAATACCGGAAAAAAATAGTCACAACAGTAACAATAAAAGACTCACAGGAAGTAATGATTTACACAGGATCCATTCAGCAGATTGAGGATCATATTAACTTTTTAAAAGAAAAATCTGAATGTATTCAGCCATTTATACTGGGTATAGGAAATGATCAGCACTGCGAAAAATATTATGTATTCCTAGACGGTGTTAAATTACCATTCGATAGGTAAATCAGAAGAGTATATATCTGCTATAAATCGTTCTTTCTCTTTAATTTAAAATATCACACAGCGGCAAAGTTTGTGTGGAATTTTATAGACTCATACTTTTACAAATCTAACCTAATTATAAAACAAAAATGTTCTAAAGTCAGTTTAATATTACAGGAGCTTACAAATTAGAGTAATGTTGGTTTATATTTGTTATTACCCTAACTTATTATTTTTTCTATTTTAATGCACTTGGAGATATTTTGTGAACCAAAACTGAAATTTATAATTTAATAAATAAAAATATTAGTTCTCAAATGCCAAGGATCAAAAGCTAGATAAGGACAGCAAGTTAGCCTAACTAAACCACCGCCTATTAGTTCACTAATAAAATAAATCAACCAACTGTTGATCTCATTTATATTTAAAATTATAAAGTTTTGTTAATGGAAAAGTGGTCAAAGCGTCCCCCACCAGAGGATAGGGGCAATGCAATCCGCTAAATAAAAAATTGTCAGGTTAATTAAACTTAAAAATAAATTTTGAATTGTCATCTAAATTGTATTTACATGGTAAGTGAAAAAATTGGAATCTAATTGGTCAAATTCTTATTAACAAAAATCTCTCACGGTCAATAAAAGATACATGAAAATTTTCGAGTTATTCCAATTTTCGTATAATTAAGAACTTTTTTTTAGTGTATTCATAAATTAATTTGTTATAAATATAAGTGTAATAAGTACCTATATTTTAAAAGTTTTTTTAAACGCAAATATAACCGCTTGTACACTAAATTTAAAATAAAAGATGGTGAAAATGTTTCAAATTTAAAATCATTAAACATTAAAAATGATATTTACACAGAGAGTACTAAATTAGAATTAAAATTTGCGGAATTGGTTACCCCTCTTTGAATACACAATCTGAAGACTTTCAAGAGAAAGAGTCTGGTTGGGCTATTGAAAAAATATTATTTCTTGAAATTAATTTTAACAAATATAATCCATTGAGAGCCTCTTCATTCCTCTTCAGTCTTTCAGATTGTATTAGACGAAAGAAAGCGATAATCAATATACAAAATCAAGACCAAGCTTGTTTTGGTTGGTGCATAATGGCATATTTGAAAAATAAAATTCAGAAAAATATACCAAATGCACATAGAACCTCTCTCTGCAAATTCTCATTATAATAGTCCATTGAAGTTTGATAATATAAGTTTTCCAATAAGGCGTTAAAGGATATCCCACAATTTTAAATTTTAAATAATATTAGTGTAAATATATATGGATTAGAAAATAATCAAGTGGTGGGACCTGTACATTATACAAAATCCCGAAAAACTGATCATGTTAATTTAATATTAATTGAGGATGTGTTAAGAACACTCTTATTATAGTAAAATATTATAGTAAAACTTATTATAGTAAAACTGCTGAATAAATTGCGTTGAGATCAAGCAATTTTTTTTACTGTTTTGGTACGCCGAACTTTTGGAGGGAATGAAAAAAAAAATCGAGATGAAATAATAATTACAATAAATTTACAAGGTGTACAACGAAATTTTGGTGGCAGCGGAGATATTTTTGCTCAGCAAACTGAGCAAAATCAAAATAAAATCTCAATTGTGAGTGATAATCGGCAAACCTCATGTTTGCGAACAAGTAACTTCGAAAAACAATTTTGTGAATGTGAAAAGTGGTGTAATGTGAAACCCCTTAAAATAAAAGTAAACTATTTCTTGCTATGGTAAAAGTAAGTAAAATTACCAAATGTAGTCTACAGAATTCTAAAACATCAATAGTTATAATTGAAACTATCTTAAGTTATGTAAAGATATGTAACCGTAAAATATGTGTAACTGTTTAAAACATTTCGCTGAAATAAAAATGTGCTCAGTGAATCACCAATTTTCTTAAGTTGCACTGCAATTGTATACGTACGCTTTGTGCCAAAATGAGGAAAAGTTTTATTAAAATAGAAAGCATAAAAAATTATTTAATGCATTTGTTGGAAGTTGATGACGTTGACCTTGTCTACGACAAATGAGTTCCTGAAAATAAAAGGAAAACCACAAAGAATCGAAAGAACAAATAAACGACCATAATCGACATTAAGGTGTAGTCGATCACAGAGTAAAGTTGTATAAAGTGCTGTTTTTATTAAAAATTAAAAATAGTGTTGGTTGTTACTGCATCGGGATAGTAAAGATAACGTCGTGGAAGGATTATCCCGTAAATTACATGGTACAGCACATTTGTTACATCACACGAGTCGTTGGTCTGTTGCTGGTTCTGGATAATCACGATACCGGTACAGAAATATTATCCAGTAAAATACACATATTTTGATGCTTTAGTAATTTGCTTATACCATTAACGAACTATATTCGTAAGCTAAATACGAAAGAATATTTATTTCAATTAAAGCAAGGATTCGTTATGTAAATACAATTCTTTCTCCCAATGTATAAATGTATTCTACGTGCCTTTGGTTATGTTCTTCGTTTCATAAATTGTTTGAAAGCTAAATGTGTTTTTCGCAAATCGACAGTTGAAACAATCGGAAAACTCAGTCCTCCGACAAATATTACGATTAAATAATTAATTAAATATATCCAACATACCGAATACATCGATGATATTCGTCACCTTCATAAATACAAAATAAGAAAGTCAATGCAGTAAATGTACACGAACAAAGCGTCGAAATATTTCATAACGATATATAACACAATTCAACTGGAGTTGATTATCCAGGAACGAGCAACGACAAGTCTATCGGAGAAGAGGAATATAACCATACATATTTGCAATTGGGAAAACCATGGACTACTCACAATTTGCGATAATACTAGATGTTATAAAATCTATCCCCGACCAGGAACCGAATAAGTGGTGTTTGGCAGTGAGAAACCAACAAGTCTATATTAATAATTTATTGCTACACTATTAAAATTTGCTAACATATGATCACTTTATTTCCTAGTTACAATTGTTGAGCCCAATATAGGTAAAATCCAGTAATTTGGCGTGTATTTCTGTGGCAACAAGAAATATTAATTTCGTCAATTAATAATTAATCTTATTAATTACCCCAAAATGTGGTCTATAAATTTACATACACTCACTGCAAAATAAAGAGCATACGTTTATATTTCGTCGTTATATTTAGTTACCAACTTACAGATAAGAAATCATAAATGTACTGTAATGAATGAGTGACAAGCAAGAATAATGATGATGGACCGGTTCGCACACCGACATGGAAAATTGTAATGATGTTGGTTCATAAATAAAAAGTTTTTGATTTTAATTTCGCTGCTTGAATGTTATTACGGTGTTGACTAGCGAACGGCAACAAGCCAAACAAATTGTGAAGATAAATTGTGATAAATATATTATACTGATTTAAAATATAAAATAATAAATAAATTTAATGTAATGTGATTATTGTAGCGTCTTTCAATTAATATAAAATTAAATAAATTAATTGTGCCTGTAAAAGAACGCAAATTATACAACAATAATTATTCACGTTCATAATACGTTTTTGTCATACAATAATAATTAACGAGTGATAATATTTCTACCTCCCCGATCGATGTTTGTCTATACTTGCAGAAACAACAACAATTAAAAACACAACACATAACACAAAAAGAAACCACTTATCTGGATCTGGACGACTGTATTCGCTATATCGATGGTTACCCAATAAGCCAACGTATTACTTTGTCTTATAGAATTGATATTTAGTAATTAGTAATCAGCTATTTAATAAATATATTTGTATAATTTAGTTAATAAATAATACCATTTGTAATAATGATAGCTCTCAATAAAATTGCTGTCATAATTTGTAATGATCATACTAGCATATACTGAGCAAACTGCTCTATTAATCTGGCAACTCATGTATTGTAAAGTTGTAGAAATATGGGTGTATGTGTGCGTACGCTAGTATAAAAGTAAGAAAAACCGCCAGTCAATTTGTTACGACTGTGTTGTCTTAACAAGACATTTTTGTAAATTTGTTTCTATTCCCCACGTTTTCCTGCGTCCGGGTTTTTGTTGTCTAAACGTGGTTTCTTGCGTCCGGGTTTTCGCTGTGTGAATGTGACTTCTTGGTGGATGGATTCCTGTGTGTTTTCTTCTGTTATGTTGGCAACGGAACGAGAATGGCAGAGAGAGAGAGAACAGTGCGCATCGAGTGTGTGCAAAGTAAAACGTTTTGAAAAAAATGTTTTTTCTTGTATGTCTCTCTTTTGTACCAACGAAAATTTGGTATAAAGGAGAGACAGAGAAGAGAGATGCATTTTCTTCTAAAACGTTTTACGAGCTGTGCGACGCTCGAATATTTTTTTTGGTATGTCATTCGAGTGGTGATTTTGGAAAGAATAAAGTCGAGTTTTTTTTCTTTTGTTGTAAAATTTAATAAATAGTAATTGGAAAATTTTCGGCCATTTTGTTCATGGTGGAGAAATAAAAATAAAATGTTTTTTTTTTCTTGAGAGAACAGAGATTTTTTTTTGTAAAGTGAATATAAGAATAACACATGTGTTCATGTGGGAAATAGAATTTATTATAAAATAAAAAAAAAATTATACCAAAAGTTTTGAGTTTTCATTGTGTGGGGTTAATGCAAAATACGTGAAAGCGAAGCTTGAGTGAACAGACAAAAAAAGTAGAGTTTAAATAAAATTGTATATGTGCGACATACCAAGTGTAAAATATTTTTTTTTATTGTATATACATATATAGAAGTCGGGAAATCGGAAAAGTAGAAGTGTAATTTTCCAAGTTGTTCGCTTAAGATTGGAAAGTTTACGGCATCTTCGCCGAACGATAACGGGTGCCACATGTTTATAAAGCGAGCACCGCAATTTACAACTAACGTCGCATTTTACAACGGGTGCCAAATTTTTACCACCAGCACCGCATTCCTCAACAGGCGCCGTTTTATAACGAGCGACGCATTTTATAACGGGCACTGAAATTAATTAAGGAGAGCCGCAATTATAACCGGTGGCCAACAACGTGGATCATCGGGCATTAAAACACAACAGTCAGCTTAGCACCTGTGTCGGTCAAGCACAGCGGCAGCGTGGTTGTGAAGGCGAAGTACGCCCAACATTTTTTTTGATTACCTAACCAAGCCAACAGTTATTATTTGGTATCGGGGAGAGGCCCCGCAACGCCCATTTTATTTTGGCGGCCAGTCGAGGCCGAAGTAGTTAACGGCACCAAAGCCGCAACGGTCCGGGGGACAGGAGTCCCTTGTGGCATGACGGCACCAAGGCCGCAACCCAATTTTTATCGGGGAGAGGCCCCACAACAATAACGGCGCAAGGCCGCAACATTTTGTTTAATAATAATTAAGGTACATTTTTTTTTTTATTTTTATTTTTAATTTTTTTTATTTTTTTATCTACATTTTTTATATTACCTATATATAATTTTCAAAATTTTGTTGTGATCGAGCGCCGCACAGCGGGTGCACGCTCGATGCGTATTGCATCTCTCTCTCTCTCTCTCTCGTTCTTTTTATCGTGGTACGGGGGGAAAGGGGAGTTGTTTCTTTGTTTTGTTTTAATAAAATGAATTATTAAATTATTTTTCGGTCGGTATGATGGGAGCGGAGCCTCCCTCTGTGTCGGTTTAGTGTTTGCGGTCCCTTGGTGCCCGCATCCAATTTCGTAACCGGGGCTTTGCCCTGTTTGAATTCGAATGGATGCGCGCACCAAGGCACCTCTCTCCCATTTATAATTTTTGAGTTGTTTGTTCCTCAAGTTCCGGCCGACGAATTTCGGCGGAACTCGGTATTATTATTATTTGCGTTTATCCATTTTATAACTATCTGTTAATCACGGTGTAGGCCAGGAGCCCTGCATGCCTCAAACCCCACGACCCTCGCACTTCTCGCTGAGAACGTAGCCGGCAAAACATCACCGTGGAGGCCTCTGCAGGAGCTTAGTGAAATCTGCAGGTTGGCAGTAGCCAGCCTGTAACAAATTGTTATTCAGTTTTGCTCTTTTCTGTAAATAGCACGCACACATTAAAGTGAATATACTAAGTAAAATAAATAAATGTTAAATATTACAATTCTGTTTTAATCAGTGAAAGTTCAAATATATACGACCAAGAAATACAGTCCACGAAATATATGTACAGTGGTGATAGCATTGCTATAAAAGTGGTTAATGTGAAAATAAAAGTGAAAGTAAGTTGTATAAGTTCGTAAAAGAGAAATATACCGAAAAATAATTATAATAATATCTATAAATATAATAATAAAGTGAATTAATACTGATGGAAGAAGATCAGTGAAAACATGTGGAAAAAAGTCGCAAGTAGCGACATAAAAAAATCGTGAAACTAGCGCAAGGAATTTCACGGGTAATTAGGCACCGAAGTAACCTGAAAAACAAAGGGTAATACGGGTTTTCAACGATACCACATTGAAGCAGCCGACCGTACGGTTGACGCTGGAAGACGACGATTCGGTCCCCACACGTGACGAAAATACCACCGGGAAACGTGTGCATCTTTACATATTTATACGGATTCACCAAACTGAAATGAATGTCCTACTTTTCACTTACATCCAGTATTACTGTAAGTGATACCAAATTTATTTTATTACTGTTAGTGATAATTTATTGATTAGGCAGTCGTATAAAGAAAACTTTAAAATTTAAAGTTAATGTAAAGTTAAATTAATTTAAAGAATATAATCAATCGTATAGAGTAAGTAAGTGAGAAACTTTGAAAATTTTTGCTTCTGCTTAAATTAAAAATTAAAGTAAAGCAAAGTAAATTTAAAATAATTTAAAGAAACTTAATATATAAAAATAGAGAATTATTATACAAAATATATGAAAAGCAAAATCAAATTATACAGTTTATTTTAAAGAAAATTTTTTGAAAAATAGTTAGAATTGTTGAATACAAAATTCAATATTCTTTATATAACAGATTGCTAAAAACATTCTTAATATTCGGCCCGCTGTACTAAATACTACAAACACTCGAAATAATGCAACTCCGATCGACTTAACTGAATTGACGGAACAAGTTAGCGAAATAGTTAAACATATGTTGACCAGAGATGGTCCAACAATGATCTCTTGAATCCTAAATCCAAACAATTACCCAAACGACGATGAAGATCAGACGATCAATGGCACGAATGATAGAAACTTATCAGAACTTGACAAGATTCCGGATATAGTCAAAAGTTTGAGGGAATTTTCGGAGCAACCCAGTGAGTTTAGCTCCTGAAAAAAAGCGTGGATCGCATCGTCAATCTATACGGCCATTTGAAGGGATCCCTTAAATACTACCGAATCTTAAGCGTAGTGCGAAAGAAAATCGTTGGTCACGCCGAAATTGCCCTGGAGTTTTATAACACTCATGTTAATGAAATATCAAAACTGCATTTTAGAAAAAAAACATAATTTAGAAGATCATGATACATTTAGATGCTTTGAAGATCATTGTAGATAACTGGTTAGTAATTTATCTTCCTATAAATGACATATTTTACGCAAACATTCACATTTAAATAACAATATGATGAAAACAACAGAAAATACCCAAACTGGGATTGAGAGAAATGAAAAACATCTTATTAATAATGAAAATCTTATTCCAATCCTAGAGTATTTGAAAGGTTTGGATCCTAAAAACGATCAAAAGAACCCTCAAAATTATTTTGCCGTAGACAAATCAATATAAAAATTAGTAATCACAATATATGTATAAAGTTTATTTTAAATAAGACGTGATATTAAATAGTATATAATTTTTTTTTGCAGATTGACATCGATTTTAAATGTATACATCCATTTTCCGAGACATAATGACGGATTGGGAAACAAATTTAAAAAAAAATTTTAAGTTTCTAAAGGAGGAAAATCGTGTTAAATCTGTGGAAATAAAAACTATTTTGATGGTTTCATTCAAAATAGCGAT
The DNA here is from genome assembly GCA_947310385.1 of Nephrotoma appendiculata. Classification (NCBI taxonomy): domain Eukaryota; kingdom Metazoa; phylum Arthropoda; class Insecta; order Diptera; family Tipulidae; genus Nephrotoma; species Nephrotoma appendiculata. The sequence continues at coordinate 297,664,275 of OX371224.1, read as the reverse complement.
TTCGATGAAAGCGATTGCGGCTAGGTAATTGCATGCCGCTCTTCAGCTTTTCTGGTGCCTCCATGGCTTTCTAACCCCTACGCAAAAAATTATAAAAAAGGATAATACCGGAAAAAGTAGTCACAAAAGTAAGAATAAAAGACTCACAGGAAGCAATGCTGTACACAGGATCCGTTCAGCAGATTGACGATCATATTAACTTTTTAAAAGAAAAATCTGAATGTATTCAGTCATTTACACTGGGTATAGGAAACGATCAGCACTGCGAAAAATGTTATGTATTCCTAGACGGTGTTAAATTACCATTCGATAGGTAAATCAGAAGAGTATATATCTGCTATAAATCGTTCTTTATCTTTAATTTAAAATATCACACAGCAGCAGAGTTTGTGTCGAATTTTATAGACTCATACTTTTACAAATCTAACCTAATTATAAAACAAAAATGTTCTAAAGTCAGTTTAATATTACAGGAGCTTACAAATTAGAGTAATGTTGGTTTATATTTGTTATTATCCTAACTTATTATTTTTCTATTTTAATGCACTTGCAGATATTTTGTGAAATTTAACTGAATGAAATTTAATTAATAAAAAAAAAATTATTTAATGCATTTGTTGGAAATTGATGACGTCGACCTTGTCTACGGCAAATGAGTTCCGGAAAATAAAAGGAAAACCACAAAGAATCGAAAGAACAAATAAACGACCATAATCGACATTAAGAAATAGTCGGTCGCAGAGTAAAGTTGTATAAAGTGCTGTTTTTATTAAAAATTAAAACGAGTGTTGGTTGTTACTAGGTCGGGATAATAAAGATAACATTGTGGAAGGATTATCTCGTAAATTACATGGTACAGCACATTTGTTACATCACACGAGTCGTTGGTCTGTTGCTGGTTTTGGATAATCACGATACCGGTAGGGAAATATTATCCAGTAAAATACACATATTTTGATGCTTTAGTAATTTGCTTATATGTACCATTAACGAAATATTCGTAAGCTAAATACGAAAGAATATTTATTTCAATTAAAGCAAGGATTACAATTATTTCTCCCGATGTATAAATGTATTCTACGTGCCTTTGGTTATGTTCTTCGTTTCATAAATTGTTTGAAAGCTGAGAGAGTTTTGAAACTTTGAAAATTTTTTGCTTCTGCAATTAAAAATTAAAGTAAAGGAAAGTAGAATTAAAATAATTAAAAAAAAATAAATATATAAAAATAGAGAATTATTATACAAAATATTTAAAGTAAAATTGAGAAGAAAAATAATTAAAATAATTATATGTGAAAAGCAAAATCGAATTATACATTTTTTTAAAAAATAAATTTTGAAAATAGTTAGCATTGTTGAATTCAATATTCAATATTCTTTATGTAACAGATTCGTAAAACCATTCTTAACATTTAAATGAAAATGAAAGTAAGACTGTGTTCCTAAACACGATTTTTTTTTTGACTAAATTATAGACTAAACTTTTCGAATTGACATTACGCTATTCGGCGCTAGGTGATAAACGAAAAGTCTCCTCGCAAGGTGACTTCACTTATAGTTGTCATTTTATTGTTAATTGTGCATATGAGATTTGTTATTATGTGTTTAAAATATATAATATAATTAAACGTTATATTATTTAAAATATATAATATAATATATATAAACATATAATGGAAAAGAGGCATTACACTTTGCAGTAATAGATATAAGTATAACATATAAATAAACCGAATTCTAATCGATTTGTATTAAAAATATAAATTTGAGGTTATGTTTTAATACAAATTATTTTTTGTTTGAATAAAATTAACATTTCATTTTAATGAATGCTGTTGCTTATATTACTTTAAAGTGGCATATGACGAAACCATCAGATTCATTAAGGCGCGGATATAACTTGACCATAGTTTTGTGGGAAAAAATTTGATTTAAAGAACAGTTGGGAGTAAGTAAATTTATTACCGATTACGTACTTTTATAAATAATGTAACACATATTCACTTTTGTAGGTCAGTGGGTGCGGAAGCAAAAATTGATGAGGATTGGCATAAATTAAAAAAAAATGGGCCAATATTATGACCAAATACAAGGTACATAGATAATTTTTGTATATTTCTTAAATATTTTTTTTTCAACAATATTTTTTGTTATAGTCGATCATTGAACCTCCTACTGGTCAAAGGACCGAGGATGACGGGCCGGGTCCCTCGACTTGACCATATTTTGAGATGATCCACGATTTCGTTTCGAGTTGTGAGGACTCGACATTTCATAGCAAGGGATCTTCTTTGACTTCTTCCTCGCATAGTGCGGTTTCTTCCTCGCGTAATGCGGCTTCTTCCTCGCGTAGTGCGGCTTGTTCCTCGCGTTGTGCGGCTTTTTCCTCGCGGAAGGCATTACATGATAAAGATAGTAAGCTAATGCAGGATGCAGCTTAAGTTTTTATAAAATATATGCATGTAAAGTATGGTATAATGCCCAATAGTAGTAACAGCAGTGAGGAGGAGTAACTATGAGTTCAGTCTAGTTAGTATGAATGTAAATGTTCTGACATATAGTAAGAACGGGGTTTCAAAACTTTATATTTATAAATATAAGTACTGTTGCCGCGTAAAACGCATTACATGAAACATCCTATAAAACGAAATAAGAATATTGTGAATTTAATATTTGACATTTACTCTTTAATTATCATTGGTGACATCTTGCGTCCAATAGTTCAAGTTATACTTGTTGTAGTACAATTTTCATTCTGTTCTAAATTATTATACTAGAATATACTAGAATATTAAGAACTAGAATATTAACTTAATAAACGTTTGGTAATCAGTTGGCTTATTGACACCCGATCAATTACAGGTCGGTAGTTATAGATAATTTTTTAGTATTTTTATTTTGCTTCATGTGATAATGGCGAATTATGTGAATAATTTGTGAGTTTTTTCGCATTTTTACTGTTTATTTTTTCTTCAATTTTATGTCGGTTACAACTGTAAGTACAAAGATTGTGATTTTTTACTTATGTTTTTTTCTTATGTGTGAGTGCCTACGTTAATAAAATTTAAGAGTTAAAAAAAATATTATAATTTTTTGTAGAAATAAATTACAACCCCCTTTTGAAAATGGCGCATTAACGCCGAAACATGTCGGGGTCAGAAAGATGATGTTACGTCTTTTATTTTGATCAATATCAACAAGACCGCAAAGGCCGTTTCCGTATAACAAATAATTTACCACGACGGTCGTTAAAACCAAATATTTTTAGAAATAGAATATTAAAGTTCTCTTACTGTATAAAAAATATTTTTTCTTAAAATGTCAGAGCAAAATAAAAAGTTGTCGCATCAAGTCAAAAAAAATACAGTCTGCTTAATAAAATAAATAAAATTAATTTAATAAAATTATAATACAACAATAAATTATTATCGTTTGCTAATTTCGCGAAATTAGTTGTGTATAATTGTTTCGAGAGAAGTCCAGAATTTTTCGTCGTTTCGCTTGGTTGTCGTCGTATCGCATGTTCGCATCACACAGCTTGCTTCTGGAAAGTTCATCGTTTCGTTTTGTTGCTATCGCCACTCGTATCGCACCGTTTGGGAGAAATAGATTTTACTGACACCAAATTTCTACAATGAACCATGAAATTAAATCCGAGCCTCGACAAGTACATATATAATAATTAAATAAAATACATCGAAATATTAATTCAACTTGTTTATTATTTTACTTGTACTATATACATACATATGTACATAAAATTTACATTTGGCTTAACAAAGAACTACGAAATGCTAATACGGTATGTTCATCAGAGTCTTGAGTGTTTAATTGGATATGCAGTGCTTCGTCATCTAATATAAATTGAGAAATAACGACATCTTCCAAATCCATGCCATCATTTAAACAAATATTATGCATGACACAACAAGCCAATACTGTTTTTATGGAATTCTCAATTTTTAATTCCAAGTTTTTGAGAAAAATGAATCTCCACCTTGTTTTCATTTGACCAAAAGCATTCTCAATAACGCTGCGCGCTCTACTGTGTAATAAATTAAAACGCGTTTCCTGAGATGTAAGATGATCTTTACGAAAAGGTGTTATAATAGGCAGCGGCGTTAAAGTGCATTTGTAACCGCTGTCGCCTAACATAAAATATCGAGGAGGAGGGAAATTCCCAGTTTTGTATATGTTGCTATTACGTAGGACCCTTTGGTCGTGTTATACCGATCCAGGGTATCCGGCAACAATATTGACAAATTTGCCAAAGCTATCGCAGACTGCCATTATATTTAAACTATAATCTAGTTTGCGATTTATGTACTGATCGTGAAAGCGCGTGGGAACGTAATTTTCACACCCATCTATGGCACCGATAGCTTTCGAAAATATATTTGTATTCGCCCTGGAGTTGAAATGATTAGAAATTTGTTCGTACTCTTCAAATATTGGCAGTTTTATAACTTTTTTGGAAATACAAACAAATAAATTTAACATATTATGTATTATTGTTCTTACGGAATATCGCGATATTCCGAAAGACACACCCGTCACTCTGTAGCTCGCCCCACTCGCAAGCCAGTATCCGAGGTTATTCTGTTCAAATACAAACAACATTCGATGGAGTGATTTTGCGGATACACGAACATGTTTTTTAATAAATGCATCATCGTCAGATGATAGTTGTCGATATAACTCACCGTTATAATATTTGACAAAAGTTCTTTCTGGCTAAAATAAGAAATTATATAAAATAGCAAAAAAATTTATTAATTTTAGGTTAGGATTTTTATTTATTATAGTTACCCCACAGTTTCTACGATTTTTTCTTTTTAATACCTTTTCGTAACCTATTACTACATTAATAAATAATGCAAAAACGACGTTATCTTCAGTTTCCATTTCAATTTGTAAATTTTTTAAATATTTTATACTAACTGTTTCAATAAAATTTGATGTCTGAAAATTCAACAAATGAATTATGAAGTCAGGCACAGCTTGACATTGCCATCTATTAATGACTGTTGTTATCTAACGAACAATTTAATTTAGTCTATAATTTAGTCAAAACAATCGTGTTAGGCACAGAGTCTAAATTTTATTTGTCACTCCAGGCAACTTATATTCCAATTCTAATTACAATATACCATAATGACTGAACCATCTACAAGTAGTGCCAACAGCGTTCTTCGGTCCGCTGTACTAAATACTATAAACACTCGAAATAATGCAACTCCGATCGACTTAACTGAATTGACGGAACAAGTTAGCCAAATAGTTAAACATATGTTGACCAGAGATGGTCCAACAATGATCTCTAGAATCCTAAATCCAAACAATGACCCAAACGACGATGAAGATCAGACGATCAATGGCACGAATTGTAGAAACTTATTAGAGTTTAACAAGATTCCGGATATAGTCAAAAGTTTGAAGGAATTTTCGGGGCAACCCAGTGAGTTTAGCTCCTAGAAAAAAGCGTGGATTGCATCCTCAAACTATACGAGCATTTAAAGGGATCCCCTGAACACTACCGAATCCTAAGCGTAGTGCGAAATAAAATCGTTGGTCACGCCGAAATTGCCCTGGAGTCTTATAACACTCATGTTAATGAAATAGCAAAACTGCATTTTAGAAAACAATATAATTTAAAAGATCATGATACATTTAGATGCTTTGAAGATCATTGTAGACAACTGTTTAGTAATTGATCTTCCTCTAAGCGACAACCATCTTCCGAAACATAATGACGGATTTGGAAACAAATTTAAAAAAAAAATTAAAGTTTCTAAAGGAGGAAAATCGTGTTAAATCTGTGGAAATAAAAACTATTTTGAATGAAAGCAATGAAAGCGATTTCGATAAAGGTAATTAAAGTTCAAAATTTAACTTACTTTAAATAAGGAAGGTAATTTAATTTAAGTTTTAATCTTTTATTATTTAAAAAAAATATATTTAATTACATATAATTCAAGCATTACATTTATTGCAACTCTTTTTTATTTCTAGACGATGCCGCTCCTCCGCTTTTCTGGTGCCTCCATGGCTTTCTAACCCTTACGCAAAAAATAATAAAAAGAATAATACCGGAAAAAAGTAGTCACAAAAGTAACAATAAAAGACTCATAGGAAGCAATAAATTGCACAAGATCCGTTCAGCAGATTGAGGATCATATTAACTTTTTAAAAGGAAAATCTGAATGTATTCAGCCATTTATACTGGGAAATGATAGGAATAGGAAATGATATAGGAAATGATCAGCACTGCGAAAAATATTATGTATTCCTAGACGGTGTTAAATTACCATTCGATAGGTAAATCAGAAGAGTATATATCTGCTATAAATCGTTCTTTCTCTTTAATTTAAAATATCACACAGCGGCAAAGTTTGTGTGGAATTTTATAGACTCATACTTTTACAAATCTAACCTAATTATAAAACAAAAATGTTCTAAAGTCAGTTTAATATTACAGGAGCTTACAAATTAGAGTAATGTTGGTTTATATTTTTTATTATCCTAACTTATTATTTTTTCTATTTTAATGCACTTGCACATATTTTGTGAACCAAAACTGAAATTTATAATTTAATAAATAAAAATATTAATTCTCAACGTATGAATTAAATAAAACTACTAAAAATACAAAAATAGTGTTGATTCCAACTGTCGATCTCATTTATAAGTAAAATTATAAAGTTTTGTTAATGGAAAAGTGGTCAAAGCCCCCACCAGAGGTAAGCGCACTTCTCATTAAAACCATCTGATAAAAAGAGAAATTCTAATTCCAATCTGTGTTAGGAATTATACAGCCTTTTAAAGCAAAGTGAGTTTTTCCTAAATTTTCTTAAATTGTTTTAATTATTAAATTTTTTCTATATTGAAGTTACGTTAGTCTCTTAATAAAGAGAGAGAAAAACCGAAAGTAATCAAGGATGGAAAACCAGTGTCAATAAAATAAAATCTTCAATGTCATCTTAAGCAACATCATGCTACAGAAAATGTATTATGCCATGTTTGCGGTAAAACCTTTGATTTACGCAAACTTGACTATCACAAAAAAAGATGTCAACATATTGCTACAACTGAATATACCAGAGCTGCCGAAGAGGCGAAGAAGATGCGATTGGAAGAGAGCGATCAAATCTTAAAAGAAACAACATGTAATGTTTGTAATGTAAGTGTTATTAAAAAATGTATTTATAACCACTTTAAGTCTCTTAGTCATAAGAATAATTGCTTATGTACTTGATACTGCATTTAAATCAAGAATAGTGAGCTATCGAGTTTCCGACTTAGCTCAAGAACAGATTTATGCAATCCGTTAAAGAAAAAATTGTCAGGTTAATTAAACTTAAAAATAAATTTTGAATTGTCATCTAAATTGTATTTACATGGTAAGTGAAAAAATTTGAATCTAATTGGTCAAATAACTCTTATTAACAAAAATCTCTCACGGTCAATAAAAGACACAAGAAAATTTTAGAGTTATTCCAATTTTCGTATAATTAATTTTTTTTTTGTGTATTAAAAATTAATTTGTTATGAATAAAAGTGTAATAAGTACCTATATTTTAAAAGTTTTTTAAAATCATAATACCTACGCAAACATAACTTCTCGTACACTAAATTTAATGTAAAAGATGGTGAAAATGTTTAAAATTTAAAATCATTAAACATTAAAAATGATATTTACACAGAGAGTACTGAATTAGAATTAAAATTTGCGGAATTGGTTACCCCTCTTTGAATACACAATCTGAAGACTTTCAAGAGAAAGAGTCTGGTTGGCCTCATGAAAAAATATTATTTCTTGAAATTAATTTTAACAAATATAATCCATTGAGAGCCTCTTCATATTTAAGTCTTTCAGATTGTATTAGACGAAAGAAAGCGATAATCAATATACAAAATCAAGACCAAGCTTGTTTTGGTTGGTTCATAATGGCATATGTTGTAGAATCATAAAAAATAAACATAAAAAACCTTCCCACACAATCATCTAAAAACATTTTCACACGCAACTAAAAAAACACGTGCACATAAAAAAAAAAAAACAAAATTACAAATTTTAATTAAAACTAAATCATAAAAACAAAATGCAATTTCACAGAAATTAAAATAAATAATTTTACGACCTAAAAATCAATTTAATATTTTGACCCAAAATTTACTACTAATAAGCAATTTCATATAATTTTACGAATGGAAAATTTCCACTCGACACCATTTTTCAAAAGCAAAAAAAAAGAAAATAGGCAACAATATAAAAGCCAAAAAACACAAAAGTCGAGTTCAATCGAAAAATGGCAATCAGAGAAAACATAAAAGTAGTTTTAAATGTGTGTAGTGTAAAAGATTTTAACCATTTTATCAATAAAGTGAAAACCTTAGTATCTATACGTGTAAAATTTCAAATTTGTGTGTAATCTATAAAATTTATAAATTCATTTAACAAGTGTAAAATCCAAATTCTGATTAAAAACCTTATAAATATAAATAAAATTGAGTGTAATCTATAAAATTTATAATATCGTTTAGCTTAAATAAAATTAAATATAAAGTATTAAATTTGGTGTATGTTAAATTAAAATTGTTAAAAGTTCAGAAAGTTTAATCTAATCGAAATTAAGTTAAATATCCAGTTAAAAGTGTAATTATACGGAAATTGAAAGATCGTAAATATAAATTTACAATTAAGTCCTAATAAATCAAACTTTATAAAATTCAGAATCAAAGAAGTTAAAGTGTTGTTTGTTTGATCGCTAGTAAAACAGATTTCTCTAATACAAAAGCTACAACAGAGAAAATTAACTAAGTACTACAAGTATCAGGTAAGATTTCACCATATTTAACATAAATTCATTAAATTTATTACATTTTATTAAATATTTTACTAAATACAACTTACATAACCACTTATTACATGAGTATAACTCAAAATATAATAGAAGCAACTCTTTATCGAACTATATAAATTCTGAGACCAAATACTTATATAAATTAATTTTGACAAAGTAATAAAGATCAAAACAAATTGCAAATCATTACGAAATTATAACCAAATAGAAAATATCAAAATTTACACAATATTACACGTTTAAATTATCAAATACACAATACATATTTGAAACATAAAATTCAGAAAAATATACCAAATGCACATAGAACCTCTGCATATTCTCATTATAATAGTCAATTGAAGTTTGATAAAGTTTTCCCATGGCGTTAAAGGATATCCCACAATTTTAAATTTTAAATAATATTTTGACATTTGCGCGATACCTGAACACAAAGCAAAGGTGATGATAAATGTCAAAACAAAAACTTCTGTAGGAAAATGAATACAAAATTTTCACAATAGTAAGAATATTAATAAATAAATTAATAAGTTACAAAAAAATGGTAGAAATTCATTAATTAAACATTATTCTATTTCATTGATATATAAAATTTGCTTAAATCTACATTAAAACGTAAAAAAAGCACATCAGAAAAATCTAACCTATTGTTTATGTATAGTTTTAGTCCGATTATCCAACTATAATAAATATACTGATTAGCCTAATAGATATTTAAAAATATTTTGTTGACCATTCGTTCAAGGAGAAAAATTAGAAAGAGCTTATCATATAATTAAAATCGGATTTTTAAAGTCCAAGCCAAATACAATGGCAATTCATGTTTTGGTTTAGTGCTACAAACGTCCCACTCAAAAACCTCACGAAATAATTTTTTTATTCAAAATGACGTGTCACATTGTACGTGACGTATGAACTTGTTCCTGTAAGGCCTAGACTATCATACGTGTAAACATATTGCCGCAGTGCTAATATTTAATATTTGCTAACATGTACGGATGTAGCTCAAAAATGGAGAAAACAGATAAGCGCTAAATATGAACATTTGTATGAACCAAAACCAATGGAGCAGTTATGCCGTATGTCTAAAAAGCCCAAAATATATGAAACTACTGAACAACAGGATAAATCAAATCGGAAAGACTTTTAGCAGCAGCACAATGCTCGGTGGTATATTTGCACAGCAAAAAAGAAAAATTATAGAAAAAATACTCTTCCAAATAAAGTAACAAGAGAGAAAAATCTGGATAAAAGAACCGCAATAAGAATTCCATGCCATTTGAATGTCCGCTTGATTATATTGGTTTGGCAAATTTTGAAAACAGCTTCATAATGAATAATGAAACCCCAAATATTCCACCAATAAATCTCGATTCTCGAACTACAGAGAAGATTTAAAGCTTCAAGATTCTAGCATTACAGTAATTGATGAGAACTGTCTCTTCAATAGCATTCCCTCTTTTCATGCCGCCGAGAAGTACTGTGTGGATGTTATGCATGATATGTTCGAGGGTGTCTGTCATTATGACTTGTCTCAAATTATTACTTATTTCATCGATACAATAACATATTTTTAGACACACTAAATTCACGAAAACAGAATTTTGAGTATGGCCCAACTGAAATTGAAAACATTGTAACGAACACATCGTTCCATGGTCTAATACCCCTGTATACGGACAATGAAACGAGTTCAAACAATTTGTGGTGGGATAGCCCTCGTGTTCATGGTAAGCGATATAAAAATATAAAAATTTTGGTTGCACAGGACAGTTGATTGTAAAAATTTAATGAGTGATCTTTTAACGCGTGGTCGAAAATACCAATAATTTTAATCAAAACGGAAAGACTATATAATCCAATAAAATCTTAAATTTGTTAAGTTTTGGATTATTAACGTACATATGTATATATAGTGTGATTAAAATAAAAGTATTAAGTATGTGTACAAAATTATAATTCGAACATTACAGTATCGGCCAAAATAAACCGAACCAATAATATCCACGTTGTTAAGGTCGATCATATAAAGTGGCAATTCCGATAAATATATTTTTCGTGCTGTGTTATAAGGCGCGCAAATCTAAAAATATGACCGACCGAGAAGTGCGGCATTAAGTGTATGCCAGAACAGTTAAGTGCAAACACATGTCTGTGGCAAGATTTAAATCATAATGGATTACAAGTGAACTGTTATTTTTAGTGTAACCACATTTCCAATCTAAATTATACGAGTGTACGTGAAAAGACAAATATCAGTTGTTGTAACATATAAGTACTGCGCATAAGTGTAATGAACGGTGTAATACGTATCGTGCGCTGTACATTAGGTACCAAAACGTAACTATTTAAATACACCTATAAATTACGAATTGAAAGAAAAAAAACGGACTGACAAAAAAGTTAACACTTGCAATTAATTAAAAGCAAGAAAAGTGCTTAAAACTAAGTTACATAAAATAATAACTATTATTATAATAATACTACCGTTAACACTAATTCGCCTAATAAAAGTTATCCATCACAAATTAAATTAAAACTAGTATAATTAAAATATTATAATACAAATATTAACCCAAGTTAAACTACCGTAATTTATCATTACCCACTTCCATCCCAGGTAACCACTGATACAGTGATTGATCGATTGCGCGCAACGAAAAAAACACGCGCAAAACCAATCAAAGCGACATATTCGTGGTAAGAGATGGCCTCACACCGCCATATGAAGGCCCATACAAAGTGATACGACGACTTCGTAAACACTTTGTATTACAAATCAGAGACAAACATGAATCTGTTTTTATTGATAGACTCAAACCTACCTCTATGGAATACTAACTTAACCCGATCAAATATCGGGAGTGAAGAAAGTTGTCCGCATTAATGGATAATACACATTCCTCACACGTTTTTTTTGACTCCCATATTAAAACTAAACACTAACAAAATATAATTTATTTTTACAGGATGTCAAAGCAAAACGATGAGGGGCTACTCTATGATATATAGAGATGGTCCTACCAGGGGCAATGCAATCAGCACGTGTGATTACTCAACAATCACCACAACCGGATCAAACAGCCGGACCGGTGACAGTAACCGCGCTCCAAAAATCATCAAAACTAGAATGGCACATCCCTAAAAAATTAGTCAAGAACCAAGCCACTCAAACCATAAAAGGGTTTTCGGCGGGGACCGCATTGGAAAAGAGAGTTGAGCGGCTGGAGCAAGTTCTTAAAATACGGCGAAGTTAACATTTGTGATCCACTTTACCCTAATATTAACCAGAAAAAGTTATTAACACGAAATATTCGTAGTAAAATTACTGACGATGCTAATAATGTGCTCGAAATGTATAGTGCAAGTAGCACATGGGCGTTAATGCGTTCATGTCTAATAGATCATTATGCAGACAAAGAAAGTGAAGCAACATTAATTAAAGAATTAAATTCCTTATCGCAAAGATCAGACGATATAGACCATTATTTTGCAAGTGTTTCAAGCATCGTGAACCGCTTAAATTCTTGGTTAGCAAATAATATATCTGTAACAGTAAAACAAGTAATACCACTTACTATAAAATTGTATTTGCGTTTATTTAAAAGGTTTCAATTAATAAATTAAACACTTAGAGCATATAGCTCCAAGTTTAAAAAAAAATAAAATCTTTTAAAGTGCAAGTATATAACTGCGACCCAGCCAACCACGAAAATCATTGGTGGCACATCGGCTTCTACGTCGTGAACAAGGCCACGAAATGTACCAAGCCGTGCGCCTTCGAAAAATTATACGGGCCAAACCGTTAATTACGTAATTAAATTTTACGATTATAACGAAAACTAATAAATGAATTTGAAACGGGTTAGCCTCTTACCTATTGAGGCCAGCCCGGTTTCACAGAATTTGCCACTACCCATGTTCGCACTCCTTGCGGCATTTATTCCCGCAGCTCAGTCTTTTAGAGGAAAATGGCGTGGGTATTGGAGTGCATGGATAGCGGCCTTGCTAGCCGCAGAAGAAAGAGGGAACAGTTGAGTGGGGTAACGGACCCCTACATAGTGGCAGTGTCGTCGACCCGTTATGCGGATCGAGTCGACCGAGGTTGTATATTATGGTGTTTACACCACCATCTTAGATCAACTAATACAAAAATATATTGGCCTCTGGCCCAACACAGAAGTTAGTAAGTATTTTTTTTTGGTACCACGGCGGTTTTGGCAGAAGGGAAAAGAGTGCCTATGTCACAACATTCCCGTCCCGAGAGACAGCCAAAACAACACCCTGTTACCTGGGCCGTAAGAATTAGTATGGTGAGCCCGGTATACTTACCAATTTCCCGCTTTGTTCTTCACCGCAACAAAAAAAAAACACACAATATTTTAATTTACGTTATACTAACACAGAAAACTTTTATTCATCCAACAAAAAAAAACAAAACAAAAACAAAAAAACTATGTATTTAACTTAATTATCCGCTGAGCTGAGCTACTACACGGATAATTAGTGGTCACTGACTGCCTCTAACCAAGAAAATTTCGCGGTATTTATTCCAAAACTTAATTACTTGTTGAGAGAGAGAATTTACATTTTAACCCAGTGATTAAAATTGTTCTCTCAATCAACTTACAATTTATTTTTGATGACAATCCAGAAAACTTAGAAACCGCGCATGTTGTGAATTTCCAGCTCGTATTTGCTACTAGCGGAAGTTTGTACAACAACAAATACAGATGGTTTTGATTTTCACATAGGTTGACGTATTCGTAAATATGTCAACGCTATACATAAATAAACCACTTGCATTTATCGTGTACTTGAAAAATGTAGAGATGTCGAATTACATAAACTATTTACGCTTACCCCACAGAAACTCATTAAAAAAAAATTCTAACATGAATTAATTAAATGGCCTTGTAGTAAATAAACGTAAAAAGAAAATGTGAAAACGTAGCATGACTGGTACATAAGTTAGATATAGTTAGAGAATTATCTCCAAGGTCATGCAGATAAGAAAATTATTAGTTTTTTTGTTTGGGATAGGTTAGTAACGGAATTAAATAGAATTCCGTTACAGCGTGGGGAAAACCCAATCCCTGAGAATGAAAAGAGATCTCATGCTCTGTTTAGGGGGACGTGGTTTAATGAGTCAGTCTGTAGGTACTTGAAGTAGCCCAACGTGGCGGACGCCCCACACCCTGAGATACTCTCAAAGCCGGGCACTAAAACTTATTATTAAAATCTAACTATTATTTACTAAAATTACTTATATAAAAATTACATGGCAATGCAAATATTTTTAAGAAACTGATTGCTAAGACAAATAAAATTATACTACATATAATTAAAAGTTTGCGGTTTTATTTAACCTAAAATTTTGAGAATAACAGCTACTGCACTTACAAAAATAATAGAAGGTTTAATTTGAAATCTAATTTATTTAACAAGAACTTGCGAAGATGATTAAAGTTAATGTGATTTGCATTGTGAAGTTGAACTGGTCCCGGATGCTGCCTTGTTTGGTTATGCTGAGCGTCGAGTAAGGAACAGTAACGCCGGCATTTTCGTTGCTTTTTTGTTTGGGATAGGTTAGTAACGGAATTAAATAGAATTCCGTTACAAATTATATAAATTAAAATTTTGATATTTACATTTTTTTTCCATAAAAATTCGCTGGTAAACAAATTACATCACCGCTACTATATTATTATGATCATACATCATTATAATAGTACAATTCCTGAAACTGCATCCACAATCGCTGGAAAAACAAAAACCCACAAAAAGGGGACGTCTTCACTGAGGAGGAAGTAATGTAGGGCCTGTTTCTTCAATTACAAGAAACACCGCACAATATACTGAACTATTTATTAACGGACAATTCGCCGTATAAATATGCAACCACAGACAATCAAATTTTATGTTGTCTCTGATGCAACAAAACAATTTTGTACACATTACAAAATTAACAAATTATAGATGCTCCCTATCATCATAAAATGATTGTGATAACCAAAGACACAATTATCTAATACCAGTTGACATGATGGCGGAGCAGTTAGAACAAATTAAATTAAACGTTACAATGTTGTTCATGTCAATAATTCAAACAAATTGATAACCGGCAAAAAGCAGATTTGGTCGATGCATTCAATATTTTATTACCTTGTTTACCAAAAAGCGAAAGCTCTGGAGCAATCCAATTTTTATTGCATCCAGGTTATTTTAAAAATTTTGTATAAAAGCTATACAAAATTTAAAATTTTTTTTAGTTAGTTTTAAAAATTAATGGAGTGTAACTCACAACATAAATAAAATTAATTTTATTGAAATAAACTTGTTTAATAGCGCTTCACGTTAACATAAACTTCGCAATAGATTCTACGAGAATTCAAAGTTTTACAATTTCGTGATTTGATTGGTCCGCCATTTACGTTAATAAAAACCGCCACAGGAAAAACTATGCGCAAAACAAAAGAGCATTATTATTTAAATATGTAATTCATCACATTTTAAAGCAATATGAAACTACGTATGAACGTACTCCTAAAAGAATTTCTATTCCTTAAAATCGTTATTTTTATTATGGTATATTATTTTAAATTTGGATGTTTTGCATAATTGGTGCCTAATTTCTGATTTTGAATTTTTATTTACTTTTATGAAACCTTAACAAATTAGTGTATATTTTAAGCACACTATGGATCAAGCATCTCAATATGTAGGTGAATTCGGTGAACAAGGAAAGAGGCACAAGCGATTTATATGCTTCATCGGCCCTGATCTTGATCGAATCAAATTTTTATAATTCGTTAGCAGAAGATTTTTTTTTATTAGAAAATAACCTTCCTTTACAACTTTTCGGAGAGGTTCCAAATTGATTTATTTCAGGCATGATCAGGCTACTTCAAATAACAAGAATTTACAAGCCTTGCTCTCCACATGGGAATTATAATGCTCATACGATGATTTTATAAGTTAGTATTCAATTATCTCACAACGTATAAATATAATTTGAAACTTAATATATATTTTTATATTTTGCAGAAGAACGAATGGATATAAATCAATATTTTGCGGCTTATGAAACCGAAGCATCTAAAAAAATACCTAGTACCAGTAGTACTCTACTTTCCCTATAAGGTAGATACAGAAAATGCCTGCCAAATAACTTTAGCAGAAATTTTTAGTTACTCAGTTAAAGGAAGTATGATTTCATATTATTATAATAAAATGGAAAGATTGCAAGCGGAGCAAGGAACTATGTTAATAAATTTAATATGCCAATATTCCTTTGACAAGAATATTCACGTTACTCTCGATATGAGCAAAAAATTGAAGGATGAAATATGCGAGATATTTTCAACAGAGCAAATTGTGGGAGAGCTACAATTATGTAAAAAAAAACTTAGAAATATTAATAAAATAGACCAGGTCAGCGAAAACGATGCAAATACAGAAGCGGAAGTTACACAAATGGAATTCTTATCAACACATTTCGAGTCTTTTGAAGATATCGTCGAAGCATGGAAAGACACTTTTAATATCAGACAAAAGTCCAATCTCCAGTACTTCAATCGATGAGTATTTTGCCAAATTTCCAATTTTGAAAGGAGTGTCCGGACTTTCTCTAATCTTGTTAGATTTTAAAATTAAATACAGCGGTTTATGAAAATAAATGAATGGACAATTGGAATTCAGTAATTATCGATCAGTTTTATTATTGGCGCAGTTGGTAGGATACGGTAAATCGATATATAATATCTACCCGCATCCCAGTGAATAAAATATATTATAAGTGAAGTGAAACTACAAGTTAATAAACAAATCTTTGCACAAAAGTGGTGGTTTTAGTGAAAAAAACCAACGGTGTATCGATTTGAGTAATCCTAAAACTAATCCAACGGTTTATTGGATTATAGTGCCACGACAGTTATTTCAGTTATATTTGTTTACTAAATTATTAAAAATATTTGTTTACTAAATAATAAATTAATATAAAAGTATAACTTAATTCCTATATGTCAGTTCATATAAAAACTTACTTATTAATTAATAAATTGTGCAAATATAAGTAAAACTAGAATTGTTGTGTGTTAATTATTTCGTTGAGTATTTCATTAAACGAACAAATTGGAGTCAGAGAATATACGGTGAAGTGGGGTATAAACGTACTCAAATAGTGAAGTATGTATATATATTACACATATATCTTACGGCACACGAGCCCCTACAAGCTTCAAACATTCTTGCTTTTCAAACTTCATAATTACGCTCATTGAAAACCTCTATATACATTTTATATAAATACCATTACAAGTGATTTTGGTCGTAATATTTTAAGAGTAAATAGTTAAATGAGTAACAACGTTTGAACATTTGGTTGTAAATTGTTGTAATGTTAAAATAGAGAGATTAGTGATTCGTATCTTGTTATTTTAATTAAAAATAACATACGTAAATAAAATATTTAAATTATAGTTTTATTTTAGTAAAAATATAAGAATCAAGCCTTAAAAATGCCACCAAAACGAAAAACTTCTCAAAAAGGCGAAAAATTAACAGAAAATTGCAACTGGCATCATCTACAGTAGCGACTATACGGAATAAATCAAAAACTAAAGCAGAGTCGAAATCAGCAGCCCCACGAAGTGCCGCCAAATTAACACGCAACAGAATTACGATCATGGAAAAAATGAAAATGCTTTTAGCGTTATGGGTCGAAGACAACAATCAGGATAATAGCCCTATATGTACAATGACGATCCAAAAAAGGGCAAGTCTCTTGGAACGTTGCAAGATGAATCTTTCAATACAAACAAAGGGTGGTTCGAGAAATTTAAATCCCGTCAGAACCTTAGCAACGTCAAGATGAAGGGTGACGCCGCCAATGCTGATATTGTAACGACTCTAATAGCATTTGGTAGCCAACGTGTTAACTTTTTAATACTAAGAGCACGGTTTGCTATAAATTATCTTACCAATATAATTATTTGGTCCAATGTAATAAATTAAATTATGGGGGAAAAACGTATAAAAACGACTGCTTGTAATGCTCGTAATGAATTGATTAGTAAACATTGAGTCGTGTATAATAAACGTAACTTGAACTTAAATTGTAATGTGAAATAAAAAAAAAAAAGTAAAATTAGTTTAAATCCAGCTGATCACAAAAACATAAATAAAACTGGATGATGTACTTATAAAATGTTTTTTTTTATCATGAATAAATGATAATAATAAAAAAATAACATTAAAAATCAATAAGAAGTTATTCTAAATAAAACAACCTTATTATGTTTTTGATTTGTGTATCAGACATTTTTGTGCTGTGATTATGTGTACTGTGTAGTATTTGGCTATGCAAACAGTTTTGTTTGAAATAATGATTTTATAAATTAAAGCCAGCTAATTTATTTGAATAAACTATGTATAAACTGTGATAGTTAAAGATTGTACCTATTAAAATAAGTTCTGTTATATCATATGACAAAAAAATATGTAAATTAATTAGTTGAAAAAAAAAAAACGAAAAAAATAAACTAAATTTTTTGTAGTCATATCTCATATATTAGGAATGAAAATTATGTTAAGTGAATAAAATTAAAAAAAACTTAAAACTATTAAAGTTAAACAAATAGTGATACAAAGATTACACGTCATAATTAAACATCCAAATAGCCATACATTATGAAATTTGTAAACAACCAAAAATTATCAACGAAATAAATGAATGGACATAAACATAAAATCTACTTGATGGTGATCGCAGTATTATATTTTGTTAACATGATGGCCGCCATCGGAATTCAATGCTTCAATTGCAGTGTGAGTTCACGAATTCTTTTGTTATAATTTATAAATTTTTCTAATTAAATGTTTTTTTTGTTAAATTATTAATTTAATTATTTGTTACAATCTTTCTTTTTATAATTTACAATAATTTAATCTTTTCTTGTTTTTCTAAGTTTTTAAATATTTATTAATTTTTTTTGAAAAACAAAATATTATTAATATTTTTTTTGTATTATGTATATTTAATAACAATGTACAAATTTTCATATAGTATTTAGATAGAAAATGCGCGTGAATAGGTTAGAATTTGATATTTATTACTTAAATTGGTATGGCTTGCTTTAATTTCTTTCATTCGATTAATTCAATTTAAATTATTTTAATAAAAATTATTGTATATTATGTTTGTCAATTATCAGTATGAAAAATTTTGCGTTTGTTAGTGCATAAATCAAAAATGGCGTAATTTGAACACCACATGGGAACTCCACTGATGTAAGTATGGTGCGTAGGTTGGGTTGTTGCAAATTTCCTTTCTTCTTCATTTCTTTTGTATGCGGTATTGTAAGCATCGACACATTTCAACAGTTAGACCCAACCCAGGCTGAGCAGCTGGCAGAAAATCCGCGATAGTTGGAAAAAATGTGTTGATGAAATAAATTTCTGTTAACAACCAGTCGTCTTGATGGAGGCTTGTTCGTTACAATATCGCAGCTGATATAGAATATCCAAACATTAAAAACAAAATTGTCGAGGATGGAGATTATGGTCCAGAACAGATCTTCAACGTAGGCGAGACCGGTCCGTTCTGGAAATAAATGCGTGACCGGACATTTATTCCTCAGGAAGAAAAGCATGTGGTCGGATTTATTTCGTATAAAACGGAGCAATGAAATCGAAATATTGAATAAATAAATTTGAATTTAAAATTCAGTATGAATTTTAATTAATAATTTTTTTTTAGTAGGCTGAATTATCATCGAATATGTAACGAAATAATTTCGTGCCATGTGACTTCAGTTTTGTGGAAAATATGAAACGGGGGAAAAAAATTCATAATAACGAGTCCGGATATTTTTTACAGACTGTAGGTGGAACATAATTAATAAATCCAGTTTCCCGATTGAGATCTCTGTCTCTAAAGTGATAAGACTAAATTTGTAAATATTTCAGTTGATGAACGATCATAAATTAATAAGCGAAAGTTGGCGAAAGGTAGAAAAGAAAAAAATACAAAATATTCGAGGAGTCAAGTATAGATTTTTGTAGAGTAACCTTCTCTAATAAACAACCCAAAAAAAATATAAAAATGGGTTCATAAAGCAATAGGAAAAAAATTAAAAATTTCTAGTATATGTACTTAAATTAGTGATTAAAATTAATGTTCAGTTTTTTTTTCTAATCATTGTATTTAAGTTAAGTCAAATAATTTATAATCGAACTATAAACTAGTGCTAATAATAATAAGTGCAATTATAATTATAAAGCAAAGCGTTTAGTGATCTAAGAATGGTGGACGTTTGATAAAATTTGCACGAAAAACGTGGTTGTTCAAACAAAAACTCTATCTAGGCTTATGAAAAATAATTAAGCCACAAATACACCGAATTACGAGTGTGTGATAATTAAAATTTACCTATAATATTACTTCAAAAAAACTGAAAAAAAAAAAATAACTAAAATAAAAAAGTGAACATAACGATTAATTATCGATCAATATATAAAAAAATATATGAAAAAAATATTTAAAAGTTGTGTTTTAAAATAATTAAGAGGTAATTTCAATGGTTTCAAAAAAATGACGTATTTAAAGTTAATTTTTTTCGGCCATCTTGCTTTTTTCTTTTGGTAAATTATGTTGTGTGTTGTTATGTGCGGTAAAGAAATATGCAAACAGCGTAAATATTTTTAAATGACGAACTGATTGACGAGCTAGCTAACAAGTTTGTTTTTTGGTTTACTTTGACATAATATTTCAGTTGTGCGTGTTGTAAAGATTTGCTTTCTTTGTTTGAAATTGTTTTTCTAAATGTACAAGAAGTGATTAACATCACTGAAAAAACGATTTAGAATTAAGCCTTTTAATAATTTAGAAAAACCAATAACGAATTACAATAAGTATTATAAATAAGTATTATAAATATATAATATATAATTTACAATAAGTATTATAAATTAAATCGATATGCTTAAAACTAATTTTGTTATTTACTTTCAAGTGAAGTGATTGCAGCTGAATTTGGACAGTGTCTCTCAATTATTTGAAAGGTTTGGATCCTAAAAACGATCAAAAGAACCCTCAAATTTATTTTACCTCAGACAAATCAATAGAAAAATTGTTAAAATGTGGTTTAGAGTTTTCTGTTGTTACAAAACAAACAGATTCATAATAATTAGTAATCATAATATATGTATAAAGTTTATTTTGAATAAGACGTGATATTAAATAGTATAAGATTTTTTTTTGCAGATTGACATCGATTTTAAATGGATACATCCATCTTCCGAGAACTTAATGACGGATTGGGAAACAAATTTAATAAAAAATTAAAGTTTCTAAAGGAGGAAAATCGTGTTAAATCTGTGAAAATAAAAAGATAATTCAAGCACTAAATTTATTGCAACTCTTTTTTATTTCTAGACGATGCCGCTTTTCAGCTTTTCTGGTGCCGCCATGGCTTTCTAACCCCTACGCAAAAATAATAAAAAAGGATAATACCGGAAAAAAGTAGTCACAAAAGTAACAATAAAAGACACACAGGAAGCAATGTTTGATACAGGATCCGTTCAGCTGATTGAGGATCATATAAACCTTTTAAAAGGAAAATCGAATGTATTCAGTCATTTATACTGAGTATAGGAAACGATCAGCACTGCGAAAAATATTATGTATTTATTTGTAATAATTACATCATTTTAACTGTTTAACATATAAAATGTTTTAAAATTTAAATTATTATCGAGTTTAAAAAATTAAATTTTGTGTTATTTCCCAATATTTTAATTTAACAGAAAATCGAAAGAAAATTGGGTGGAGCGTCATTACAATATTATCGAATTTTAATAATTTCATATTTTATCTTTATTTTTTTTTTATTTGGAGTGAGATTGCAACAAGAAAACGGAGTAGACGTGTTTTGTGTCGCTCCTTATTTTAAAATATAATTTAATTTTTCTGTGCGTAAAAATAAATAATTTAATAATAATAAATATGTGTTGTAGTGTATTATTGATATAATACATTACATAGTGTGTGAATAAATTATGTGGCGTGTCTATAATGTATAGGACATTAATTTGTGCGCAGTGTTTAACTATCTATAATTATGTAACACGTAAGCGCATAATGAACATTATCAATGTGTGCACGTGCAACTTGCAGATTTAAAGGAGAAGTTTTTTTGTTTTATATTAATTTAAAGTTAAACCTATTTCAACCCATAACTATTTTATATTTATATGCCTGTGTTCCCACAACATTTTTTTTTTGTTTTTTTTTTGTCGGATAATTTTAATTTCAAATATTTTGGTTGATTCGAGTTTCCTGAATCAGGATATGCAATTTTTGCTTATGAAATGTTTGTTACAACATTTACAAACAAATGAAAATATTTTATATGAATATATGAGATATTTAGAGAATAAGAAACAAAACAGATGGCTGTTTTATGCCATTAGGGATAATAGTGCATTTGGTCGTTTTCGTACATTTGGGTTGAAATAGGTCCTATATATTATTTATATTTTATTGTGTGTTTCCGTGGAAATACGTTTGTGTTTGAACACAGTAGCCCTCGTCACGAACAAAGCGTATCTTCTGATTGGTTAAAATTTTCTAACCACAGCAATACACAATAATCAAGAAACGTCAAAAATAAACAAGCTCACAAGTTGATTATTTGCATACATTTTATTGAGATGAGATTTGGTTGTGATATTAAAATTAAAAGTATTTTAAATTTGGAAATAAAAATATGGAAAATAATTCTAGTAAAATGATAATAAAGAGGGGTAGAATAACAACAAAAAAATGGCAAGAAGAGGAAGAAACTGAAATATTGAGTTACATTCTAAAAATTATTCAAAATAATTTGGAAACAGAGGTTAGTTTATTGGTGGTATTTAAATGGATTAAAATTAATATGGAATAAATTTTTGTTTTAGAAACCAAGCGCTACAGTATTCTACGATAAAATGATTAAAGAAATGAAACTGCAAAATGTGTCGACGATTCAGTTAAAAAATAAAATGCGAAATTTAAGAAATCTTTATATTAAAGCTAGCGATTGGCAGAATCAAACGGGCCAAGGAGTTGATGCTGGTTCAGTACGAGGTAATAATAGTTTAATCATTTGTTTGTTAGAAAATTAAATATAATAATGTATTATAAATTAAACCTATTTGCAGATCATGTATTATCTATCTGTCCACATTTGGATATGTTGGACGAGATATTTTCAACTAAAACGAATATAACTCCACCATATATCCATGACACCAATTCGTTTGATGAGTTAGACGATAATATTATTTTTGATCCCACTGGTTCTTTTGAAGAAACTTTTGTTGATGAAGCTGATAATAGACGTGCCCGGTCCGTCTAAAAAAATTGCGTCAGAGCCTGTTGTGGTAAACAGCGAGGAAGAAGCTGGACCACCACTAGCAAGATTTCGCCGATGCCTCTCCACAACACCAGTTATCGTTAATAAAAGAGCCAAAACACCGTCAAACTCCACATCAGCATTGTCTGAGGCCCGAAGATGCGTGCCGAGGCTATTTCGGAAAAAATGAAAGCTGATGCGAAGTGGAGGGAAGAGGAAATGCAATTTAACAGAGAGAAATTTGAATTTGAAAAATATATTAAAACGCAGCAAATAGAAATTGAGAAGAAAAAAATTGAAAGCAACGAGAGGATAAAGATATTAAAATTAGAGAAAGAAGAAAGGGTGGAAAAATACAAAATCGAATGTGAAATGAAACTAAATAAAAAATAGAAATTAAGAAAACGTTTATTTATTGATCAAAAATTAATTCGTATAACACTTGTCGTTTAAGCTCTCCTAACTTGTCAATGTCTACAGAAGATGTATTCAAGAAATTTTCACTTTCATCTGAAGTTTCCACGTTACTCGAATGTTCGACATACAAATCTTCTTCCGACAGATGTGGTAATAAAATATTATATAAAATACAGCATACTCTGTCTGATCCACGTGCAGGCAAATTTATGACTCTCGTCGTTTTTTATTTGGATTTTTAATCTTTTCAAACTAGAGAATATCTCTTTTAAAATTCCAAAACAATGTTCAATCCGTACACGATATTTACTGAAGTGTTTATTGAACTCCCCTCTTTTCTCGACTGTCAGTGCTTTAGATGATTTTCGAAATGGAGTTAATACAATAGTTGTTAAACGGTACGCCGAATCCGCAGCAATCCATTGCTCTTCCGTTAGGTATGGTTTAGGGTTCTTTCCGATTCTGGAGTTGTTGAATATTCTGGAATCATGAACACTTCCTGGATATCCAACTACAATATTTATTATTCGCAATTTGTCACATATTGCTTGTAGTTTCATTGCATATTGCTTTTTTCGTGAAAAATACGAAGTTGCGTCTAGACATGGCAATATTTTTTTTTCCTCTAGTGATGGCCATTTTAAAATTTTTTTTTGTAATGGTAATAGACTGTGAAAAACCCATTATGTTACTTTCTGTAGTGTACCACCATCACCGATACCAAACAACGCAGCAATTTTGCCTTTTGAAGCGTTATCTCCATTGGATCCTAGTCTAAACAACACCAAAGCTAAATGAAAAAATGGAGAAAATTGCAATATTCATTGCAGGTGAATATCATCAATCATCTCATCTAGAACAACCAGCAGGCAACTTAATACATATTTCATAAAGCAAAAAAATAAACTTACCCGAAGATTCCAACAGATCAACTTCAAATTGAGCGGAATCAATTAAATTATTAACTAATTTTTTTTTGTTACTGGCCATTCTTGTTTTCCAAATAAATTTACGCAAATAATCAACTTGTGAGCTTGTTTATTTTTGACGTTTCTTGATTATTGTGTATTGCTGTGGTTAAAAAATTTTAACCAATCAGATACGTCAAAAATACACAATACTCAAATACGCAAATACGCTTTGATCGTGACGAGGGCTTATGTTAATGTGTTTCGCTCAAATTGCATTTATTTTCTGTTTTTTTTGTCGCTCATTTATTTTTCTTTGTTATTTTAATTGTTGTGAAATAATTTCTAACGGTAATTGCCATAAGTATTAGTTAGTTCTTTACAATGGGTCGTTGTAAATTCACTATTAACGAAAAAGAAAAAATTTTGCAACTTCGAGCTAAAGATTACACAAACGTCAAAATAGCGCAAATTATAAAATGTAGTGAATCCGGAGTAAGACGTTTTTTAAAGCGATATAGCGAAAACAACACAATTGCGAGAAAGACTGGCTCTGGGCGAAAGAGAAGGACTACCGATCGCATAGATCGAGCATTAAACCGTTTATCACTAAGGAACAGATTTATAGCGGCTGCTGACCTAAGAAGAGATTTGTTAGCAAATACTAACGGCTCAATTTCTGTTCATACTGTTCAGAGGTTAAATGACCTGGGTCTGAACACTCGTCCTTACCTCAAAAATGAGAGCTCAAAGGTTTAAATTTGCCAAAGAGCGGGAAAATTGGACATCCGATGACTGGCGGAGAGTGGTGTTTTCAGACGAGTCCAAATTTAATTTATTTGGGCAGGACGGAAGGATAATAGTTCGACAACGAAAAGGAGAGAGATATTCAACGGAATGCGTTTTGCCCACAGTAAAACATTCCCCATACGTTATGGTCTGGGGTTCCATAACAGCATTTGAAATGGGACATATTCTTCTTCTAGAAGGTTGTATAAATGGAGAAAAATATAAACACATAGTTAAAACCTGCGTTTTGCCGACTATTGAGGATCTGACGCAACATGTTGAAAATCCAATAATTCAGAATGATTCGGCTCCATGCCACGGATCACGCCTTGTAAGATATAGCAGTTGTTGGTAATATAAGAACGTTTACTTTTAATACCATTTTCATTTAGGTAACAGAATTTAAACAAACTTTGGGGATCGAGTCATTACCATGGCCAGGAAATAGTCCTGACCTGAACATCATTGAAAATGTATGGGCATTTATCGGGGCAAGATATAGGCAAGATATCGTCGAAGCATGGAAAGGCACTTTTAATATCAGACAAAAAATGCTAGGATAATGCTAAATAAAATAAAAATGCTAATATAGACGTAGCATTAGGGATCGGATTAAAGATAAAGCAAGAGACGCATTAGATCTATATAATACTCCTAACGAAAGGAACATATTGTATTTGAATTTCCGATCAATTATTAGAAAATAAAAAACAACAACATTTATTGAAATGTATTTTTAATGAGGTTAAAATTGTTTTTTGTTATTTATAAAAATAGATGAGGATTATCCTCCCAGTAACTAACATAGCGCAAAGCCTCCTCCAAGCTCACTGGAAAGAGTCGCAGGATGAGTTCTAGATGGTCGTCACACGATGCAACGTACTCGAAACACCTAATCAAAGGACCCTCCCATGAAATCTGCTCCATCTCCAAAATGGCTTCCATCTCTTTTATATTCAGGAATGGACTCTCGAACGAGTATGAGCCAATTCATCAGCAAAAACGCCTTGACACATTTTAATAAATGTTTAACAAAAGAATCTTGCCAACTATTGAAGAGTGCAATAAAACAATATTTACCTAATAAACCACATAAATGGGGATTCAAATTGTTCGTGCTCTTAGGTATTTCCGGATATTCAAATATAACTTTGAGATTTACATTGGACAGGAAAACAGTCCTCTGAAACGACCAACCTACGAAAAAGATTTAGGAGCTAGTATAGTAATTAGAATGTTAAGAGAAATGCCTAGCCATCAAAATTATCGAGTGTTTTTTGATAATTATTATTCCTCAGTACCATTAGTCGTGGAATTATATAAGCAAGGAATCTTATGTTTAGGTACAATTCGTAGAAACAGAATTCCGAGTTGCAAATTTCGTACGGAAAAGGAAATAAAGAAGTCTAAGAAGGTATACTTCGGTTGAGTATACTGCAAGAGTAGATAATGTTGAATTTACTACGGTTGGGTGGAACAACAACCATTTAGTCACATTAATTTCGAACTTCGCTGGACGTCACCCAATTCAAAGCTCAGACCGATATGACAAAAAAGCAAAATCTAGAATTCAAATATAAAAGAGTATTCAACATTATAAAAGAGTATTCAGATCGAAAAAGTGGTATATGCGAATATTTTACCATCTGTTAGACATGTCCGTCGTTAATTCGTGGCTCCTTTATAAGAGATTTCAACAAACTCACAACACGGACCCAAAGCAAATTTTTAATTTAGCCGACTATAGGCTAGAATTGTGAGAGATATTATGTAAATTTCTTCAAAAAAAAACTGTGATTGGGTGGCCCTCTGAAACTAATAAAAAGTTAGAGATGAAACAATAAATAGCGACGAGTTCACCAATCCCGCAGTAAAGGAAATTAGAACCGACGGTACAAGTCACTGGCTGGTCTGGAACAAAAAGTGTCTGCAGTGTAAACTGCCTAATTGGAAAGGTTATTCATTTCTAACATGCGGTAAATGTGCAACCGCGTTATTCCTTAATAAAGACAGAATTGTTTAGACTGAAAATGTAACGTTATAATCGAGTAACAGGGTTTAACTACGGTTTTCTAGATAAAAAACAGGCGGACATCGATTCGTATTTAAAAAAAACCAACATATCTCGGTCTGTCTGCCTCGCAAAATTGGTGTTTGATAACATATATCCCTTTCATATTTGCTGATATTTTAAACCAGGTAAACGAAATATGGACGGCAATACGTTCTCTTCTTAAGATAATGAGAGCAAAATTATCACCCGTTATAGATGATCATCTGCTATATTAAAATCAAATCATTTGTTGGACGTAGTACAGTAACCTCTGTAATAATTAGAGAGACGTGTTTGAGTCTATGGAATGCTCTAAGAGAAAGTGTTTTTTCTAAGCCATCCATTACAATGTGGAAACAAATTGCTAGAGATTTTGAAGAACAATGGAAGTTTCCCCATACCTGGAAAAATCTCAATGCAAATGATCTTTATAATTTTAGAAAACGTAAGATAAAATAAATTGGGTTTCTGGACAATAAAGATCTATTAACACAATTTTTTGATTTTAATAATGAAACGTCAATTATTAAATTTATTTCATTTTCTTATGGAGGTTTTGTATATAGAATTGGGCTGTGTATTGCACTTCCAAATAATTTAAATAGTCATCCAGCTTTTTATAAAATTCTTGACATAATTTCTGTCGGAAATAAAATATATCCGGTTTGTAAAATTTTTTTAACAGATGAATGTAATCAATTATACTGTAAAATAAAAGAATCAAATGACAAAATTGTTGTTTGCTTTGAAATTCTGAAAAACAAACAAACATTTCATGAAATGTCTCTTTCATGCCTCACAAAAATATTTCGTGCTTTTCCATTGACATTCGTATGTGTAGATATTTTTTTTGTAATTAATTAACAATTATTTTGGTTGCAATAAGGATATACATATTCTTCTTATTGTCAATTATTTCTAGAACTTTGAACTTGATACTCTAAAAATACCATATTAATAGCAGTATCGGAAATGTTAAGACATGCGCCCTTAGGATACAGAGCGAAATTTAACTACATGCTAACATTGTATAAAAAAAAGGGCAAAGGAACCTTCTGCGGAACCAGTTGGAAATTTCGTTATTCTCTGTGGAAACAACAGTTAAGGAAAATGACGTTTATGAGCAGAAATTTAATGAATTATTATAAACAACACAACTTTCTCAGAAGACCCATTGAAAAGATTTAAGAGAAGCAAGGCATATATGCTTATATTATACAAAAAAATATAAAATGGTCTTTGTCTTTAGTGGAAACCATCGCGGAGCAAGTTATAGTTGATTTTTCAAAATTCAATTTTTCTTTGATTTTTTCTTTACATGAGGTCTACTTCAATAAAATAAAAAATAAAGTAGGTGGAGTATTGTTTCATAACTTTTACAACTACAAAAGATAGAGTGATAATTCAAGACACAGCGCAGGTTTACAAGATTTGGGTAAATATCTACTTATCTACGTAGTTTATACATTGTAGCGTTATCGATATGTATATGTGAAACTTTTGTAGTTGAACAGGTATTTGTAACGGTGCACTCGCGCACGTAACAAGAAATTTATTTGCCTGTGTTCATAAAATATACAACACGAGTATGATGTATACTGTACAATGACGCGATTGATTAAACCCCTAAATGACAGCTAGAAAGTATATCCAACGATCGCACAATTCTCTATGTTGCCGACAGTAATTCGATAGATACCAAGAGATGGCAATCCAGTTGGATGTTATAAAATGATTTGCAATGTTTTTATTTTTTAAACCCCCTGTGAGGTGTGGCAATAGTCCCGCGTAAAATTTGGCGAAAAAAAAATATATAAAAAGGCGATTAGCAGTGAAACCGGGGTTGTTGAATTTTAAGTTTTGTGCGAGTCACATTAAAATTTTTTGAGTATTGTGAGACAAAAATATTGAAATTATAGAACAGTTGTATAGTACATACATTAAGTTGATTAATTAAATTTCATTTTTTGTTTGTAAATCAAAATTATAATATTTAATAAGTTAAAGAAAAAAATATAAAAATAAAGTTAAGAATTCATACAGTTCAAAAGAAAAATAGTTTAAAAAAATTAGTGAATCATAATTGATAAAAGTGTAAGTCCGTTAAGTAAAACGGTACCTAAATACACTGGACTAGAACTGTGAAGAGTGCTAATTATTGTGTGTAACGACAAATTTCAAACCCATGCGGATACAAATTTGTGTAAAGTGGAAGAAACGTACGTAAAAATCACTGAATTTGTGCATAGTGGAAGTGTATCGAATGAAAAATAAACTGAAAATTAAACTGAATATCGTACCGAGAATAATTATAAAATTTCTGTAATTACGTGATTTATACTAAATTGAACAATAACCATTCAACAACAACAAAAAAATTATAAATTATTTTATTGATAAATTAATCCACAATAACGTTACAGTGGTTGAGATAATTTGTGTTACATCTCGTTATACAGTGCTTGTACCAAATATCTGTATAGAGTTTCATACAATACGTAAGAAAATTTACGTATATAAATATACTGTGCCTAAATAAATTTCGTGAATTAGTGATTGATAGGGACTAGTATAAAATCAAACTAATAAGTATGCATACGCCAGCCTAATGGTCAACAACAACTATACACCAAGCTGTAAATCCGGATTTAGCCGATACAACGGGGAAGTCAAATTTTATATTCATATTATTTTAATATTTAAAACTATTAAACATCAAATAAAAAAAAAACAAAAAAACTCCAAACATAAGACATTCAAAAATAATAATTTCTAAAGAATAATAATTAATATTAGGTTAATCTTAAGTAAATAATCTTATTTTTTTCTATATTTTTTTTTCAATTATTTTAAACCAATTATTTCCTTTTATTTTTAAGCCAACGATTTCAAATAGTACGTCCTAATTTAATTTTTTTCTTGTATTTTATTATCGGGTTGAATAATAAAGCAAATACAATTCTTTTGTTGATTTGAAATCGTTTGCTTGTGAAATAAAATTTTTTTTAAAAAATTTATGAATTAAATAGTTAACACTAATCTTACTAACCGTAGTTACAATATTTATCTCTTGCATTTCCTAAAAAAATTGTCTTTCGCAACGGATAAATAAACACTCTTTGTTGTTGTTTAACATTACTCAAAATTCATATTGTTTTTCTTCCTTTTCTATTGGGGTTCTTTTCTCGAATATTTGGGTGGGTTATTACGTGGGTCAAAAATGTGCAATGATTTTCATGAGTTTTTTCGATTAAATGAAGTGAGTTTAGATATGTGGAATTAATTGAACGAGCATGATGGGGATGGATTAGGGTAAGTACCCGGTCATAGATAGGTAGGTAATTGGCATTGTTCCCTTCCCCGCGGTTACTCTTGGCTCACACATACTCTTCAAATCCCACGCCCAAACCCTGAAGCTTAGCCGGCAACGACCGCTGAAGAGTCCCTGTGTGTGCCCAATTTTCTATAACATGCGTGTAACTTGGAGAATTCATTACGGTTAAATTTCACTTTCATTCTGGCTTCATGGTATGAATATGGTTTTGGGTTGTTATGGTTTAATTTTGTTTTTTTTGGTATCTTAGGTCGCGTCAATTCTCCAGGTTAGACAAATGTTACAAATCGCAGATGATGTTGAAGATCAAATCAACGCATTGAAAGCAGTTACGGAGTACACATGGGCGGACAGAGAAATCCATTGGAAAGCCACTGGTGGCATGCGAGTAAAGCAGTTCAAAGAGAAGTCCACCGACACCTCATACATTAAATGGACTCAGTATAAGGAACACCGTGGATTTAAATTGGTATTACTCATTTAGTTTTTTTTTCTCTCAAATAAAGGTTTACAAAAGTTTTAATTTCCTAGGTTCCATAAATTATATAATATACATATTTATACCCAAGTTCGACAATATTAACGGAGGTATTTTACGGTATCGAGAAGAAGCTGCTGGAGATTTTGGAATCAAAAATAAAGGACGTCGTGAGCAAGAAACTCTTAAAAAAATTAAAGGAAAATTGGGACCGAACAAATGAGAGAGAGAGCACTATATTTTTAAAGTTTATGCTTAAGGCTGTATGATACCCAATGGACGTTCAACCAAGTTTCGATCAATTAATTTAATTTATTTTACTTATATTTGTTACGACTGTGTTGGTCGCAACCACCATTTTTTGTGTTTTTTATTCACCTCAAATGTGTGCTGAACGCACTCTCGACGTTTTGTTTTGTGCCCCATCGTGTGGTGGCGCAGAGGTGAGAAAGAATGAGGGAAAGAGAGAACAGTGCGCATCGAGTGTGTGCAAAATAAAACGTTTTGGAAGAAATGTTTTTCTTATATGTCTCTCTCTTTGTAACGGTGCCTTCGCGCCGTGACACGTACGTTATTTGGTTATACATATTGTGAATACTGTGCTGTGCTACTCATTTAATAGTATGCGAATAGTGGCCCCTAAATGTTAGCGAGCGAATTCAAATGATCGCTCAATATTCTACTGTATCGACCATGTCTAACTAGAGGCCAACAGATGGCATATCTGGCGTTTCTATTGGATATTATTTGTTTGTGGGAAATGATTTTCAAATCGGACTTTGGTTGAACCCTGTGAAAAATCAAAAATCTCGCGAAAAATTTGGCGGGGATGGAAGATATAAAAGGGCGAAAAGCAGTGGTAATGGGGCTGTCATTTTTTGAATTTTGTGCGAGTCACATCATTTTTGCATTGTAAAAAAAAAAAAAAATCTTTCTTAAAATTTAAACTTTGTAAAATTAAAATTTGTCAATCATAATAATTAGCATAAGTGAAAGTTCGTTGAGTTAAGAAAAAAAAACCCCAATAAAACTAATTCTGTTACAGAATAAATGATTATAATAATAAATTGGTGACGATAATAATAGAACAAAACCTAATTTGTGTAGAACTATAACCATTTTTGGTAGTGCTAATAATTCCTAAACGGTGAAAGGTCGTATGGTGGGACCACACCTAGTTAAAACGGTACTGCGAAACCACCTGTAAAGTGTGCGCCAATAAAAATTGCAAAGATACGAACTATTTGTGTAAATAATAAAAACAAAACAAAAAGGTGTAATAAGCTATAAAGTGATCCAAATGATTTCTATTGTGCATAGTAAAAGAAAAAAAAAAATAAATAAATATATGTTTTTTTGTCAAATAAACGATTTATGATCCTCCCGAAATCGATTTGGATAAAAATAATATTTATTAAGAAAGTGTGTACGGGTGTACAGTGAACCGACACAGAACAATCAATTACAGTGAAAAGACCAATATTAATATATTGAGTGCGATATTAATCAGTATAGTTAAGCTGTTAAATAATACCTAAGTGTACATCGTTGATATGCATATCCAATTTAACTCCGGAGTTAACATCTTAGCTGCGGCAGTAACGGTGAATTCATTTTATTATATTACCTTATTCTTCTATAAAAAAAATCATTAAATTAGATCTAATAAAAAAAAACATAAACCCTATAAGTAATAATCTTTAATAATAATAATATAACGAATTAATATTAGCATTAGTACATATAAGTTCTTTAATTTTATTCAAATTTATTTATGGTTCAGTTCAGCAAATTATTCCAACTTTCTTTAATTTCTTATATTCTTGATCAAGAGATAATAATTCATTTATATGGAATAGTTTGCTTATGAATCTATAATTATTAAAATTTATCAAATTAAATAAATACTAATAACACTAACCCTATTTACAAAATTTTCCTTATCAAAATTTAACGTAAATGCTAAATAAATTTTTCTTGTTGTTAAACTCTCAAAATTCAAAATTCGATTTTTCTTCTTCTCTAATTGGTTCTCTTGGTTTGCTTCAATTTAAGTTGGTGAAATGTGCAATGATATTTTTTTTGGTGTGAAGTGTTAAAGTGCTAAAATATGTGGCATTAATTGTGATCGCGTGATGAGAATGAGCTAGGGTAGGTATCTGGTCAGTGAAAGGTAGGTAGTTGGTATCATTCCTTTCCTAGCGGTTACACACGGATCACTCACACTCTTCAAACCCCACACCCAACCCGGAAGCTTAGCCGGCAACGACCGCGGAAGAGTCCCTGAGTGACCCAATTTCTATAGCACTGGTGTAATTTGGAGAATTTATTTCGTTTAAATTCTACATTCCTTCTTTTGCGTTTTTTTTGGTTGTTCTTTAAATTTTTTTTAGTTTATTTTCATTCGCGTCGATTCTCCAGGTTACACGAATGTTACATCTTTTATATCAACGAAAATTTGATATAAAGGAGAGACAGAGAAGAGAGATTAATTTCTTCTAGAACGTTTTACGAGTTCGCGGCGCAAGAATTTTTTTCTTGTTGTCATTCAGTTGGTGATTTTTGTAAATTCGAGTTTGGTTTTTTTTAAAGAAAAGGTCGTGTTGACATAGAGTCGAGTAGTGATTTTGATAGAGATTTTTTTTGTTTTGATTCGCGTTTGGATTTTAAAAATAAATAGTAGAGTGTAAAATTAAATCTTTTATTAAAAATTCGAGTTTTGATTTGTGATTAAAAATGGTCGAATTTTTTTTCTTTGGAGTCGAGTTTTTGGATTGTAAAAAAATTAAAGTTGAGTTTTGTTTTTTTTTGATAAAAAGTTTCGTTTTGAATTTTTGAGGGGCCGCATATACTGCGCTCTTGTTGGTTTAAGTAATAAATAATAAAGTTAAATATCTGTGTGACTTGGCCTTTAAATTGTATAATTAACTTTTAAGAACATTACATTTATTTATGTAAATATCTGTACAATTTTTTTGATTTGGGATAAAAATAATAAAATAAAAATACGTTTGGTTTGTGTAATATAATAAAGAAATACGAAAAGTAGTCCAAAATAGTTTGATTGAAGTGAAAAGTTTGTGCAAAGACAACTTAAGTTATTTATCTGTACAATCTAAAAAATCTAGGTTCGGCCTTCTTCCTAAGAATTATATTGTGTGACCTTAAGGGAAAAGACAAACAGTTTTGGGTGAATTTCCGATGCCGCTATTATTTATTTGTACCGAATATTTAACGGGGGTCACATTTTAGTGAGCCCCGCCATTAATCTACGAGTGCCACCTTTTCAACGGTACACCGAATTTGTCAAAGGGGAGCCGTTATTATTTATTAGTTACAAATATTTACGGGCGGTCGACATAGGCGTACCATTCGCAACATAACGGGTGGCCAGGTGAGGCTATTCCAGTTTATTTGGAGTTCGGCGAGCCAACGCCTCACACATTTTGGGTGACCAGTTGAGGTCACACGGCGGGGTGCGGATTCGGCGGCCAGGTGAGGCCAGCCGCGATTGATTTGGTTTCGGTGAAAGGCACCGCAACGTGCAGGTGGCCAGCCGGCCGGTTGTACATTTTTATTATTTGGTATCGGGGAGAGGCCCCGCAACTAATGGTAGCCAACCGGCTATTGTTTGTTTTATTTTTATCGGTGGTCTGCCGCAACGTAACGGTAGCCAGCCGGCTATTGTTGTTTAATTGTTATCGGTGGTCTGCCGCAACATTACGGTAGCCAACCGGCTATTGTGTATATTTATTTGGTATCGGGGAGAGGCCCCGCAACGAGTTTCTACGGTTTTTGGATAGCCAACACCCAATATTTTTGCGGTTTTGGCGAAAATACGCTCAATTTTTGGATTCTTGTATCGGGGAAAGGCCCCGCAACGGTAATCGGTGGTCTGCCGCAACGTTCGGGTAGTCAACCGGCTATTCTATTTATTTTATATTATAGCTCTCGTTTATATTGGTATCGGGGAAAGGCCCCGCAACGGTAATCGGTGGTCTGCCGCAACGATCGGGTGGCCAACCGGTTGTAACTCAAGTTTTTGGTATCGGAGAGAGGCTCCGCAACGGTCCGGGGGACAGGAGTCCCTTGTGGCATGACGGCCGCGCAAGGCCGCAACCCATTTTTTCTATCGGGGAGAGACCCCGCAACAATAAGGGCGCAAGGCCGCAACATTTTTTTTATAAATATTAAGGTACGATTTTTTTTTTTTTTAAATTTTTATTATTCTTTTTCTTAAATTTTTTTTATTAAATTTAATTTTATATTTTGTAATCGAGCGCTGCACAGCGGGTGCACGCTCGATGCTCATTGCTTTCTCTCTCTCTCGTTTTCTTCTGGTGCGGGTGAAGGGGGAAGCTGTATTCCTTTTGTTGTGTCGTTTTAATTTAAAATAAAATGAATTATTAATTTTTCCGGATATGGTATGATGGGAGCGGGGACTCCCTCTGTGTCGGTTTAGTGTTTGCGGTCCCTTGGTGCCCGCATCCAATTTCGTAACCGGGGCTTTGCCCTGTTTGAATTCGAATGGATGCGCGCACCAAGGCACCTCTCTCCCATTTATCATTTTGAGTTGTTCGTTCTGTTGTAGAATCATAAAAAATAAACATAAAAAACCTTCTCACACAATCATCTAAAAACTTTTTCACACGCAACAAAAAAACACGTGCACATCAAAAAAACAAAATTACAAAATTTAATTAAAACTAAATCATAAAAACAAAATGCAATTTCACAGAAATTAAATTAAATAATTTTACGACCTAAAAATCAATTTAATATTTTTGACCCAAAATTTACTACTAATAAGCAATTTCATATAATTTTACGAATGGAAAATTTCCACTCGACACCATTTTTCAAAAAAGCAAAAAAGAAAATAGGCAACAATATAAAAGCCAAAAAACACAAAATTCGAGTTCAATCGAAAAAAGTTGTCAATCAGAGAAAAACGTTAAAAGTAGTTTCCTTATAAAATAATCAGTTAGTAAAATTAAATTATATTCAATGTGTGTAGTATAAAAGATTTTAATTATATTGTCAATAAAATGAAAACCTTAACAAACGTGTAATTAAATAAGCCTAATCTATAAATTTTAAATAACTAGTGATATCAAAATCAAAGTGTGTATTCTCAAATCAATTTATGTTTTACAATTACTAATAAAATCGTAACTTATACGTATAAAATTTCAAACTCTGATCTAAAATCCTTATAAATAAAATTGTGTACAATCCTAAAAATGAAAGTTAATTCATATTCCTAACTAAAATATATTTAAAGTGTTAAATCTAAACATTTAGAATAAAATTAAAATTTATATCTATAAAATTTATAATTTTGTGTAGTTTAAATAAAATTAAATACAAAGCATTTAATTTGGTGTATATTTAATTAAACAAGAGTTAAAAGTTCAAAAAGTTTAATCTAACTGAAATTAAGTTGAATATCCAGTTAAAAGTGTAATTGTACCGAAATTGAAAGATTTTAAAACTAAATTCATAATTAAATTCTAAATAAATCAAACTTCATAAAATTTAGAATCAATTAATTATAGTGTTGTTTATTGGATTGTTAGTAAAACAGATTTCTCCAAAATAAAAGTTACAACAGTGAAAATTAACTAATCACTTCAAGTATCAGGTAAGGTTTCATTATATTAAACCTAAATTCATAAATTTATTACATTTTAATAAATATTTTACTAAATACAAATTACATAACCACTTACTATATGAATATAACCAAAATATAATAAAAGCAATCCATTACCGAACTATATAAATTCTGAGATCAATATTTATATAAATCAATTCTGACAAATTTATAACAAAGTAATAAAGATCAAAACACTTACAAACTAGTACAAAATAAATCTACATTAACAAAAATTTAACACAATAGTTCCTCAGGTTCCGGCCGACGAATTTCGGCGGAACATCCGGGTATATTTTATTATTATTATTTGCGTTTTATTTTTATTTAAATTTCTGTTAATCACGGTGTAGGCCAGGAGCCCTGCATGCCTCAAACCCCACGACCCTCGCACTTCTCGCTGAGAACGTAGCCGGCAAAATATCACCGTGGAGGCCTCTGCAGGTGCTTAGTGAAAATCTGCAGGTTGGCAGTAGCCAGCCTGTAACATATTGTTCTAAAGGACCCCGCACAAAACGTATGGAAATTGAATTTCGGTCAAATGATTTGAAATTTTCAGAATAGTTTCTTCATGTCATGCTGATTAAAAGTCTCTATGGGCACAAAGTGCTTAGATGCTGTTGAAGCCGAGTTTTAAGCGAAGGAAAGTTGAAAAACTCGCTCGTGCACGCGGCACGGACCTATTACACAGCCCCACAAGAAATAAAAAAAAGTCGAGATCCGTGGGACGGACGATGCTAAAATCACACAAACAAACAAATTACAACCAGATGGTGCATATATTTAAATAAAAACAAAAAACACAAATATACAAAAAAAAGTAATGGAAATTTCCAATTATTTTACATTTTACGGCGGAAAAATATGATGCGTATAATGATGCGTATAATAATGAAGTTTTTCAACTTTCCATCGCTTAAAACTCGGCTTCAACAGCATCTAGGCACTTTGTGCCCATGGAGACTTTTAATCAACATGACATGAAGAAACTATTCTGAAAATTTGAAATCATTTGACCGAAATTCAATTTCCATACGTTTTGTGCGGGGTCCTTTGTAATGTATAAAATTAATCAACTAATTTCTTCATTTTCGTTACTTTTGCTTTTAAACATTGCATATTATAATAAATTAATAAGCACTTATCTTGAATACATTCCTTATTTAATAGTTTGCCATCGAAGGACAATAAGAAATATTCAAATTTAATCACCATTGCGGCGCGACGTAAAACAAAAAACTTTGTTTGACATAATTTTTTGATCGATCAGAATTTAAATTTTTAATAAATTGTTCAATTACTCATTTCAAGGTCAATCTTGATAATCATGTATTAATAGCAAGATTTTATTTTAACTAGGTTTTATTACCTAGATTTTATACCCTGATGCAAAAATTTTTTGCGGTTTAGATGAAAAATATTAAGAAAATTTATTTTTATGTTTCTGAAAAACGATCAATTTTGGAACGTAACCATAGACAAACTATTTCGCTAGTTATGTATTTATACCTCAATTACACATTGGTAATTTTTTCTGCCCAAAAACTGATTCCTTGTCACATTGTTTTTGACAATTTGAGTATCATACAGCCTTAAAAAAAACAGTTAAATTATGGTTTGATTAATTTCAATTGTATTTACATGCTGATTTTAAATCTACGGTTAAAATTTTACACTTATAGTAATACTCGTCTGTTCGTGTTTTACATATTTTGATGGTTAATCGATCTGCCATCGATCGTAATTCCGACTACAAGAAAAATATCTAGAAACCATCTGGTGAAAATGCTGTAAGACGGTTTTCTATTAAAGATTCTCAAAAATAATTTATAACCGTTTCACAACGCATCTCCGGTATTGAATCTTATATACAATTGAAGAAAGAATTAAAAAAACCGATTCAACCCTTAATGCTAATTGAGGACGATCTTTTTAATATTCAAAATATAATTATCTATGCAGATAACGTAAAATATAAATTTGAAAATTATTTGAACTCCCAAAATTCTACATTTAAAATTTACCAAGTATTCAATATTAAATATCCCGATGAAACAGAAGTACTTCGAAATTTTATTCAAAAATTGTTTTACAATGTAAAAACAAACTACGATCTGAAGCTGCCAAGCATCTGTCGTACAACTAATCGCTGACCTAAATAATTAGAGACCCGAATGAAATATTTTGGCTTTTTTATTAAAATTACAATATTTAAATAAATAAGCTTAAAATGCGAAATAAATTGAAATATAATTAATTTGTTTTAATCACAATTATACTTTCTAAATTAATAATTAAAACTGTAATGAAATATAAATGAAAAGATAACAAATAAGGCGAGAAATTCGAGTTATGGTTAATAATAAAACTAATGTTTTAGTGTTTCGCGATGATTATAATTTTAGTTAGGTAGTCGGTGCCCAAATCTAAACAAATTAAATAAGATATATTACTTATTATAATATAATATAATAAGTTGTAGCAGAGTGTTTGCAATTTGTTCGTAGTTCGATATTGTAATTATTAAATCGATCAAAGTATGTAAACTGTGTAAAACTGTGTATCTACATACGAATAAACAGTGGTTCTACGGGTTTTCATAAATGGAATACCAACGGAAACCCATAAGTCGTGTGTATTAATCCATGTGTCTCACAGTGTGATTTCATAAGATAAGCAATTTAATCTTATGCTGTGTTATTACTTGGTATAGTGATCATAAAATGCTACAGTATATGCAGCCATTGTGCGTCGTGTAAATTAAATGTGTGCCAAGGCTTGCAATTAAGGAAAAATAAACTTTAACGAGTCAACAGGTACATTGACCCTTAGCTTAAGTGAAATTGGTAATTTAAATTGGTTTTATGTCTACCTTCCTCGTTATCTTATATATGTTTATCCTTTTTTAACTTCGAATTAGTATTATCGCTTTTGCTGTGGTCATTCAGTTTATTTATGGATTTTAAGTGAGAAACAACACGTGTTGTCAGCTAGGTATTTGGCGCCATAAAATAACACATTTTGTTAAGAAATTGCATCTTGTAAGTACCTCATATTTCACTTATTTTTCATTTTGTATTTGTCATGTTTATTAGTATATTTAAATCAAAAATCTTGTATTTCTAACTTATTCAATTAGATAATGAATGTCTTAATAATTAAAATAGATTAAATTGTACATTCAACTATTGACACCTGGTGTCAATTATAGTACTGTTTGGAGTACATTAATTGTCAGTATGTCAATAGTTGTATTGTAAGGAGTGTCAATAATTATATATTTGTTATTTTTTAAATTTTAAGTTTCAAAATGCCTAAAATTAAAAGTAATTATTCGGAGTCAATGCTTTAAAATGCCCTTGAAGCTATAAAGCAGGGCGAAATGTCTAAAAAAGTCGCTGCTAAGCATTTTGGCATTCGCAGAACTACATTGCTATTCCGGCTAAGCAATAAATTTACAAAAGTGAGGCCGGGTCCTCTAACTATTTTAATCTCAGAGGAAGAAAAAGTTATTGAGGAATGGATAATCACGTCCCAGAGGAAAGGATTCCCTAAGCGAAAAGAGGATGTGTTACATGCAGTTAAAGAGTTCTTAGATGTGGAAGTAACGGATCACCCATTTGGATCTGATAATATACAGTTAAAGAGTTCTTAGATGTGGAAGTAACGGATCACCCATTTGGATCTGATAATATGAGATGGATGATAGTAGAGATCTGTTGGTTGAATCTGATTGTTGGTTGATCTGATAGTTGGATCTGATAATAGAGATGGATGGTTCCGATTATTTTTAAAACGGCATTCTAATATTTCTTTACGAACAACAGATTCGTCGGCGAATTCAACAGTAGGTGCATCAGATATAAAGACATGGTTTATGTCAATTGAACGATATTTGATGGAAACAATATATTTAAAATTTTGAATGATCCAACCAGAATATTTAACGGCGATGAAACTAATTTGCTACTCTGCCCCAAAACTTGGGATGAAGTAGTGTATACACTTGAATCTTTAAATAAGCAGAGTATCGACACTAGAAAAGAAATGATAGCTTATTTGAAGAAGAACGACGGTTAAAATTGCATTATACTATACAAAAAATAGACGAATGGAGTACAAAAAAAAATCAAAGTGAATATGAGGTGGGTTGAAATGTTTTGTAGAAATATTAATGCTCCTTTGCAAAATTTAAAAATATTAGTGGAAATTGCTGTGTTTTGCGCAGGTCCACATATTTTTTTTTTATTTAAATAGTACAATCTTATTACGGTGAAGACAGATTCTTTATTAACTAGATGGCAGCGAATACAGGCCAGAGTGCAATTGTTCTGGAAGAAATATTCAACCGATTATTTAAATACATTACAGCAGCGTTACAAATGGCAAAAACCTAGAGAGAATCTGCAAATAAATGACATCGTTCTGATAAAAGAAGACAACGTTCCGTTGTGTAAATGGCCATTGGATAGAATAATCCAAATGCATCTAGGAAACGACAATATAGTGAGGGTGGTGACGATCAAAACAAAAAATGTCACTTTACAACGTCCAGTAGTCAAGCTCTATAGACTACCTATTGTTTGACGTATAGAACGGCGGCAACATCTAGTTAAAAATAAAAAATACAGTCCACTAGTTGAAAGGAGGAATCTGAGGTATGCATTGAGTTGCACAGTGTTAATTAATTTGTAATTTACCGCGATAGAAGTTAACTCACCACATATTTTCAAACCCCTCAGCTGGCTTTACATGTACCAAGACGATTTTGAAATTAACAATCCCCTTGGCTCAAAATCTGGCATACATAAAATATCAACATTCTATTTAACATTTCCGATTTTAGAATTAGATGCAATGTCGAAGTTAGAGAATATTTTTCTCTGCTGTCTAAATAAAGCAAGTAATTTAAATTATGGCATTGGACAAAATTATAGTAAAATATATTTCAAATATCTATATTATTAGATAAATTAAACGAATAATTTAGATATTTTTTGTAGAAAAATCAACTAAAATTGTTTTAGTTAGTATATTTAAATCAAATAGCAGGCTAAAAATTAATGATAATTTTTAGGCAAATTATCTCAATTTTTAGAAAAGTTTTCTACAATTTTGTTTCTGTACAGATGACTTAGGATATATTTTGGAAGTTGATGTATAGTTATAATTACATAAATTACTACATCAAAGAAATAACTCAAGGCTACAATGTTCTCACGAGATGTCGAACATTGCCCCCATCATTGCAATCGGAGCC
Organism: Nephrotoma appendiculata; assembly: GCA_947310385.1. Taxonomy (NCBI): domain Eukaryota; kingdom Metazoa; phylum Arthropoda; class Insecta; order Diptera; family Tipulidae; genus Nephrotoma; species Nephrotoma appendiculata. The sequence goes on along the minus strand of OX371224.1, from coordinate 297,622,120 downwards.
ATATCGCATTTACTAGAGAAAAATGTAGACGCACAAACATTGTCATATTTCTTGATAAGCACTTTATAAGTTGGAAACAACATAATTATAATTATCCTTAGCTAGCATTTTTTGTTTAGAACGTTAAAGTAAATTTTATATTAAGTTTTCAGTTTTAAGATTTAACTCAAAGTTGTAACAAGTCAAATAAAATTGTTAAATAAATTTGGAAAATAAATTTTTTTTAAAGTTTTATTTACGAGAAATATAACTGGCGCAGCCGTCCGGTACGTGAAAGACATAGTGAAGTGTAAACAGTGCGAAGGTTAGCAAATAAAAACTAACCTAAAGTGATTTCCGTTACGATTTTTTTTTTAACAAAAATTAGTGTTTTTCAAGTTCCATTCAGGGTATAATATACCCTCTTTTACTGTGTTATTTTAACGAGTGGTGGGTTTGAAAAAAATTTTATTTTATCCGCCCAGGCGATTCGAGAAATACGCCGCGTCGCATCACTTGACCTCACGAGAACCTATAGGACACGACTACATAAGGTAACAAATTTTTTATTATTATAATATATTTTCGTTTAAATTTTTTATATAATATTTGTGTTACCACCATTGGCTAAATTGTGTACTACGAGATAGGCACAGAACTGCCCTCTGTATACTACGAGATAGGTACAGTACAAAATTTAATAAAATAAATTCTGGTGAATGGCAAAAAAGTCAGAACGAAGATTTGACGAAAATCGTAATTTCGAAGACAATAACTCATTTTACAGAATGAATCTCGAAACAACGGCAGCGATAAACGAGCTCACAGAGCAAATAAAAGCTGTAGTTGAACAGGTGCAAAAAATGGCAACCAGATCGGAAGAACAAGACCGAACTCTGGCATTTTTGCAGCAACAACAAACGAACGATTTTGCAACAAGAGGTGCAGAAGCACAGCAAACGACAGAATACGACGGTAATCGAAAACAGTTAAATGCATGGCTTCAGACAGCAGAAGATACATTGAGCGTATTTGTACCCCTCGTGTCTGAAGCACAATTAAGGTTGTATTCACAAGCTGTGAGCAACAAAATTAAGGGTAGAGCTAAAGACGCTTTATGTCTGGCTGGAAACCCACAAAGTTTTCAAGAGATAAAAACTATTCTCCTGGAAACACTTGGCGACAAACAGGAACTGTCGTTTTACAAGTCACAGCTCTGGGCGACGAAACAAACTGAGAGCATGACGGTACATTCATACTTCAGCAAAATTAAAGAGAATGTACAAAATATAAAAACTCTAGCAAGACAGAACGCTACATACAATCATGCCTGGCTTGCTATAAACACATTCATCGAAGAGGATGCTTTAGCAGCATTCATTTCGGGATTGAAAAACCTTACTTCGGGTACGCCCAAGCGGCAAAGCCCAAAAACATAGAGGAGGCATACGCTTTCTTATGTAAATTCACCACAAACGAGTTAATCTCAAACAGTAATAAAAAACCGGTTCAAACGTTTATTCCAAGTAATAACGTGCAAACAAATAAATTCAACAACTTCCAACCGAGAAACAATACCAACTCGGTAATAAATCGAAAACCGCCTCTCTCAGAAAAAGACAAACCAACTCCCATGTCGATAGACATTTCGACGAGGTCGAAAAATACATTTAATCGAGCAATTAACACGCATGCAACGCTTTCGGAACCCGAGAATTCTCAACATAACGAGAATGAAACAGAAGAAGATACTTCACCTGAATTCGAGGTATACGCGACAAATTTTCAGGAGGACGAACAGGTAGACACGGAAGATTAAACTATCTACCGTATTTAGTATGTAAAGACATACACAACAACAAATCAATTAAGCTTCTAATAGACACCGGGGCAAATAAAAATATTCTAAGACCCGGTATCATTCCCAAAAATCTACTAAAAACCCAGGAAGTTTCAGTAAAAAATATACTTGGAACACACTTGGTAAATAAAATGTGTAAAATTAATTTGTTAGGTTTTAATATTCCACCTCAAAACTATTTCGAACTAGATTTCCACAGATTTTTTGATGGAATCATTGGTTCAGAATCAATGGCAACATTAAACGCTAAAATCGACTTCCCAACAAATCACTTGATTTTAAATAATCACAAATTCAAATTTTTCCGCTACTACCCAATGGGCAACCATTATAATCATATTGTCACATTTCAAACGTCGAGTAACGGAGAATACCGTTCGTCCCGAATACCAAAAACTCAACGAAGAAATTATTATCCAACCAGGAATATATAAAGCGGAACAGGGCAAAACGGTAGTAAACATTCTCACGAATGACCTGAAATCACCAAACGTTTTACCAAAATTAAAATTAACCGTTAACAACTTCGAAACTTTAAAACCGATGCCAACAACTGTAAAAGCTATAATCACTAAACAGGATATAGAAAAGGTTATTAGAACCGAACACCTAAAAGCCCATGAAAAGACTGCATTAATAGACAAGATTTACGAAAATCAAACGGTGCTGCTGCGACAAACAGAGAAATTGTCAGCAACAACAATTATAAAGCACCACATACATACTAAAGACGAAATGCCCGTCTATACAAAAACATATCGTTATCCGCATCAACTCAAGGCTACAATGTTCTCACGAGGTGTCGAACATTGCCCCCATCATTGCAATCGGAGCCATATCACATTTACTAGAGAAAAATGTAGACGCACAAACATTGTCATATTTCTTGATAAGCACTTTATAAGTTGGAAACAACATAATTATAATTATCCTTAGCGAGCATTTTTTGTTTAGAACGTTAAAGTAAATTTTATATTAAGTTTTCAGTTTTAATATCTAACTCAAAGTTGTAACAAGTCAAATAAAATTGTTAAATAAATTTGGAAAATAAATTTTTTTTAAAGTTTTATTTACGAGAAATATAACTGTATATTACCTTGAAAAATTATTCAATAGTCACGACAGTTTTCCTTTTTTAATGCAGAATAGTAAACCTCTTTATAATGCTTCTAAATGAACCAAATAATTGCTAATCTGTTACCGAAAAAAAATTAGGTTATTCGTCAGAAAAATTTAAAGCAGTGTGTCAAAGGTTTAATACTCAAAAAAATACATAGGATTCTTAAATTCAATCAAAAACCTTGGCTTAAACCATATGTTGATCTTACTACAAATCTACGATTGAAAGCTAAAAATTCTGGAAAAATGTCAATACAACAATATACATACTAAAAATGCTTTTGATAAGGACTTTTTCAAGCTGATGAATAAGTGTTTTTGGAAAAACACTAGAAGACGTGTCCAAACGAAAAGATATGAGGCTTAAGACACACTGGAAGAAATGTCCTTATATCATCACATTGACCTAAAATAAGAAGGGAAAGAATGTCCCAGGCGTGGCTATTCTATTCTAAAGAATTAGTGAAATGGAAATTACAGACAAACGAACACATAATAGCTCCGTTTAAAATGCTGCATTTTTTCGATATTGATCAACGTTTGTCAAATACGTGACAAAAAATTTTCTTTAAAAAATCGAACGGAATATGTTAGATATTTCAAAAATGCTTATGTACGATTTCCATTATAATTACAGTGGTGAGCAAAATTTTCCGGACAAATCTTAATTTATGAAACTAATGATCCCTCCCGGCCATTGTTTAATTATTTTTATTTGCTAAAGCGTCTCTGAACACTGTTAAACTCGTTATATCCTACATTTTTGGACTTAAATTACTCTTGATCCTGCCGCATATGGATAAGAAAAAAAAACATATACTGTGTTCAAAGTGAATAGTTGGGGAATGTAGAACGTCCGCAAATAAAAACTTATATTGTACGGAGTATAATTGTGCCCAAGCTTATTCACCTTGAAATATTATAGATTCAATAAAATAAAAATGCAATATATAAGCGTAAAAATATATGTACACATTTATTTTAATACGTAGGTGATGCTGCTTCCAAAGTTGAAAAGGTAAGAGAATGATTTTACAAAATTGGTTTTTTAAGTTGACACAAGTTTCGGAGTTTCGGAATTACCTAACTCACCCTATACACAATTATCTTAAAATATATATTATTTACTTATTATAATATACCGAATACAATTTGGAATAAAATTGATTTGACGTATGTACTATCTACATGCAGTGTACAATCTACTTTACCTACATTCGGAGTTGAATAGGTTCAATGGGTATATTTTGGTATGAGTGTACGTAAGTGTCAAACAAAATGATGGAAGTGTCATCGTCTCGACAGTCCCATATGTAATCAAGGTAAGTAATTTTTATTTATTTAAGTTAGATTCTGTTTAAATTCTAAAGTTATAATAATTATGTTTTTTTATAGATAATTATCCTGCCTGTGATTTATAACAGATAAGTATTTGCATATAAATAATTGATACATTCTAATATTATAATTTCTATTCTAGGAACATACAAACTGGAAACAAATACTAGATAACAGCAAGTTTTTGTGTAACTATACATTTAACAACAATAATAATAGTAAGAATTTGTGTATACATTAGTGTAAATAATAAATTAATAAAGTTTTTGTATATAAATAATGTTTTAAATTTAGTGTTTTACTTTGGAATTATGTGTTGTTTGTGTTTTGTAAATTTCAGATTTTATGTTTTATGTCGTGGAAAAATGTTGCGCAAGTTGCGTAGCAACATATACCAAAATCAATGAGCAATATTTTTCGGACAATTACATTACAATTTTGTATTATAAGTAAAAATTCGTTTACAGTTTAGTTTTTGAATAAGTCTGGAGGTTAAGACTAATATTTCGACTAATAATGCAGTTTCTTGTGTAGAATTTTTTAATTTCAAATTAACAATTTAATTAATATATTAATTAAATTGAATAAATTGTTCCGTATTAAGAAAATTTTGGTAAGTATAATTCTTTTTACACTATTTGCCGTAGGCACTTGGCTATAAAAAAATAAAAAACAAGTGTTTAATAAAATGTGTTTATGTTTTTTCGACATTTCGTATTTTCATCTAATTTGTGCTCTGTGTTAAATTTCCTTTAAATTTAATTTTTTCGTGATTTTTTTTGTGTATATAAAATTTTTCAAAAAAGTGTTTTTTTTTGTTGAGTATAAAAAAATTGGTGATGTGAAAATAAAAAATTTCTGCGGCGACCGGCTTGTGTATTTTTATTTAGTTAATTTAAATTTTCTCGACAATTCGTATTGTGTTTAGTAATACAAATGTCGGCAGCTTAATATAAAAAAAAATCAAGATTTGAGTTTAGAATCTATTACCGGCGAAACAGCGGAACTGCTGTCAAATCAGATATTTAAATTTAAATCAACAAACAATTTGAATTCCAAAGTTTTGGCGTTGTCGGTTGATAATACGGATATTAATTTCGAGGGATGTAGAAAGCTGGAAAGAAATATTTTGGTATAGGTTGCAACGCATACACAGACGGCGAGCAGCTCAATGTCCATAGACCTCGAAAATATTGTACATCTACACTTATTCTATCTACACTTTAGTAGATTTACAGTTTGTGTAGCAACAATTCAAACATTTTGCGAAGACACTGACGTTGAATACAAAAAGTTACTAGAGTATTCAAAAGTTAGATGGTTGGCACAAACTCCGGCTATAGAACGGGTAATTAGATTATATACGAGCCCCTCCGTAGTTACTTTTTAAGTTTGGAAAAATGTCCCAAAATTCTTGAAGATTTTTTCACTAATGAATTAGCAGAACCTATGTTATATTTTATGCAAGCTACTAATTTCCATAAAACTATTCAAGAAATTGAATCGGATACAATTACAGCCGCAGGAGTTATATCGAAAATTACCACTTTTAAAAATAAAATTTATGCCCGACTTGAGGAAGGTCTCATTCCACTCATTCTAAAAAATAAACTTTCAAATTTAGAGGAATCTAATCTAGGAATCCAAGAAAATTTTTTGAGCGAAGTGAAAAACTTTTATAAGATTTGCTACTTCAAATGTAGAATGGATAGAAAATACTGATGAAATAAATTATTTTGATTGGACCCTTTTGAGACGAAAGATATTTTGGGATGAAGTAGTGTATACACTTGAATCTTTAAATAAGCAGAGTATCGACACTAGACAAGAAATGATAGCTTGTTTGAAGAAGTACGACGTTTAAAATTGTATTGTACAATACAAAAAATAGACGAATGGACAACAAAATTAAATAATCTTGAATAAAACATATTTAATTTTTGCAAAAATGTTATTTTCATTTAAATTGCATGTGTTCTCCTTTTTCCCAAAAAATATTCGTTACTAACTATATCCCGTTACACAATTAATATACAAGTCTCCATGTACAAATAATGTACAATATCATTATGTGTATAACACTTTTATTCATTATTTTTACATAACATAAACACATTAGAAACACAAATTTAATTAAATTTTTAATTTATTAATAAGAAAGAAAGATAAAAACACGTCTTTCTTCTTCGATGATCGATATAATATATTTGTAGCAACTCAATTATTCGAAAAATAATTGATTCTACAAGCCTCGACGAATACGACAAACAATACGCGATATCGAACCGTGCGACACACAATTAATCCGAAATTAATTGTTCAACATAAATATCAGCTTACAGAAATCAACACGCACGAGCGCATACAAAATAGGCCGTACGAAAATACTGGCATTGTCGACTAACGACTACACAAACTGACAACGCAAGAAAGAAAAAAATAAAAAAGATGAACAAGATAATATAAAAATGAACAGACGCACGTTTTCGACGAGCGTAACATATTTTAGTCATTCGTTATTCGGTTTTTGAGTCTTGTTTAACAACGACGTGCAATTGGATATTGGTGCGATATAACTTGCCACCATTTACAATTGTATTAATTAAAAGTAAAAAAATCTAAAGGGGTGCATGTGTGGCGTTATGTGTAAAAACATTTTTTTGGGGCGTCGCTTTTGTCGGGTTTGCTGGGTGGCATCGTTGATTTTGTAAAAAAACAGGAAAAAGAAGAAAAAAGAAAAAGGTATCAGAATTCCGATGTATTAAAAAAAAGAGAAGACGTCGTTTTTTTTGATTTATAAAAATTTAAAAAATTATATTAGCATAAAAATAAAAATTTAATTATTTGAATTTAAAATAAGAATTGTCAAATTTCTTATGTTAAATAAATCGACAAAATTAAATGTTAAATAAATCGACTATGAAACGCCACATTCGTTTGTTTATTTAGTGGATTGCGAAGGCGTTCAAGAAATTTGGTTCCGTGATAGTGGGAGAGAACGACTAGGCCCCCATACATGTATGTGATGCACAAAAAATGGAATAGAAGTGTGTTTAATAATTAAATTGAGCAATCCATACATTTAAAACAAAATTGCGTGTATCATTAAAAATAAAGTTTTGATAAATAAATAAAGTGTTTTTTGTCGAGTACAATAAAAAAATTGGTCCGGATCGATATATGTATGTGTTCACATAATATCGTTTATTTTATAAAATAATTAAATATGATAGTTATAATATTAATCAAATTATTAAAAAATTTATGCTTGTAATAAAACAAAAAAATTTTATTAAACAATTTGTCAAGGCTATACAATATTTTATAAATATTTTAATATTACAACATTTTATAAATAAAATAACTAATAAAAAGCTATTAAAACTATAATTTTTTTTTAGTTTTTTTCCAATATTGAATTTTGATTAAATAAATATAACGACATTTAATTTTAATGTTCTATTCCAATGCAAATTTAGTAAAATTTCAGTATGAAAAATCTACACAATCCAACAGCTGGTAGCAAACTTAAACTCGTCTTGCAGGTTCTAATTTATAAACAGGAATTAAATCCATTATAATTAATTCGAAAGAGAAAGATGCAGCGCCTTCTAATGATTTGAATTATACGTATTACCATTTTCTTGTTTTTTTTTTATTTTTATCTTTAGTTCTCGAGCAAGATGCACAACACTACGAGAGGACACTTAAATTCGACAAGCTAACCGTGGAAGAGTTTGATCGAACCTTGCTAGTTTGTAACAAATACAGAAAAATGGATATACGAACGACGAACGAAATTTCTGAAATTTTCTCTAAATGGCCGTTCTACATGCAACCATCAGGATATCGTTTGGTATAGTATTTTCATTTTCCTAATTATACTTAAAATTAAACATTGACTTTATTTTCTGTTCAAAATGACATGAACTTCAATGTATTGTTTCCTAGTAGCTCCTGCATTTTGGATAAGTGGACTACATACAGCGCAGTTATAAGCAATTATATATGCAAAGAAGGGAATATTAAAGATAGAAGCATAAATGTAATGCTTATGCTATTAAAACAAACTGGAAACATCAAAGAAAGTAAATGGCACACATAAAATAAATTTTATTCAACACAATAGAGAAAATCTGAAAATTACTCCTGAAATCATTATCTAAGGGTAGAGATTTCAAGTTCACTTTCAACGTATATATTTTAAATTTCATTTTCTCCTAATCAGTAAGAGGTGGGAAAATGAACACCGGATGGTAATAAAATATATAAAATTAAAATATGAAACTGCAACCATTTGGGTGTGAAAAGAAAAAATCGAATAAGAATGTATGACACACGACAAAAACAGTTCCGGTTCCGGCTGCCATAAAACCGATTTTGTCCTTATACTAAATTGAAGTAAACCCTTATTCAAGAATTTACATTTTCGAAGAAAAGCAGGCATTAATACAGGACTGTTGCTGTTGAATGTTAAGTCTAATAGAAAAACCTTTCAATGATATTTTATGTAGCTGCCACAGAAAAGCGTTAGCAAAACCAATGCGGAGAAAAAATCCGTAATAAAATACACCATTCGTGATAGACAGGACTCATTTTTATTCGTTGGAAAGTCACTACAAGAAATAGAAGAACATATTGTTTGTTTTTATCATCGCGATCAAAAAACATACAACCAAAGTTGTTTGCTATTGGCAACAACATATGTGATATACATGAAATTTTTGTTTATTTGGACGGTGTCAGATTTTCTCTTTCAAGCATTTTTTTAAGTGTAGAAGACGTGTCCAAACGAAAAGATATTAGGCATATGACACGCTGGGAGAATATTCTCAACAAGTTGGATGCTAACCTTATGATTAGAAAACCAAATTTTCATTCATCGTCAATTTTTTCTGAAAATCTAGTTGAAATTCAGATGAATCAGTTATCAATATGCTACAATAAACCAATTTATATTGGATTTTATGTTTTAGATATTTCAAAAACGCTTATGTACGATTTCCATTATACGAGGGTATATCAAAAAGTCTTGCAATATCATATGAAAAAACAGAGTGAGTGAGACAACAATATATTTTTCAAAACCATTTTTTGTCGCGATGAAACTTCTAGAAGAACATTTCGATGTAAATTTTACAGTTCGTTTGTTTTTGTCAATATAGTAACATGTGTTTTGAATTTTTCTTAAAATGAATGAAATTGAATATCGCGCCGTTATTAAATTTTTCTGTAAAGATGGACGAAATGCAATTTATATATTCAATTATATATTAAAAGTTTACGGCGAATCTGCACCATCATATGCCACAGTAACAAGGTGGGTAAAATTATTCAAAAGTGGTCGGGAGTCATTAGAAGACGACAACCGCTCGGGTCGGCCAGCAGATGCCATTAGCCATGAAAACGTAATTTTGGCCGAATCTATTGTATTGGAGGACCGGCGTATTTCTGTTCCGCAGTTAGCGTGGAGACTTTCTCTTTCATACGGTACCACATATACTATATTACATGACCACCTTCACATGTCAAAAGTAAGTGCACGATGGGTTCCCCATTTGTTGAATGCAGAACAAAAAAAAATGCGTGTTCAAACTTCAAAGGCGATTTTAGATATGTACAAAGAAGATCCAGAAAATTTCTTGGATAACATAATAACAGGCGATGAAACATGGCTTCATCACTGGGATCCGGAATCCAAACAAGAATCGATGCAATGGATTAAACGTAGTGAACCACCACCAAAGAAATTCAAAACTCAACCGTCTGCTGGTAAGGTTTTGGCAACAATTTTTTGGGATGCTGAAGGAATTTTGATAATCGATTATCTGCCAACGAAAACCACAATCACAGGCATATATTACGCAGAGATTTTGCGAAAATTGAAAAAAGCGATCTGGAAAAAACGGCCAAGGAAAGTTAGGAAAAAATTCTTGCTTCTTCACGACAATGCACCCATGCACAAGGCTAATATTGCTCAAGCTGCATTAAAGGACTGCGGCTTCGTGGAAATTCCGCATCCACCGTAAAATCCAGACTTGGCACCCAGTGACTACTTTCTGTTTCCCAATTTGAAAAAAACACTAAGGGGCCGGAAATTTTCCAGTGACTATGAAGTACAGTCTGTTGTAAATGAATATTTTATGGAGCAAAAGAAATCTTTTTTTTTAGAGGGTTTAGGCAAGTTAATTGATCGATGTGACAAATGTATAAACCTTAAAGGAGATTATGTCGAAAAATAAAAATATTGCTGTCTCACTCACTCTTTTTTTTCATATGATATTGCAAGACTTTTTGATTTGCCCTCGTAATTGTATTAGATCAAATTGTAATGATAATGAGTGAGTTTTAATAATGCTGTTTCTTGTGTAGAATTTTTTAATTTCAAATTAACAATTTAATTAATATATTAATTAAATTGAATAAATTGTTCCGTATTAAGAAAATTTTGGTAAGTATAATTCTTCTAACTTGTTAAGTGTAAAAAATTAAAATGTTGGTATTGAGTTAATTTGTATTTTTTCGACATTTCGTATTGCGTTTAGATATAAAAATGTCGGCATTTTCATCTAATTTGTGTTCTTAAAGGAAATTTAACCTTTAAATTTAATTTTTTCCTATTTTTTTTTTTTGTATATTAAATTTTTCAAACAAGTGTTTTTGTCGAGTATATATAAAAAAAAAATTGGTCCGGATCGATATATGTGTTGACATAAAATCGTTTATTATTTTATAAAATTAATAAATATGATAGTTATATGTAATATTATTCAAATTATTATAAAATTATGCTTGTAATAAAACAAAAATTATTTATTAAATAATTTGCCAAGGCTATACATTTTATAAATAAAATAATTAATAAAATTTATTAAAACTACATTTTTTTTAGTTATTTATCAATTGAATTTTGAAGGTTTTATTTGTATGAATATTTAGTAAAATTTCAGTATGAGAAATGTACACAATACAACAGTTGATATCAAAGTTAAACTCGTCTTGTAGGTCTGGAATGGGATTTTGCACAAAAGGCGAGAAGCGAGTTTACGTTTGATTTCTTGTCTTTTAGTTTTGTTCGACAGTTTTTTTTAGCGATTATACACAAATCGACAAAAGTTAAAGGCGAGAAAATTGAGCAACTACGGATTTAGCTGTCAAAATGTCATTTTTGTTTAAAATTATTTGTGTCCTTTTACGGTTCTGTGTTACGTTGAAATTTTGCTTAGATTCTAGTAATATTTTAATAAATTAAAATAATAACCTCCCTAAGTTAAGTTCTCTCGAATAACATTTGTTGACTTACGCGGTATCAGAATTTAATTAATTTAATTTTAATACATAAGTATCTCTACTATTTATAACATATTTTAATTTTGTGCTCCTATTATATTTTAAATTGATTAAATAAATTTAGAAGGTGATTCGTAAAAGTTTTCGTGCAAAAAAAATAGTTTTGTCCAGCGCGTGGTTTATAGGTTGTACCGATGTACAATGGCTGTTAATGCCGACTTAATAATTTAATTTATAAACGAAAACGTCATTTGACGTTTAATGTCAACACACGCATGTTCAAGAGTGTGTGCTATCGAAATAAGATAGAAATATTTGGTTTGCGCCAGTATTGCAAATGTTCTATTTTATTTCGATAGTACATACTCTTGAACGCTAGAGTCGTGGTAAGAAATTTATTATTTTTTTTATTCTCTTGTTCATTCGACTGCTGTCAAGCAATATTCGATTTGTAAATTAAAAAATGCCGTTAACACTACACTATCACCCAATTTCACAGGGAGATTCACCTTAGCCATAGAGGCACTAGTGTTCGATAATCTGGATCATCAATTCCCTCAAGGTAAGGTGGACGACAGCAACGGGTCAACGTTCTGGAGAAAAGCTCACCATGGTGACTACTAAGGTCATCGAGAACCAACTAAAACTCTTAGTGGAAAACGAAATTATCCAAGACGAGCGGGTCCATACCGAAGAAGAACAGCGGGCGGAAGAACACTTTTCGTCAACATTGCAACGAAACAGTGATAGCAGGTACACGGTGAGGATTCCATTCAAGGAGGATTCCCACAGCTGGGAAAATCTAAGAATACAGCTACCAGCAACGTGCTGTTAAGGCTAAGCGATTGCATCAAAACCTTGGGAATTTATTACAACCCTAAGAAAGACACTTTTGAATTCCACGTAGACAATTTGGAAATGTCTGAGGGCACGGCCACCAAACATTCGCTCTTGGCCGACTCATCAAAATTTTTTGACCCGATTGGTTGGTTAGCACCGGTCACCATTGCTGCCAAGATTCTAATGCAGGACACGTGGATCTCCGGGATCGAATGAGACCAACCACTACCAGAAGTAATAGGTAAAAAATGGCTTACCTACAAGAAGGAAATGCCCGCTGTAAAGGAGATAAAAATATCTAGATGGATCAATACAACAAGGAGTACCAGAACGGAGCTACATGGCTTTGCCGATGCATCCGAACTTGCATATGCCGTTGTAGTCTATTGCAGGACTACCAACGAGGCAGGACGAGTAACCACTAACCTTGTAATGGTAAAAACGCGGGTGACTCGCATCAAAACAAAGCTGTCAGTTCCTCGATTGGAGTTAAACGCGGCTAGACTATTAGCTAAACAATTAAGGCATGTCCAACTAGCAATGCAATTAAATGAGTGTGAAACGCACGCTTGGACCGATTCGACCATCACATTAAGCTGAATCCCGCTGACCTCGCTTCTCGAGGAACATCTCCAAGAGAATTAGTCCATTGCAAGTTATGGTGGCGCGGTCCAGAGTTTTTACAACATGATTCAAATCAGTGGAAACTCTCTGGAAATTTTGAACAAAATAGTGAGTCGGATTAACAAATGTATCTTCCCGAGGAATACGAGGAGAAGGTAACATTAACAGCAGCAACGAATTTAACCAACGTCTGGGTGGAATTGTTCCAAAGAATTTCCAGTTATGTCAAATTAAAACGAGAGGTGGCAAATTGTGCAACGTTCATCAATCGGGTTGTACGGAAAATTCCAGCAAACAAGGCGATCACGCCGGAAACCATTATATTTCGTATGAGTCAAGAGGAAGACTTCTACCAGGAACTCAGATGTTTGAGAACCACACGACAATTACAACAACGCAGCAAATGGAAAACGACGCAACCAAATCGGGCCACCAAATTGGGTCGAATTATCGAAACTCAACTCTGCACTGACGCTCTAGTTCGCGTAGCTACTGTTAAATGCAAGGACAATGAGTGCAAACGACCAATCACTAAACTATGCAAGCTTCCCATAGAAGCGGAGACGACAGATATCCCAGAATTTGAAGCCAACAACAACAAGGCTCCACCTATTAGGAAGCAACCGCCAAGAAGAGCTAAGAGTGGATTAAAGGCTAGCAATTTAGCATTGTCGTTATTATCGATATACACCATACCCTATACGATACATACCCTAGTATGGGTTGGTTCACGGTATTACTAACATACACTCAGAAAAAAAGATGTGCGTAATTTACTTATAAGGTAAAGTAACTCAAAAATTGCAAATTTAACGTACTTTTTAATCAAATTTACTTCTGTTAGGTAAGGATTAGTTGAGTAATTTTTACATGTATTAAGTAAATAAAGCAAAATTAGAAATGTAAAATTTATGATGATAAATTTAAATTCCTTGTAGTAAAATTGACCATATAGTTAACGTTTGGTTAAATTTACTTTTTCTATTGCTTGTGATACTTACGTAAAATGTAATTTTCACTATGCAATGTTAATATTACATAAGCATAAGAAAAAATAAATTACGCTGATAGTTCATTTTACTTAACGATATGTAAAATGAACACAAAGAAACGTAGAAAACAAAAAATCTCTAATTTTTCCATTGAGCTGAGCGTTCATCATTTCATTTAGTTAGTGAGTGTTTTATGTGCTGTTCGATCGGTCAATCGTCATTTTAAAAGATAAGTGAAGGCAATGCAAAATCAATTGGACGCCGCAGTTAAAATAAAAATATTTTTAACAAACATAAAATTTTATACGGATCTGGACAAAGTGCTTAATAATATACAAGGTGAGTTAATTAAATTAATATGAAATGGGCGACATAAATATATAGCCGCGACATTTATAATTTTTAACTATTTTGTTATATCACTTTTCAGATAAAGTTGCGTTTTATGAAAGCCTTTTAAAATTAACACCGGAACAAATTAACGATTTGTTTCCTTCAAATCAGCTAGGTCGGAAAATTGTTTTTTGACATTTTGTTGGTAAAATTCAGTCGGATCACCTTAACAATATAAATATAAAAATAAATGTAAGTATAATTAATTCAACAATTATTATCTATTCTTTAATAATTTTTAATTACAGGAAAAGCTAGACGATGGTAACAGTTCCGATACTCTATCCGTTTCAGACAGTTTAAATGAGTATTTCAAAAAATTAAGCTCGAGTTTCAGTGATTCCGCTTAAGGTTTTTATAAGATTTTTAAATGTATCAATGTTTTATTTGCAAATATCGGGATGACGCAATTATCAAATTGATAATGCATTTAAAAGTATACCACAAATGCAAACCTTTTAGCAATTTTATATGTAAACAAGAAAACTGTGCTCAAATATTTCAAAATATTAACTCTTTTAAGAGACATTTGTCGCGAAAACATATCAATCCAAATTGTGGGTTAAAATTTGAAAATTTAAATACCGGACTTAAAGAAACCTGTCTTAATGATTCGATGACAACTGAAATACTATCAGAAGCACCTAATTCAGTGAATCTTGAATCCCATACTGTATTAAATAGTAGTAGTACGGGAGGAGAAAATATTGTTAGCTCATCGTCATCTAGTTTATTACCTACTGTTTCAAATGCTATTTCTGTAAATTCATCGGTAAAATTTAGTCTTCGTTTGCATCGTATTAACCATTTTAATAGAAAAGATGTAAAATTTATCCAGGAACAGGTGAATAAGTTTATTATTCAACCTATAAAATGTAGTCTGACTGATATTGTGAGAAATTTTAGGGATAATATTTATATATCAAAATCGATCAGAATCGAATGCAACCCTATTTTTGAATTATTAGATCAATTTGAAAATACTGATAGTGAATACAAATTACTTAAATATTTGAAAGAAAACGATTTACTTCAAAATTTAATACAGTTTACTTTAGACAATAGAATTACCGAAGTTTACCGACAGGGCGTTCCAGTACTGAATGAAAAAGAATGTAAAGGAATCGTCTTTCCATTAGCATTTCAATTTCGAATTTTTTTTGAAACTGATAATAATTTAGAACAAGCGATCAGTACCATAAACAAACTAGAAGCCGATACATCAAATTTATCTCATTTTGTACAAGAAACCATCTGGAAACAAAAGCGTCTTTTATGTGTTGATAAAATATTAATACCATTTTTTTTTATTTTCGGATGACTTTGAAGTAAATAATCCTCTTGGATCTCATTCAGTAACTCATTCGGTGACAGGAATATATTACAGCTTTCCAATATTTCCTTCAACTTCAAAGTTAAAAGATATTTTCATCGCGGGTTTAATAAGATCATGTTTCGTTAAAAATTTTGGTAATGATGTAGCATTATTTACCCTAGTACAAGAGATTCAATCATTGGAGATAAACGGATTAGACATAAATATAGGCAATAAAACCGTTCACGTTCATTTCATTTTAGCATTGATTTTAGGTGATAATTTGGGAATGAATAGCTTGCTTGGATTCTCAAAGTCATTTTCAGCCCATGCAAACTGCCAATTTTGTAAAATTAAAAAATCAGAAGCGTCAATTCAAATTGTTGAAAATAGCAAACTAATACGAAATATAGAAAATTATAATCAAGATATTCTGACAAATAACGTCACTGAGACAGGTATTCATGGAGAATCAATTTTAAATGATATCCCTTCTTTTCATGTTGTAAATAATTTAGCTGTCGATATCATGCATGATTTATTTGAAGGCATATGCCATTATAACTTGTCTCATGTGTTGAATGATTTTTTATTTAATAAAAAATATTTAAATTTACCATTATTAAATAAATTAAAAAATACATTTCCGTACGAGGAAACCGAAATTGGAAACATATCGAAAGACATAACAGAAAACCACATATCAAGCAAAAAATTCAAATTTTCAGCTAGAGAAATGTGGACGTTTATCCACTTTATACCTCTAATACTCGGAGACCTTATCCCAGACGATGACGAAGTTTGGATATTTCTGTGTGAATTTGTTGAACTGATTGACATTTTACTATTAGCTAGCTTTAATGATGATATAATAAATGATTTGGAGAGAAGAATATTAAATCATAACAGCAAATATGTACGACTATTTAATGATTTGCTTAAACCTAAATTTCACTTTTTAACACATTACCCGAGAATAATTAGAAGTTCTGGTCCCGTAAAAAAGACATACTGTTTTCGATATGAATCTAAACATTTTGAGTTAAAATCCTATGCAAGGAATATTTCTAGCAGAAAAAACATATCTTTAAGCATAGCAATTAAAAGTTTGCAAGCTTACTCCTTTCTCCCGCTGCTCAAACATTAGAATGTGATGACAGTAAGCTAATTTCAAACACATTTCCTTTGGATGTTTTTCTTCGTTATGATTTGAATATTAACAAGCTAAAATTTTATTCCGGTGTCGTCTATAAGGGTACAAAAATTAAGGTCAATTATTTTATTGTAAAACGTAATAACTCACACATAGAACTTAATAAAATTGTTGCAGTTGTTATTTCTGATGAAGAGCAATTACCGTATTTGTTAACCAAAAAGTTTTCCTTTAATAGCCCTCCTATATCTGATTATAAAATTTCGAAAGGGCGTTTTATAAGAACAAAAAATTTTTTTTAATAATTCAATAAATTTCAACTAAACATAGATAACAAAATTCAAACAATTACATGCTGTATCTAAACATAAATAATAACATGGATAGTGTAATGTCGGAATCAAAATCAAATTTATCACAATTTGAAAATATTAATTTTAACTTAAATGACATTGATCAAAATGAGGATAATTTAGAAAGTGACCCCAATGAAACAAGTGAAATATCTACAGTTTTGGGATATATAAATAAAGAATATGAAAATACAACCTCGGATCATGAGCAGAATTTCACGGAATTAACAAATGTAAAACAAAGTACCAGCCAAAATAATTTTACCGGTGCAAGCTATATCGGTTATGTAATCAGCCAAAGTAATGCGTATACAACTGTCGAAGCATCTCCTATTTCTCCAGAGTCCCAAAAATTGTTAAAATTAGTAAAAGAGTGGGGATTGGCCGATCTGGTTGACAAATTGCAAGGTTCTTATTTATTTACGTCCAATTTTATCCATTACTAAAGTCTAAATATTCTACAGGGAAATTTATAACAATGGAAAATCTTAAATATTTCAGAAGCCCTCATTTAGAAGAATTATTCGAACCACACGAATTTGGCAAAAGAATCCAATTAGAGCACTTTTTACTCAAGTGGCAAATTCAAAACAATTATATAGATATAACAGAATTACCCAAGTTAACAACTCAAACCTCGACCATCCAGACAAATGAACCTACACCCCTGGTAATTATTAAATTCTATTTGTAACGAGCCATACATTAAGCCATATATTAAGCAAAATTTTATTTTCAGACGGTTGACGAAATTCTAGAACAAGGTGATCGTGGCAGATACATTAAACAATTTTTCGCGGAAAACAGGTTTTTATAAAACTTCCACAGAGAAATTATTTGCACTTTAATAGTGGATAATTACTTATTTGCGCAAGGCTCAACAGTAACTCACGACAAAATTTCCAAACTAGCACAAGAAATTATAGTTCTTTTTCCCGGAGAAAATTTGGTATACAATTTTTTTAATAACATTTTAAAATTACTTTTATTGTTGATGTGTGATAAATAGATATAACCCAAAGATACAATCAAAGCAATGAAGATATGTGCAATTTAACTTTTTAGTTAGATAATTTCTCCCTTCACAGGTTACATATTTTTCCCGTCGTACTGATATTAGAGGACCTCCGATTGGAAAACTATACCATAAATTCAAATATCAACAAAAGAAAGTTAGACTATTTTTAAAAAAAGAGAAAAAAATATCTACAAGCACGCGGGAAATTGTTACTACGCTTACAGGTAAATAATAATATATACACATATTATGTTTTTAATATCATTCATTGATAATTTAATTGATTGTGTTTTTATTCGATGTCTTCGGATCCAATTGTATCCTAACACAATGAATAAAAACAGAATCAATAATAATAGCATTTAAACAAAAAATTGTTATACATAATTTTTCTCGTTATATAAGATTCTGCTAGGATGACAATAATTGATTTAGAGCTGTTAAAAGTTATAAAAAGCCCGAGAAACCTTATTTTCGAAAAATGGAGTCAATCTTCCAAAATGAGACTACGTGAAATACAAAGCAACAATGATTCTACATTATGTCAAATATTTGAGGACTGGCCGCTGTATAAACATGCTTATGGATCTGAATTGGTAATTAATTTTTTACTGATAAAAATTCACATATTATAATAATTTCGAATTACAGATAAACATCGATTTTCAAAACTTATATGAGAACAACCAAAGCTTTTACATGAAGTGGGACGAGTTCCAAAGGAAAATTCCAGATATTATAAAATCAAACATAAAACATCCTGAAAATAAAAAAACCTTTTTGGAGTTAATGAATCAAAAAGATTGTCTGACAGCAGGTATAAGTTTTTTGTGTGTTTATTAAATAAATATATATATACGTTATATACATATATTTACGTGTTAAATTTATATGGCATAATAAACAAAACATTGTTTAATAATTATTTTTACCAAGGAAATTAAAAGCTTTGAATATTTTATATGTACATAAATTTCTATAAATTTTACTTACCATAATTTGATAAATTTGCGATTCATATAGATACGTTTAATATGGACATTTTAAAAATAATTGCCGCTTTAGTCCCGCCGTCAGTCAAATCAAAATGTGGTAAAAAAGAACTTATGAGACACACAATTCAAGATAGTCAAAACTCGTTCCTGTTAAAGGCCAACAATTTGGGAGAAATGAACATTAAGATTGATACAATAAAGAGCGAACATTTAAACCAAAATACCAAACTCCAACCGTTTTTAGTAGCAGTCGGAGAAGAGGACCATCTTCAGTTTAGTACTATCATCGATGGACACACGTATCTCTCAGGAAGTTTCGTGTTAAATTGTTAAAAACTCTTCGTTGATTTTGTCGTCGCTGTTGTTACGATGCCCATATTTAGTAACAAAGAGTATGCTGACATGTTGTTGGCGTATGGCAGTGCTAATTGCAATGGACATGAAGCGAGAAGAATTTATCAGGCTCGATATCCTGTTCGACGTTTACCGCACCATGAAACCTTCTCAACAACCTATCGACGTCTGAAGGAGACCGGCAACTTACATTTTCACGAGCCGCCAGTGAATGTGACGCCACATAATGTTGCAGTTGATGAAAGAATTTTAGAAGCTTTTAACGAGGATCCTACTACAAGCATTCGAGTTGTCGCTGCCAGATTCAACTTATCAGTCTGGAAAGTGTGGTCGGTTCTACGGGTAGAAGGAAAGCATGCATTCCATTACACTCCAGTTCATGGTAATTACACCTAATTTTTACTTCTCTCAGTTTACAGAAACGTATCATATTTGAGCAATTGTCACAAACTCACGAATTTAATTAATTGTTCCAGGTCTCGAAGAGGGTGATAATGCTAGACGGTTGGAGTTTTGTAGGTTTATATTGCATACGAATGTTGAGGATAATATGTTCTTGAAAAGGATTTTGTGGACAGATGAGTCTAACTTTAGTCGTGAGGGAGTTGTGAATATACACAATCTGCATCACTGGAGCAGAAAAGGCCTAAATCCTCACAAGAAAAGGCAGGTTTCTTTCCAAAAGAAATTCAGTGTAAATGTTTGGGCTGGTGTTATTGGTCGAAACCTTATCGGCCCATATTTTTTGCCAGAACGCCTTTCCGGAGAAATATATCTCGAATTTCTACAAAATGAGCTACCTGAGTTGATTTTACCAGTTCTAGAAGAAGATGTGCCGATTATTTTTCAAAATGACGGCTGTCCGGCACATTACCAACGAACGGTAAGGGATGATTCGTTCCCAAACTCATGGATTGGTAGAGGTGGCCCTATTTCTTGGCCCGCACGGTCCCCAGATCTCACACCCCTGGATTTCTACGTCTGGGGACGTGCTAAGGAATTGGTGTATGCAACAGAGGTACCCACAAAAGAAGTTTTAAAAGAAAAGATAAGTGCTGCATTTGAACAAATGAGGAATGAAATGAAACTTCAGACAACCGTGGAGATAAAAAACGATGCCGTACATGTATACAGAGTGGTGGAGGTCATTTTGAACAAAACGTAATAAATGAAGTTGATTAATATTTTATCAATAACTCGAAAGGTATTTTCTTAATCCTGACACAAATAATCCTGACCAAATATTATCACTTATTTCGTCCACAAAATGAGTGATTCCTACGACATGTAGCATACCGTTGGAACGGGCATAAAATAGAGAAGTTTTTAAAACAAAAGTTATTTCAAAACAATCGCTAGTTTTTTTTTTAAATGCATATAGAATGTAGACATTTTTTATACTTTTACACATTTTTTAAGATTTGAAAGCCCATAACTCATTTTTCTCAAACCGATTGTATTAAATAATGATTTATTTAGAATAAAATCACAATGCAGAATACAATAAAAATTATTTCGTGTCTTTACGTCTACAAACAAAAAAGTTATGACCATTTAAAGGTGAGATTTTGGATAATTAAAAAAAAAACTTAAAAATATCATATCTCAGTAACCGTGAGACTTAGGACATCGGCTCCATGGGATGAAAGCTTCCAAATGACCCCCCCCCCCCCCCCCCCAATCTGCCATAAAACGTTGTCGGTCCGCCTGCAAAACACCCTGTATATATTATATATATATATATATATATATATATATATATATATATATATATATATATATATATATATATATATATATATATATATATAATATATACATATATAACAATATACATATATATATATATATAACAATTAACTATTTTGACAACATTTTTGCTACCAATTAACTATTTTGAAATTTCAAATTTATTTGGTGTTGACTGAAGAAAGTGAAATTCGCTATTCACAAATGGTTGTTCTTAATCTTCACTATATTTAATACAAGTAAGTGCATTTTGAATTTAACTTTTATTCAATGTAAATTTTGGTTAAATTTTTTGGTGAAATTAATTTTAAATAAAAAATACTATTTACATGTTCAATTATTATAATAAACATATTTGCAATTTTAAATAAAATTAGTACTATGTTAATTTTAAATAGCTAAGGATGTAACAAAATATGCCTAGTTTACATATACTTCTATAAAATTTGCGTGTGAGCATTGTAAACAGAAGGTTACTATTTAACTAATTTTACATATTTATTAGTAAATTTGTAATTCCATGATTTAAATAACGCGACGTCAATTTTACCTAGTCATTGATTTATTTACTTTGCACGAATGTCACATTTACTTTTACGTAAAATCAAAAACAAAACATTTTACCTATTGGTTGGTAATTTATGCTATCTCAATGTGGTTCAACTTACATAGCACATAGTTGGCTCGATTCTTACGTATTTTTAGGTAATATTTACTTGTATTTTTTGTAAAATACGCCGTATCTTTTTTCTGAGTGTACACCCCTTCGACCATGCATCAAGCATACACTTTGAGGAAATGGGAACTTTAGAAGCCGTCGCCATGAAATGGAAACTAGTAGTTTTTTACAACTTGACCGACTATTGGGAAGAGGTAGAAAACTGAAAGCAAGCCGTAGTCCAACTAGAAGGAGCTTGTAGAGATCTGTCAGGATTCAACTGTAATACTACCTTACAACATTTGCAATGGCGACTCAATAACCTCATAGCAAAAAACAAGCAATTAGAAGATAGCAATAAGGATCGCAAGCGATTAAAGCGAGGACTAGGAGATACGCTGGAGATTGCGATGGGCGATATATTTGAAATCTTGTCGCAACGCGATGCGGCTCAATACGAATTTCAGTTTGAGATGATCAACGCCAATGAAAACCATTTAATGAAATTAATGCAGAATCAAACATTGATAATAGATAACACGGTAAAATTGATAAAACACAATTCCAACCTCACCATGATGTCCATGAACAACCTGTTACAAGAGCAGAGGCGATTAAGACAAGAGTTAATAGAACTACAAAAGTATCGAATCTATGAGGACAGGGTTCGCTCGGTGCTAATGAACTTAATCATTAAAAATATATTAAGAATTTAAAGTGATAAGTGACGCTTTTTCATAGTGTTTATAGAAAATTAATATTTAATTTTGTGATTTATGTTTTAATAATCAATCAATCACAAAAAGAAAAAAAATCAACTTTAAAGAATTTTTAAATTTAAAAAATCATTTTTTCGTAGGAAAATCATAAATCAGCTTTAAAATTACATAATAAATTTTATTAAACATATTATTCCTACTTTACAGATATTATCATCATGCTAAACTGCAATGAATGTGGTAAGATGTGTTCATCCAAAGAAATTCTTCAACGGCATCATAAGGAACAACATCAAGATGTATTAAGCTTATGCGAAACTTGTGGGGAAACGTTTAGTAATAAACAGAAGCTTACATCTCATGTAAGCAGAAAACATCAGAGTACAAGCATGCGTGATTCATCATTAAATCCGTCTACACCAAATGAAGAGGAGGTGGTGACGAAAAAAATGAGGATGGATGAAACTGACGAAGAAGCGGGTGAAAAATAAGTCAGTGATATTTGTAATAGCTTACTTTTAATTATATTTAAGCAACCATTGCAAATCTTTTATTCATAAAAACGCATGTTTAAAGAAGTATAGTGAGGATGAGAATATTGAAATAGTCTCTTCAGCATTTAAATCAAGAATAATTACGTATAGTTAGTACGTATAGTACGTATCTACACACCATTAATGAATTTGTGAATTCGGTGAAAGATAAAATAATTAATCTGATAAATCTTCAAATCGGTGAATCTGGTGCTCTAAAGATAAATTTTGAACTATATGCTATGCATATGAAACATGATGTAAAAGATGATTTAAATGTTAGTACATTAAAATTATTCAACACTAAAAATTTTATAACAACGGCAACCAGTGATTTAAATTCGATTTATACCGATATTTCTAAGGCATTAAATACTCAGAGTGAAGATTTTCAGGGAAAAGAGTCTGGTTGGGCAATTGAAAAGATATTTCACAAATTTAATCAGTTTAATTCAATGAGAGCATGCAGACCAGCCGGACATCAAGCAGAAGGCAATGACCAGGAAGTTTACGCTCTTAGTCACGTATTGGACGCCACACCAGTCGACCGCTACCATTGCGTTGTCACTCAAGCCGAAATCCCGAACTATCCAGCTGAAATCGGACTACCATTGTTCCGATCTGAGATCGTCAACCATGCAGTATTACGCCGACGCGAATTCTTCTCAATTAAGAAGAGTCAAAATTAAATGTTTCTTTCTTTATAATAAATTAAATTTTCTTTGTAATGAAATATACTTTTTACTGAATTCCTTAATTAAATTTTTGTAAACAAACACAAATCTGACGTTTCATAGTCATGGCCACCAACTTGTGAATCAAAATTGATTATTTGAAACTGCGTTATCGACATTACAATGTTGTAAATTATTACAGGTTGCAATCTTTGGTGGTTTCAAATGTCAATTTGGTTGCGGTATGCGCCATGTCATTTTTATTCTTTCATTCGGTGTGTATCTTGCGACGAATAAAGTAAAATTAAAAAGTTAGAAAAATATAAAGTGTAAATAATAAAATTCTTATGCATAATTAAATAAAAATTATTTTGTATAATTGAACAAAATTGTTATAAGGTTCAAACAATTAATTCTTTTGCCTATAATTAAAGAAAAACGTATAAAAGTTCAAATTCGACGAAGTGAAATACCAAGTTGGGTAAAATCAAATACAGTCCACTACTACAGCGCGAGGGAATTATACGCGGAGCAAGACCACCTCATTTATTGACATCGCCACGTCCGCTGTGCCCCTCCAGGGCCCTTGCATTATACTAGTTGTAAAAACAATTTCATATAAATTTATTATATTTAGAAAATGGTACAAATAGTCATTATTAGTGGATTAAAAATTTCTCAGCATTAGTCAGCAGTCAATTATCGAAAAGAGCAAATAAAAAATGGATTTGTGATGTATGCTTATTATTTTTCCGTAATCAATGAAGTTTAGAAAAACATTTAGGATATGTATGGTTGTTGTAAAATAAAATGTAATCTTCCTAGCGAAAAAAATTATATCCTAAAATTTAAAAATTATCAAAATAAAGAACGTGTACTTCTCATAGTATATTGCGATTTCGAAGCTGTGCTAAAACCTATAGATACTTGTTTACAGGATAGTAATAAATCATTTACGGAAAACATAACAAGACATGAACCATGTAGTTTTGCATACTATATAAAATGTTCATATGATGACACGCTTTCGAAGTTTATTCTGTGTATAATTTGTGTGAATTGTGATAAATTTTTGGTGAACACATTAAAAATCACATCAAACTGAGTATAGTTTTATGCAAGAGAAAATATATAGTAGTTCGGGCCAAGAAAACGTCGAGACGATCAAACACTAAAGGGAGACCGACGAGGAAAAGAATAAAAGAACATTTTATCCGATAGCCAGCGAGACAAGAATATCAATAACTCAAATTCGGGTGTGGGGAAAGGAGTGGCCGCGTACAGTCCAAAACAGAAAAATTGGCAAATTATTACCAATTGATATATAAATATATGCGGTTAGTATCGCGACAGGTAAATTAGTGCTTAATAAATAAGTTTTGAAACGTTTAGTTCATTTAGTTACAAAAAATGAGAAGTTTTAAATGTAAAAAAGACGTTTAATAACGTAAGACATATAAAACATCATTTTAAGGTCTAGCATAATCTTTTACATAATGATTCATACGAATGTGCTGAGGGTTTATGTATTCAAGAATTTCAAAATTTTGAAGTTTATAAACGGCACGTAATTCGTGTTCACCAAAATAGTAGATCTGTAGAAATAGTAGCTACAAATGCACATCCTTCTTCGTCTTTTACCAATAGATTTAACGAAGTAAAATTATGTCAAGAACCCGGTTCACTTCAATGTGTAACAGAAACATTATCAAATGATTTAGAATATTCTCAGAATGTTTAATTAAATCGAAGTTCCTCTTAAAAGAGGTTTGCTTTAAAAGATGTTGAAATAATTCAAAACTTGATTTCTGAAAAAATATTAAATCCCATTAAAATTATTATGTCAAATAAATTATTAAACTCAATAAGCGATACATCTTTAAAACAAGAAATTTCTGAAATGCTAGATATATTATCTAACCCGTTTGAGAGTTGCGATTCGCAGTATAAAATTTTTCAGATTTTAAAGAAAGATGATTTATTAGATGATTATGTTGCATTTACTATAAACAATTCTGTTGATATTAAGTATTTCAAAGGTGACTCCCTATATGACGAAATTGAAAATGGCGGTGTATTATTTCCAATAAAATTCCAAATCCGCAAAATTTTTGAAACAGGAAAACTGAACCTAAACAAATTTATTGCCCGTAATCTCTATCAAAATATTGACGAAATATCTAACTTCTTTCAGGGTGAACTTTGGCGGCGACGTTTAGAACTGTTCCCAAATAAAATTTGTTGCCTATAATTAAACAAAAACTTATAAAAGTTCAAATTCGACGAAGTGAAATATCAAGTTGGGTAAAATCAAATACAGTACAGTGCGAGGGAATTATACGCACAGCAAGACCACCGCATTTATTGACATCGCCACGTCCGCTGTGCCCCTTCAAGGCCGTTGCATTATACTAGTTGTAAAATACAATTTCATATAAATTTATTATATTTAGAAAACGGTACAAATAGTCATTATTGGTGGATTAAAAATTTCTCAGCATTAATCAGTAGTCAATTATCGAAAAGAACTAATAAGAAATGGATTTGTGATGGATGCTTATTATTTTTCCGTAAACAGACAAGATTAGGAACACATTTGGAATTTGGTTGTAATAAAATAAAATGTGTTCTCCCTAACGAAAAAAATTAATTATATCCAAAAATTTAAAAATTATCAAAATAAAGAACGTGTACCTTTCATAGTATATTGCGATTTCGAAGCTGTGCTAAAACCTATAGATACTTACTTGTTTACAGGATAGTAAAAAATTATTTACGGAAAACATAACAAGGCATATGAACCATGTAGTTTTGCATACTATATAAAATGTTCGTATGATGATATGCTTTCAAAGTTTGAAATGTGTATAGAGGTGAAAATTGTGGAAAAATATTTATATCGAAATTAAATAATTTAATTTACGCGTGCCACATTCTAACGGTGGCCAGTTGAGGCCACTTAAAGTTTAGTTAGTAGTTGGGCGAAACCAACATCACCACCTTACGTAGCGGATCCACAACGCTTCGCAATCCATACATGTCAGGTTTATTATTTCATACATTTTGAACACAAATTATATATTTATATAAAATTTCTATATGAATAATTTTTAGTAATTAAGTTTTCCAATGGCCATCTTTTATGTTCATAATTAAATTTATCTTTAGGTTTAAGTTTTTGACCTAAATTCAAACGATTTTTTTTTGCATTGGTATGCTTTATCTATATACCGCCAGTAAAACGTTCGAATCGTTTAAAAGTTAAGGGGTAAGAAGTTTGATTATGGTTTTCCTTAGAATATTTATTTATTATATTCGCGTATATTTAGCGCCTTTCTTAAATTATTGTGTTGTATTATATACATAAATATATATGTAATACATAAAAGTTTTAGTGAAATTTTGTGCATGGTGAATTTTTCCCAGGGAATTACCAGAATAGTAATAATACAAACGCCATTATTAGTCTGGAAAGCAAGCACGCGTGTCACTGTGTCAATTTGTTTGGTGATCTGTGGCCCTATTCTGGTTTTCCCTGGGAATTGGGAATTTGTAAAAAAATTCTAAACTGCAATAATTCCCAACTAATAATTTTCCAATTCCAATAAGTTAATTCTCAGTGTATAGGGAATAATTTCGCTTGGAAAAAATTAGTTCAAATATTCAACAACAGATATAGCAATTACACGAAGGAGCTGCCATTTTTCTAGAATAAAAATATTAAGTTTACATCTTCGAGAGATTTATGTTTAATATTCCTATATTTTCGAACATAATTAGAACTCGTACACAACAAAATTATTTTTAAATATTTTAAATTTTGTGTTCTTTGTTTTTATTTACACACCATTATGGTGCGCTCGTACAACAGTATACACATATAAAGAAAATGGCACAACGAGTGTTTCGATATGTGCATGATGGTGAGAAAGAAACACGCTTCAATTTAATGATTCAGCGAAAGAGACTGCTTGATTCATCCGATTTACCCGAAGCGGAATTTATTACAGAATGCCACAACAATTGGCTTTAAATTTGCGAGATCAAATGATCATACACATGAACAACTCGTCGATAGCGAAAGAATTGAACATGATGAAGTGAACAAATGCCACAAATTATTCCAATCCTAGGGTGTGGCAGATGTTCTACGAGGGTTTTATTAAAACAATGAATTTCACTCTGTCGATTTTCATCATTATAATTTTCGAACCCCTCATAATAAGTTCTGGTTGATGAGAAGTTTCTACCAATAAATATTTTTGTATGAACTGGTGATCAAAAGCCTGACCATTGTGTGCTATTACAACAACATCTTTAAATTTGTGCCTAATTTCTAATACATGTTTCATGAATTTTTCTATTATTCTATCATCTTGAAAAATTAACTCCCTTATTCCACATTTCTGACAATAAAGGGCGTCTGAAATCATGCAAACATCACATCGTTATTGCATAACACATAAGTTGGGGATATGAATCTTAAACGATTAATTGTAATTTGTTTCTTGAATTGTTTCCAAATCAAAAAATACAAATAAAATATCGTTTATATTTGGTGATTTATTATTTTTTTGAATAAAGCACAAATGATTTTCATGTTGAAATTGTTTGCAAACATTGCAAAACATTTCATTACAATTATGTACCCTGTTTTGATTTATGGTTCGACAGCAATGTTTACATCTCCTTAACAATGTGCAAACTTCCTTCTTATGTTGCTCAAAACATTGAGTTTGAAGTCTCGATTACAATTCTTACATAAAATTTTTCCAATTCAAGTACATCGAGGTTTCTGAAGACAGGCTCGGCAAGAATACTCGCATCGGTGTCCATTTTTATTTTTGTAAGGTATATTGCATTCCTCACAATAATAACTGCAGGCAAAAGCTGATGTCCACGAAGTTATTACATTATAGTGGTTATTATGGTGAAGTAGAGTAATTTTCATGCTAGATGTGTTTTTTCCTTTAAAAATCACTTCTCTACCTTTCGAGCTATACTCATACACACAAAATGAGATTATGCTAATCAACTTTTCAAACCTATGTATGCATGATAACTCGATTTAGTTAAAATGTATCACTTTAAAATAAATTTATTATTTCCAGAAAGGAAATTATTCAAAGACAACATCCGATCGAATATTATTTTCCAAAACAATTACAGTTCGATGAATTTTAAATTGCAACATATAATTATCCTAAGGAAGCATAAAATAAAAGCATAAATAAAATTAAATTTTGCTTTAATTAGCTTCGCAACAATATTCGATCAACATAATTATTAAGAATTTTTCAATTCGTCTTAATTAAAATGTATCACATAAAACAAAATTATTTGCAGAAATTGAAATTATTCTAATTAGCTTTTTATTTTGTAATTGAAGCTGCAGCACATAATTATCCAAAAAACATCATAGGATGGGACATTAATTATCGATAAATGTATATACAGCTATATACGTACTTTATTATATACCTTTACATATATACACATACGTTTATATTTAAATCCATATCTGAGATAATATGATTATATTTTGATATAAATAGGGTAAAATTGAAAAGTATAAAACACTTCTAATTTTGTTTTACTCCAATAAAGTATAACGTAATACAACTTAACCATGGTAAGTGATTTTATTTTAAATTTATATTTTAAAACTATTATTTTATATTTTCATTTTATCCATAGACTGAGCAATTCCTAAACATTTTCGAAGAGAGCGTCAAGGAGAAGGAAACTTCGGCCTTCTTGAAGACAGTTGATTTGCGGCAAAATCATCCGTATAGCGTCCGGGAGATCAAATGGGCCAACACCATGTATGGAGATAAGGTGCAAGTGCATATGCCTGAGGGGATATACACATTATCGAAGCCACTTTCCAAAGCAATAATAAAAAACTATAAAAAGAAAAATGTTTTCAAATCACTACAAAATGGTGTGAAAACTAAAAACATAAAGATGATTCTTAAAGGAGTTATCGGCGAGGGAAGATTTGCCATTGGCGATATTAAATTCGAGCAGTCGAGAACAACAACAGCAATGGTAACTGGGAATGAAACGAGTGACGATGAAGAAGAAGAAGAATATGGACAACGATTTTAAAATTTAGTTTTTAATTTGAATAAATGTATTCTGGGTATGTGTTATGGAAAACATCCGGGATTTCCCAGTTTTCACTTTTCTTGTTTTATTCGACTTTCACTTTCACTTTTTATTCGACTTAGATGAAAGAAAAACATCCGGCATTCCTTGTTTTCGCACCTAAACTGTTGCATAAATTTGAGGAATCCCGGATGTTTTACCCATAGTAGGTCGATAAGAGGAAGAGTGAAAAGTAAAACTGACATACATTTGAGGAACCCCGGAAGTTTTCCTCCACATTAGGTCAAGTAAAAAGAAAAACGAGGAATGCCGGATGTTTTCCTATAAAACTGACATACTTTATGTGGAACCCCGGATGTTTTGACATAACTAGGTTAAATAATAAAAAGTGAAAGGAATTCCGAATGTATAAGTAGGCCGACTCAGCTAGCCCACACACTACTTACATGGATATGTGACCCTGAACCATCTAAAATCTCTGCACAACTTCTCGATTTGGGATACAAAGCGACCGAAACTATAATGATGAATCGCATGAAGAATGTAGTATAAGAAGTTTAACTCTATAAATAATATAAACTGTTCACGTGAATTAATATTAAGTCGTATTGTGATGCAAATTACAGAAACGCTGGTATGCACTCGATTAAGCATATCTTGTGACGTGTGTGTTGGTGTGCTTGACTTTTAGAGCAGAAAGTGGTCAATGCATTGTGGTCGTATGGTATTATCGTTTTAGTCCTTCGTTCAGAAAGTGTACCATTGTTGATTTTTTTTTTTTGGATACCAAAAATTGTGTTCGGTGTGTGAACTAACTTATTTAATATTGCGGATAAGTTTAGAAGGTTTGGGATTGGCGGTTGCAAGACACAGATTGTGAGCCACAACCTGGCACATCCAGAGGAGCAGGAGGAGGATACGAGGCTCCAGCAGCAGAAAATCCGCAACTCGGCACATCTGTTGCTGATGATGTAATTATTTGTACACCTTCGAGAGATGAGAGAGCTGAGGAGGAGGCGGATTTTTCAAATAGGTTAGTGCATTTTAAAATTATAAACAATAGGTCTCAATACAATAATAAATTTAAATGTAGAAGTAGTGAGACAATTTTTAAATTTACAAATATTCCTCGAGACATAAATGATCTGCCTCAGTATTTATATACTGCAATTTCCGGTATTATTAATTTTATTACCAAAAATACCACTCCTAATGATAAAATTGGCTTGAAAATTTTATTACCTAATTTTAATAACACCTAAACCATTGGTGTCAATTTTACCAATATTTCCAATTTAAAGGCTGATGTCATAGCTTCTTTGTTAGAATCTGTGGCTCAGTCAAACTCTAACTTCCTTGTTACCAACTCGTTGGAGGTATCTTCGGTAATTTTAGAAATACCTAGCGGGAAAGGTAAAAAAAATTTGAAACAGTGTCCGATTCAGTTTTTCCTCAAAAATAAAACGAAAAGTGTGATTGATATTAGTTTTGGAGACGATGATGATGATGACGCAATTTATTGTCTACCGATACCAATTATAATAGGGAAATTAATTGCGGACAAATCAAAAAATTTAATTCGAAATTATAGAAGAAACTTAAATAATCTTATGAAACAAGTTATTGAACTAAATCGTATTCTGACGTTCAACCTGTTAAAGGAAACGTAACTTTAAGGTACATTTTTGCAATGAAAAATATTGTACTATATGTTCAAGTATTGTAGACAGTACTCATTATTGTTGTATTCAGAAATATAAACGAAAAACACCAGCTAATTTTTCAATTATATTTTATGATCTTGAATGTACACAGAATTTTAATATTAGCAATGAAACATACCTGCATGAGCCGAATTTGTGTGTTGCCCATATAGTCTGCAATAAATGTGTTTTGCTACCGCAATCTGAAGACTGTTGTTCTCAGTGCGGTAAAAGACAACATGTTTTCGAAAACGACATTAATGGTAGTAACTGTATTGAAAAATTTGTTAATTTTTGCGAAGTATTTCGTGAGCATTCATTAACGATTTATTGTGTAGCTCATAACTTTAAGGTATACGATGGCCAATTTATAATGCAATAATTGGTAAAACGAAAAAAGGACGTAACGCCGCCTATAGGTGGCATTAAATTTTTTAAAATTATTTACAACTCATACATACACTTTATAGATTCCCTAAATTGTATGCCCATGCCGCTTGCCAAATTTCCCGAAACATTCGGACTTGCATATGTTACAAAAGGCTGGTATATCCACATTATTTTAACACTAATGAGAATTATCATTACATAGGCGAAATTCCAGATAGAAAATACTTTGGAACACATCAAATGATACAGAAAGAATTAGATCAATTTGATATCTGGTATGTGGATCGTCTTCGTTCTCAGTACGACAATCGAAAAGAATTAATTCAATATTGTGTTCAAGATGTTAACAAACTACGCAGAGGCTGTATTGAATTTATGACTGACTTTTTTAATACTACCGGTGTCAACCCTCTACTAGAGTCATTTACTCTAGCCCAAGCGGTAATGCATGCTTTTAGGAAAAAGTTTATGCAAGAAAACATTTTTGGAATTGTTCCAGAAAATTTGTATCATGAGTCTCAAAAAAATCTGTCTGTTATAGGAATGAAATGGTTGATTCTGGAAAACTCAAAATGTAATTTTAAAATGAAATATGAATTTAAAATAGTTTCAACCAATTATTTCGTGGATGGATATAACGAAGAAACAAATATTGTTTATGAGTTTTTAGGCTGTTACTGGCACGGATGCCCTAAATGTTTTTTGAATAGCACTAAAAATCTGCATGACGGTAACAAAAATGATACATTTGATGCAAGGTACAATCAGACATGCTCAAGACTTAAATATATACAATCTCTAGGTTATAATATCAGAAAGATCTGGGAATGTGCTTTTAAAAAATATCTGCTTGAAAACCCCACAGTTGCTACATCTTTGGAAAATGACCCGGCTCTGATGTACGGCTATCTTAATTCGAGAGATGCCATTTTTGGCGGTCGTGTTGAAGTATTTCAATTACACTATAAGACAAAAGAAGGCGAGAAAATGCGGTATATTGATTTCAATTCTTTGTACCCATTTGTAAATAAAACTTGTAAAAATCCGATTAAACATCCTAAAATACATTATAATGAACAGTGTTTTTATCCTCGCGTATCTGGCATGGATGGCATTATAAAATGTTCAATTTTACCGCCTAACGAAATACTAATTCCAATTATCCCGGCCAGAATTAATAAAAAACTTATATTCACTCTGAGTCACACAAGTGCAGAAACTGAAAATGTCACAACATCGTGTTCGCATAACGATGACAAAAGAATGTTGACAGGAACATGAGTATTAGCAGAGGTAAATCTTAGTGTATTGCACGGTTATAAAATATGTAAAATATTCGAAGTGTGGGAGTATGAAGTCTCACAGTACGATAACGTTACGAAAACTGGTGGTGTATTTACCGCAGTCATGAACTGTTTCCTTAAGCTCAAACAAGAGGCTAGTGGTTGGCCCCAGAGTGTTACAACCGAGGCCGAAAAAGATATACATTGAAGAGTTTTTGTCTCACGAGGGTATTATTTGGACAATGAGTAAATTAAAAATAATCCATGTCACAGTGTCCACGTGTCACAGTTATATTCGTTAATTTCTTCACCGGGTGTCGTGGTCACGGACATACTTACTGTATATGACGTTCTATGGGTTAGCTGGAAATATGAGACGAACGATTTCTCGAAACCATTAAAACATGTTTCTTTAGCTGTAGGTGCATTTACCCCAGCTAATGCTAGAATTATACTGTACCGATACTTGAATAAAATACCCAAGCATATATTATATTGTGATACAGATTCGATAATTTATGTGGAAGATGACAATAATAGAAATGTCATCAAAACGGGTAATTTTGTTGACGATTTACCCGACGAAATAACGGCTTACGGTTCAGACGCATACATTACCGAGTTTGCGTGTACAGGGCCGAAGAGCTATGGTTTTATTGTTTTCGATCCAGAAAGAAACAAATATTTTGAGTCAGCAAAATGTAAGGGTATAACCTTAAACATAGAGTCGGAAAAACAACTAAATTTCTCAACACTAAGAAGTATGGTGCTTGATAGTGACGATTTGGGGTATCGACATGTGCTTAATAAGAAAAAAATGTTGAAAGTCGTTTCGGAGCCCGAATCGAAAAAATTTGGTTTCACATATACGAAAAGAATTTGTCTCGAGGATTTAAAGACCATACCGTATGGGTATAAATTGTAATATCAGGGTTTTTTTTATTTGTAAAAATTTTTTATAAGTAATAATAAAAGAGTTTTCTCCTTGGATTTTGTCACATCGATTGTCGCCATTTTTATTGTATGATGCTTACTCCGATTATACTCATCGGCAATTTTTTGTATTCACGCGCACGCGTATCATATTAGCTTGCACAATGGTATGCTGCTGCTCCTGCTACACCGGATTATTATTATTATGTGACAGGACATGCTATACCAGATTTTGCAGGGCATGCTGCGATGGCGTATTGGCATCTGAAGATTAGTATTGGTCGTGAGGATAGCGGGATTATGGCGTCGTACTTGAATTGGCGATAGTATATCAGTAATTCTACGGAGTTTGGCGCGACGAGTACTAACTGCATGGGTATAATTGCAATATTAGTAGTAGCGATAATTCAACGAATTTCGGCGTACTGAGTTCCAGTTTAAACCGGCTGATCAAGGATATCGCTAATCCAAATAAATTTTAGAATATTAAACTTATGTCAAAAAAAAGCTATAAAGTGAAAAACAAATTTCAATCAAATTAGATAGCATAATATAATTTGTGTCAAAGTGGGTATATAACAGGGTTGGAAAAAACCCGGATTCACTCATTTTAGATGGATGGTCGAACACTTCAAATGATCCACTTATTGCGTTTTCAGTCCATACCGGTTGTAATAGTGTTTTAATAAGTGCAGAGGACACCGGGTCCGAAAAAACTGCTGAATATTGGGTTGCTGTTGTTACGACCGTTTTGTTGTCAACAATTTTCTTTTCCACCCAATAATTGGTTGGTAAAATGATTTGTGTCATTTTACTGATTACACCCCACCTGTGGTACTTTTTGTGTTGTATTATATTCCCCCGGGTTTGTGTCTATGCTTTTCTTACCGGTTGTTGGTTGCATTCGGTACACCTTTTTTTGAGATGGCGCGATGGCAACAGAGATGATGGAGAGCGAGATCAATGTGCATCGATTGTGTGAAACGCAAAAAGAATGTTTTTCTTATATGCTTCTCGTTTATATCAATGCGAATTGATGTAAACGAGAAACAGAGAAGAAACACAATTCTTCTGAAATGTTTTGTGCGCGTCGCTATGTGGCGTGAGAATTTTTATTTTATATCATTCGAGTTTTGGTTTTGTTTGTGAAAAGAATTCGAGTTTTGTTTGATATAAAAAAGTCGAGTGTTGATTGATGTACATAAAAATATAAAAAGTTAGTTTTTTTTTTGATGGCATAAAGTTTGTTAAAATAGTTAAAGTTGAATTAAAAACAAAAAGCTATATACCGGGTGAGTTTTTTAAGCTGAAACTTTCAAATATCTCGGAAAATAAGCCCTCTACGATAAAAATGACTATTATCAAAATCCGCTGGCGCTGTAATAGGCGATATTAAATTTTTTTTCAATTTCTCCTACTGAGAACATTATGCATACGATTCTGCAATATGTTTGCATTAAAATTAACACGTTTTCAATGTAAATATTTGAAATTAGTTTTAAACAAATTATATTTCTTAAATTAAAAAAAAAAACTACTTTTGTCATTGGCTTTTATCATGAATCGAAAAAAATGTTTCAAGGAAATCGTACGTACTTTTAGCCGTGGAATCCCAACCCGCAATAAAAAATAGGGGTTCCTATCTTAGTTTACAAGTGGCCCCCCACACACCTTACAAAAAGGGGCGGGGGGGGGGGGGGGGTCATAATTTTAGCACTAATGTATTTCCCCTCCAGAATGATTTAATTTTGATAATGGTCATTTTTATCGTAGAGGGCTTACTTTTCGAGATATTTGAAAGTTTTAGCTTAAAAAACTCAACCGGTATATTGGCATAATTTATTCAATTATATTTTATTTAATAGTTTAAAAAGGTTAAATATAAACAATAAAGTTTGTTATGTTATATTTGGTGTATTTTGTATTATTTGGCTATATGAAAGGAGAAGTGAAAAAGGTCATTTTGTGTAATGGACGAACATAAGCAAAAGCATAAATAAAAAATAAAGTGATTTTCGACAGCTCACCCAAATATAAAACCAAACAGACATTTTTGATTTGGTAGTGAGTTGCTGTATTTATATAAAGCCAAAACGTGTTTATAAATCCTCTTTTGTGCGTTTTTTTTTTATTAAACTGCGTAACCTTTTACGTGCTATTAAGAAGCGCCCCTTATCCTTACGTTGTTTTGTTTGCGTGAAGGACGCACAACGGCGTATTTACGGTTGGCGAGGCAACGCCCAACCTATTTCGGCGAGCCATTTTTTGGTAGTTGAGGCCAGTATATTTTACCGGCGGAACGGGGATCGGTACAATCAAACCGCAACGGTCCGGGGCGGCGACCCTGTGGCATGACGGCCATACAAGGCCGCAACATTTTTCTAATTAACGGCGGGAAGTCGCCCAACGGTCCGGGTGCGGTGCACCTGAGGCATGAGCTCAAGGTCGCACCGATAATTTTTTTTTTAATACTTATTAAGGTACAGTTTTTTTATTTTTATTATTTTTATATATTTTTCCTTTTTTAATAAAAATTTAAATTTTGATTTTGTAATCGAGCGCTGCATAGCGGTTGCGAGACGCGCTCGGTTCACATTGGTCTCGCCTCAAATTGTTCTGGCAGTTAATTGCTTTTGGCTGTTAGGTTATTTTTGATTTTTGTCATTTTTATTTTTGCATCCTCATAAATAAAAAAAATGAATTATTAAATTTTCTTCGGTATGGGATGATGGGAGGGGGAAGTTACCATTCTGTATCGGTGTAGTGTTTGCGGTCCCTTGGTGCCCGCATCCGGTTTCGAAACCAGAGTTTCATCTTGTTTGAATTCGAACGGATACGCACACCAGGGCACCTCTTTCGGGTAGGTTGTTTGTTCCTCAGGTTCCGGCTGACAAATTTCGGCGGAACATCCGGTTTTTATTTATTTATTATTTGTGATTTTTTTATTTTTAAATTTCTGTATCATCACAGTGTAGGCCAGGAGCCATGCAAGCCTTAATCCCCACGACCCTTAGCACTTCTCCCTGAGAACGTAGAAGGCAAAGATCACCGTGGAGGCCTCTGCATGCGCTTAGTGAAAATCTGCGGGATGGCAGTAGCCATCCTGTAACACTGTGGCAGAAAAATTAATTGACTTCATAAAAACTAAATAAAATAAAGAAATATTCGCCTGTTGCACGGATAACGAAAATAAGATGAAAAAAATGAAAGACATTTTAGA
Organism: Nephrotoma appendiculata; assembly: GCA_947310385.1. Lineage (NCBI taxonomy): Eukaryota > Metazoa > Arthropoda > Insecta > Diptera > Tipulidae > Nephrotoma > Nephrotoma appendiculata. Next base: position 297,584,523 of record OX371224.1, on the reverse strand, counting down.
GGAACGCCATAGGATTGTTTCTTATGGGTATTCAGCACACTCAATCTTTTATACAAAGATATAATTCCAGTAGAAGTCACCAAACAAATAATAAGTGTGCAGAAATACGTTAGAAATCACCACCAGCCACATGGATGGTTAAAACAAAAACATAGAGTTATGCCTCAACTGCCAAATGATGTAAGGTGGAATTCGTATGATGATTGCTTAACAACATTTATTTCTAATTTTCAGATCTATGCACAAATAAGATCGGAGCATTTAAATGAATTTAATAACAATGTCCACAAAATGTTAAATAATGTACACTTATTATTATTGTACAACGAGGCCTTACATCTCTAGAAGATTGTACAACGAGGCCTTAATAAAATTGAAACGGTACACCGGATAAAACGCACAGCTGCTGAAAATGTACCAACATCAGAAAATAAATATTATTCTAAATTTGTATGATTACGTATTGTATTGTAGTATTGTAAACAATTATTTACACTTACAATCAAAGTGAATCCAAATTTGTTTTGTTTATGTATTTTTGCTTTTGGTCTGTTTGTAAACTTAAAATATTGTACTAAAAATTGTAAAGTAGTGATGTTCGAATCGAGATGGCGCATAATCACGTCGATTATAGAACTCGCCGGATTTACTGCGGTGGGAGTCCAAACTTCATATAAAAAAAATTAAAATCATGAATTTCGATCAAGGTTGCATGTAAAACTGGTTTTATTTTTACGCAAATCAAACAAAAACATTCGTTCGAAATCCGCAGCTAAAACATTACGAATGGTTTGCGAATCGTAAAAACAGAATTATATGAAAATAAACCTGTTTTTCAACGCAACTTTGATTCAAATTAATGATTTTAATTTTTTTTATATGGAGTTTGGACTCCCGCCGCAGTAAATCCGGCGAGTTCTATAATCGACGTGAATATAAATATATAGATATTTATCTTTTAAAAAATTTGGCTTGTTTCACACTAATTGATAACTACTTAATTATTAATCGTCATAGTTTTAAAAATTAAGCATATCACATAATACACATATTATACAAATTTATATTAAACCAAGTGATAATTACAAACACAACAATTGGTTTAAGACAATAATTATTTCCATTATCATAATTAAATACTACACTAATTGTCTTATGTCTGCATTCACACTTAAATATACCTATATGCAGTTCGCGAAGTTTAATAAATTTTATAAAATTAAAATAGTAATTCACACACATTGATGTTTGCACCCATAAAAGCGAAACAAAATAATAATGTAAAATAAATTAACAATTGTCTGTATATGATATTTTAATAATATTTTTGAGAATCTACATGAACCTAACAAGTGGGCAGAGAAGTATGTATTTGTAAGAGAGCTGTAAAATAGTAGTATTAATCGAACGTGGACGTTCATGATTAAAACAAAATACATACGTAAACATATAAAAGGATAACGTTTTATATTTAGAATGTATGATTCTTATATATAATGCAATGAAGAAAAATCAGCAACTGTGTAAAAAAATGTCAAACAGCTGATTTTACTATAATCTAATTTCTAAAGTATATACAAATATGTGCAAATATAGAATAATATTATTATTCGATAAACGCCTTTGAGTTACACATGTTTTTATAAGCGTTTTCCGCTGATGAGTATAAGAGAGCGTAGTTTAAATCACAACAAATTAATTTAATGCAAATTTTATGTTTATTATAATAATATTTGAACAATTCTCAACAATGACTAGAAAATATTTTATTTATCCGCTACAACTGCAGCTACATCCTCTTTCATACATACAACTATGATGGTCAATTTTACTTTTATATAGTAATAACGTATACAGCTTTACTCTAGATCAATGTAACAAAAAATGTTATCAAATTTATATAGTATGTCTAAAAAATCATAAAATTATAAAAGTAATTAAATAGGGTAAAAATTGCAATTTTTTTTTTTAAATTATACAAATTTAATGATGTGGTAAAAATGTATAAACTTATAGCACATAAGTTAAAACAATTTAACAATATATATATATATATATATATATATATATATATATATATATATATATATATATATATATATATATATATATATATATAAATATATATAAATATATATATATATATATATATATATATATATATATATATATATGTATTATAAAATATAAAGACATTTAAAGATATATACAGTTATAAAATTTATTAAAAGTTATAAAAATTAGTTGTAAGAATTATGAAAAGTTATAAACTTTGAACAAAAAATATGTTAAAAGTTATAAAAGAAATACGTGAAAAAAATAGAATTATTTATAAAAATTATTAAAAAGTTATAAAAAATAATAATAAATTTTAAAAATTATGTGGTGTACACAAAACCAATAATAAAGATAATTTTTTAAACTAATTTTTTTAAAAATGTTCATTGTGGATTAATAAAAGTAGTGTAAAGTGGATGGTTTCAACCCAGCCGAAAATACGCCAAGTCGAACAATTTTTTGTATGTCAATTACAACAACACAACGTCTACCTACGTAATATTTTTTATATGGAAAGACGAAAATACAATAAAATTGCATAACTTATTTCTTTATACAATCTATTACTTTCTATTGTATGATAACGATATGTATAAATCGTGTCAATTTGTTTTCACACAATATAAGTTGTATCACTGTTTATTTTATGAAAGCTGTTTAGTCTATATAATATCTAGTCATCTGAAATAGAGAAGCTATAGCTTTTGTTAACTCTATACTTACACTACATAATATCTTAAGATTTCTAAAACTTTTATTAAACTGAAGTTAATTATTTCAAAAAATAAAAATCGTGTCAATCTGTTTTCGCATAATATAATTTGTACCAAAGTGTGTATGCACATGTGTATATAAAAAAATAATTATGATAATTATTATAAATTTTATGAAATTTAAAAATTTAATTTTTCTTAGAAAAATCATAAATCAGCTTTAAAATTACATAATAAATTATATTAAACATATTATTCGTACTTTACAGATATTATCATTGCTAAACTGCAATGAATATAGTAAGATGTGTTCATCCAAAGAAATACTTCAACGTCATCATAAGGAACAAATCAACATCATGATGTATTAAGCTTATGCGAAACTTGTGGGGAAACGTTTAGCAATAAACGTAAGCTTACATATCATGTCAACAGAAAACATCAGAGTAGCAGCATGGACGCAGATGAGGATGAAAAAGAAGTCTGTGGTATTTGCTAAGTAAGCTATTCTACATATTTAGCAATGTTGAGTGACGAATGGAAAGATTTCCAAGGTATCGAAAGGTCACTAAGTGGAAAATTTAGTGAGGTTCAATTAGAGTCGGTGAATAAAATCGAAACGATGTATTTCGAAATTAAACAGTTATTATATCATTGTGAACAAGTTTGGAAACGATGAACGCACCAGAAAATACATCGATGAATGATTTGATGCTGAATCAATCGCAATTTGTTCGTGAATTATCTCTTTTACATAAACAGAACAGTGAAGTGCGATTACCACGTGTTGATATACCACCATTTTTAGGAAACTATTCGGAGTTTCCATCATTCAAAGACCTTTTTGAAACTTCTATTGATCAAAACGAAGGTATATCTTACAAGGAAGCCTGGGAAAAGGGAAAGGCGAGATACAGTAAACCGAAACATATGATATGTAACTTACTCAGACAATTTATGGAGCAACCGGTAATGCATCCAAGCTCGTCAAAGGGTCTTCGACATCTTACGGATGTATCTGACGAAGTCAGTTGTTAAGACTATGTTGTCTTAACAAGACCATTTTTGTAAATTTGTGTGTTTCTATTCTCCACGGTTTCTTGGGTCCGGGTTTATTACTGTCTAAACGTGGTTAATGGTGGATGGATTCCTGTGTGTTTCTTTCTGTTTGGTTGGTAATTGTATGAAAATGGGAGAGAGAGAGAGAGAGAGAGAGCAGTGCGCATCGAGTGTGTGTAAAGTAAAATGTTTTAGAAAAATGTTTTTCTTATATGCTTCTCTTTTATATCAATGCAAATTGATATAAATGAAAAACAAAGAAGAGAGATGTTTGTTCTAGAACATTTTTTTTCGCGTCGCTGTGTGGCGCAAGAATTTTTTTTTTGTTGACATTAGAGTTTTGATTTTCATATAGGATTGTTTGGATGATGAAAATACAAGACAGTTTTTTAAATTAAATTGGTAATTTTCCACTTTTGAGAGAGAGTGCAGTTTTTTTATTTGATTTATTTTGAAAAAGCGCATACATTTTGCGCTCTAAGTGAAAATAAAAATTTTTATAATACGAGTTATGTTTATTTTTTTTATTAATAAAGTACTTTATAAAATAAAAGAGTGAAATATTATATTGTTTATAATTTTGAGTGACGCGAAACCATCTTCCCTAAAGGGTCGTGCGATTGAACTGCATATACCAGGCCTTAAAACTGCTACTAAATATAAAGAGAGGTACAGCCTTAAAATAGGTGTACCGTAGAGGTATAAATTTGGTAAATTTTTTAAATTGGAGTGTGAACCATTAACAAGTTGGTGTATAGAATTTTGTTCATATCCTCTAAGCTTTAAAACTCGAACATTATTAACTGAGTTTTCATGCAAATATAAACCCCGGGACAATTTTGTAAAGTATATTAATTAACGGATAACGGCGTAGTACCGCAGACGAGTTTGGTGGTGCCGCAATATAAACCGTTGTAACTCATAGACACCGCAACGAGTGGCCCATCGGGGCAGGAAAATTATCAAACAGTGTTTAGCACCTGTGCCGGGCGGCACAGCGGCGGCGACAATAAGGCGAAGGACGCCCAACATTTTGAGGCCCAACCGGGCAAAATATTAAAACGGGATTGGCGAGACAACGCCCAATTTATTTTGGCGGCCAGTCGAGGCCAAAATATTTACCGGGCAATACAGGTAGCCAACCGGCCCCTCGTGTTTTTGTTATTTTGGTATCGGGAAAGGCCCCGCAACGTAACGGTAGCCAACCGGCTATTGGTTTTATTTTTCGGTGGTCTGCCGCAACTAACGGAAGCCAACCGGCTATTGGTTTTTATTTATCGGTGGTCTGCCGTAACGGAAACGTAGCCAACCGGCTATTGTTTTGTTTTGGTTTACGGCGGAAGACGCCCAACGGTCCGGGTAGTGGACACCTGTGGCATGACGGCACCAAGGCCGCAACATTAATTTTTGTAATTAAGGTACAATTTTTTTTAATTTTTTTGATTATTTTTCTTAATTTTTTTTAATTAAAAATTTTTATATTTTCTAATCGAGCGCCGCACAGCGGTTGCGTGTCGCGCGCTCAGTGCGTATTGCTGTCTCTCTCTCGTTCTCTCTTGTCGTGGTGCAGGTGGAGGGGGAAGTTGTTTTATTTTTCCCTTTAAATAAGATGAAATATTAATTTTTTGGATCTGTTATGATGGGAGCGGAGACTCCCTCTGTGTCGGCGTGTTGATTGCGGTCCCTTGGTGCCCGCATCCAATTTCGTAACCAGGGCTTGTCCCAGTTTGAATTCGGATGGATGCGCGCACCAAGGCACCGCTCTCGGGTTATGATTTTGTTGTTCGTTCCTCAGGTTCCGGCCGACGAATTTCGGCGGAACTCGGGTATTATTATTATTTGCGTTCCCCCCCAACTTTCTGTATTAATCTCGGTGTAAGCCAGAAGCACATGCAAGCCTCAAACCCCACAACCTTAGCACTTCTCCCTGAGAACGTAACCGGCAAAAATCACCGTGGAGGCCTCTGCATGCGCTTAGTGAAAATCTGCAGGTTGGCAGTAGCCAGCCTGTAACAAAGTCTGCCAGTGAGGATTTTCCCTCTCTCGAAACCTTTATTGAATTCCTCAACAAAAGGAGCGATGCATTAGAGTGCATTAATTATTCGCAAAAACCGTCAGTGCCCAAAAGGGTCGGTGCAATGACAACATAAGTTACGGCGAAAGGGGTGTGTGCAATGTGTTCAGGTGAACATTATTTAAGTCAGTGTAGCACCTATCTCGAATTACCTAATGACAAACGCAAAGAGTTCACAGCAAATAAAAGACTCTGCTTTAATTGTCTGTCAGCAACACACCAATCCGTGGTCTGTCGATCTAAATATGTGTGCCGAATTTGCAAGGAAACATCATGTAACATTGCACCCAGATTCAAACCAAGATGCGAAGAATGAAAAACTAAAGGAAACCACGGTATTAGGTGCCATGGAATCCAGAAATCGCAAAGGAAATTTTCAACAAGTCATCTTACCAACAGCACTAGTATTAGTCGAAGATAAATATGGACAAATGCAGAAATGTACAGCTTTATTAGACTTCGGTTCACAATCATCGTTCATATCAGAAAATTGCGCTCAGAGATTACAATTACGCGCCTGAAAGCAAACAGATGTGCAGAGTGCATATCACAGGAGTGACATCAAGAAATTTAATATCACGGATAGACAGAGGTTCTTATAATAAAACATCTTCCTACACAAATTCCGAAGATTAAGATACACTTACAACAAACAGATTTTATGCCTGAATTGAATTTGGCCGATTCACATTTCGGTTTTCCATCTCCCATGCAAGGAAATGAGCTGTGAGGAAGTGGAAAAACTTTTTTCTTGCACGAATAAATATAAACAAATAATAATGTATAAAAAACTGCCGCCTTATCAAATACAAAAAAAAACAATGCGTGGAAAAATATTACAATTGATTTTAATTCCATAAATATTTAAAAAAAAAAAAACAGAAATACAATTAAAAAATTGTTTTAAAAATAAATTAGGAGAATGTAGAAAATGAAATTGTCGCAGATGAAAATGCAGAGAGGTTTAAAACAGGCGAAGTACCTTATAAACCTAAAATTAGCGAGACAAACCCCATATGTTCATTTAGAGAACCGTCCGTTCGTCCACTTAAAAATATTGATTCGTCGAATCCAATATTTGAAGTATGTTACTTAAGTATTAATATAAATTAGATTGTTTTACTTTTAAGTCGAATATTTGGTGGACACATAGGATCGGAAGAAAAAAACATAGAAACACATTTTACAGATTTACAATCAGAAATAATACTTTTAAATGAACCCGACAGTGAAACATCCATAAACAATTTAACTATAAATCAGGAGCCTCCCACGACAAATAATATTTTTTCAAATGATGAAATAAGTCATGAACTTAAGCACAATAAACAACAGAACAAATGTAATACAATCCCGAGCTTCCAAAATTACAAAATCAGAAAATTTAAAAAACAAAATGATTAGTGAAAACATCAAAACTAACTATACTTAATTTATATTTTTTATTTATAATTACATATGTTACAATTAAAATAAAAAAGTGAAGTTATAATTTATAATTGTTCAATTAAACTTCTTCTTGTAGTGTCATCAGAAGAATTTTCGATTTGAAATGAATTGGTGGCATAATATCTTAACGATATTAAAACTAGATCCTCAATACACAATGGAAGCTCTCGCATATCACTTGATTGCAATTCATTTTTCAAAAGGTTGCAAATATAAAAAAAGGTGGATTTTTCGAAGCGATATCTTCTTCGGAATTCGCTGTGTAGTAAAAATCTAATGGGCTATAAATTTTATAAATTTTCGGACGGCGGAGTTCCAATTTCGGAGTCCGAAAATCAAACCTCTCGCATCTCAATTTTTATTTAACGACGACGATGATGATGACGTTCATTCTTCCATCTTAAAAGCACAAAAATATCACATACAATTTTCCATTTGATGAACAAAAACAGTTTTATAGTTACCTTGCACAAATGTAGGTCTATATTAAAAATTTATTAATTTTGAATTTAATTAAACTTTAACACTTTGATACTTAACAAAACAAACAAAAAAAATTTGGTGATACAAACACAACTTTGACACAATTGTTCAGAAACGTTAAAAAAGTATTGCCAGTAAAAGATCGAGTAAAGATTAATCATTACTCTCGGATTTTTTGTGATTTATCCTCTCGTTCATAAATTCGGGCCTAAGGGAACCGAACAAAAAATGCATAAATCTAGTAAAAGATTAAGACGTAGAAGACGTATCTGTAAAATTATTAATTGACACATATAAAAAAACTACAACTTAGTAGAAGATTTTGTGGAGAAACAGCAATTAAAAATATCAGAAGAAACATCTAACTCGGAGGACAATTGTCCCAGAATTTCAAAGCAAACATATCGAGTTAGAAAATTTCTTAAATATAGTTGAATTAGTTTCCGACTCGTTAAAAAACGACGCGGAAAGAGAAAAATAAAATTTATTTGGACGATTAAAATAAATCTAGATTAGTTAATATATTATGTTTTCATTGAATAACCAAACTTAAAAATGCGATTTTCTCTATGATTTCCAACTAGAATGTTTTCTAATAGCTCATTTCGAAGGTCAACATATAATAACTAATTATAACAACACGCCAATATTAGACAAAAAAAACATCGAGTAAAACTAGTTAATATAATCGTAAACCATTTAGTAGAAATACATGGCTCTTATCCATCAGCTGAAAATAAAATCTTATGGGCCCAAGCCACAGCCTTACTTTTTTTCCTGAACTATTGTTACGACTGTGTGGTCGCAACGACGATTTTTTTGTGTTATTTTATTCACCCCGGTTGTTGTCTTCGCTTTCGCCCATCTTCTCTTATTTTTTTATTCACCTCGGATGTGTTATGAACACACTTTCGACGTTTTGTTTTGTGCCCCATCGCGTGGTGGCGCAGAGGTGAGAAAGAATAGGGGAAAGAGAGAACAATGCGCATCGAGTGTGTGCAAAGTAAAACGTTTTGGAAAAAAATGTTTTTTCTTATATGTCTCTCTTTTATACCAACGAAAATTTGATATAAAGGAGAGACAGAGAAGAGAGATTAATTTCTTCTAGAACGTTTTACGAGTTGTGCGGCGCTCGAATTTTTTTGATGAGACAGTCGAGTTTTAATTTTGACAAAATAGAGTCGAGTGGTGATTTTTTTTCTTTTGATAAAAAGTTGAGTAATAATTTTGGAAAAATTAGAATCAAAAATTTAGAAGAGTGATAAAATAAAATTAATTAATCATTAAGATTTAAAGAATGTAAATAAAATTGGTTGTACATATATACAAGACTAAATCTATATCTTAATAAAAATTATTTGCTGTGAAAATTTTGTGAAAGGAAATTTATAGTTTTTAATACCCATAGAGGGTGGTTAAATTGGTGGTTGACCAAGGTCGCTATTTTGTTTGCGTGTGCCACACAATCAACGAGTGTCGTTATTTTATTTACGTCAAATCTAACAACGGGTGGAAATTTAAACGGTACGTCAAATTATTTACGGGTGCAACACAGGGGCGAAGGGTCCATAGAAGCTAGGGAAGCACTGCATCCCTTTCAAAAATCACTATCGTTAAAATAAAATTTCAAATTTGATTTATTTTATGTATACACGTTTGATTAAAAATATTTTTTTCATAATAATATGCACTATTATGCCTTACAGGTCTGCACATATAGATATCTAGTTTAATGCAATTAACTTTAAAAATATTTTGTATATTTCTTTCCTACTTTGATTTCTCATTATAATTTATTTTATACACAATATTATCCACCTTCATATTGCATCGTACATACATAGAACCAAAATAAATACGAATACTCTCGTTGATTTATAGCATGCGTGTTGCATCCAACGCAACAAAACAGAATAACAAAAAATATTCTCTCTGATGGAAGCTGCTTTTAGTTTAGCTTTACCTTACTTCCCTTCACCGTGATAATATTAACAAAATTAATTATCGATGTATATGTGTTTTATCTATTCATAGATTTGTTTATACTCTCACTTGTTACTCTCAGAATACGCTGCAACTTTAGCAGCTTATTAAGAAAATACTGAAATGAATTATTTGTTTTCAATTTTGTACAAATTAACTTCTCATGTTATCGTGAAGCGACAAGTGATCGGTTTATTGAATAATTTATTAAAAAAGGTAATAAAGATGTGATTAGGGATAAATTTTAGAGTTTTTAGGAAAAAACTAAAGCTGTCATGGAAATTGATGAAACGCGATTCTCACTCGAGTGGTGCGAGTGAGAATCACACTCGAAATCATCAAAGATTTAAAAACGTCTTACAGAAAATTATTTTTTGAAATAATTGATCATATTTCAACCCATTTAAGTACTAGATTTCAAAATATTGCTGAGTTCACGTTCTTGGAACTTATAAATTCAAAAAAATTTTGTAAATTTAAATTGAATTTTCCGGAGCAACAATTTAAAAATCTCCAAGAATTTTATGGCAAACGATTCGATTTTCCAAAATTGAGAAGTATATTAATTGTTGTATATAGCGATGAGAACTTTTTGGACAAATCAATATTAGAAATGTTAGAATTTCTAAAGACAATGATTTAATAAGTTCATTCAATGAAGTATCACCCTTATGTCGACTATTCTTAACGATTCCATCTACAAGTGTATCATCCGAAAAAATCTTTTCTGCTTTACGTAGAATTAAAACTTATTTAAGAAGTACTATTGGAGATGAACGGCTTTTTGATGTTTCATTAATTTCTATTGAAAAGAAACTATTGTCTCAGATTAAAATGTCACCAGATTTCTATAAATTAATTTGTAATGAAAATTTTTGTTTTTAAAAAGAATCGTCGAATTGAATTATATTTTAAATAAATCTTGTAAATAAAACATTTTTATGTTGTCAATAAAAATCAGGCTTAATTTAATTTTCCTAGTTATTGTGTATTTTAGGTCTATTTTTTATATTTTGATGTAAGTATAAAAAAATGAGATTATTTCATCAATTTGTCTGATAATTTGGTTCAACAATACTTTTTCTTCTAAATTCCAAGAAAATTAAAACTCCATTTTTTAATGCAGCTTCCTCTACTCTCCAGTTCACGAGTCGCCTATGGTGCAACAAATACAAGTGTACCACATTTTGCATCGAATTAATATCTTACTGGGAAGATACGAGTGTCTTAATAAGCAGATAAAGCGCGAGGTACAGGGTGACCAACCTCGAGGGCAGTAATTTGGTGCGGTGCACCAAAACGGTAGTTTGTTGTGGTGGTGATAATTGTTGAGGTGACACTGTTGAGGCCAGCTGTTATAGTTTTATTGGGTGGCCAACCGGCAACCCATTCATTGGTATCGGGGAAAGGCCCCGCAACGCAACGGGTGGCCAACCGGCCCCTCGTGTTGTATATTTTTGGTTATCGGTGGTCTGCCGCAACGGGGTAGCCAACCGGTTATTGGTTTTTATCGGTGGTCTGCCGCAACGCTCGACCGTACAAGGTCGCACCACCACGTTTTATTATTAAGGTACAATTTTTTTATATTTTTATTTTAAATTTTTTGATTTTATTTTTTTTACATTTTACATTTTTTGTTGGTGTTATAATTTTCAAAATTTTGTAATCGAGCGCTGCACAGCGGGTGCACGCTCGGTACACACACATTGTTCTTTCTCCCTCTCGTTCTTTCTCTTCCTTCTTTTGTTTCGCGTGGGAAGTTGTTTTCTTTTTTTTGTTTTCTTTAAAAAAAAAAAAAAATATAAATAAAATGAATTGTTAAAATTTTTTGGTGTGGTATGATGGGAGCGGAGACTCCCTCTGCTTCGGTTTAGTGTTTGCGGTCCCTTGGTGCCCGCATCCAATTTCGTAACCGGGGCTTTGCCCTGTTTGAATTCGAATGGATGCGCGCACCAAGGCACCTCTACCGGTTTATAATTTTGTTGTGTTCATTCCTCAGGTTCCGGCCGACGAATTTCGGCGGAACTCGGTTTTATTATTATTTGCGTTCCCCTAACTTTCTGTTATCACGGTGTAAGCCAGAAGCACATGCAAGCCTCAAACCCCACGACCTTAGCACTTCTCCCTGAGAACGTAGCCGGCAAAAATCACCGTGGAGGCCTCTGCATGCGCTTAGTGAAATCTGCAGGTTGGCAGTAGCCTGCCTGTAACACTATGTGAAGACCAAAATCCAGACCGATTTGTAAGTATAAATTTTAATAAATTTTATTATTTCTACTTTACAGATATTATTATCATGCTAAAATGCAATGAATGTGGTAAGATGTGTTCTTCCAAAGAAATTCTTCAACGGCATCATAAGGAACAACATCAAGATGTATTAAGCTTATGTGAAACTTGTGGGGAAACGTTTAGCAATAAACGTAAGCTCACATATCATGTCAACAGAAAATATCAGAGTAGCAGCATGGACGCAGATGAGGATGAAAAAGAAGTCTGTGATATTTGCTTGTTTAAAGAGATGTTTAAAGAAGTACAGTGAGGATGAGAATATTGAAATAGTCTCTTCAGCATTTAAATCAAGAATAATTATATATAGAGTTTCCGATTTATCTACACACCATATTAGTATTAACGAATTTATGAATTCGGTGAAAGATAAAATAATTAATCTGATAAATCTTCAAATCGGTGTATCTGGTGTCCTAAAGAAAATTTTGAACTATATGCTACGCATATGAAACATGATGTAAAAGATGATTTAAATGTTAGTGCATTAAAATTATTCAACACTAAAAATTTTATAACAACGGAAACCAGTGATTTAAATTCGATTTATATCGATACATATTTCTAAGGCATTAAATACTCAGAGCGAAGATTTCCAGGGAAAAGAGTCTGGTTGGGCAATTGAAAAGATAATATGTGTTAACATCAATGAATACATGCCCTTAAGAGGATCTATATATATTGATCTACCAGATAGCATTAAAGCAAAGCGAGCGATGATTAATGTTGAGAATTCAGATATGGCTTGCTTTGCTTGGTCAATTATGGCCGCTAAACATCCTAATGTAAAGAAGTCTTATAGAGTATCATCTTATCCTTACTGTAACTCAGAACTAAATTTCACGAACATTAATTTCCCCATGTAATTAAAAGATATAGTTGAATTTGCAAAATTAAATAACATTATTAGTATAAATGTATACGGAATAGCAAACGATCAAATTGTAGGGCCTGTTCACGCATCAACGCATGAACGCGCATAAAATGCAAAATTACACGCATCAATTTTGCATTTAAATTAAAACGAAACGATGTACACCGAAATGGAATTATTTCCATGTAGTCATTTTCACGGTCAAGGTCAAATATGACCCGAAATTCATACTTGTGTATCAAGATCAAATCAAAGTCAAACAAATGAATATTTCCACATTCAACACTTTAAACGATTACGATTCACGATACACAATTAAAAACTTAAACGATTAAAACATAAACACAAATTTAATCAATTTAATTAAATTTTTGTAAACAAACACAAATCGGACGTTTCATAGTCATGGCCGCCAACTTGTGAAACAAAATTGATTATTTGAAACTGCGTTATCGACATTTCAATGTTGCAAATTATTACAGGTTGCAATCTTTGGTGGTTTCAAATGTCAATTTGGTTGCGGTATGAGCCATGTCATTTTTATTCTTTCATTCGGTGTGTATCTTGCGACGAGTAAAGTAAAATTAAAAAGTTAGAAAAATATAAAGTGTAAGTAATAAAATTCTTATGCACAATTAAATAAAAATTATTTTTTATAATTGAACAAAATTGTTATAAGGTTCAAACAATAAATTCTTTTGCCTATAATTAAACAAAAACTTATAAAAGTTCAAATTCGACGAAGTGAAATACCAAGTTGGGTAAAATCGAATAAAGTTCGCTACTACAGCGCGAGGGAATTATACGCGGAGCAAGACCACCTCATTTATTGACCTCCAGGGCCGTTGCATTATACTAGTTGTAAAAAACAATTTCATATAAATTTATTATATTTAGAAAATGGTACAAATAGTCATTATTGTTGGATTAAAAATATCTCAGCATTAGTCAGTAGTCAATTATCGGAAAGAACTAATAAAAAATGGATTTGTGATGGATGCTTATTATTTTTCCGTAATCAGACCAGATTAGAAACACATTTAGAATTTGGTTGTAATAAAATAAAATGTAATCTCACTAACGAAAAAAAATTATATCCTAAAATTTAAAAATTATCAAAATAAAGAACGTGTACCTTTCATAGTATATTGCGATTTCGAAGCTGCGTGCTAAAACCTATAGATACTTACTTGTTTACAGGAAAGTAATAAATCATTTACGGAAAACATAACAAGACATGAACCATGTAGTTTTGCATACTATATAAAATGTTCATATGATGACACGCTTTCGAAGTTTATTCTGTGTATAATTTGTGTGAATTATTATAAATTTTTGGTGAACACATTAAAAATCACATCAAACTGAGTATAGTTTTATGCAAGAGAAAATATATAGTAGTTCGGGCCAAGAAAACGTCGAGACGATCAAACACTAAAGGGAGACCGACGAGGAAAAGAATAAAAGAACATTTTATCCGATAGCCAGCAGGACAAGAATACCAATAACTTAAATTCGGGTGTGGGGAAAGTAGTGGCCGCACTTACATTGTAACGACGGTCGCTGTTGCATTCATCGTTACCAGCTTTTTGTTATGGATAATTTTTATGGTAGCAATTTCGCATCGATCATTATAATTTTTGCGAAGAATATAAAAGAGCAAGTCCGACGGTCGAAAAGAGATTATTTGTTGTATGCTCAGGACGATGGGCTTAAAAAGATAAAAGACGCCAAACATCGTCCTAATCACACACAGACCGAAATTAAATTTAAACAAAACATTTAAATAAAACCCATTAAAAATGCATACATAAGAACGTAATAAAAACCTAAAATAGAACATCTAGAAATAAAACTTCAATAAAATTTAAGCAAAATATTTACAATAAAACCCTAATAAAACATTAAAATGCTTACAAAAATAAGATCGCAATAATTATACAAAAAGACAGCAATGAAATGAAGCACGTCTATATGGCTTATGATGGTTGCTGGTACATCAACTGCACGCTTTGGAGTTATTACAAATTCAAGGTGTGTATCGACAACCAATTGCCAATAATATTGAATATAGACATACACGAGTAATCCAAACCGACGTGGATGCGCTCGTACACCATTTTGAAGGCGACATCAGTTTAGGGAGAATTTTCTTAGATGAGAGATTCTTTACGGTGGCAGAGTTAGGCATGCTGGCAGCCATTGCCAGTGGTATGCCCATAGTGACGAGTCCAGGAAGAGAACGGCGCAGTATAATTCAATTTGTGCACTCGGAAGCGATTCCATTAGCTGTATATTCAAATGTAGTGCTACAAGGGATTGCTGTTGTACCAAATAATTGGGATTCAGGGCGCATAGTAGCTTTAATGCGTAAGTTAGCGGAACACTTAGCAGACGAAGAAGCGTGGATGCAAGGTTATATGCGGGCAAGTGCGACTCCAAGCCGACGTGGATGCGCTCGTACACCATTTTGAAGGCGACATCAATTTTGTAACGGAATTCTATTTAATTCCGTTACTAACCTATCCCAAACAAAAAAACTAATAATTTTCTTATCTGCATGACCTTGGAGATAATTCTCTAACTATATCTAACTTATGTACCAGTCATGCTACGTCTTCACATTTTCTTTTTTACGTTTATTTACTACAAGGCCATTTAATTAATTCATGTTAGAATTTTTTTTTAATGAGTTTCTGTGGGGTAAGCGTAAATAGTTTATGCAATTCGACATCTCTACATTTTTCAAGTACACGATAAATGCAAGTGGTTTATTTATGTATAGCGTTGACATATTTACGAATACGTCAACCTATGTGAAAATCAAAACCATCTGTATTTGTTGTTGTACAAACTTCCGCTAGTAGCAAATCCGAGCCGGAAATTCACAACATGCGCGGTTTCTAAAAGTTTTCTGGATTGTCATCAAAAATAAAATGTAAGTTGATTGAGAGAACAATTTTAATCACTGGGTTAAAATGTAAATTCTCTCTCTCAACAAGTGATTAAGTTTTGGAATAAATACCGCGAAATTTTCTTGGTTCGAGGCAGTCAGTTAATTATCCATGTAGTAGCTCAGCTCGGCGGATAATTAAGCTAAATATATAGTTTTTTTTGTTTTTGGTTTGTGTTTTTGAATAAAAGTTTTTTTTGTGTTAATTAAAATATTGTGTGTTAGTTTTTTCGGGGTTTTTGTGAAGAACAAAGCGGTAAATTGGTAAGTATACAGGGCTCACCATACTAATTCTTACGGCCCAGGTAACACGGTGTTCTTTTGGCTGTCTCTCGGGACGGGAATGTTGTGACATAGGCACTCTTTCCCCTTCTGCCAAAACCGCCGTGGTACCCAAGAAAAAATTACTTACTAACTTCTGTTGTGGGCCAGAGGCCAATATATTTTTGTTTCCATATTAATTGAACTAATATGGTGGTGTAAACACCATAATATACAACCTCGGTCGACTCGATCCACATAACGGGTCAACGACACTGCCACTATGTAGGGGTCCGTTACCCCACTCAACTGTTCCCTCTTTTCTTCTGCGGCTAGCAAGGCCGCTATCCATGCACTCCAATACCCACGCCATTTTCCTCTAAAAGACTGAGCTGCGGGAATAAATGCCGCAAGGAGTGCGAACATGGGTAGTGGCAAATTCTATGAAACCGGGCTGGCCTCAATAGGTAAGAGGCTAACCCGTTTCAATTTAGGGAGAATTTTCTTAGATGATTCTTTACGGTGGCAGAGTTAGGCATGCTGGCAGTCATTGCCAGTGGTATGCCCATAGTGACGAGTCCAGGAGGAGAACGGCGCAGTATATTTCAATTTGTGCACTCGGAAGCGATTCCATTAGCTGTATATTCAAATGTAGTGCTACAAGGGATTGCTGTTGTACCAAATAATTGGGATTCAGGGCGCATAGTAGCTTTAATGCGTAAGTTAGCGGAACACTTAGCAGACGAAGAAGCGTGGATGCAAGGTTATATGCGGGCAAGTGCGACTCCAAGCCGACGTGGATGCGCTCGTACACCATTTTGAAGGCGACATCAGTTTAGGGAGAATTTTCTTAGATGAGAGATTCTTTACGGTGGCAGAGTTAGGCATGCTGGCAGTCATTGCCAGTGGTATGCCCATAGTGACGAGTCCAGGAGGCGAACGGCGTAGTATAATTCAATTTGTGCACTCGGAAGCGATTCCATTAGCTGTATATTCAAATGTAGTGCTACAAGGGATTGCTGTTGTACCAAATAATTGGGATTCAGGGCGCATAGTAGCTTTAATGCGTAAGTTAGCGGAACACTTAGCAGACGAAGAAGCATGGATGCAAGGTTATATGCGGGCAAGTGCGACTCCAAGCCGACGTGGATGCGCTCGTACACCATTTTGAAGGCGACATCAGTTTAGGGATAATTTTCTTAGATGAGGGATTCTTTACGGTGGCAGAGTTAGGCATGCTATGCTGGCAGTCATTGCCAGTGGTATGCCCATAGTGACGAGTCCAGGAGGCGAACGGCGCAGTATAATTCAATTTGTGCACTCGGAAGCGATTCCATTAGCTGTATATTCAAATGTAGTGCTACAAGGGATTGCTGTTGTACCAAATAATTGGGATTCAGGGCGCATAGTAGTTTTAATGCGTAAGTTAGCGTGTAACGGAATGTTATTCTATTCCGTTATCAATCCATCCCCAATAAGCGTTACGTTTATCAGAGTAATTTCACCATGACCTTGAAGATACCATCTTCACAAAAATTCATTAATCACTAAGTCATGCTGGAATTATCTACTCTTCTTTATGTTTGTTGTTGCATCCATATACACGGAAATGGTATAAGATGCAATACAACGAACATAAAATTATCTCTTATTTACATTATCTGGTTGCAATTTTGTGTCGCTCAAGATTTTTATGTAGTTATTATAAATACAAATGAGTAAACATAAATACTAGACTTGTAATTAGATGATGTATATATATGTTTTGTGTTGTGCATACGAAGAAAGCAAACGTGGAAATTTTAAAACGTTGCAATTTTCGTGGCACATATAATATAATTCCCACAAGTGTACAGAAATTTGATTTATGTCACATTGTTTTGATGTGTGGTGTTTGTACAGAAATTTTGCTGATTTCGGCTAAATTAGATTAACTGGTTGAGAGAGAAGAATATTTTCATTACTAAATTTTCCCCCTCCTTTCTCTCGCAGTCAGTTGAATTTTGTATAAATACTGCACAACATTTTTGGTTCGGGGTTGTTCAGTTTTGGAAGGCAACTTAATTATTCACAGAGCTCAAGCCGTGATAATTAAGTATTGCAAATTTTTTCTAGTTTATTTTAGTTTGTCTTTTTTTTGTTTTTTTTACTTCTTATAATTAAATAAATTTTTTTTAAAGTAACATTAAACATAAATTGTTTTTTTTGCTGTTTTATAAAAAAAGGGGAGCAAAACTTGTTGGTAAGTATGGTTAATAAATCAACTACTAATTAATCGGGCCCATTTGGTAAAGGGTCCACCAGCTGCTTCATTAGAAGCGGAAATCTCGCATGTGCGTTAGCACGCGGGTTTCTTTCAGCTGGAACGCTTTACCAAATTATTACTTACTAACCATAGGGCCTTCAGCCCATGATAAATAATATTTTTTTTTATGGTTAATTTAGAGTAACTATGTTACTCTAAATTTTTATATTCCACAACCACGGTGGACCTGCTTGATGTGAGGCATGAGACCCACCGATGCAGTCTTTCACCATCCTCACGTTTTCGACCTTTCCATTTGATGGCATACCATCTTTCTTTCCTTTGTTATATATATATGCGGTAACCTAGGCCGTGATCTGTGTACCCAAAACCCACGCCGTTCCCTCCACCGGCTTGAGCTACGGGAACCAACGCCGCATAGGGTACGAGGCAGGTGACGGCAAATTCGATGTGATAGGGGTACTTCTACGCAAGTAGCGGTGACTTTATTACAAGCGGAACACTTAGCAGACGAAGAAGCGTGGATGCAAGGTTATATGCGGGCAAGTGCGACTCCAAGCCGACGTGGATGCGCTCGTACACCATTTTGAAGGCGACATCAGTTTAGGGAGAATTTTCTTAGATGAGACATTCTTTACGGTGGCAGAGTTAGGCATGCTGGCAGTCATTGCCAGTGGTATGCCCATAGTGACGAGTCCAAGAGGCGAACGGCGTAGTATAATTCAATTTGTGCACTCGGAAGCGATTCCATTAGCTGTATATTCAAATGTAGTGCTACAAGGGATTGCTGTTGTACCAAACAATTGGGATTCAGGGCGCATAGTAGCTTTAATGCGTAAGTTAGCGGAACACTTAGCAGACGAAGAAGCGTGGATGCAAGGTTATATGCGGGCAAGTGCGACTCCAAGCCGACGTGGATGCGCTCGTACACCATTCTGAAGGCGACATCAGTTTAGGGAGAATTTTCTTAGATGAGATTCTTTACAGTGGCAGAGTTAGGCATGCTGGCAGTCATTGCCAGTGGTATGCCCATAGTGATGGATCCAGGAGGCGAACGACGCAGTATAATTCAATTTGTGCACTCGGAAGCGATTCCATTAGCTGTATATTCAAATGTAGTGCTACAAGGGATTGCTGTTGTACCAAATAATTGGGATTCAGGGCGCATAGTAGCTTTAATGCGTAAGTTAGCGGAACACTTAGCAGACGAAGAAGCGTGGATGCAAGGTTATATGCGGGCAAGTGCGACTCCAAGCCGACGTGGATGCGCTCGTACACCATTTTGAAGGCGACATCAGTTTAGGGAGAATTTTCTTAGATGAGACATTCTTTACGGTGGCAGAGTTAGGCATGCTGGCAGTCATTGCCAGTGGTATGCCCATAGTGATGAGTCCAGGAGGCGAACGGCGCAATATAATTCAATTTGTGCACTCGGAAGCGATTCCATTAGCTGTATATTCAAATGTAGTGCTACAAGGGATTGCTGTTGTACCAAACAATTGGGATTCAGGGCGCATAGTAGCTTTAATGCGTAAGTTAGCGGAACACTTAGCAGACGAAGAAGCGTGGATGCAAGGTTATATGCGGGCAAGTGCGACTCCAAGCCGACGTGGATGCGCTCGTACACCATTCTGAAGGCGACATCAGTTTAGGGAGAATTTTCTTAGATGAGAGATTCTTTACAGTGGCAGAGTTAGGCATGCTGGCAGTCATTGCCAGTGGTATGCCCATAGTGATGGATCCAGGAGGCGAACGACGCAGTATAATTCAATTTGTGCACTCGGAAGCGATTCCATTAGCTGTATATTCAAATGTAGTGCTACAAGGGATTGCTGTTGTACCAAATAATTGGGATTCAGGGCGCATAGTAGCTTTAATGCGTAAGTTAGCGGAACACTTAGCAGACGAAGAAGCGTGGATGCAAGGTTATATGCGGGCAAGTGCGACTCCAAGCCGACGTGGATGTGCTCGTACACCATTCTGAAGGCGACATCAGTTTAGGGAGAATTTTCTTAGATGAGAGATTCTTTACAGTGGCAGAGTTAGGCATGCTGGCAGTCATTGCCAGTGGTATGCCCATAGTGATGGATCCAGGAGGCGAACGACGCAGTATAATTCAATTTGTGCACTCGGAAGCGATTCCATTAGCTGTATATTCAAATGTAGTGCTACAAGGGATTGCTGTTGTACCAAATAATTGGGATTCAGGGCGCATAGTAGCTTTAATGCGTAAGTTAGCGGAACACTTAGCAGACGAAGAAGCGTGGATGCAAGGTTATATGCGGGCAAGTGCGACTCCAAGCCGACGTGGATGCGCTCGTACACCATTTTGAAGGCGACATCAGTTTAGGGAGAATTTTCTTAGATGAGACATTCTTTACGGTGGCAGAGTTAGGCATGCTGGCAGTCATTGCCAGTGGTATGCCCATAGTGACGAGTCCAAGAGGCGAACGGCGTAGTATAATTCAATTTGTGCACTCGGAAGCGATTCCATTAGCTGTATATTCAAATGTAGTGCTACAAGGGATTGCTGTTGTACCAAACAATTGGGATTCAGGGCGCATAGTAGCTTTAATGCGTAAGTTAGCGGAACACTTAGCAGACGAAGAAGCGTGGATGCAAGGTTATATGCGGGCAAGTGCGACTCCAAGCCGACGTGGATGCGCTCGTACACCATTCTGAAGGCGACATCAGTTTAGGGAGAATTTTCTTAGATGAGAGATTCTTTACAGTGGCAGAGTTAGGCATGCTGGCAGTCATTGCCAGTGGTATGCCCATAGTGATGGATCCAGGAGGCGAACGACGCAGTATAATTCAATTTGTGCACTCGGAAGCGATTCCATTAGCTGTATATTCAAATGTAGTGCTACAAGGGATTGCTGTTGTACCAAACAATTGGGATTCAGGGCGCATAGTAGCTTTAATGCGTAAGTTAGCGGAACACTTAGCAGACGAAGAAGCGTGGATGCAAGGTTATATGCGGGCAAGTGCGACTCCAAGCCGACGTGGATGCGCTCGTACACCATTCTGAAGGCGACATCAGTTTAGGGAGAATTTTCTTAGATGAGAGATTCTTTACAGTGGCAGAGTTAGGCATGCTGGCAGTCATTGCCAGTGGTATGCCCATAGTGATGGATCCAGGAGGCGAACGACGCAGTATAATTCAATTTGTGCACTCGGAAGCGATTCCATTAGCTGTATATTCAAATGTAGTGCTACAAGGGATTGCTGTTGTACCAAACAATTGGGATTCAGGGCGCATAGTAGCTTTAATGCGTAAGTTAGCGGAACACTTAGCAGACGAAGAAGCGTGGATGCAAGGTTATATGCGAGCAAGTGCGACTCCAAGCCGACGTGGATGCGCTCGTACACCATTTTGAAGGCGACATCAATTTAGGGAGAATTTTCTTAGATGAGAGATTCTTTACGGTGGCAGAGTTAGGCATGCTGGCAGTCATTGCCAGTGGTATGCCCATAGTGACGAGTCCAGGAGGCGAACGGCGCAGTATAATTCAATTTGTGCACTCGGAAGCGATTCCATTAGCTGTATATTCAAATGTAGTGCTACAAGGGATTGCTGTTGTACCAAATAATTGGGATTCAGGGCGCATAGTAGCTTTAATGCGTAAGTTAGCGGAACACTTAGCAGACGAAGAAGCGTGGATGCAAGGTTATATGCGGGCAAGTGCGACTCCAAGCCGACGTGGATGCGCTCGTACACCATTCTGAAGGCGACATCAGTTTAGGGAGAATTTTCTTAGATGAGAGATTCTTTACAGTGGCAGAGTTAGGCATGCTGGCAGTCATTGCCAGTGGTATGCCCATAGTGATGGATCCAGGAGGCGAACGACGCAGTATAATTCAATTTGTGCACTCGGAAGCGATTCCATTAGCTGTATATTCAAATGTAGTGCTACAAGGGATTGCTGTTGTACCAAACAATTGGGATTCAGGGCGCATAGTAGCTTTAATGCGTAAGTTAGCGGAACACTTAGCAGACGAAGAAGCGTGGATGCAAGGTTATATGCGGGCAAGTGCGACTCCAAGCCGACGTGGATGCGCTCGTACACCATTTTGAAGGCGACATCAATTTAGGGAGAATTTTCTTAGATGAGAGATTCTTTACGGTGGCAGAGTTAGGCATGCTGGCAGTCATTGCCAGTGGTATGCCCATAGTGACGAGTCCAGGAGGCGAACGGCGCAGTATAATTCAATTTGTGCACTCGGAAGCGATTCCATTAGCTGTATATTCAAATGTAGTGCTACAAGGGATTGCTGTTGTACCAAACAATTGGGATTCAGGGCGCATAGTAGCTTTAATGCGTAAGTTAGCGGAACACTTAGCAGACGAAGAAGCGTGGATGCAAGGTTATATGCGGGCAAGTGCGACTCCAAGCCGACGTGGATGCGCTCGTACACCATTCTGAAGGCGACATCAGTTTAGGGAGAATTTTCTTAGATGAGAGATTCTTTACAGTGGCAGAGTTAGGCATGCTGGCAGGCATTGCCAGTGGTATGCCCATAGTGACGAGTCCAGGAGGCGAACGGCGCAGTATAATTCAATTTGTGCACTCGGAAGCGATTCCATTAGCTGTATATTCAAATGTAGTGCTACAAGGGATTGCTGTTGTACCAAACAATTGGGATTCAGGGCGCATAGTAGCTTTAATGCGTAAGTTAGCGGAACACTTAGCAGACGAAGAAGCGTGGATGCAAGGTTATATGCGGGCAAGTGCGACTCCAAGCCGACGTGGATGCGCTCGTACACCATTCTGAAGGCGACATCAATTTAGGGAGAATTTTCTTAGATGAGAGATTCTTTACGGTGGCAGAGTTAGGCATGCTGGCAGTCATTGCCAGTGGTATGCCCATAGTGACGAGTCCAGGAGGCGAACGGCGCAGTATAATTCAATTTGTGCACTCGGAAGCGATTCCATTAGCTGTATATTCAAATGTAGTGCTACAAGGGATTGCTGTTGTACCAAACAATTGGGATTCAGGGCGCATAGTAGCTTTAATGCGTAAGTTAGCGGAACACTTAGCAGACGAAGAAGCGTGGATGCAAGGTTATATGCGGGCAAGTGCGACTCCAAGCCGACGTGGATGCGCTCGTACACCATTCTGAAGGCGACATCAGTTTAGGGAGAATTTTCTTAGATGAGAGATTCTTTACAGTGGCAGAGTTAGGCATGCTGGCAGTCATTGCCAGTGGTATGCCCATAGTGATGGATCCAGGAGGCGAACGACGCAGTATAATTCAATTTGTGCACTCGGAAGCGATTCCATTAGCTGTATATTCAAATGTAGTGCTACAAGGGATTGCTGTTGTACCAAACAATTGGGATTCAGGGCGCATAGTAGCTTTAATGCGTAAGTTAGCGGAACACTTAGCAGACGAAGAAGCGTGGATGCAAGGTTATATGCGGGCAAGTGCGACTCCAAGCCGACGTGGATGCGCTCGTACACCATTCTGAAGGCGACATCAGTTTAGGGAGAATTTTCTTAGATGAGAGATTCTTTACAGTGGCAGAGTTAGGCATGCTGGCAGGCATTGCCAGTGGTATGCCCATAGTGATGGATCCAGGAGGCGAACGACGCAGTATAATTCAATTTGTGCACTCGGAAGCGATTCCATTAGCTGTATATTCAAATGTAGTGCTACAAGGGATTGCTGTTGTACCAAATAATTGGGATTCAGGGCGCATAGTAGCTTTAATGCGTAAGTTAGCGGAACACTTAGCAGACGAAGAAGCGTAGATGCAAGGTTATATGCGGGCAAGTGCGACTCCAAGCCGACGTGGATGCGCTCGTACACCATTTTGAAGGCGACATCAGTTTAGGGAGAATTTTCTTAGATGAGAGATTCTTTACGGTGGCAGAGTTAGGCATGCTGGCAGTCATTGCCAGTGGTATGCCCATAGTGACGAGTCCAGGAGGCGAACGGCGCAGTATAATTCAATTTGTGCACTCGGAAGCGATTCCATTAGCTGTATATTCAAATGTAGTGCTACAAGGGATTGCTGTTGTACCAAACAATTGGGATTCAGGGCGCATAGTAGCTTTAATGCGTAAGTTAGCGGAACACTTAGCAGACGAAGAAGCGTGGATGCAAGGTTATATGCGGGCAAGTGCGACTCCAAGCCGACGTGGATGCGCTCGTACACCATTCTGAAGGCGACATCAATTTAGGGAGAATTTTCTTAGATGAGAGATTCTTTACGGTGGCAGAGTTAGGCATGCTGGCAGTCATTGCCAGTGGTATGCCCATAGTGACGAGTCCAGGAGGCGAACGGCGCAGTATAATTCAATTTGTGCACTCGGAAGCGATTCCATTAGCTGTATATTCAAATGTAGTGCTACAAGGGATTGCTGTTGTACCAAACAATTGGGATTCAGGGCGCATAGTAGCTTTAATGCGTAAGTTAGCGGAACACTTAGCAGACGAAGAAGCGTGGATGCAAGGTTATATGCGGGCAAGTGCGACTCCAAGCCGACGTGGATGCGCTCGTACACCATTCTGAAGGCGACATCAGTTTAGGGAGAATTTTCTTAGATGAGAGATTCTTTACAGTGGCAGAGTTAGGCATGCTGGCAGGCATTGCCAGTGGTATGCCCATAGTGATGGATCCAGGAGGCGAACGACGCAGTATAATTCAATTTGTGCACTCGGAAGCGATTCCATTAGCTGTATATTCAAATGTAGTGCTACAAGGGATTGCTGTTGTACCAAACAATTGGGATTCAGGGCGCATAGTAGCTTTAATGCGTAAGTTAGCGGAACACTTAGCAGACGAAGAAGCGTGGATGCAAGGTTATATGCGGGCAAGTGCGACTCCAAGCCGACGTGGATGCGCTCGTACACCATTCTGAAGGCGACATCAGTTTAGGGAGAATTTTCTTAGATGAGAGATTCTTTACGGTGGCAGAGTTAGGCATGCTGGCAGTCATTGCCAGTGGTATGCCCATAGTGACGAGTCCAGGAGGCGAACGGCGCAGTATAATTCAATTTGTGCACTCGGAAGCGATTCCATTAGCTGTATATTCAAATGTAGTGCTACAAGGGATTGCTGTTGTACCAAATAATTGGGATTCAGGGCGCATAGTAGCTTTAATGCGTAAGTTAGCGGAACACTTAGCAGACGAAGAAGCGTAGATGCAAGGTTATATGCGGGCAAGTGCGACTCCAAGCCGACGTGGATGCGCTCGTACACCATTTTGAAGGCGACATCAGTTTAGGGAGAATTTTCTTAGATGAGAGATTCTTTACGGTGGCAGAGTTAGGCATGCTGGCAGTCATTGCCAGTGGTATGCCCATAGTGACGAGTCCAGGAGGCGAACGGCGCAGTATAATTCAATTTGTGCACTCGGAAGCGATTCCATTAGCTGTATATTCAAATGTAGTGCTACAAGGGATTGCTGTTGTACCAAACAATTGGGATTCAGGGCGCATAGTAGCTTTAATGCGTAAGTTAGCGGAACACTTAGCAGACGAAGAAGCGTGGATGCAAGGTTATATGCGGGCAAGTGCGACTCCAAGCCGACGTGGATGCGCTCGTACACCATTCTGAAGGCGACATCAGTTTAGGGAGAATTTTCTTAGATGAGAGATTCTTTACGGTGGCAGAGTTAGGCATGCTGGCAGTCATTGCCAGTGGTATGCCCATAGTGACGAGTCCAGGAGGCGAACGGCGCAGTATAATTCAATTTGTGCACTCGGAAGCGATTCCATTAGCTGTATATTCAAATGTAGTGCTACAAGGGATTGCTGTTGTACCAAACAATTGGGATTCAGGGCGCATAGTAGCTTTAATGCGTAAGTTAGCGGAACACTTAGCAGACGAAGAAGCGTGGATGCAAGGTTATATGCGGGCAAGTGCGACTCCAAGCCGACGTGGATGCGCTCGTACACCATTCTGAAGGCGACATCAGTTTAGGGAGAATTTTCTTAGATGAGAGATTCTTTACAGTGGCAGAGTTAGGCATGCTGGCAGTCATTGCCAGTGGTATGCCCATAGTGATGGATCCAGGAGGCGAACGACGCAGTATAATTCAATTTGTGCACTCGGAAGCGATTCCATTAGCTGTATATTCAAATGTAGTGCTACAAGGGATTGCTGTTGTACCAAACAATTGGGATTCAGGGCGCATAGTAGCTTTAATGCGTAAGTTAGCGGAACACTTAGCAGACGAAGAAGCGTGGATGCAAGGTTATATGCGGGCAAGTGCGACTCCAAGCCGACGTGGATGCGCTCGTACACCATTCTGAAGGCGACATCAGTTTAGGGAGAATTTTCTTAGATGAGAGATTCTTTACAGTGGCAGAGTTAGGCATGCTGGCAGGCATTGCCAGTGGTATGCCCATAGTGATGGATCCAGGAGGCGAACGACGCAGTATAATTCAATTTGTGCACTCGGAAGCGATTCCATTAGCTGTATATTCAAATGTAGTGCTACAAGGGATTGCTGTTGTACCAAATAATTGGGATTCAGGGCGCATAGTAGCTTTAATGCGTAAGTTAGCGGAACACTTAGCAGACGAAGAAGCGTAGATGCAAGGTTATATGCGGGCAAGTGCGACTCCAAGCCGACGTGGATGCGCTCGTACACCATTTTGAAGGCGACATCAGTTTAGGGAGAATTTTCTTAGATGAGAGATTCTTTACGGTGGCAGAGTTAGGCATGCTGGCAGTCATTGCCAGTGGTATGCCCATAGTGACGAGTCCAGGAGGCGAACGGCGCAGTATAATTCAATTTGTGCACTCGGAAGCGATTCCATTAGCTGTATATTCAAATGTAGTGCTACAAGGGATTGCTGTTGTACCAAACAATTGGGATTCAGGGCGCATAGTAGCTTTAATGCGTAAGTTAGCGGAACACTTAGCAGACGAAGAAGCGTGGATGCAAGGTTATATGCGGGCAAGTGCGACTCCAAGCCGACGTGGATGCGCTCGTACACCATTCTGAAGGCGACATCAATTTAGGGAGAATTTTCTTAGATGAGAGATTCTTTACGGTGGCAGAGTTAGGCATGCTGGCAGTCATTGCCAGTGGTATGCCCATAGTGACGAGTCCAGGAGGCGAACGGCGCAGTATAATTCAATTTGTGCACTCGGAAGCGATTCCATTAGCTGTATATTCAAATGTAGTGCTACAAGGGATTGCTGTTGTACCAAACAATTGGGATTCAGGGCGCATAGTAGCTTTAATGCGTAAGTTAGCGGAACACTTAGCAGACGAAGAAGCGTGGATGCAAGGTTATATGCGGGCAAGTGCGACTCCAAGCCGACGTGGATGCGCTCGTACACCATTCTGAAGGCGACATCAGTTTAGGGAGAATTTTCTTAGATGAGAGATTCTTTACAGTGGCAGAGTTAGGCATGCTGGCAGTCATTGCCAGTGGTATGCCCATAGTGATGGATCCAGGAGGCGAACGACGCAGTATAATTCAATTTGTGCACTCGGAAGCGATTCCATTAGCTGTATATTCAAATGTAGTGCTACAAGGGATTGCTGTTGTACCAAACAATTGGGATTCAGGGCGCATAGTAGCTTTAATGCGTAAGTTAGCGGAACACTTAGCAGACGAAGAAGCGTGGATGCAAGGTTATATGCGGGCAAGTGCGACTCCAAGCCGACGTGGATGCGCTCGTACACCATTCTGAAGGCGACATCAGTTTAGGGAGAATTTTCTTAGATGAGAGATTCTTTACAGTGGCAGAGTTAGGCATGCTGGCAGGCATTGCCAGTGGTATGCCCATAGTGATGGATCCAGGAGGCGAACGACGCAGTATAATTCAATTTGTGCACTCGGAAGCGATTCCATTAGCTGTATATTCAAATGTAGTGCTACAAGGGATTGCTGTTGTACCAAATAATTGGGATTCAGGGCGCATAGTAGCTTTAATGCGTAAGTTAGCGGAACACTTAGCAGACGAAGAAGCGTAGATGCAAGGTTATATGCGGGCAAGTGCGACTCCAAGCCGACGTGGATGCGCTCGTACACCATTTTGAAGGCGACATCAGTTTAGGGAGAATTTTCTTAGATGAGAGATTCTTTACGGTGGCAGAGTTAGGCATGCTGGCAGTCATTGCCAGTGGTATGCCCATAGTGACGAGTCCAGGAGGCGAACGGCGCAGTATAATTCAATTTGTGCACTCGGAAGCGATTCCATTAGCTGTATATTCAAATGTAGTGCTACAAGGGATTGCTGTTGTACCAAACAATTGGGATTCAGGGCGCATAGTAGCTTTAATGCGTAAGTTAGCGGAACACTTAGCAGACGAAGAAGCGTGGATGCAAGGTTATATGCGGGCAAGTGCGACTCCAAGCCGACGTGGATGCGCTCGTACACCATTTTGAAGGCGACATCAATTTAGGGAGAATTTTCTTAGATGAGAGATTCTTTACGGTGGCAGAGTTAGGCATGCTGGCAGTCATTGCCAGTGGTATGCCCATAGTGACGAGTCCAGGAGGCGAACGGCGCAGTATAATTCAATTTGTGCACTCGGAAGCGATTCCATTAGCTGTATATTCAAATGTAGTGCTACAAGGGATTGCTGTTGTACCAAACAATTGGGATTCAGGGCGCATAGTAGCTTTAATGCGTAAGTTAGCGGAACACTTAGCAGACGAAGAAGCGTGGATGCAAGGTTATATGCGGGCAAGTGCGACTCCAAGCCGACGTGGATGCGCTCGTACACCATTTTGAAGGCGACATCAATTTAGGGAGAATTTTCTTAGATGAGAGATTCTTTACGGTGGCAGAGTTAGGCATGCTGGCAGTCATTGCCAGTGGTATGCCCATAGTGACGAGTCCAGGAGGCGAACGGCGTAGTATAATTCAATTTGTGCACTCGGAAGCGATTCCATTAGCTGTATATTCAAATGTAGTGCTACAAGGGATTGCTGTTGTACCAAATAATTGGGATTCAGGGCGCATAGTAGCTTTAATGCGTAAGTTAGCGGAACACTTAGCAGACGAAGAAGCGTGGATGCAAGGTTATATGCGGGCAAGTGCGACTCCAAGCCGACGTGGATGCGCTCGTACACCATTCTGAAGGCGACATCAGTTTAGGGAGAATTTTCTTAGATGAGAGATTCTTTACAGTGGCAGAGTTAGGCATGCTGGCAGGCATTGCCAGTGGTATGCCCATAGTGATGGATCCAGGATGCGAACGACGCAGTATAATTCAATTTGTGCACTCGGAAGCGATTCCATTAGCTGTATATTCAAATGTAGTGCTACAAGGGATTGCTGTTGTACCAAATAATTGGGATTCAGGGCGCATAGTAGCTTTAATGCGTAAGTTAGCGGAACACTTAGCAGACGAAGAAGCGTAGATGCAAGGTTATATGCGGGCAAGTGCGACTCCAAGCCGACGTGGATGCGCTCGTACACCATTTTGAAGGCGACATCAGTTTAGGGAGAATTTTCTTAGATGAGAGATTCTTTACGGTGGCAGAGTTAGGCATGCTGGCAGTCATTGCCAGTGGTATGCCCATAGTGACGAGTCCAGGAGGCGAACGGCGCAGTATAATTCAATTTGTGCACTCGGAAGCGATTCCATTAGCTGTATATTCAAATGTAGTGCTACAAGGGATTGCTGTTGTACCAAACAATTGGGATTCAGGGCGCATAGTAGCTTTAATGCGTAAGTTAGCGGAACACTTAGCAGACGAAGAAGCGTGGATGCAAGGTTATATGCGGGCAAGTGCGACTCCAAGCCGACGTGGATGCGCTCGTACACCATTTTGAAGGCGACATCAATTTAGGGAGAATTTTCTTAGATGAGAGATTCTTTACGGTGGCAGAGTTAGGCATGCTGGCAGTCATTGCCAGTGGTATGCCCATAGTGACGAGTCCAGGAGGCGAACGGCGCAGTATAATTCAATTTGTGCACTCGGAAGCGATTCCATTAGCTGTATATTCAAATGTAGTGCTACAAGGGATTGCTGTTGTACCAAACAATTGGGATTCAGGGCGCATAGTAGCTTTAATGCGTAAGTTAGCGGAACACTTAGCAGACGAAGAAGCGTGGATGCAAGGTTATATGCGGGCAAGTGCGACTCCAAGCCGACGTGGATGCGCTCGTACACCATTCTGAAGGCGACATCAGTTTAGGGAGAATTTTCTTAGATGAGAGATTCTTTACAGTGGCAGAGTTAGGCATGCTGGCAGTCATTGCCAGTGGTATGCCCATAGTGATGGATCCAGGAGGCGAACGACGCAGTATAATTCAATTTGTGCACTCGGAAGCGATTCCATTAGCTGTATATTCAAATGTAGTGCTACAAGGGATTGCTGTTGTACCAAATAATTGGGATTCAGGGCGCATAGTAGCTTTAATGCGTAAGTTAGCGGAACACTTAGCAGACGAAGAAGCGTGGATGCAAGGTTATATGCGGGCAAGTGCGACTCCAAGCCGACGTGGATGTGCTCGTACACCATTCTGAAGGCGACATCAGTTTAGGGAGAATTTTCTTAGATGAGAGATTCTTTACAGTGGCAGAGTTAGGCATGCTGGCAGTCATTGCCAGTGGTATGCCCATAGTGATGGATCCAGGAGGCGAACGACGCAGTATAATTCAATTTGTGCACTCGGAAGCGATTCCATTAGCTGTATATTCAAATGTAGTGCTACAAGGGATTGCTGTTGTACCAAATAATTGGGATTCAGGGCGCATAGTAGCTTTAATGCGTAAGTTAGCGGAACACTTAGCAGACGAAGAAGCGTGGATGCAAGGTTATATGCGGGCAAGTGCGACTCCAAGCCGACGTGGATGCGCTCGTACACCATTTTGAAGGCGACATCAGTTTAGGGAGAATTTTCTTAGATGAGACATTCTTTACGGTGGCAGAGTTAGGCATGCTGGCAGTCATTGCCAGTGGTATGCCCATAGTGACGAGTCCAAGAGGCGAACGGCGTAGTATAATTCAATTTGTGCACTCGGAAGCGATTCCATTAGCTGTATATTCAAATGTAGTGCTACAAGGGATTGCTGTTGTACCAAACAATTGGGATTCAGGGCGCATAGTAGCTTTAATGCGTAAGTTAGCGGAACACTTAGCAGACGAAGAAGCGTGGATGCAAGGTTATATGCGGGCAAGTGCGACTCCAAGCCGACGTGGATGCGCTCGTACACCATTCTGAAGGCGACATCAGTTTAGGGAGAATTTTCTTAGATGAGAGATTCTTTACAGTGGCAGAGTTAGGCATGCTGGCAGTCATTGCCAGTGGTATGCCCATAGTGATGGATCCAGGAGGCGAACGACGCAGTATAATTCAATTTGTGCACTCGGAAGCGATTCCATTAGCTGTATATTCAAATGTAGTGCTACAAGGGATTGCTGTTGTACCAAACAATTGGGATTCAGGGCGCATAGTAGCTTTAATGCGTAAGTTAGCGGAACACTTAGCAGACGAAGAAGCGTGGATGCAAGGTTATATGCGAGCAAGTGCGACTCCAAGCCGACGTGGATGCGCTCGTACACCATTTTGAAGGCGACATCAATTTAGGGAGAATTTTCTTAGATGAGAGATTCTTTACGGTGGCAGAGTTAGGCATGCTGGCAGTCATTGCCAGTGGTATGCCCATAGTGACGAGTCCAGGAGGCGAACGGCGCAGTATAATTCAATTTGTGCACTCGGAAGCGATTCCATTAGCTGTATATTCAAATGTAGTGCTACAAGGGATTGCTGTTGTACCAAATAATTGGGATTCAGGGCGCATAGTAGCTTTAATGCGTAAGTTAGCGGAACACTTAGCAGACGAAGAAGCGTGGATGCAAGGTTATATGCGGGCAAGTGCGACTCCAAGCCGACGTGGATGCGCTCGTACACCATTCTGAAGGCGACATCAGTTTAGGGAGAATTTTCTTAGATGAGAGATTCTTTACAGTGGCAGAGTTAGGCATGCTGGCAGTCATTGCCAGTGGTATGCCCATAGTGATGGATCCAGGAGGCGAACGACGCAGTATAATTCAATTTGTGCACTCGGAAGCGATTCCATTAGCTGTATATTCAAATGTAGTGCTACAAGGGATTGCTGTTGTACCAAACAATTGGGATTCAGGGCGCATAGTAGCTTTAATGCGTAAGTTAGCGGAACACTTAGCAGACGAAGAAGCGTGGATGCAAGGTTATATGCGGGCAAGTGCGACTCCAAGCCGACGTGGATGCGCTCGTACACCATTTTGAAGGCGACATCAATTTAGGGAGAATTTTCTTAGATGAGAGATTCTTTACGGTGGCAGAGTTAGGCATGCTGGCAGTCATTGCCAGTGGTATGCCCATAGTGACGAGTCCAGGAGGCGAACGGCGCAGTATAATTCAATTTGTGCACTCGGAAGCGATTCCATTAGCTGTATATTCAAATGTAGTGCTACAAGGGATTGCTGTTGTACCAAATAATTGGGATTCAGGGCGCATAGTAGCTTTAATGCGTAAGTTAGCGGAACACTTAGCAGACGAAGAAGCGTGGATGCAAGGTTATATGCGGGCAAGTGCGACTCCAAGCCGACGTGGATGCGCTCGTACACCATTCTGAAGGCGACATCAGTTTAGGGAGAATTTTCTTAGATGAGAGATTCTTTACAGTGGCAGAGTTAGGCATGCTGGCAGGCATTGCCAGTGGTATGCCCATAGTGATGGATCCAGGAGGCGAACGACGCAGTATAATTCAATTTGTGCACTCGGAAGCGATTCCATTAGCTGTATATTCAAATGTAGTGCTACAAGGGATTGCTGTTGTACCAAATAATTGGGATTCAGGGCGCATAGTAGCTTTAATGCGTAAGTTAGCGGAACACTTAGCAGACGAAGAAGCGTAGATGCAAGGTTATATGCGGGCAAGTGCGACTCCAAGCCGACGTGGATGCGCTCGTACACCATTTTGAAGGCGACATCAGTTTAGGGAGAATTTTCTTAGATGAGAGATTCTTTACGGTGGCAGAGTTAGGCATGCTGGCAGTCATTGCCAGTGGTATGCCCATAGTGACGAGTCCAGGAGGCGAACGGCGCAGTATAATTCAATTTGTGCACTCGGAAGCGATTCCATTAGCTGTATATTCAAATGTAGTGCTACAAGGGATTGCTGTTGTACCAAACAATTGGGATTCAGGGCGCATAGTAGCTTTAATGCGTAAGTTAGCGGAACACTTAGCAGACGAAGAAGCGTGGATGCAAGGTTATATGCGGGCAAGTGCGACTCCAAGCCGACGTGGATGCGCTCGTACACCATTTTGAAGGCGACATCAATTTAGGGAGAATTTTCTTAGATGAGAGATTCTTTACGGTGGCAGAGTTAGGCATGCTGGCAGTCATTGCCAGTGGTATGCCCATAGTGACGAGTCCAGGAGGCGAACGGCGCAGTATAATTCAATTTGTGCACTCGGAAGCGATTCCATTAGCTGTATATTCAAATGTAGTGCTACAAGGGATTGCTGTTGTACCAAACAATTGGGATTCAGGGCGCATAGTAGCTTTAATGCGTAAGTTAGCGGAACACTTAGCAGACGAAGAAGCGTGGATGCAAGGTTATATGCGGGCAAGTGCGACTCCAAGCCGACGTGGATGCGCTCGTACACCATTTTGAAGGCGACATCAATTTAGGGAGAATTTTCTTAGATGAGAGATTCTTTACGGTGGCAGAGTTAGGCATGCTGGCAGTCATTGCCAGTGGTATGCCCATAGTGACGAGTCCAGGAGGCGAACGGCGTAGTATAATTCAATTTGTGCACTCGGAAGCGATTCCATTAGCTGTATATTCAAATGTAGTGCTACAAGGGATTGCTGTTGTACCAAATAATTGGGATTCAGGGCGCATAGTAGCTTTAATGCGTAAGTTAGCGGAACACTTAGCAGACGAAGAAGCGTGGATGCAAGGTTATATGCGGGCAAGTGCGACTCCAAGCCGACGTGGATGCGCTCGTACACCATTCTGAAGGCGACATCAGTTTAGGGAGAATTTTCTTAGATGAGAGATTCTTTACAGTGGCAGAGTTAGGCATGCTGGCAGGCATTGCCAGTGGTATGCCCATAGTGATGGATCCAGGAGGCGAACGACGCAGTATAATTCAATTTGTGCACTCGGAAGCGATTCCATTAGCTGTATATTCAAATGTAGTGCTACAAGGGATTGCTGTTGTACCAAATAATTGGGATTCAGGGCGCATAGTAGCTTTAATGCGTAAGTTAGCGGAACACTTAGCAGACGAAGAAGCGTAGATGCAAGGTTATATGCGGGCAAGTGCGACTCCAAGCCGACGTGGATGCGCTCGTACACCATTTTGAAGGCGACATCAGTTTAGGGAGAATTTTCTTAGATGAGAGATTCTTTACGGTGGCAGAGTTAGGCATGCTGGCAGTCATTGCCAGTGGTATGCCCATAGTGACGAGTCCAGGAGGCGAACGGCGCAGTATAATTCAATTTGTGCACTCGGAAGCGATTCCATTAGCTGTATATTCAAATGTAGTGCTACAAGGGATTGCTGTTGTACCAAACAATTGGGATTCAGGGCGCATAGTAGCTTTAATGCGTAAGTTAGCGGAACACTTAGCAGACGAAGAAGCGTGGATGCAAGGTTATATGCGGGCAAGTGCGACTCCAAGCCGACGTGGATGCGCTCGTACACCATTTTGAAGGCGACATCAATTTAGGGAGAATTTTCTTAGATGAGAGATTCTTTACGGTGGCAGAGTTAGGCATGCTGGCAGTCATTGCCAGTGGTATGCCCATAGTGACGAGTCCAGGAGGCGAACGGCGCAGTATAATTCAATTTGTGCACTCGGAAGCGATTCCATTAGCTGTATATTCAAATGTAGTGCTACAAGGGATTGCTGTTGTACCAAACAATTGGGATTCAGGGCGCATAGTAGCTTTAATGCGTAAGTTAGCGGAACACTTAGCAGACGAAGAAGCGTGGATGCAAGGTTATATGCGGGCAAGTGCGACTCCAAGCCGACGTGGATGCGCTCGTACACCATTTTGAAGGCGACATCAGTTTAGGGAGAATTTTCTTAGATGAGACATTCTTTACGGTGGCAGAGTTAGGCATGCTGGCAGTCATTGCCAGTGGTATGCCCATAGTGATGAGTCCAGGAGGCGAACGGCGCAGTATAATTCAATTTGTGCACTCGGAAGCGATTCCATTAGCTGTATATTCAAATGTAGTGCTACAAGGGATTGCTGTTGTACCAAATAATTGGGATTCAGGGCGCATAGTAGCTTTAATGCGTAAGTTAGCGGAACACTTAGCAGACGAAGAAGCGTGGATGCAAGGTTATATGCGGGCAAGTGCGACTCCAAGCCGACGTGGATGCGCTCGTACACCATTCTGAAGGCGACATCAGTTTAGGGAGAATTTTCTTAGATGAGAGATTCTTTACAGTGGCAGAGTTAGGCATGCTGGCAGTCATTGCCAGTGGTATGCCCATAGTGATGGATCCAGGAGGCGAACGACGCAGTATAATTCAATTTGTGCACTCGGAAGCGATTCCATTAGCTGTATATTCAAATGTAGTGCTACAAGGGATTGCTGTTGTACCAAACAATTGGGATTCAGGGCGCATAGTAGCTTTAATGCGTAAGTTAGCGGAACACTTAGCAGACGAAGAAGCGTGGATGCAAGGTTATATGCGGGCAAGTGCGACTCCAAGCCGACGTGGATGCGCTCGTACACCATTTTGAAGGCGACATCAATTTAGGGAGAATTTTCTTAGATGAGAGATTCTTTACGGTGGCAGAGTTAGGCATGCTGGCAGTCATTGCCAGTGGTATGCCCATAGTGACGAGTCCAGGAGGCGAACGGCGCAGTATAATTCAATTTGTGCACTCGGAAGCGATTCCATTAGCTGTATATTCAAATGTAGTGCTACAAGGGATTGCTGTTGTACCAAATAATTGGGATTCAGGGCGCATAGTAGCTTTAATGCGTAAGTTAGCGGAACACTTAGCAGACGAAGAAGCGTGGATGCAAGGTTATATGCGGGCAAGTGCGACTCCAAGCCGACGTGGATGCGCTCGTACACCATTCTGAAGGCGACATCAGTTTAGGGAGAATTTTCTTAGATGAGAGATTCTTTACAGTGGCAGAGTTAGGCATGCTGGCAGGCATTGCCAGTGGTATGCCCATAGTGATGGATCCAGGAGGCGAACGACGCAGTATAATTCAATTTGTGCACTCGGAAGCGATTCCATTAGCTGTATATTCAAATGTAGTGCTACAAGGGATTGCTGTTGTACCAAATAATTGGGATTCAGGGCGCATAGTAGCTTTAATGCGTAAGTTAGCGGAACACTTAGCAGACGAAGAAGCGTAGATGCAAGGTTATATGCGGGCAAGTGCGACTCCAAGCCGACGTGGATGCGCTCGTACACCATTTTGAAGGCGACATCAGTTTAGGGAGAATTTTCTTAGATGAGAGATTCTTTACGGTGGCAGAGTTAGGCATGCTGGCAGTCATTGCCAGTGGTATGCCCATAGTGACGAGTCCAGGAGGCGAACGGCGCAGTATAATTCAATTTGTGCACTCGGAAGCGATTCCATTAGCTGTATATTCAAATGTAGTGCTACAAGGGATTGCTGTTGTACCAAACAATTGGGATTCAGGGCGCATAGTAGCTTTAATGCGTAAGTTAGCGGAACACTTAGCAGACGAAGAAGCGTGGATGCAAGGTTATATGCGGGCAAGTGCGACTCCAAGCCGACGTGGATGCGCTCGTACACCATTTTGAAGGCGACATCAATTTAGGGAGAATTTTCTTAGATGAGAGATTCTTTACGGTGGCAGAGTTAGGCATGCTGGCAGTCATTGCCAGTGGTATGCCCATAGTGACGAGTCCAGGAGGCGAACGGCGCAGTATAATTCAATTTGTGCACTCGGAAGCGATTCCATTAGCTGTATATTCAAATGTAGTGCTACAAGGGATTGCTGTTGTACCAAATAATTGGGATTCAGGGCGCATAGTAGCTTTAATGCGTAAGTTAGCGGAACACTTAGCAGACGAAGAAGCGTGGATGCAAGGTTATATGCGGGCAAGTGCGACTCCAAGCCGACGTGGATGCGCTCGTACACCATTCTGAAGGCGACATCAGTTTAGGGAGAATTTTCTTAGATGAGAGATTCTTTACAGTGGCAGAGTTAGGCATGCTGGCAGGCATTGCCAGTGGTATGCCCATAGTGATGGATCCAGGAGGCGAACGACGCAGTATAATTCAATTTGTGCACTCGGAAGCGATTCCATTAGCTGTATATTCAAATGTAGTGCTACAAGGGATTGCTGTTGTACCAAATAATTGGGATTCAGGGCGCATAGTAGCTTTAATGCGTAAGTTAGCGGAACACTTAGCAGACGAAGAAGCGTAGATGCAAGGTTATATGCGGGCAAGTGCGACTCCAAGCCGACGTGGATGCGCTCGTACACCATTTTGAAGGCGACATCAGTTTAGGGAGAATTTTCTTAGATGAGAGATTCTTTACGGTGGCAGAGTTAGGCATGCTGGCAGTCATTGCCAGTGGTATGCCCATAGTGACGAGTCCAGGAGGCGAACGGCGCAGTATAATTCAATTTGTGCACTCGGAAGCGATTCCATTAGCTGTATATTCAAATGTAGTGCTACAAGGGATTGCTGTTGTACCAAACAATTGGGATTCAGGGCGCATAGTAGCTTTAATGCGTAAGTTAGCGGAACACTTAGCAGACGAAGAAGCGTGGATGCAAGGTTATATGCGGGCAAGTGCGACTCCAAGCCGACGTGGATGCGCTCGTACACCATTTTGAAGGCGACATCAATTTAGGGAGAATTTTCTTAGATGAGAGATTCTTTACGGTGGCAGAGTTAGGCATGCTGGCAGTCATTGCCAGTGGTATGCCCATAGTGACGAGTCCAGGAGGCGAACGGCGCAGTATAATTCAATTTGTGCACTCGGAAGCGATTCCATTAGCTGTATATTCAAATGTAGTGCTACAAGGGATTGCTGTTGTACCAAACAATTGGGATTCAGGGCGCATAGTAGCTTTAATGCGTAAGTTAGCGGAACACTTAGCAGACGAAGAAGCGTGGATGCAAGGTTATATGCGGGCAAGTGCGACTCCAAGCCGACGTGGATGCGCTCGTACACCATTTTGAAGGCGACATCAATTTAGGGAGAATTTTCTTAGATGAGAGATTCTTTACGGTGGCAGAGTTAGGCATGCTGGCAGTCATTGCCAGTGGTATGCCCATAGTGACGAGTCCAGGAGGCGAACGGCGTAGTATAATTCAATTTGTGCACTCGGAAGCGATTCCATTAGCTGTATATTCAAATGTAGTGCTACAAGGGATTGCTGTTGTACCAAATAATTGGGATTCAGGGCGCATAGTAGCTTTAATGCGTAAGTTAGCGGAACACTTAGCAGACGAAGAAGCGTGGATGCAAGGTTATATGCGGGCAAGTGCGACTCCAAGCCGACGTGGATGCGCTCGTACACCATTCTGAAGGCGACATCAGTTTAGGGAGAATTTTCTTAGATGAGAGATTCTTTACAGTGGCAGAGTTAGGCATGCTGGCAGGCATTGCCAGTGGTATGCCCATAGTGATGGATCCAGGAGGCGAACGACGCAGTATAATTCAATTTGTGCACTCGGAAGCGATTCCATTAGCTGTATATTCAAATGTAGTGCTACAAGGGATTGCTGTTGTACCAAATAATTGGGATTCAGGGCGCATAGTAGCTTTAATGCGTAAGTTAGCGGAACACTTAGCAGACGAAGAAGCGTAGATGCAAGGTTATATGCGGGCAAGTGCGACTCCAAGCCGACGTGGATGCGCTCGTACACCATTTTGAAGGCGACATCAGTTTAGGGAGAATTTTCTTAGATGAGAGATTCTTTACGGTGGCAGAGTTAGGCATGCTGGCAGTCATTGCCAGTGGTATGCCCATAGTGACGAGTCCAGGAGGCGAACGGCGCAGTATAATTCAATTTGTGCACTCGGAAGCGATTCCATTAGCTGTATATTCAAATGTAGTGCTACAAGGGATTGCTGTTGTACCAAACAATTGGGATTCAGGGCGCATAGTAGCTTTAATGCGTAAGTTAGCGGAACACTTAGCAGACGAAGAAGCGTGGATGCAAGGTTATATGCGGGCAAGTGCGACTCCAAGCCGACGTGGATGCGCTCGTACACCATTTTGAAGGCGACATCAATTTAGGGAGAATTTTCTTAGATGAGAGATTCTTTACGGTGGCAGAGTTAGGCATGCTGGCAGTCATTGCCAGTGGTATGCCCATAGTGACGAGTCCAGGAGGCGAACGGCGCAGTATAATTCAATTTGTGCACTCGGAAGCGATTCCATTAGCTGTATATTCAAATGTAGTGCTACAAGGGATTGCTGTTGTACCAAACAATTGGGATTCAGGGCGCATAGTAGCTTTAATGCGTAAGTTAGCGGAACACTTAGCAGACGAAGAAGCGTGGATGCAAGGTTATATGCGGGCAAGTGCGACTCCAAGCCGACGTGGATGCGCTCGTACACCATTTTGAAGGCGACATCAATTTAGGGAGAATTTTCTTAGATGAGAGATTCTTTACGGTGGCAGAGTTAGGCATGCTGGCAGTCATTGCCAGTGGTATGCCCATAGTGACGAGTCCAGGAGGCGAACGGCGCAGTATAATTCAATTTGTGCACTCGGAAGCGATTCCATTAGCTGTATATTCAAATGTAGTGCTACAAGGGATTGCTGTTGTACCAAACAATTGGGATTCAGGGCGCATAGTAGCTTTAATGCGTAAGTTAGCGGAACACTTAGCAGACGAAGAAGCGTGGATGCAAGGTTATATGCGGGCAAGTGCGACTCCAAGCCGACGTGGATGCGCTCGTACACCATTTTGAAGGCGACATCAATTTAGGGAGAATTTTCTTAGATGAGAGATTCTTTACGGTGGCAGAGTTAGGCATGCTGGCAGTCATTGCCAGTGGTATGCCCATAGTGACGAGTCCAGGAGGCGAACGGCGCAGTATAATTCAATTTGTGCACTCGGAAGCGATTCCATTAGCTGTATATTCAAATGTAGTGCTACAAGGGATTGCTGTTGTACCAAACAATTGGGATTCAGGGCGCATAGTAGCTTTAATGCGTAAGTTAGCGGAACACTTAGCAGACGAAGAAGCGTGGATGCAAGGTTATATGCGGGCAAGTGCGACTCCAAGCCGACGTGGATGCGCTCGTACACCATTTTGAAGGCGACATCAATTTAGGGAGAATTTTCTTAGATGAGAGATTCTTTACGGTGGCAGAGTTAGGCATGCTGGCAGTCATTGCCAGTGGTATGCCCATAGTGACGAGTCCAGGAGGCGAACGGCGCAGTATAATTCAATTTGTGCACTCGGAAGCGATTCCATTAGCAGTATATTCAAATGTAGTGCTACAAAGGATTGCTGTTGTACCAAACAATTGGGATTCAGGGCGCATAGCAGCTTTAATGCGTAAGTTAGCGGAACACTTAGCAGATGAAGAAGCGTGGATGCAAGGTTATATGCGAGCAAGTGCGACTCTAAGCCGACGTGGATGCGCTCGTACACCATTTTGAAGGCGACATCAATTTAGGGAGAATTTTCTTAGATAAGAGATTCTTTACGGTGGCAGAGTTAGGCATGCTGGCAGTCATTGCCAGTGGTATGCCCATAGTGACGAGTCCAGGAAGCGAACGGCGCAGTATAATTCAATTTGTGCACTCGGAAGCGATTCCATTAGCTGTATATTCAAATGTAGTGCTACAAGGGATTGCTGTTGTACCAAATAATTGGGATTCAGGGCGCATAGTAGCTTTAATGCGTAAGTTAGCGGAACACTTAGCAGACGAAGAAGCGTGGATGCAAGGTTATATGCGGGCAAGTGCGACTCCAAGCCGACGTGGATGCGCTCGTACACCATTTTGAAGGCGACATCAATTTAGGGAGAATTTTCTTAGATGAGAGATTCTTTACGGTGGCAGAGTTAGGCATGCTGGCAGTCATTGCCAGTGGTATGCCCATAGTGACGAGTCCAGGAGGCGAACGGCGCGGTATAATTCAATTTGTGCACTCGGAAGCGATTCCATTAGCTGTATATTCAAATGTAGTGCTACAAGGGATTGCTGTTGTACTGTGACATTAATCTGGTCACCTTTATATCATATCATTATACCATCTTTATACCTTTACTATTCTTGTTTATGGTTAACTCAGCTATCATTCAATTTTTGTTTTTTTTTTCACCCACTTTTATGGTACGAAAAATTATAAATTGTCGAGCAATGAGAAATTTGGGAGAGTTAAGTGGAGTGCGTTAGATACTCAAATTAGTCAGTCAAGGTTTGGTCGTCAAATAAATAATAAGTAAAATAATGCAATACAGTGTCGGGCAATAAAAGTGTTTATTGTTTGGTTTTTTTTTGATGATAATTCGGACTTAGTAATTTTGTGTCGGTAAATACTAATATTAAAAAAAAAAAAAAAATATATTAAAGCACATAAAATAAAAATAAAATAATATCCGAAATTGTGAACTGATTATCCTAGTTTGAAGTGATTTTTTTTTTTGTATTAAAGTGAAAGAAAAGAAAAAACATATTGGTAGTCAGGGAATGTACATTCTATTAATTAGCGGTACCAATATGAAACTAAATTATGTGTTTCTTTCTAAATTATGCATTGTAATTAATCAAAGACCTGAAACAAGAAATTGTACACAATAAAAACTAAATAAATCCTAATTTGTAATAAAAATACAGAAAAATCGAATAAAATTATATTCATTTGTTTAAAAAAAAAAAAAATATATTGCTTCCGTTATTTTCTCTCTTGGCGAAGTGCTGTGTTTTCATTAAGTGATTTGGTTGTTATTGTCGCTATCGTTGTGCTTAAAGTAAAATGCCGAATAATAATAATATACATAAATGAATAAAACGTAAATTAAACCTAATACATATAAATTAAAATATAAGTGAAACCTAAATTAAAACTAAAGCTACACTAACGTAAATCAATCAAAAGTTACCCTAGCATACAATTGTTAAATAATAAAAAAAAAAAAATAATAAAAATTATAAAATTTTGGAATGAAAGATTAATCAATATAACCAACAATAACATCTACAGTACGGCAAATAATTCGAATTATGTTAGTGAATGAGTTGGTTTATGGTGGCATATATTGTGTTGGTCAGTAAAGAGAATATAAAACTTCATAACGCGGTGTTATTGATCATTTCGACAAATACCGACAAAATTATGTTGTGGTGTCACGATCTTTTGAAACCACATACGTTTTATTAAAATCTGGGGTGCACGAGCGATCGCGGTTTGCAGCAAAGCGGTAATTCCAGACCAAGGACGCAGCGGGATATAGGATACAATTCGTCATACGTTGAATTATAGATTGGCAAGTTACTTATTTTATTACATAATATTATTTTCATCTTGGTACATATTATTTATTTCTTTCTTCTAAGTTTTATTTGATTTGTAAACCTAAATGTTTTTTCTCCGCGTTAGACTTTGCTTGCTCATAATCATGAGTCGTTAAATTAAAGATAGGGAGTGAAATTAAAGCTGGTTGGTGAGGATGCATGTGGTGTGACTGTAATTCTAAATAAATAATACAGTTAGTGATAAGAAATGCGGTTAATTCAAGATTGTTTGTAGCCTTGGACCACCCACGCCGTACCGACGAGTCTTAGCCGGAAAAATGTCGACCGCACCAAGATACGCTACAGCAATAATTCTGTTAACAGCCTTTATAATGTTAAATTTACATTGGCATGATAAGGGCTGTTACAGTACCAAATAATTGGGATTCAGGGCGCATAGTAGCTTTAATGCGTAAGTTAGCGGAACACTTAGCAGACGAAGAAGCGTAGATGCAAGGTTATATGCGGGCAAGTGCGACTCCAAGCCGACGTGGATGCGCTCGTACACCATTTTGAAGGCGACATCAGTTAAGGGAGAATTTTCTTAGATGAGAGATTCTTTACGGTGGCAGAGTTAGGCATGCTGGCAGTCATTGCCAGTGGTATGCCCATAGTGATGAGTCCAGGAGGCGAACGGCGCAGTATAATTCAATTTGTGCACTCGGAAGCGATTCCATTAGCTGTATATTCAAATGTAGTGCTACAAGGGATTGCTGTTGTACCAAATAATTGGGATTCAGGGCGCATAGTAGCTTTAATGCGTAAGTTAGCGGAACACTTAGCAGACGAAGAAGCGTGGATGCAAGGTTATATGCGGGCAAGTGCGACTCCAAGCCGACGTGGATGCGCTCGTACACCATTTTGAAGGCGACATCAGTTTAGGGAGAATTTTCTTAGATGAGACATTCTTTACGGTGGCAGAGTTAGGCATGCTGGCAGTCATTGCCAGTGGTATGCCCATAGTGATGAGTCCAGGAGGCGAACGGCGCAATATAATTCAATTTGTGCACTCGGAAGCGATTCCATTAGCTGTATATTCAAATGTAGTGCTACAAGGGATTGCTGTTGTACCAAATAATTGGGATTCAGGGCGCATAGTAGCTTTAATGCGTAAGTTAGCGGAACACTTAGCAGACGAAGAAGCGTGGATGCAAGGTTATATGCGGGCAAGTGCGACTCCAAGCCGACGTGGATGCGCTCGTACACCATTTTGAAGGCGACATCAGTTTAGGGAGAATTTTCTTAGATGAGACATTCTTTACGGTGGCAGAGTTAGGCATGCTGGCAGTCATTGCCAGTGGTATGCCCATAGTGATGAGTCCAGGAGGCGAACGGCGCAATATAATTCAATTTGTGCACTCGGAAGCGATTCCATTAGCTGTATATTCAAATGTAGTGCTACAAGGGATTGCTGTTGTACCAAATAATTGGGATTCAGGGCGCATAGTAGCTTTAATGCGTAAGTTAGCGGAACACTTAGCAGACGAAGAAGCGTGGATGCAAGGTTATATGCGGGCAAGTGCGACTCCAAGCCGACGTGGATGCGCTCGTACACCATTCTGAAGGCGACATCAGTTTAGGGAGAATTTTCTTAGATGAGAGATTCTTTACAGTGGTAGAGTTAGGCATGCTGGCAGTCATTGCCAGTGGTATGCCCATAGTGATGGATCCAGGAGGCGAACGACGCAGTATAATTCAATTTGTGCACTCGGAAGCGATTCCATTAGCTGTATATTCAAATGTAGTGCTACAAGGGATTGCTGTTGTACCAAATAATTGGGATTCA
Source organism: Nephrotoma appendiculata (assembly GCA_947310385.1). Classification (NCBI taxonomy): domain Eukaryota; kingdom Metazoa; phylum Arthropoda; class Insecta; order Diptera; family Tipulidae; genus Nephrotoma; species Nephrotoma appendiculata. The sequence continues at coordinate 297,539,840 of OX371224.1, read as the reverse complement.
GGGCGCATAGTAGCTTTAATGCGTAAGTTAGCGGAACACTTAGCAGACGAAGAAGCGTGGATGCAAGGTTATATGCGAGCAAGTGCGACTCCAAGCCGACGTGGATGCGCTCGTACACCATTTTGAAGGCGACATCAATTTAGGGAGAATTTTCTTAGATAAGAGATTCTTTACGGTGGCAGAGTTAGGCATGCTGGCAGTCATTGCCAGTGGTATGCCCATAGTGACGAATCCAGGAGGCGAACGGCGCAGTATAATTCAATTTGTGCACTCGGAAGCGATTCCATTAGCTGTATATTCAAATGTAGTGCTACAAGGGATTGCTGTTGTACCAAATAATTGGGATTCAGGGCGCATAGTAGCTTTAATGCGTAAGTTAGCGGAACACTTAGCAGACGAAGAAGCGTGGATGCAAGGTTATATGCGGGCAAGTGCGACTCCAAGCCGACGTGGATGCGCTCGTACACCATTTTGAAGGCGACATCAGTTTAGGGAGAATTTTCTTAGATGAGAGATTCTTTACGGTGGCAGAGTTAGGCATGCTGGCAGTCATTGCCAGTGGTATGCCCATAGTGATGAGTCCAGGAGGCGAACGACGCAGTATAATTCAATTTGTGCACTCGGAAGCGATTGTTACGACTGTATGGTCGCAACGACGATTTTTTTTTTGTTATTTTATTCACCCCAGTTGTTGTCTTCGTTTCGTCCATCTTCTCTTATGTTTTTATTCACCTCTGTATTTGTCTGTGAACGCACCCGCGACGTTTTGTTTTGTTCCCCATTGTGTGGTGGCGCGGAGGTGAAGAGAAGACGAGAGAGAGAGAACAATGCGCATCGAGTGTGTGCAAAGTAAAACGTTTTGGAAGAAATGTTTTTCTTATATGTCTATCTCCCTTATATCAACGAAAATTTGATATAAGGGAGAGACAGAGAAGAGAGATTAATTTCTTCTAGAACGTTTTACGAGCTGTGCGACGCTCGAATGTTTTTTTTTGGTCGCCATTCAAGTTGTGATTTTTGTAAAATTCGTTTGGTGATTTTTGCGGATAAATTCAGTTGGTACTTTTGAGATAAAAAAGTCGAGTAATTTTTGGTTTGTGAAGAGTGGCATAAAACTGCGCTCTAGTTTCTAAATTAAAATAATAAAATTAAAAGTTCAATGTGACTTGAAAACATTTTTCTTGTTAATTAATTATTTGGATCATTAAAATACGTATACATTTTTTTTGTGAATTTATCTGGGCATTTGTTTTTGCCTAAAAATGAAAATAAAATAGATGAAAATCAGCCAAGTGTATTTCTTGATTTTCTTCTAATATTTCTGTGCATCCGACATCATTAAAAATCTTGGACTTTTCGTTGTGTTTAATATTTTCTCCGTTATTTGGTTATCAGTGTAATCAATTAAACGAATTAAAATAATTGTGTACTTGGCTTTTTATTAACGGGTGGCCGTATCGGGACGAGTTAACTTTATAGCGTCAAATAGTGCGCATCGCAACGTACAATCATATTGGTTTTGTGCATGGCGTGTAAACGCCCAAAAATGGGTGTATAGGTGGCCAGGTGAGGCCACTTCATTTATTTCGCGGGTTGCAGTGAGCCAACGCACAACCGCGAGTTTTTTTATGTGATTCCGTTTTTACAACGCCCAATTTATTAACGGATGGTCAGTTGCGGCAGTTACTGTATTTACGGATTTTGGCGAAACAACGCCCTATATTTTTGGATTGTGATTTTGGCGGCCAGTCGAGGCCAACATCGGGGCACTTTTGTGTAGCACCTGTGTCGGTCGGACACAGCGGCGGCGTTGCATAGCGGTATCGGTGAAGCGGGGAGTGGCATAACCAAGCCGCAACGACACGGGTGGCCAGCCGGCCATTTGTGTGTTTTGGGTTATCGGTGGTCTGCCGCACCGTTCGACCGCACAAGGTCAGCCGTATTAACGGTAGCCAACCGGCTGTGGATTTTTATTTATATTTGATATCGGGGAGAGGCCCGCAACGCTGTAGCCAACCGGCTGTGGATTTTTATTTATATTTGATATCGGGGAGAGGCCCGCAACGCTGTAGCCAACCGGTTACTCGATTAGTATTCCATTTTGGTAACGGTATAGCAAAGCCGCAACGGTCCGGGTGGGGCAAGGTCACCTGTGGCATGACGGCCGCGCAAGGCCGCACCAGTAATTTGTTTTAAAAAAAAATAAGGTACAATTTTTATTTTTTTTTAATTTAATTTTTTTTGATTTTAATTTTTATATATTTTTTATTATATTCATTTATATATACATATATAATTTTCAAAAGTTTTGTGATCGGGCGCCGCACAGCGGGTGCGCGCTCGATGCGCATTGCTGATCTCTCTCTCTCTCGTTCCCTCCCTTTCTTTTCTTTTCGGGAAGTTGTTTCCTTTTGTGTCGTTTATTTTTAAATATACAAAATGAATTACTAAATTTTTCGGTTGTGTATGATGGGAGCGGAGACTCCCTCTGTGTCGGTTTAGTGTTTGCGGTCCCTTGGTGCCCGCATCCAATTCCGTAACCAGGGCTTGACCCCGTTTGAATTCGGATGGATGCGCGCACCAAGGCACCGTTCTCGGTTTATAATTTTTGAGTTGTTCGTTCCTCAAGTTCCGGCCGACGAATTTCGGCGGAACTACGGTTCTTATTTATTATTTGCGTTTCCCCAACTTTCTGTTAATCACGGTGTAGGCCAGGAGCCCTGCATGCCTCAAACCCCACGACCCTCGCACTTCTCGCTGAGAACGTAGCCGGCAAAACATCACCGTGGAGGCCTCTGCAGGAGCTTAGTGAAAATCTGCAGGTTGGCAGTAGCCAGCTCGTAACAGTGGCGCCCAAACTTATTTCGCGAATTTTAATTTTTTGATTTTTTATGATTTGTAGCTTCATTCCCTTTGGCGTGCGTGTCCAGCGCCGAAACCAGTGTTCAGCACCGTTTGACTTCGCCTGGACGCGCACACCAAAGCCAGTCTCCCGGTTGACATTCCCTATCTACGATCGCAACCAGCACGGGCTGTTTGATTGCGCGTAGATGGGGGGTGTCATCCCCTATTCTTTGGACATCCGACTTCCGAGCTCTTTCCCATTTCCACTATGTTGTGTCTGATTGTGGTGGAGCTCGGATGTCATTTGTCTGGAGTTTAGTTTAGCTTCATTTCTTCTCTTCCCCGAAATTTCTTGACCGAAATTTGAGGAACAGAACACTTTATTATTATATTATTATTATTTTTTTAATTTTCTTTATTATTTAGCTGAAACGGAGTGGGGTTTCCACTCTCATCATACCACCGTATTATCGTACTTGATTTAAATATTTTTTTTTGAATATATTATTTTTGATATTTTTGATTTTTAAATTTAGGGTTGTATTGGAACCCGCGGTACTATTAGTACTTCATTTTATATTTTTCGCATTTTGATTATTTCTTGGTTTTCGTATCGTTTCAAATTTCAACGAGCCCCTCCAAATTAGGTTCTCATCGAAAAGCGCCACTTTGGGGGGTATCTCGTCTTCCGTCGTTAATCCAATCGTGGGAATACGGGACCCACAAACCACCACAAGGTAACCATTCCTCTCTGTTATTATTATTATTCTAGCCTTATTTTCTTTGCAATCTAGTCTTGTTACTGAGTTGTATTATTTACTATCGGCGTACTTCTGGGTGTGTTGGTAGTTTCATTAGCTACGTTATTATTATTATTAAATTTTGTTTACTATTATTATTTTGTATGAATTCAAATCCGTGGGATACGCCAGAAAGGCCTCAAAGACGTACAGTGTGGGATAACTCGGACGTAGAACCACGTATCCAACGTAATCATCCGTGGGATCGAGTGGAAGTTAACCAAATTCATATTCGAATTGAGTATTATCCAACGCACGGGGTAACTTTCTGGTTGTTTATCGCGATTTGATATTCATTGGTTGAATTTGTTTTTTATTTTTTTTCGTGTTAGTTATAAAAATATTTCGTGTTTTTTTTATTATCTAGTTATAGTGGGTGTGGAATATCTTTAGTTGTAATTTCCTCTAATTTAAAACCTTCCGTTTGAGTTAGAGTTATTTTGAATTAAAGTTTTTGTATTTTTATAAATCAATAAAGACTACGTTTTTTTGTCGAATTAACCAAACTTACTCCTTTACCCTGATATAATCCAAAATGGACGTAAATCTACTGCAACGAGACGAAGTGGAGGTGGAGTGTCTCCTTCGTGATATACGCTTCGACACACCCGATGCAATTCATCAACTCGAGGAAGCGGTCCGAAGTGAGCAGGCCGATATTAAACCAACGCCCGGAAAAATGAATACAAGCGCATCGAAAAGACCTGATATCGAGATCTCAACGTGTCTCAAGAAATTGGAGGAGATTCGGGGAGCGATCACAGTGTTGGATCCGGCGACAAAAGATCTCATGCTATTGGTGCAACGGTACCACGCTCGTTTATTACATTTGGCAGGTCGGCTTAGCCGCGCATTTAAATCAACGACATACGAGCAGTCCGCGCGTAAGGCACATCAGGCATGTTCGGCATTATTGACCAGTCTGCAGATGTACCTGGATGACCAGGAAAAGTTGAACGTTTCCATAGAAAGCGCAAAGGGCGTACATCTCGCGTTGGAAATACCTCCCCATGAGGAAACAAATGAAGAGATTCAAGTTCAAAATCTCGGTAGCGAGGATGATTCCGACCACCCACAACCGCAGGAGCGAAGATGCACTTTGGAGGATCTCCTTGATCAGATTCAAACGAACCACACGGCGGTACAACAATCAAATGCACAGACCACCTTGTTGGAATCCATGCTGCACAAATTCGAATTGGTATCACAGCAGCTGGTCAAGTTGGATCAAAGACAAACCAACCTCCAGACTCAAATCGTTGGAAATAACCTGTTCTCACAAGACATCCCGATTCCAACCGTACACGATCGAGCGCCTCCGACGTCCACTAGTTCGCCAGTATCGCCAAAATTTGTCGATCGACGTTTGTTGTCCGGTAGTGGACTAAGTTTCACGGGATCTCCATCGGGAATCAACATCGATATGTTCCTGTTCCAAGTTGACACCATCGCCTCATCCCGGGGATTATCCGAACAAATTTTATTGTTAGAGCTCCACACCATTCTAAAAGACCTCGCGTTGCAGTGGTACTGGACATTTCGTAAACACAACCCGCACGCGACCTGGTCAGAACTACGAAGCGGAATTATCGAGCGCTTTCAAGATCGTCGCACTAACTACGAAATCCGCAGAATGGTCGAGGCACGTAAACAACAACCGAACGAAAGCTTCCTGGATTTCTACAACCATGTATGGACCCTCACACTACAATGTCGCACACCATATTCCGACGAAGAGCTCATTCAAATTTTGATGAACAACATGAAGCCTACGCTACAATACCACCTTACAGATCGTCAGTTCAGCAGCATCAACGAATTAATCAAAAGCTGTTCTGCTTGGGAGGAGTCTTTCCGGCGGCTCAAAGCTCCGGCGGATCCTGCAATCCATCCACGACGCGTGATCAATGAGTTATCAGGCAGTCCGTATGATGATGTTGGAGCATATGACTCTTATGAGAATTATCCCTTAACTGATGTTCTACCCGATAACTCAGTATCCGCAATTCAAACGGGGAGCAGGTATTCGTCGGCAGCAGCGAGACGTTCGGGCGGACAAGTCCCAGCAGACAGTTCGGGATTGATTTACAAACAACATGCCAATTATGGTAAAAATATCGTCTGCTTCAATTGTTCAGATATGGGTCACACGTTTATGGATTGTCAACTGGCTCCAGTCGGATTATTTTGTTATCGATGTGGGCTTCGAGGAACGATATCTGCGCGTTGTCGACGTTGTGCCGAAGAACGAAACGCTCAATCAAGATTGTCGGAAAACCAGAACAGTGGTTCTTGGAGGACTGGGCCACGAGAATCACCACAACCACCACCGCAACCCAGACTGATGTTACCACGGACAAATCCACTCAAACCGATTCTGGAGGATGCAGCGAGCAATACGGACGCGGAAATCCGCTCCTATTCGAATCCAACGAAGAAGTAAGCTCGTCTGCCAGTAATGATTCCTTTCCCGATCCTTCTTCCCCATCCAATCCTTCCTCCCTTCCTGTCGCTCTTAAGTTTTTCTATAATGCCCCATCATTGGCAAAGTTAGATCGTTTAAAGCGTTCAAAAAATATTGGAACCGTCGCGTCGCAATGAGAAATGATGTGATTTCCTCCGTTCTATTCTCCGAGGGTAGTGACACTCGGCCTTACGCCCAGGTCTTAATAAATAAGATACCTTTTAAGGGTCTTCTCGACAGCGGGGCGAGTGTCAGCGTTCTCGGGAGTGGATCGGAGAAACTCATGTCAAATCCATTTGTTGAATTCCATAACTTTCCTTCCACTATAACTACCGCGAGTGGCCAAGTCCAACGAGTATTCGGTTATATACGAGCTAATGTCGAATTTAACGGAATTACTAAATTTATGAATTTCACGTTGTTCCTTCTTTAGAACAACCTTTATATCTAGGTATTGATTTTTGGAATCGTTTTGGAATTTCCCCAAAAATCTCCGCGTTAAGTAATTCGGATGAATTAGGTGAAACTACCAACACACCCAAATTCCATATTTTAACATCTGATGATCGTCGTAAATTGGATCTTATCCGCGAATATTTTCCGAGCAGCGATATCTTAGGTTTGGGCCGCACATCCCTCATCACTCATATGATCGATGTCGGTTCCGCAAAACCAGTCAAACAACGTTTTTATTCCGTGTCCCCAGCTATCCAGAAACTCATGTATGCCGAGTTGGATAGGATGTTGTCTTTGGGGGTTATCGAGGAGTCACAAAGTTCCTGGTGTTCACCGGTCACGTTGGTGCGTAAGGCCAATGGGAAAGTTCGTCTGTGCTTGGATGCTAGAGAACTGAACAAGGCAACCGTCAAGGATGCGTATCCGCTGCCCATAATCAACGGATTGTTGGGTCGTTTGGGACACACCCGATTCATTTCGGCGATTGATTTGAAGGATGCCTTTTGGCAGATCCCACTCGACCCAGCATCCCGCGATAAAACAGCGTTTACGGTTCCTGGACGGCCCTTGTATCAGTTCAAGGTGATGCCGTTTGGCTTATGCAACGCACCACAGACGCTTTGTCGCTTAATGCACCGCGTGATCCCGTACCAACTGCACGATAAGGTCTTTGTGTACCTCGATGACCTTCTGGTCACATCCTCCACTCTGGCTGAACATTTCGATTTGCTAAAACAGGTTGCTGGATATCTGAAGGACGCTGGTTTAACAATTAATTTGACCAAAAGTAAGTTTGTGTTGAAAGAAGTAGACTATTTAGGTTATATTGTGGGTGATGGCTGCCTCCGTACAAACCCAGATAAATGTAAAGCTATTCTGGAGTACCCTATTCCGAAAACGACGAAACAGATTAGACGTTTTCTGGGAATGTGCGGATGGTACCGTCGCTTCATTCCTAATTTCGCCTCCTTAGCTTCTTCTCTCACCGATCTTACTGGTAAAAACACAAAAGTATGTTGGTCTGCAGCTGCTGATTCTTCTTTTAATGCTCTCAAAACCGCCTTGTCAACTGCCCCAGTTTTAACGCATCCTGATTATACAAAACCCTTTTTTATTCAGTGCGATGCCAGTGCCGTTGGGGTCGGTAGTGTCTTATTTCAGGTGGACGCCGAGGGGGTGGAGCGGCCCATTGAGTTTTATTCCCATAAGCTCAATGCGGCGCAGCGAAACTACTCGGTGACCGAGCTGGAATGCTACGCTGCCGTCCTCAGCGTGCGAAAATTCCGTCCCTACGTAGAAGGCTATCCATTCGTCATTTATACTGACCATTCCAGTTTGCGCTGGTTAATGAGTCAAAAAGACCTCTCCGGACGTTTGGCGAGATGGAGTCTTAAACTCCAAGCGCTGGATTTTCAGATTGGATACCGAAAAGGTTCAGTTAACGTTGTACCTGATGCGTTGTCTCGAGCTTTTCCGGATGAATCCGCTCCTTGTGAGGATGATTCCGAGAGTAAGAGCACGCCTGATCCTGGTGTTCAATTTGGAGATCCAGTCTTGTCGAGTAAAAACATCGACCCTTCCGTGAATGCGTTAATACCTTCTTCAGTCCCCATTCTGCACGTTGATCAAAATTCGGTTGCGTTCCAAGATCCAGATTACGTCGATCAGATCGCGAAAATTCGTTCCTTAAAAGATTGTTCGCACAACTATAAGATCCAGGATGATAAATTGTTGATATCCCCTTCGTTCGGTTTTAAATATACGGATACCGACCTTTCGAATTGGAAACTTGTTATTCCTAATTCCTTAACTTCAACGCTTATCGAACAGGCTCACGTACCTCCCACTTCAGCACATTTAGGCGGCAGCAAAACTCTCGAGCGCCTTCAGCGTCAATTTTACTGGCCTCATATGGCAAAACAAGTTAAACAGTACGTTGCTAGCTGCACTAAATGTAAAATGAACAAAGCTGTTAATTTCTCTACACAACCAGCCATGGGAGCTCAGGTCACGTCAACTCGCCCGTTTCAAAAATTGTATGTAGATTTTTTGGGTCCGTATCCACGTTCGAAACTCGGTAATACTTGCATCGTTATCATCTTGGATCATTACTCAAAATTTGTAGTTGTAAAACCTTTGCGTGAAGCTTCCGCATCTTTGCTATGTCGATTTTTGGAAAACGATGTATTTCTGTTGTTCTCGGTCCCCGAAATAATCACCTCTGACAATGGGAAGCAATTTACCTCGAACTTATTTAAAGATTTGTTGTCCAAATATGGTGTAACGCATATTCGTACGCCGGTGTATTCGCCCCAAAGCAACGCATCCGAGCGTGTTAATCGAACCCTAATTGCCAGCATTCGATCTTATTTGAGCGATCACGATCATAATTTGTGGGACAAAAACTTACAAGAAATTGCGGCTGCTTTACGTAATGCCATTCATGATACTTTACATTATTCCCCTCATTATGTCGTGTTCGGTCAACATATGTCGATGCACGGTTCGGACTATGCGTTAAGAAGATTACTCGATGAACATGATCCCAGCGAAGTCCAGGTGTGGGCTAAGCCAGATCGAGTAAACTTTTTAAAGGATCGTATAACACATTATTTACGCGTAGCACACGAGAAGGGGGCTCAGCACTATAATTTACGTAGTGCTAAGCGCACTTTTCGAGTCGGACAACCCGTCTTCATTCGTTCGTTTGTTTTGAGCGATGCACCGAATAAATTTTCCGCTAAATTGGCTGGTAAATTTAAACCCGCGGTTATTACCAGTAAAGTCGGACAAGTGGCGTACGCGGTCGAAGATTTGAATGGCAAATCATTGGGCACGTATCATGTAAAAGATATCCGCACGTGACGCATGTTTTCCTCGATCGAAAAATTAGTTTGTCGCGGTACAATGGATGTACCATTCAATTGAACTGTTTTCTTTCGTATTGTTGTATTTTAGGCCCGGCTTATGAGACATCTCAGGGTGTGGGACGTTCCCACGTTTGTTACGACTGTATGGTCGCAACGACGATTTTTTTTTGTTATTTTATTCACCCCAGTTGTTGTCTTCGTTTCGTCCATCTTCTCTTATGTTTTTATTCACCTCTGTATTTGTCTGTGAACGCACCCGCGACGTTTTGTTTTGTTCCCCATTGTGTGGTGGCGCGGAGGTGAAGAGAAGACGAGAGAGAGAGAACAATGCGCATCGAGTGTGTGCAAAGTAAAACGTTTTGGAAGAAATGTTTTTCTATATGCCTATCTCCCTTATATCAACGAAAATTTGATATAAGGGAGAGACAGAGAAGAGAGATTAATTTCTTCTAGAACGTTTTACGAGCTGTGCGACGCTCGAATGTTTTTTTTTGGTCGCCATTCAAGTTGTGATTTTTGTAAAATTCGTTTGGTGATTTTTGCGGATAAATTCAGTTGGTACTTTTGAGATAAAAAAGTCGAGTAATTTTTGGTTTGTGAAGAGTGGCATAAAACTGCGCTCTAGTTTCTAAATTAAAATAATAAAATTAAAAGTTCAATGTGACTTGAAAACATTTTTCTTGTTAATTAATTATTTGGATCATTAAAATACGAGGGCAAATCAAAAAGTCTTGCAATATCATATGAAAAAAAAGAGTGAGTGAGACAGCCATATTTTTATTTTTCGACATCATCTCCTTTAAGGTTTATACATTTGTCATATCGATCAATTAACTTGCCTAAACCCTCTAAAAAAAAGATTTCTTTTGCTCCATAAAATATTAATTTACAACAGACTGTACTTCATAGTCACTGGAAAATTTCCGGCCCCCTAGTATTTTTTTCAAATTGGGAAACAGAAACTAGTCACTGGGTGCCAAGTCTAGATTGTACGGTGGATACGGAATTTCCACGAAGCCGCAGTCTTTTAATGCAGCTTGAGCAATATTAACCTTGTGCACTGGTGCATTGTCGTGAAGAAGCAAGATTTTTTTCCTAACTTTCCTTGGCCGTTTTTCCCGGATCGCTTTTTTCAATTTTCGGAAAACCTCTGCGTAATATATGCCTATGATTGTGGTTTTCGGTGGCATATAATCGATCATCAAAATTCCTTCAGAATCCCAAAAAATTGTTGCCAAAACCTTAACAGCAGACGGTTGAGTTCTGAATTTCTTTGGTGGTGGTTCACTACGTTTAATCCATTGCATCGATTCTTGTTTGGATTCCGGATCCCAGTGATGAAGCCATGTTTCATCGCCTGTTATTATGTTATCCAAGAAATTTTCTGGATCTTCTTTGTACATATCTAAAATCGCCTTTGAAGTTTGAACACGCATTTTTTTTTGTTCTGCATTCAACAAACGGGGAACCCATCGCGCACTTACTTTCGACATGTGAAGGTGGTCATGTAATATAGTATATGTGGTACCGTTTGAAAGGGAAAGTTTCCACGCTAACCCTGGAACAGAAATACGCCGGTCCTCCAATACAATAGATTCGGCCAAAATTACGTTTTCATGGCTAATAGCATCTGCTGGCCGACCCGAGGGGTTGTCGTCTACTAATGACTCCCGACCACTTTTGAATAATTTTACCCACCTTGTTACTGTGGCATATGATGGTGCAGATTCGCCGTAAACTTTTGATATATAGTTGAATATATAAATTGCATTTCGTCCATCTTTATAGAAAAATTTAATAATGGCGCGATATTCAATTTCATTCATTTTAAGAAAAATTCAAAACACGTGTTACTAAATTGACAAAAACAAACGAACTGTAAAATTTACATCGAAATGTTCTTCTAGAAGTTTCATCGCGACAAAAAATGGTTTTGAAAAATATATTGTTGTCTCACTCACTCTTTTTTTTCATATGATATTGCAAGACTTTTTGATATACCCTCGTACGTATACATTTTTTTTGTGAATTTATCTGGGCATTTGTTTTTGCCTAAAAATGAAAATAAAATACATGAAAATCAGCCAAGTGTATTTCTTGATTTTCTTCTAATATTTCTGTGCATCCGACATCATTAAAAATCTTGGACTTTTCGTTGTGTTTAATATTTTCTCCGTGATTTGGTTATCAGTGTAATCAATTAAACGAATTAAAATAATTGTGTACTTGCCTTTTTATTAACGGGTGGCCGTATCGGGACGAGTTAACTTTATAGCGTCAAATAGTGCGCATCGCAACGTACAATCATATTGGTTTTGTGCATGGCGTGTAAACGCCCAAAAATGGGTGTATAGGTGGCCAGGTGAGGCCACTTCATTTATTTCGCGGGTTGCAGTGAGCCAACGCACAACCGCGAGTTTTTTTATGTGATTCCGTTTTTACAACGCCCAATTTATTAACGAATGGTCAGTTGCGGCAGTTACTGTATTTACGGATTTTGGCGAAACAACGCCCTATATTTTTGGATTGTGATTTTGGCGGCCAGTCGAGGCCAACATCGGGGCACTTTTGTGTAGCACCTGTGTCGGTCGGACACAGCGGCGGCGTTGCATAGCGGTATCGGTGAAGCGGGGAGTGGCATAACCAAGCCGCAACGACACGGGTGGCCAGCCGGCCATTTGTGTGTTTTGGGTTATCGGTGGTCTGCCGCACCGTTCGACCGCACAAGGTCAGCCGTATTAACGGTAGCCAACCGGCTGTGGATTTTTATTTATATTTGATATCGGGGAGAGGCCCGCAACGCTGTAGCCAACCGGCTGTGGATTTTTATTTATATTTGATATCGGGGAGAGGCCCGCAACGCTGTAGCCAACCGGTTACTCGATTAGTATTCCATTTTGGTAACGGTATAGCAAAGCCGCAACGGTCCGGGTGGGGCAAGGTCACCTGTGGCATGACGGCCGCGCAAGGCCGCACCAGTAATTTGTTTTAAAAAAAAAATAAGGTACAATTTTTATTTTTTTTTAATTTAATTTTTTTTGATTTTAATTTTTATATATTTTTTATTATATTCATTTATATATACATATATAATTTTCAAAAGTTTTGTGATCGGGCGCCGCACAGCGGGTGCGCGCTCGATGCGCATTGCTGATCTCTCTCTCTCTCGTTCCCTCCCTTTCTTTTCTTTTCGGGAAGTTGTTTCCTTTTGTGTCGTTTATTTTTAAATATACAAAATGAATTACTAAATTTTTCGGTTGTGTATGATGGGAGCGGAGACTCCCTCTGTGTCGGTTTAGTGTTTGCGGTCCCTTGGTGCCCGCATCCAATTCCGTAACCAGGGCTTGACCCCGTTTGAATTCGGATGGATGCGCGCACCAAGGCACCGTTCTCGGTTTATAATTTTTGAGTTGTTCGTTCCTCAAGTTCCGGCCGACGAATTTCGGCGGAACTACGGTTCTTATTTATTATTTGCGTTTCCCCAACTTTCTGTTAATCACGGTGTAGGCCAGGAGCCCTGCATGCCTCAAACCCCACGACCCTCGCACTTCTCGCTGAGAACGTAGCCGGCAAAACATCACCGTGGAGGCCTCTGCAGGAGCTTAGTGAAAATCTGCAGGTTGGCAGTAGCCAGCTCGTAACACGATTCCATTAGCTGTATATTCAAATGTAGTGCTACAAGGGATTGCTGTTGTACCAAATAATTGGGATTCAGGGCGCATAGTAGCTTTAATGCGTAAGTTAGCGGAACACTTAGCAGACGAAGAAGCGTGGATGCAAGGTTATATGCGGGCAAGTGCGACTCCAAGCCGACGTGGATGCGCTCGTACACCATTCTGAAGGCGACATCAGTTTAGGGAGAATTTTCTTAGATGAGAGATTCTTTACAGTGGCAGAGTTAGGAATGCTGGCAGTCATTGCCAGTGGTATGCCCATAGTGATGGATCCAGGAGGCGAACGACGCAGTATAATTCAATTTGTGCACTCGGAAGCGATTCCATTAGCTGTATATTCAAATGTAGTGCTACAAGGGATTGCTGTTGTACCAAATAATTGGGATTCAGGGCGCATAGTAGCTTTAATGCGTAAGTTAGCGGAACACTTAGCAGACGAAGAAGCGTGGATGCAAGGTTATATGCGGGCAAGTGCGACTCCAAGCCGACGTGGATGCGCTCGTACACCATTCTGAAGGCGACATCAGTTTAGGGAGAATTTTCTTAGATGAGAGATTCTTTACGGTGGCAGAGTTAGGCATGCTGGCAGTCATTGCCAGTGGTATGCCCATAGTGATGAGTCCAGGAGGCGAACGACGCAGTATAATTCAATTTGTGCACTCGGAAGCGATTCCATTAGCTGTATATTCAAATGTAGTGCTACAAGGGATTGCTGTTGTACCAAATAATTGGGATTCAGGGCGCATAGTAGCTTTAATGCGTAAGTTAGCGGAACACTTAGCAGACGAAGAAGCGTGGATGCAAGGTTATATGCGGGCAAGTGCGACTCCAAGCCGACGTGGATGCGCTCGTACACCATTCTGAAGGCGACATCAGTTTAGGGAGAATTTTCTTAGATGAGAGATTCTTTACAGTGGCAGAGTTAGGCATGCTGGCAGTCATTGCCAGTGGTATGCCCATAGTGACGAGTCCAGGAGGCGAACGGCGCAGTATAATTCAATTTGTGCACTCGGAAGCGATTCCATTAGCTGTATATTCAAATGTAGTACTACAAGGGATTGCTGTTGTACCAAATAATTGGGATTCAGGGCGCATAGTAGCTTTAATGCGTAAGTTAGCGGAACACTTAGCAGACGAAGAAGCGTGGATGCAAGGTTATATGCGGGCAAGTGCGACTCCAAGCCGACGTGGATGCGCTCGTACACCATTTTGAAGGCGACATCAGTTTAGGGAGAATTTTCTTAGATGAGAGATTCTTTACGGTGGCAGAGTTAGGCATGCTGGCAGTCATTGCCAGTGGTATGCCCATAGTGACGAGTCCAAGAGGCGAACGGCGTAGTATAATTCAATTTGTGCACTCGGAAGCGATTACATTAGCTGTATATTCAAATGTAGTGCTACAATGGATTGCTGTTGTACCAAATAATTAGGATTCAGGGCGCATATTAGCTTTAATGCGTAAGTTAGCGGAACACTTAGCAGACGAAGAAGCGTGGATACAAGATTATATGCGAGCAAGTGCGATAGTGCGTGGTGTAATAACGGATTGGCATGTTGGGGTGCCGGCCATACATACTCGGCGTTGGGTTAATGCTTTCTTGGAGATTGGGGGAACAGCTTGGCCTTTAGCTGGAGGTACGAATTCAATGTGGGGTTGGGCAGGCATACGGCCGAAATTCAAAACGAAGGAAGGTTCAGCATCAGAGGTAAATACGGGCCATATTATTGGCTAATTAATATCAACAGGAATATCAACTACATTAATACGGCTTAATCTCACAACAGATCAGATGAATGAATGGCAATATGGTCAACTGAACAACGATGGAGTCATCATGATACTCAATTTAACATGTTGTGTTGCACCAAAGGAGCAGGGCGGATCTAAGGTATGCCCTATAATTGTAAGAATGGGGTGCAACTGGGTGTCGGAGTTTACTGGTGTTTCAATTAATTGTGCAAATTTTACATCTAATACATATAACAATTTCAACGCTGCGGGCGATGATGCGGATATTGAACCTAGAATGTGGCAATTATTATCAAATGGGACACCTAGAATATCAAATGTAATGGTGTCAGGATTTGCGATGGTTACCCAGACGTATGGGGGCTTATATTATATTTGATGTTATATTTGATGGAAGCAAAATTGGATCTAGAAAGCAAACTTTTGTGGGCACAACATTCTTGTGAGATAGACAATCCATCCGTAGATCAATTATTTAAATTTTTGCTGAATCGATCTGACGCCTTGGAAGCTATGAAATGTGCTTCATCAAAGGACTATTCTAGTTCAATCAAAACCACAAAATCATTTGTCGCAACGAATACAGTAAAATGTTTATTATGTTCTGGGGAGCACTATTTGTGTGATTGCAATAAATTAAAGCAAATGCCAGTACGTGAACGCCGTGAATGCGTGAAGTCGAAGGGATGCTGCTTTAATTGCTTAAGGAACAACCATGCAGTATTTAAATGTAAGGTGAAAATTAGATGTGCGATCTGTTGTCATAAGCATAGTATGCTGTTACACTTGGATAATGATGATGGTGGGCAATCTTCTAAGGCCTTGTCTTCAGCTAGTCCACAGAAAAATTTAGTTAAAACCACAATCGATTCCAAGAAGAACTTATCAACTCTAGATTCAAAGACAACGTTAAGTTATCAAAGTGGGAATCCGTTAAAATTCAGTATTTTGCCAACTGCCCTGATAAAATGTGAGGATATACATGGCATAGAACACACATGTAGAATTTTGCTAGATACAGGTTCCATGTCGCCATTTATTAGTGAGAAATTTTGCAATAAGCAATGAGCGTCTTCTTGTAAGAAGACATAATCGTACAATGGTGTCCGGGATCGGTGGTTCATCATCATAGGTGTCATGTGGCGAAGTGAAGGTTAATTTGAGGTCATTGTATGATCCGAAAAATAAGGTCTTGGTAGCAGCATTAGTTTTAGCCAAATTGTGCAATCGCGCCATTCAAACCAATCGAATAACATAAATTCCTCGGTGTTTTTGGCCGATCCGGAATTTAGCAAAGGCGGTCGTATTGTTATGATCCTTGGGTACAATTGGTGTTCGGATCATTGTTGAGTGGTAAGCTGAAGATTAACGAATATTTAACAGCTGTGGAAACAATTTATGGATGGGTACTTGGCGGAGATAGAACAAATGGGCACGAGACTCAGGCACATGTAGCTGAAGCACATAATAACTCAATTGATAAAATAGATGAGTTATTGCAAAAATTCTGGCAGGTGGAAGCCAGGTACTGTAATGTAAGAGATTGACTGAAGAAGAAGTTTCATGTGAAGAGATTTTCCGAACAAGCACCAGCAGAAATCCAGATGGGCTTTTTGTTGTAAGATTACCGGTTTAGCGGAATATTAATGAACTGGGCATATCGCTGAATTTGCCATTAAGCAGACAAGCATCAATAGAAAAACGGTTTCCTCGCAATCAACAGTTCGCCAGTACATATAAAAGGTTTATGAAGGAATACGTTGATTTAAGTCACGAGTCTAAAAATTATTTGCCTCACCACAGAGTAATAAAGGAATCTAGCACAACAACAAAACTCCGTGTTGTGTTCGATGGCTCCGCTAGAACCGCAAGTGGAGTTCTCTAAATTAGTCACTGATGGCTGGTCCCATTCAACAAGCTCTCATATGAGATTACTCATTTCGTTTTTTTTCCCCGTTTACCTATATGTTTTTTTTTGCGACGCAATTTTTTGATTTTATATGGTAAAACGAAATGTGCCAATTTCTCACGAGATCTCGTATGGAACGGACCAATGTGGAATAAAAATATAACTCGTGTGGATGTAGGTTTGTGTATAGTGTAGATTATATCAGTACCAATGATGTTAAGTCATCGTGTTATGCGGTTATTTCAGGAAGATGAAATAATTTTGATGGACAGTTCTAATAGACGATGGTCAGCACTAAGCAGATCTGCTTGGGTCAGATGCCGTGATAATGCCGGACATGTGTGTGATAAACCCGTAGTGTGGAGCCGAGATTTCCAAACATCTTGCTTAGCATCAATTGTCAGTAATGTTCCGTTAGATGTTGTAGCAAATATATGCAGAATGGAACTCTTGCCATTAAGCATTCGTAGGAATTTTCATATTGCAGTCGTAACTCGCAATCAATGGCTAATTAGTACTGTTTCTACACCAACCATCACATATCAAAAATGCACACCATTGCGATCAGGAAATGCAGCGATGGTGGGGTTATGGGGTAGTAGGAGTGGTGGTATATAGGAGGTAGAAGAGTGGGATGTAGTGTTTTGAGTTTGGTGTGGGAATTTGGTGTTTGTTATTTAGTAACGTACAATTGCTTGTGAATGTAACAATAATGATGATACATGTATGTTGTATTACTTGTTTTGTTGTTGTTTTCATATTATATTTTTAAATATCGCGTCGCTCGCGTGAGTTGATATGTGTGTGTTGAGTATTTTTTCTCTATTTGTTGTAATCGTTGTGTAAAGCTTTTCAGTTAAATAATTTTTTCTTCGTTTTAGGTGCTTACAAACGCGTACAGTCCAAAACAGAAAAATTGGCAAATTATTACCAATTGATATATAAATATATGCGATTAGTATCGCGACAGGTAAATTAGTGGTTAATAAATAATTTTTGAAACGTTTAGTTCATTTAGTTATCCCATTTAGTTTAATCCCATTAAAATTATTATGTCGAATAAATTATTAAACTCAATAAGCGATACATCTTTAAAACAAGAAATTTCTGAAATGCTAGATATATTATCTAACCCGTTTGAGAGTTGCGATTCGCAGTATAAAATTTTTCAGATTTTAAAGAAAGATGATTTATTAGATGATTATGTTGCATTTACTATAAACAATTCTGTTGATATTAAGTATTTCAAAGGTGACGCCCTATATGACGAAATTGAAAATGTCGGTGTATTATTTCCAATAAAATTCCAAATCCGCAAAATTTTTGAAATCCGAAAATTGAACCTAAACAAATTTATTGCCCGTAATCTCTATCAAAATATTGACGAAATATCTAACTTCTTTCAGGGTGAACTTTGGCGCCAACGTTTAGAACTGTTCCCAAATAAAATTTGTGTTCCTTATTTTTTATATTTCGATGATTTCGAAATAAATAATCCGTCAGGTTCCCATACTCAAAAAATTACAGGAATTTATTATGGTTTCGCCCAGATCGTAAATGCTCGCAGTTAAAATATATTTGTTGTGCTGGTTTTTTCAAATCCTCAGATATGAAACATTACGGGGCAAATTTGAGTGTTAAACGACTTATTGTAGAATTGAAACATTTAGAAGAGGTAGGTGTTGATATTTTGATTGATAACAAATACGTGAAAGTTTATTTTGTGCTAGGTAAATGTTCTCTTTTTAACGAAATTCATTCCTTCCATGTGTTACGACTGTGTTGGTCGCAACCACCATTTGTTGTTTTTTTTATTCACCTCAAATGTGTGATGAACGCACTCTCGACGTTTTGTTTTGTGTCCCATCGTGTGGTGGCGCAGAAGTGAAAAAGAATGAGGGAAAGAGAGAACAGTGCGCATCGAGTGTGTGCAAAGTAAAACGTTTTGGAAAAAATGTTTTTCTTATATGTCTCTCTTTTATACCAACGAAAATTGATATAAAGGAGAGACAGAGAAGAGAGATTAATTTCTTCTAGAACGTTTTACGAGTTGTGCGGCGCAAGAATTTTTTTCTTGTTGTCATTCGAGTAGTGATTTTCATAGAGATTTTTTTGTTTTGATTCGAGTTTGGATTGTAAAAATAAATAGTAGAGTGTAAAATTAAATTTTTTTTATTAGAAAATTCGAGTTTTGGGTTTTTTTTGTGAGCAAAAAGTCTCGTTTGGATTATTAATTAAAATAGTCTTGTGAACATTAAATTAGTAAACAAAAACCAAAAAAAATTAAAAAAAAGCTTGTAATTAATTTGTGATTCAGAAAAAAATTATAAATAAATAAATAAACTATAATTTGTTTGTGGGCTATAATAAAGAATTTAAAAAGAAAATTTTTGCCAAGTGTATCTTTCTTTGTTTGTCTCATGCGATATTTGGGAGGCCGCCATCAACAAAATATTGTATTTTTGTCAGTGTGGTGCAACGACAAATAAAACAAAACAAAACTTTCGATTTTTGTGAAATCAATCGAGGTGCGCTCACGGGTTTTACTGACTTAAATTAGTTAATAATAAAGTTAAATCTAAACCACATAAGATCAAGCCTATGGAAACAATTTTATGTAGTCGAATATCAGCAGGGCTCACCACATGTGATATTTCGGGTGGCCAACCGAGTCACGCCTCATTTTTATGAGTAACCGGATCAAGGCCGTTTCAATTTTTGGAGAACAACGACCAACGCCCATCATTTGTTTATTACTAAAAGCGGGAAGACGCCCCACGTTAACGGCGGCCAGACAAGACTAGCCGTTTTGTTTATTGGAGAAAAGCACCTAACACATCGGTGGCCAACCACGCGGATTGAGTTTTTTTATATAACGGCGGACGGTACGCCAGGTTGGAAATTTACGGGTGGCCAGGTGAGGCTACTACGGTTCAAGGCGGGGTGGACGCCCAACGGTAAATTGTTGTAATAAAGGCGAGCCAACGCCCAGCGGATCCGGCGGCCAGTTGACAGCCGCAACGTAACGGGTTGCCAACCGGCTGTAACTTTAGTTTTTTTTGGTATCGGAGAGAGGCTCCGCAACGACGGGTAGCCAGCCAACCGGTTGTCCGATTTTTTTGGTATCGGGGAGAGGCCCCGCAACGCCCAAGTTATTTTTGGCGGCCAGTCGAGGCCAAAATAATTAACGGTACCAAAGCCGCAACGGTCCGGGGCGGCGACCCTGAGGCATGACGGCCGCGCAAGGTCGCAACAGTAATATTCTTTTTAAATAATAATTAAGGTACAATTTTTTATTTTTATTTAAATTTTTTTTTGATTTTATTTTTTTTTTATATATTTTTTATATTACATTTATAATATATATATATATAATTTTCAAAATTTTCGTGATCGAGCGCCGCACAGCGGGTGCACGCTCGATCCGTATTGCATCTCCCTCTCTCTCGTTCCCTCCTATAACGATATGTCGTCCATCTCGCTACCAAACCAACAATTTACAAACAGACATTATTATGTTATTTTTTATGTCTTTCATGCCATGCGGTTGTGCATACAACTTGTTGTATACGCTAGTTCTTGATCGATGTAACATAAACAGGTTGACTGACAATACGTATAACCCGGTTCTTCAATAAATCTGATTATTAAATATACAAACAATCGTTTTGATATTGTATGATCTACTTTGTATATGTGTCCATCTGTACCGGATAAACATTCGTAAAATGACCGTACTGTCTCGGTACGCATACGAATGCGCTTACCGATTACATTTTTTTTTTTAGAAAATTAATTGTCTGATCATTCAGTAGCAAACAATTCAAGCCTAAACTTATTGTGTACAGTGAAAATTTTAGTATATAAGTGTGCATAAATAATAATAAGTGCCTCCATTATATAAAGTCTCATAAATTTTATTTTAACAAAAAAATATTTCTTTTTGTGCCTAAATATTAAGTGCTCATTATATATATGAATATATATAAAAATTTAATAAAAAAGAAACAGATTATTGATCCTATCATATCAAGGGCGTTGATGGGTTAACATTTACAAAAAAAAAAAAAACGTAATTGTGCGGATTATTTAATATAAGGTACGTGTAATATAATCCAGTTGATATTAATTCCTATCTTATTTCGGTTGTTTTCCTATCACATTTAGAATAAATTCTTTCATCTTGCGACCTTACGTTAGATTTATTGGGCAACAAAATTTCTGTTACTAAGAAACCATCGAAGAAATTACTGCCTCCAGTAACGTATTTGGCGTACCTTTATGGTGGAGTATGCACAAAACGCGGATAACAGATTACATATCTTAGATTCGCAAATCAACATATTAATTAAAAAGCCGTTTAATTATATTTGGGTTCCAGTGCACATCGAATCGGAGGCGGTTATCGGTGGCCTTGAATAATCGTACACGATATATGACGGTTTTAATCAGCTACCTGTATATTTAGATATATAATATAGATAGATCTATATTTTTTTTGTTGTGTGACGATTAGTCGTTTTTTTTTATATTTTGTTCTTCTACATATCGTGTATGGAAATAATAACCGTGGTCGCGTTAATTTCTTTTTTTAAAGAAAACTTTTAGGTACCGGACTATCGGGACACAGTCGAAAGCGCTTTCAACGGTGGAACCTTGGTGGCCTTGGGTAAGTCATTTTTGAATTTTTTTTTATATGTTTTCTGTTATTTTCATACATTGATCATTATCGGAGAGTGAAATTATTCCTATATATCTATATTTTTATATTAGTTTTTTTTTTCTCTTTGTTTTCTTTAAATATAAAAACTTATATAATACCAAATAAATATTTAATTTAAATATCAATTCAAATATTCCTGAAATTTTTATTACTTTCTCTATCTTTTGTTATTTTTTTTTCTGATTTTTGTATTGGGTGGATAATGTTTGACTAAGTTTTTTTTTTGTAATGGGACATAGCAAGTGCAACGGTGGAACCAGTTAATGGATAGTTTTAGTGCAATATCGTGTATTACCTTAATTTCTATTATTATGCAATTTTATTATTATGATTATGATTTTTAGACGGTTAACCTTGATCAAGAACAAACTGCAAAAACACCCACGACAGCCCTGAGCGTAGCCGCGCAAAATCGATGCCGTCCTGCAGTCCCTGTTCTCGATAAACCTTAATCTACGTAACGGTCTTAAGGACAACGTTACACTCCCTTTCTTTTTTTTTGGGGAAGTTGTTTCCTTTTGTTTTGTTTATTTTTTTTTTATATATAAAATGAATTACTAAATTTTCGGTTGTGTATGATGGGAGCGGAGACTCCCTCTGTGTCGGTTTAGTGTTTGCGGTCCCTTGGTGCCCGCATCCAATTTCGTAACCGGGGCTTTGCCCTGTTTGAATTCGAATGGCGCACCAAGGCACCTCTACCGTTTTATTATTATTTCGTTGTTCGTTCCTCAGGTTCCGGCCGACGAATTTCGGCTTTTATTATTATTTGCGTTTCCCAACTTTCTGTTAATCACGGTGTAGGCCAGGAGCCCTGCATGCCTCAAACCCCACGACCCTTCGCACTTCTCGCTGAGAACGTAGCCGGCAAAATATCACCGTGGAGGCCTCTGCAGGTGCTTAGTGAAAATCTGCAGGTTGGCAGTAGCCAGCCTGTAACACATGTAACACAAAATGATGCCTCGAGATCGGTGCTATTATCATTAATCATGATCGATAATGTGTATGTGTCTATGGCGAATAGTAAATATATAAAAGGAATGTCGCTTTTATATTTTACTTTCTGTTGTGCGCCAAATTTCATGAAATAGAAATGGACGTTCTCTCATAGTTCAATAAGTACGATATATTGCAGTTTCTCCGAACTGGAAGTACATTGGGCTTACACCAGAGGTTACAGATTACAAAATATCAACAATATGTGCTTAGATGTCAAAACATCCACGTTGTATATTTTCAACGCTTGACCAAGTTACAAAACTGCTTTAGGATATAAACTGATAATTATTTTATTGCTATTTTGGTTTAATTTAAAATCAATATGAGTTTATTTTAATTTTTCTAAAGATATCAATTGATTTTCAACATTTATATGGGCCACACAGCTTTAATCGAACGTGAAAATTTAATTGCCTTGGTAAAACCAAAAATTAAAGATGAACAAATAAAAATTATATTTTCGAAATTTAATTCACCTGATATGACAGAAAGTAAGTATAGTTAATTAAGAAGCATTCACCCTGCTCCTAATACCTATAGTCAGGGATGCTTTCCTACCGGTTCGCACCGGTTCGTGCGATCCGGTAGATGTAAATTCTATGGTTCGTGCGAACCGGCTATTAAAATAAGCGAAATTAAAAATATGGTTAATACGGTTGCCGTTAGCAGTGCTGAAGCAGAACGAGGATTTTCATTGATGAACATCATAATTACTGATATAAGAGCCAGATTAACAGTGCAGACAGTATCAAATTTGATGACATTAAACTTAGTTGGTCGTCCATTGGAAACTTGGAACGCAGTTCCCTATGTAAAAACTTGGTTGAGGAACCATAACTCGGCAGATGATACCAGGGTTAAAAAATCTAAACCGAAAGAATATATTGAAAATCAATTAGCTATTTGGAAATATTTTAAATAACATAATTACTTTATAACAATAATATTTACTAATATATGCAATTTCACAATTTTTTTGTTATGTTCAGTTTTTTTTATGTAAATTTTGTATCTCTTGAAATGAATAAATAAAATAAAAGTGATTTTCATCTCGTTGAATTATTTTTTTATTCTCTTTTATCCTATTACATTATTGTGCAAAGAATATGAACGATAGTTAAATATTCTTGACTTAGTCTGCTACTCTGAAAAACCATAATAATATTTTGATGGAAATATTAATATTAAAAAAATAAAAAAAATTGTAAGAAAATATCACTGCGAACCGGTTGATAAATTTTAGGAAAGCATCCCTGCCTATAGTCCAAGTGAATATTGCGTGTAGCCGGGTCATGAAAAATCCTCCATTACGCATATACTATATGTATAGGAAATGGATCTATACCTGTTTAAATTGCTTTTGAGATTCTACTTGTATCAGACAATTGTCATTGAGCTTATTAATATTTTCGTATTTAAATCTTTCAATATAGAGCAATATTACAAACATTTATAGTTATTTAACTTAGTGTTAGCCATATGTTTTGCGAATAAATTTACTGCCAATTGCAATTCGTGGTGTTCGAATGCTCATTTTTATATACTACATAGTTACTTAATTTTTTTTCTCTTATTGGTGATATTAAATGCATATTTGTTATGCCAGGACTGAGCACAGTCGTATTCCATAAGCCGTGTGCAGCACATATGATTAATGGTTATTGATCCAATCTTTTTAACCATACGGAATTAGCTACAGATATAGATACGCTATTTTGATTAAAAATTAGATTCAGATTTCAGAAGCAGGCAAAACTTTTAATGGGCAATTTTGTAGTATAGAAACCTCAGTTTTTCCAGTGGCCCGGCTCCTTTTTTAGTTAGGCGTTTTAGTAAAAAAAAAATTTCAATTTTTTAATTAATATAATTATTAATTTTAATTTTTTATTATCTTTGATCTTTCTTTTAGATTTTATTAAAAATAGGTATTAACGGAAATTAAAGAAGATAACTTCGCAGATGTCCATTCAAAAAAAAAAAAAAACATATGCGATTTTTACATATCCAGATAAGTAAAGCAAAAAAATTTAAAACAGAATAAATGTTGCCAAAATTTTGAAAATTTAAACTCGTTTAAAAGGCACTTAAATCGCCAACGTTGAAAAAGCGGTTTACAACGCCGATATTCCTTCTAAAAGTTCAATTTTGATCAGGCAATGTGTTAACAACGTTTCTAAAACCAACTCCCATTCAAGTTTTGTTTATGATGAAAATTCCATTTGGTTCGAAAATTAATTAGATTTATTAATCAGAAGAAAAATTTTAATTATTTTAATATTTAAAAACACAGGATGTTTTTTCTCATTTCTGAAAAAAAGTTTAGTATGTAAATACGTCCTTTTGAAAAATCACTCCTCAATTGGCCTTTTATTTTTAAAAAAACCTGAGTTTGTTCGAACATTTCGAAAAACTAATGGAGAAGAAGATATGCGATTTTTCAAATAATTTTAATTGTCTTAAGATGAAAATGTTCGAATGTGTTAAAAATTTGAACGGCCAACATAAACAATTTTTTACAAATTTGAAAATAATGACGGACCTTAAATGTTTCGAATTCATTTTTCTTGATTTTAATGAAGATATAAAAAATCTTATCAAATATTTCGAAGTAAGTTTCTATCATCTTGATTTATTTGAAATTTTCTAATTAATATTGTTCAAAAATTTCAGATGGAACAGGATTTGGATAAAATTACCCCACCTGTTACCAGCCCATGGATTGCGGCCGTTCGTAAGTAAAATATTTATTATACTGAGCTCTCATAACTAATCCATATTATTTTTCAGCTATAACAGAAGACGACAATCATTTTATTTTTCATTTGTATATTGAAAAACAACTGGTCACTTCGGAAAAAAAATAGTTTGGTGGAAGCAGTCGAACAAATGTTTGCATTGTATGTATTACGTGCTTAATATCAAATACGAATCAAATTGTTCGTTATCATTAGAATTCACGCAGCGATTTTTTTTAAATATGATAACACATAAGGCCATTCGAGGTGGTGGTAAGCGCCATTTAAATCAAATTTCCAAAGTGGATAAATTGGTCAAAAAAATTGAAAATTTTTAAACGGAAATGGTATTAAATTTTTAAACTAAATGCAAAATAATGCCATGCTGATAATGCAAATTTGATACTTGTCCTTGTGCATCGAAGCATCGAAGTATTGTTTGAATTTATATTAATTTTAATAAATTTTATTTTACTATAAAAATAACGTACGTACGTACTGAACAACATTTCGTGTAAATTTTATAATTAATTAAATGAATATTTATAATAAAGCGATGAATTTTATGAGTAGTGTTTTTATTTAATTGTCTTAAATGAGAGTATCCGCGCTATGTAATAATTTGTAAATGTACGTCAAATTACTCCCAATCAATATGTAAATTTCCATAAATTCTTTACAGAAAATTACATAACGACTTGTGGAATTTTACATATCCACGTGAAAACTCCTTAACAATGCTACTTAAATTTAAGTAATATAAGATGTAATCTAACATAATTGAATGATATTTACCCAATACCTGGACGAAACATTTAGTATGGCAACTATGTAAAAGTACATAAACCTTTATTGAATGTTACATAAAAAAAAAAAATAAAATTACATAGTTTATGTGCATTTCATATAGAACTTAAAAATTACATACATTTAATAGGCATTTTGTTTACCCTAAAAAATATGTAAATTTTTTTTTACTGTGTATAAAATTATTAGTTTCAAATAATCATAAAGAAAAAAATTTATAATTTTATGTATTCAAATTGTATGGAATTCTTTTGTAAAATCAACAATAACATACCCGACAAACAATTTGTTACCATAGGCCGCGACTCGGGAACAATTTTACTGATGCTTGGTAACAATATATTGAACAAACGATGAAACAAAAAATTTTTCTCTTGGATTTCTTAGGTAAATGTGAAATTTATATTTTTGTTTCTATTTTGATTCGCTTGTCTCTCTCTTTCATTTCCTACGCAGTAAAAAATACAGTAATTCGAACGCAGATAGTCGAACACTTCTTAAGACTCCAGTTACTCGAGCGTATTGCCATGCGCGCCAGGAAACCTGGTTTATATTAGTATTGCTAGTGGATTAAAAGGCGTATTATCAAGTTTAGAGATTCTACCGGAAGAAATTGTTTTAGATTTTAACATCGATGGTGTTCCAATCACGCGAAGTAACCAAAGTTGTTTTTGGTTAATTTTATCGCGGATTAGCAATATTACTGTACCACAAATTTTTACCGTAGCAGTTTACCATGGCAATAATAAATCATCTTCTTTCAACAATGACCTCCGTCCATTAGTTGATGAACTAAGAGTTTTAACCTCTACAGGATTTTTTACGAGAATGTAACATACGCAGTAAAAATTAGAGCGTTTGTTTGTGACGCACCGGCCAGAGCAGCTGTTTTGCAAATTAAGTCTCATAATGCCTATTTTGGATGCCCTAAATGTTGCGAAGAGAGTGAATACATCAAAAATCGCATGACATATCCTATCAAAAACACCACTAAATTTCGTATACCAACGGATCTTTTAGATCAAAGGAAAATGAATACCACCACAAAGAAACCACAATTTTGCAGGAATTAAAAATTAATATGATTGAAGATTTTCCATTGGATTATTTGCATTTGGTTTGTCTCGGAATTATGAAAAAACTTTTAAAGATGTGGACGCACGGCATTACAACACCTTTAATTCCAAGTCGAGACCAGTCTGTAATTTCAAAAAGGTTAGAATCCTTATCTCTTACACAGACCACGGATTTCCAAAGGAGAATTAGATCGCTGTCAGAACTGTCCTATTTTAAAGGATCGGAATTTCGGATCTTTATACTTTATTCTGGGCCTTTTGTTTTAAGAAATGTATTATCTCTACCAAAGTATAATAATTTTCTCCTGCTTCATGTAGGAATATTGATACTTTGTCATCCTATATTTTCCAAAACAAAAATTTTCATTGCTGAATCAATAGTTAGACAATTTGTGAAAGGCGTGTCTGAGTTATATGGAGCCCATAACCTACCATACAATATGCATTGCCTGATTCATCTACCTACAGATGTGACAAAACACGGAAAATTAGACGATTGGTCCGCTTTTCCATTTGAAAGTTATATGTATAAAATTAAATGCATGCTTCGGAAACCAAATCAGCCCATTTCACAAATATGCAATCGGAATTGAGTAAAGTGAACTTTCAACCTGAACCGACAAATAAGAAATTCCCAATATTAAAGAAGAAAGAGTTGGATTGCGAAGGTAAAAGAATTTACCGAAAAATTATATTCGAGGATTTTGAAACAGAAAATGGAAACAAAAATTTTTACACTCTCTTAAAGAATAAGGATATTATAAAATTTGATTACGCAACAGTAACAAATAATAACATTTGTATATTTGGCAATATCTTTAAAAACTCACATAATTTTTACGAAATTCCGATCGAATCAAACAAATTTGATATTTACGAAGCAGATTTATATGGAGATGAGTTGCGTTCTTGGAGCATTGATGACATTGAGTGCAAATTATTTGGGATGAAAGCTGAAGATCTTTCCGATTCTTCATTCTACAAACTGACAAGGTGGACTTAGTGATGAGTATATTAAATTTACTTATTAAAACAGTTATAACAAACTAACCTTATATTGAAATATTATAACTAAACTTCTTTTAGTATATTCGAATTAGTAAACTATTAATTTATTTATTTTAAATTGTGGCAGGCTTAAGTATTTGATTATGCAAGAATTATAGTTATTTTTAATATATGTATATGGTGGAATCCAAGAATAATCTGGGCCATAAAGAAGTGTGTGTGGTTTTGTCAGAGTGGATTACAAATGAGTAAGTATATTGGCCGCAAAACTATTATAAAGCCATAAAAAAAATCATTGAATCCCGATTCAACCTGGACACAACATCCCTGCATTGTGTTAAAAGGAAATATAGGTAAATTTATCCATTAATATATTTAGTTAATTCTACAGTAAAACTTTGATTTCAGAGCTACATATTCTGAGGCAAAAAGCAAGGAAAAGTTTTTAGCAGATAATTCTTGTTCTGAGCTTGACGAGGGGCTAAACAAGCATGTACTCACTTATAATTTTAACGCTTTGAATTCGATACTAACGGACGAAACAATGAAGTTGTAACCGATGATGCAATAGTTTATCCAACGAATGTCTAAACATAAATCACGAGTACAAAGAACCAAACACAACCCGTATAAGTTTCACCAGTTGCAACATACACAATGATGCTACCACCACCAAAGGCGAATACAATAATCCCATGCGAGAATAAAAGTATGACGGATCAAACGTACCAACCGCTATCGTCATTATTTGATAAGGTTGATGATATTTTAAACGAAATTAAAAAAATTACAAAAAAACAAAACGAGTTCATTGAAGAGCAAGGTTCAAAAATCGAAAAGTTGCAAGACGAAGTAAATAAGATGCAGAACAAATTTGAAGGTGACGAGAAAAACATCAAAAATCCAAAATATAAAATAATAAAAGTTGTAACAATTGAGTATTTGGTTTTTATCTGAGTTTGTTGGGTGAAATTGTAAGTGCAGTGTCGGAGTTCTCTTTATTTTCCGCGAGAAATATTCTGGTTCAAAAACAAAAGATTTTTTTTTGTCGGCTCATATATAAATTAGAAACTTGATGAAAATTATTTGATTATTGCGTTAACCAAGAAAATGTCGAAGTGCCCAAACTATATAGTAATGTATGTAATACCGCACCACACTATATATTTGTAATAATACAGCTTCACTGCGAAATTAACCACAACATATGAAACACCGAATTTTTACCAAAACAAAATAGCTCCTTACAATAATTTTCGTGATGTTTCTCCATTAAACAAATATTTTCCATTTTCCGAGAAAACCGATTATGCTTATTATATACAGAAAAAATGTACTAAAATAATTATATCAGTTAACATGTAAACACAAATTTTGCTTTATCCTTAAATCTATGTTATCCATACATTTGAAGCTGATAGTAGTAAACAAATTAGGTAAGTACAATTAAATAAATATTTAGAATATTAAATTAAAATACAAAATAATCGAACTTATTTTCTTTTAGGTAAGCTCGCTGTTGATGACCAACCCAGAGGAATCTACAATGGATTTGAACTGTTCCCGACGAGATAAGTTACTTGACTAGTTGTATACATATAATTTCTAGCTGAGATTTTGCTTTTCTTTTTAGGTTACAAGACGGCCAACATCAATTGCAGATTACCCTGGACAGCTTCACATTCGGCATGTACATGCAAGTAGTAAATAAATGTATAAAACTTAAATTTTGCTGTTGTTACGACTGTGTTGTCGTTAACAAGACAATTTCCTTTTAATGATTACACCCCCATCTTTGGTAAATTTTTTTTTGTGATTTTATTCCCCTCGGTTGGTTTGCGTCCGGGGGGTAAATTTGTCATGTATACGCGGCAAATGGTGGATGGATTCTCGTGTATTTTTTTCTGTTTTGTTGACAACGGAACGAGAATGGGAGAGAGAGAGAGAGAGCCGTGCATATCGAGCGTGTGTAAAGTAAAACGTTTTAGAAAATGTTTTTCTTATATGCTTCTCTTTTATATCAATGCAAATTGATATAAATGAGAAACAGAGAAGAGAGATATTCTTCTCAAACGTTTTACGCATTTTTCGGCGTAATAGTTTTTTTTAATCCCTCGAGTTTTAATTTTTGATATTGAAAGTTAAGTTTTGATTTTTGAATGAGTTGCATACGCTGCGCTCTAGTTTGGTTAGAACATTTTTATATAAAAATATTTATCGAATACAAATTTTGTATGTATGATTATAATAATACAGTGAATTGTATTTTTCTTGTAATAATAATATGCTGTATTTGAAGTATGTAATAAATTGTTTATACTGCCCCAATGTAATAATATTGTCGAGCTAAGTTTAATGAAAGTTTTAATAAAAAGTGCGTACAAGAAGTGACCATTTGTTTATTAGTATCTTACGTTTTTATATACAGAAAACAAATTCCTTTTGTTATATCTGAGTAAATAGAGCCGGCAAACTAATCGATGTGTTATAGTAAAAAAAAAAAATAAAGTTGAAGAAAAATTGTAACGAGACAACGTCGCTGTACGCGCTGTACAGTAAGGCGAGCATATACCGCACCTTACGGGTGGCCAGTTGAGGTCAGTATAAGTTATCATCGAATGTAACGGCTACAGTGCCGCAATAATTACGAAGGTGTAACGGAATCTTATTCAGTTCCGTTATCAACCCAAATTCCAACATAAAATTTTAACACTCGGCATAACCTTCGAGGTGATACCTCAAATTCTACCAAAATAAAAAAAACCATGCCGTATTTCGCATTGTTATTGTTTGTTTATGTTACTCAGATTACTGTACCTATATATCCATGCAGTAAGTGAATAAACGTAAACCATATTAATATAATGCAACATTATCAATTTTTTTTATCGATGTGTTTTGAGGTAAATAGCATGAGAATGGACTTTGCTATTGGAAATACCTCCAATTGAACATTTCGATCAAGTTATATTTTTTGGATATAAGCAAATTTTAGCGAGTGCATTGGGTAATCAAAAACCAATGTCACGTTTTTGTACATTTTTTTTGCTTGCGTACATTTTTGATGAATGTACAATATTTTTCCAATTAATTGGATATAAAATGTGCAAGAACATTTTGGTGAGGGGAGCAGTGATTAGATAGACCAAGAAGTGGTCAGTTGGCGGTTTTTATATTTTTGTGTAAATTTAAGTTTTTTTATAACGGAATATAATAATTCAACTCAGAAACTTTGTGCGTTTTTTTTTTTGGTTATCAGCAGTGAAATTTATTGGACTAAGTGAATCAATTATACCCGTAAATAAGCATAAAAATAATCTTATTGATTCAAGGGATTGTGTTGAACCCGAAAGAAAAGTTTGAGCTTTTGTAAATAATAGTGAAATATTTATCTGTTGATGTAAAAACTTTATACTAAGTTTTTTTTAGTTACATAATTGAATTGTGTAGAACTCAGTGAAGAACAATCAGTAGTAAGAATTATTTTGTTACGTGCGTGATTTTGGATTTGGCTGCATATATATTTTGGTGAGTATGATGTTGATGAATGAATACTAACAATCACAACAGTGGCGAGGTACCTTAGTTGCTTCTAGCAAAGCTGAGTCTTGCTAGGAGCGAGGGCATCGAGAGTAACCCGGCCCATAGGCTGGACACCCTCTTTCTGCTAAGGACCTCCTCCACTTTCAATAGGCAACTAACGGTTTTTTTTTTTTTAACTTGATAAAACGTGTCTGTGCTTCTTAAGGTAATTATGTTACCCTAAGAAGTCAGAAATAACAACCATGGGTGAAAACCCATTCCCTAACTATGTCTAACCGCCAGTTTTGGGTCCGATGACCTCTTTTCCCTTTTTTTTTTGATCAAAATTTAAGATGGTAAATTTTAGGCCATCTTTCCTAAGTTATTATGATTGTGCGGTAATCTAGGTCCCTGATTTCACCTAACCCCAAAAACCCACGACCACATCCCCTACCAGGCTGAGCTGCGGGAAACCAAGCCGCACATGGGGCTAGGGCATGAAATGGGGACAATTTCTTTAACGATAGGGTATACTGTCGTAAAACAGTAAGCTTTTATCGTTACAAAGGTGCCGCTTTTCGATTTACGGATTTGTGCGAGACCAACGCACACCAAATTATTTAAAGGCAAAAAGGTCGCCCAACACCAATATATACGGGTTTTGGCGAGCCCGCGTCCAACCAATTTATTTACGGCGGCCAGGCGAGGCCAAATTTATTCGCCCAACATTTTTTGGTATCGGGGAAAGGGCCCGCAACGCCCGACCGCACAAGGTCACAACGGTACGGGTGGCCAACCGGCCTCTCGTGTTTTTTTTTTTAATAATTTTGTGGTATCGGGGAGAGGCCCCGCAACATTCGGGTAGCCAACCGGTTGCCCGTGTTTTTTTTGGTTATCGGTGGTCTGCCGCAACATACGAGTGGCCAACCGGCATTCAGTCTCTTTTATTTTGGTAACGGGGAGAGGCCCCTCAACCACAACGGCACCAAGGCCGCAACGGTCCGGGTGTGGCACCACCTGTGGCATGACGACCGTACAAGGTCGCACCACCACGTTTTAATTAATTAAGGTACCATTTTGTTTATTTATTTTTTTTATTTTTTCTATTTTTTGATTTTATTTTTATATTTTTTTTATATTATACTAAATTTAAAATTTTTGTAATCGAGCGCCGCACAGCGGTTGCGTGTCGCGCGCTCGGTACGTATTGTTTTCTCTCTCTCTCTCTCTCGTTCTCTCTTGTCGTGGTGCGGGTGTAGGGGAAGTTGTTTTCTTTTCGTTTTTTTTCTTTTAAATAAAATGAAGTATTAAATTTTCGGATATGGTATGATGGGAGCGGAGACTCCCTCTGTGTCGGCGTGTTGATTGCGGTCCCTTGGTGCCCGCATCCAATTTCGTAACCAGGGCTAGTCCCCGTTTGAATTCGAATGGATGCGCGCACCAAGGCACCGCTCTCGGGTTATAATTTTGTTGTGTTCGTTCCTCAAGTTCCGGCCGACGAATTTCGGCGGAACATCCGGTTTTTATTATTATTTGCGTTTTTATTTAATTATCTGTATTCATCACGGTGTAAGCCAGGAGCCATGCATGCCTCAAACCCCACGACCCTTCGCACTTCTCGCTGAGAACGTAGCCGGCAAAATATCACCATGGAGGCCTCTGCATGCGCTTAGAGAAAATCTGCCGGTTGGCAGTAGCCAGCCTATAACATAGTTTAATTTTTACGGAATATTTTCGTGGATTTGTGTGAAACCTACATGCAGTAAAAAGTAACCTGTACACATATCTAATCTTAACCCATAAAGAAATTATGTAATTGATCTTGAAAACTTAGAACAATGCTTATCAGAAGGACTTGTTGTAAGAAAATGCATAGAGTATTACAATTCAAACAAAACACTTTTCTTAAACCATATACATATAGATTTGGATACAAATCTTAGATCAAATGCCAAAAATTCATTTGAAAACCACTTTTATAAGTTAATGTGTGGTGGTTCATATAAACCCCACATAAGAACAAGTCCCGACCACCGATCGCGAAATTCTAAATCTCATATAACATCATTCATAATTGTTTATCATGTAATAACTAGGTCGTCTTAAAGTTAAACATTATACGAAATATAAACCAAAATTAATCAAACTCAATAAGTATATTTGCGTTGACCTATTTTATTATTTTATAATAACCAGAAGTAATAAAGAAATACAAACTGCTGCGCCAGCATTTCCCATTCAACACAGCGCGCGACAAATTATACCGACAACAACATGGGGATATTTACGGACAGCTCGGAAGAGAAGATCAACAACATTGTGAAAGTTCAAAACAAAAACCTCACACTAGTCGAAAATCACCAAAACGATATTAAAATAATATTGGTGATTGGGATCGTTGTAGCAACAATATTCATCGTCATCGTTTTATTCAAATCATGCAATAAGCGGATAAAACAGTTGGTGGATCGTGCGCAGTTTAATAATAATAATAATGCTGTATAATTTATATTTTAAATTAGGTCAAAATATTAAATGTAAAGTAGAGTACTATGTTATATATATAAATATGTTATCATGAATAAAAAATTCAAATGTATTGTAGCTTTTCGATTTAAAACACTGTTACTTTTTCTTTGATGGCAAGAAATCGAGTTTCTTGTTAGTGGATATTACCCCAAAAACTTGATAAATGAATAACAGTGTATTTGGAAAAACTCACGAAGATATTTTTTAATCGAAAAGATATTCGATTGCTTATACATTGGGACAATATTATGAATAAATTCGTAGTAAGCCGAATTTCCACTCACCATCCGTTTTCACTTAAAATCTAGTAGCCATTCAAATGAGTAAATCACAAATTACTTTAAATAAACCGATTTATGTAGGGATTAGCGTGCTAGAATTGTCAAAAATTCTGATGTATGGTTTTCACCACAATTATTTTATGAAGAAGTATGGAAAACTCGCAACATTGTTATACACTGACTCCCTAATTTACGAAATAGAAACTGAAGACGTTTATAAAGACATAGAAAATGACTTCAATGACAGATTTGATACGTCAGACTTTCCGGTAAACAATCTACTCAGTTTACCACAACAAAATAAAAAAGTGGTAGAGTTATGTACAAAAGTTTTGTCCTCAACTGTACAGTACTAATAGGGTGAAATCGTTCATTACTGTACTAAGTTAAGTACTAAAATAAAAAAATAAAAGAGTCAAAAAAGACAATAAAAAGAGACGTAGCTAGAACTGTTGGTCATTCCTATTTTTGGCAAGCAAGTAGCCACAATTTATATTATATAAATAATAATAATAATAAAAAATAAATAAAAATTATAATAAAATATATACATTATAAACAACGTTTTGTAATAATAAATAAAATATTATTTTATAAAAGGAATCAAAAAAAAAAACATTTCATTCGATCCAAATACAACAGTAGGAAAATTTAAAGATGAATGTAACGAGAAAATAATTAACGAATTTGTCGTGTAGTCTCAAACCATATATCATTTGATGATTATAAATTGTCTGAATACTGATGAGAAAATAATACGATCTCAATTAAATTTTAAAAGTGTAAAACATGAGTTGTATACGCAATTAGTTAATAAATTAGCATTAACAAATGATGAGGATTAGCATGGGGCAATCAAAATATTGATGTAGCTTATATGTAAATACAATGAACAAACTTTAGTGGAATACACAGACGAAGAAAATATCCCTGAATTGAGGACAACCCTATAGAAAGGCAAAATTGTAAGATTTCTAGTAAACACGGGCTCTAATAAAAACTACATTCAGCCCCAATATATTCGTAACCCTATACGGAACGAGAAACCATTCATGGCCAATTCAGTAGCAGGGAGTATAAAAACCTATTCGGTCCTGAACGGAAATTAAAATTCTTTATTCTTCCTAGCCTAAAATCTTTTGGGGGTATATAATAGGTAACGATAGCCTTAAAGAACTTAGCGCCAACTTATTCACCGAACCAGAAGAAAGGCTAACGTTTACTACCACAATAAAGGAAGAAATTAGGAGATGAGGCAGTCTATACTCGGCCCTATTCTTAC
Organism: Nephrotoma appendiculata; assembly: GCA_947310385.1. NCBI lineage: Eukaryota > Metazoa > Arthropoda > Insecta > Diptera > Tipulidae > Nephrotoma > Nephrotoma appendiculata. Next base: position 297,504,114 of record OX371224.1, on the reverse strand, counting down.
CTTATATGTCTCAAGCATGAGGTAGAAAAACAAGTACAACAATTACTGTCGGACGGAATAATTAGACCACCGAAATCACCCTATAACTCTAAAATTTAGGTCATACCCAAAAAAGGACACGCATCGGGAGAACAAAAAAGTATAGGATGGTCATCGACTATCGCAAACTAAATACGGTAACAATCGCCGACAAATATCCAATCCCTGAGATTAATGATATTCTAGCAAATTTCGGTGAAAACAAGTTATTCACTATCTTAGACTTGAAGAGCGGTTTCACCAAATTCCGGATCAAGGAATCGGATATCGAGAAAACAGCCTTGTCTGTCAATCATGGCAAATATGAATTTACTAGGTTTCTTTTCGACCTGAAAAATGCGCCATCTATACTTCAAAGTGCTTTAGATGATATCCTGCGTGAACTTATAGGAAAACGCTGCTATGTCTATATCGACGACATAGTCATATTCGGAAAAGACGAACACGAGCACTTTCAAAACATCGAAATATTATTCAAGGTTCTTGAAAGAGCAAACCTTAAAATTCAATTGGACAATGGTGAATTTCTAAGGGAAGAAGTTGAGTCAAGGATTACGCTAAACTAGCTAAACCCTCGACTACACTCTTAAGACGGGAAGATGGACATGTGTCCAAAACGATTTCAACACATATACAAATTCAATATAATGAGGAACATATCTGTGCTTTTAACAAAATAAAAAGTTTTCGTATCTCAAACGAGGTCATATTATCATTTGTAACGTTCGTGTCGTTACACAGCCATCCTCTGTGCTGTCCCCTGCATAAAATTGTGCGACAGTACAGTTATTGTCCAATAGGTGCCGGTGCAATCGCTCACGGTTCATATTAGTTTCGGTATCGAACATAATATTGAATGTGAGCTGTAATCGAAAAAAACAAGTTTCTTTCAAACTTGACAGCATGAAACATTTTTATAATTCTTTTCTCGCGGGCGTTTGAGCCATCAGCACCAAACAAACCACACATCAAACAACAAAGAGGGAAAACGGGTAAAATAAAACAAACTATATACTACTTTTATTGCGAAAATTGTATATCATACAATACGTATACTACTATTATCCTTATGATAATTATATATTTATAAAACAGGGGCACCCATATTTAGTTGTGCGAGATCATATTGGAGTGCACGCATAAATTAAAGTTGTGCGCTAGCATAACAAGTGCTTACATTAAAGTCGTAGATAACAACGTGTGGACACAAATTTAATTCGTGCGGTAACACGTGCATGCAAATTTAATTGGTACGGTTATACATCGGGGGGGGGGGGGGGGGGGGACGTGAACGTCGTGCGCTGATATAACAAGTGCATACAGTGAATTCGTGCGATAACAACAAGTGCACACATAATTAAAGTCGTGAGCTAGAATAACAAGTGCCCACAGCTATTTCGTGCGATTCTACAACGGGGGGTTGACACCCCAGCGAGTAGATTACTAGGGGAATTCGACTGAGAATCAAAACGGGTAGCATAATCGAGTTCGAGCATTGGATTACACTAATTGCACGCGTTGCGTTGTATTTTTCTGTATTATCATTTCAGGTCTCGGCGTTGGGATAAGAGAGCTCTTTTGTAACCCACGACGAGGCGTCTACTTATATATATATATATATATATATATATATATATATATATATATATATATATATATATATATATATATATATTGCAGTCGCGAGTACCACATAGCAGGGGGATACCATATCCCACATACCGCAATCACGAAAATATCTCGGGCATTTATCTCGAATATTATAAGCCATTAGTGGCACTTACTTTAATATGCCTAATCACGTAACACTATGATTAATTTTATATCTTAAAATTTTCTTTCTTATGTTTAATGTTTTTTTTTTGTTGATAATATATATATACCAAACATGATTGTAGTTACCGATATGTGTGTCTAAATTATTCAATTCGGGAGATGAGTCGCGGAGGTGTACAAGATTGGCAGTGACCAATGTTCCTTACCTGTATTTTAGTGTTAGAAGCAAATAGAGAGCAGCTCCTATAAGTGTTACAGGGCACCACCACTAACACCCACGACATAGACAAAGCGATAGTCGGCAAAGCTGCAGGTGGTGACTGAACATGTTCTGGCAACGGGCGTGGATGAGGTTGAACGAGGTAACCTCCAGTCGCATTTCATTACACATTCCCCGATTTCAAAAAAGAATTGACCACAGATGCCTCAAACTTCGCACTAGGTGTAGTACTTTGACAAAATGAAAGACAGGTAAGGTAATCTGTCTAGGACATTAGATAAGACAGAAGAAATCTATGCAGTTAACGAAAAGGAGATGACAGCAATAATTTGTTCTCTAACTTCATTAAAGTATTTCCTATACGGAAGCAAAGAGGTCGACATTTTCACAGATCACCATCCTGGAGGAATACAATTACGAATTAAAATATAAACCGGGTAGAACGAATGTGGTAGCAGACGCTCTCTCAAGGGTGACAATTCCCACTGAAGCGAATGCAAAAAACACCGAAGAGTATATTTTAGCTCCATTAATTACGACACTTAAATCTTACATTAATAGCAAATTACAACAAGATATAGTAATTTATAACGAAATTTTACACATCCTTACAAATTTTGAAGGGATTTTTCAGTACAATTCTACAGATCATAAACTACATAAATGGTTAAAAGAATCGGATTTAATTGAAGAAATTAAAGAGTTTACAATAGACTCCCAAATTGACAAAATATTTCATAACGGTTACTTAACCTACGATGAAAAAAATATAACAGGTGTCTTATTACCACTTAAATTTCAATTTAAAAAATATTTTGAAAATAATTCATTGCTCGACGAAACGTTAAAATTTATAAGCGATTTAGAAAAAACAAATCGCTTTAATAATTTTGTTCAAGGTGCGCTTTTGAAGAAGAAAAAACAAATGTATCCTGGTAAGATACTAATCCCTTATTTTTTATTCTTTGATGACCTGCAAATTAATAATGCATTAAGGACTGTTACGATTACATGATCGTAACAAGCGCTGTTTGTATTTTATTTCTTTTTTTATTTTAAAATCTTCTCTTATTTTATTTTTTTTCCCCCTCGGTTTGTGTCCTCGCTTTCGGAGTTGGTTAATGTTTGTACACGTCGTGGTGATGGCGCGAGGGTGAGAAAGATGATGGGAGAGAGAGCAGTGCGCATCGGGTGTGTGCAAAATAAAACGTTTTGAAAAAAATGTTTTTCTTATATGTCTCTCTTTTGTATCAACGAAAATTTGATATAAAGGAGAGACAGAGAAGAGAGATTAATTTCTTCTAGAACGTTTTGCTAGCTGTGCGGCGTGAGAGTTTTTTTTTTGGTTGTCATCATTCAGTTTGTGATTTTGTATTCGAGTAGTGATTTTCATAGAGATTTTTTTGTAAAGATTCGAGTTTTGATTGTAAAAAATAAAGTCGAGTTTGAATTTTGTATCGTGGTGATTTGGAAATTTTCTTGATAATTTTGGATGTGAGAAGAATTGAGTTTTTTGTTGATTTGGCATTAAAATAAATTAGTTGTAAATTTTCGCAATTCTGTACTCAAGTTTTTTTTTTTAATTAAAATTATGTATTGGTGAACCATTTTGTTAAAATAAAAGTGCAAAAACATTATACATATTCTGGTTTCATATTTTTATTTGAGTGAATAAAAAAATAAAAATAATAAAACGCCTTGCTTAGGCTTGCGGCTGATCTCCACAGTGGAACAACACGTATATATTTATATAAGTAGGATAAAAATACAGGGCTGCGTTGAATTGGATATCAAAAATGACGTGTCCAATGAGTTAAGTTTACCATTGAGAAAAAACAAAAATTAGCGATATTCGAGGTTCGTTTTTTTTATCGGCAAGGGTGGGGCCGCATCGGTTTTTACGGTTTTGGCGAAAACATCCCACGTTGTATTTACGGTGCGGTGAGCCAACGCCCAACGTTGTTTTATTTTGGGTGACCAGTTGAGGTCACACGGCGGGGTGCGGTTTCGGCGGCCAGTTGAGGCCAGCCGTAGTAGTTCGTTCGGGTAGCCAACCGGCTATTCGTTATTTATTTGGTATCGGGGAGAGGCCCCGCAACGACGGGTAACCAACCAATCGGTTGCCTGACATTTTTATTGGTATCGGGGAGAGGCCCCGCAACATACGGATAGCCTACCGGCTATTCGAAATTTTTTCGATTATTTTGGTATCGGGGAAAGGCCCCGCAACGTAACGGTAGCCAACCGGCTATTGTTTCTATTTTTGGGTATCGGGGAAAGGCCCCGCAACGTAACGGTAGCCAACCGGCTATTGTTTGTTTTATTTTATCGGTGGTCTGCCGCAACTAACGGTAGCCAACCGGCTATTGTTTCTATTTTTGGGTATCGGGGAAAGGCCCCGCAACATTCTGAGTCCCAACCGCCAAAATATTTGAGGATCGGCGAGACAACGCCCAACTTATTTTGGCGGTCAATCGAGGCCAAAAGTTTTATCGACCGCACAAGGTCGCAACGGTCCGGGGCGGCGACCCTGAGGCATGACGGCCGCGCAAGGCCGCAACAGTTTTTATTATTAAGGTACAATTTTTTTTATTTTTATTTATTTTTCATTTTTTTGGTATATTTTTATTTTTAAATTTTTTTCCTAAATTATATAAACATCTTTGTAATCGAGCGCCGCACAGCGGGTGCACGCTCGATGCACATTGCTCTCTCTCTCTCTCGCATTCTCTCTTGTCGTGGTGCGGGTGGAGGGGGAAGTTCCTTTTGTTTTCTTGTTTTTCTTGTGCAAATAAAATGAATTATTATATTATTTTTCGGTTGGTGTGATGGAAGCGGAGACTCCCTCTGTGTCGGCATGGGGATTGCGGTCCTTTGGTGCCCGCATTCGATTTCGTAACCAGGGCTTGTCCCCGTTTGAATTCGAATGGATGCGCGCACCAAGGCACCTCTCTCCCATTTATAATTTTTGAGTTGTTCGTTCCTCAGGTTCCGGCCGACGAATTTCGGCGGAACATCCGGGTTACTTTATTATTATTTGCGTTTTATTTTTATTAAAATTTCTGTTAATCACGGTGTAGGCCAGGAGCCATGCATGCCTCAAACCCCACGACCCTTCGCACTTCTCGCTGAGGACGTAGCCGGCAAAAAAACACCGTGGAGGCCTCTGCATGCGCTTAGTGAAATCTGCAGGTTGGCAGTAGCCAGCCTGTAACAGGACACATGCAGCGGGAAACGCCATTTGTAATGTATATTACTCGTTTCCATCTCTTCCATGGAATGAATCGAAGCTGAAAAACGTATTTTTGGCAGCTATAGTTAAATCCAAAGACATAAAACAATTTAAAAACACAAAATGTTTTGAAGCACTTGTAAATGACCTCATTTCTTTGGAAAAGATGGAATAGATATTAAAAGCAAGAGTAGTGTTAAAACCCGAGTACACTTTGTATTAGGGCTCGTGTTGGGCGATAACTTGGGACTAAACTCAATCCTTGATTTTCAAAAATCATTTTCTAGTAACTCTTATTGCAGGTTCTGCAAATTATATAAAGCAGAATGTAGAACACTTTGTATCGAGAATGAAGGAGCATTGCGGAACACAATTAATTATGAAGACGATCTGAAGCAACAAGATTCAAGTCTAACCGGAGTTAATCAGAATTGTATTTTCAACGAAATACCTTCATTTCACGTTGTCGATAATTTTTCTGTGGATGTCATGCATGATGTGTTCGAGGGTGTATGTCATTACGATCTGGCAAAAATTATCGATTATTTTATAAACAAAATGAAATATTTTAATTTGGAATCACTGAATTCACGAAAGCAAAATTTTGAATATGGCCCGATTGAAATTGGAAATATTTCCGGGAAGATTCATAAATCTCATTTAATAAACAATCATTTCAAAATATCCGCTAGTGAGATGATGTGTTTCATAGCGTATTTTCCGTTAATGATAGGAGATCTTGTACCATCAGATGATGAGGTTTGGGAGTTTTTAATTAATCTGGTTGAAATGATTGATTTATTACTATCATTTGAAATATCAGAAACATACATTAAACATTTGAGGTATAAAATTACGTCACATAATCAAAACTACATCCGTCTTTTTAATGATAATTTGAAGCCTAAGTTCCACAACTTAGTTCACTGCCCTACCGTTATACAACAGTCTGGCCCGTTGCGGAAAATTTGGAGTTTCAAATTTGAAGCCAAACATAAACAATTTAAAATATATGCTTCAGCGATTACTTCCCGTAAAAATATGTGCCTTTCGTTAGCAAGAAAATATGAACTGAAATTCGCCAATCAAATTATAGAACTTGATCATAGTGTTTTGACAGATTTAGAAATCAGTATGCATAATAAAATTTTAACCAATTACAATAATTTGATCTATGAAACGCTTAAAATGAATGAACAATTGTTAATATGTTTAGATAAGATTAAATTTAAAGGGACTGAGTATCGTATTGGTTTCTATGTAGCAACTTTTATTGACGATATAGAATTATATGAAATACTTACTATAATTGCTCGTAAAGATGATAAAAATTATATCCGTCTAATGTGTCACAAATTGAATGAAGTTGTAACGGAATTTTATGCCGTTACAAAAAATTCAAACACCCAAATCCACATATTTCTTTTCCTGAGTAATTTTGCCATGACTTTGAAGATCTCATCTTCATTAAAACCCATCAAATGTTAACCTAGTCATGCCGAAATTGCAAGTTTTCATTATGTTTGTTGTTGTGTCAATATACATAAAATCGGTATAAGGTACAATACAACAAACGTAAAAAAGTTTTGTTTACGTATCCAATGACAACTTACGTCACTCAATTCATTTATAATCTAGTGATTATAAATGTAAATTAGTAAACGTAAATATATGTTATTGTAATTGGATGACGTATATCCATATGTTTTATTTATGTGTACGATAATTGCAAATGTTCTACTTAGAGGTTTATGAACGACCTAGGTAGAAATGTGAAAGATTGCATTTTTCGTGACACACATAAATTCCCCAAGTGAATATAAAATAAATTTATAACACTTTTCTTTAATGGGCGGTATTTATAAAATATTTTTGCTAATATGGCGAAAATACAATTAATTGATTGAGAGAGTAGTGCATTTTTGTACTAAAAATTTCCCCCTCCAGTCTCAACGCGATTTAATCGTGGTATGTAACATTCGCCCGAAGCTATCTGTCTTAAACAACAAATAGTTAAATCGAAAAATCTTACACTTAGTGTTCTTAAGTTCATTATACATCTTAAAGAAATTCAAAAGTATAAAATGTCTATATTCAAAAACAACTTTACACCAACACCAACAACATCTGTTGGAGAGAAATTCGAATCGTCTCAAAAGCCCAAATCTAATCGTGGTGCTAGACGTAAAATTCGCTCAGAAACCCATCGTGAACGTGAAAATATCATCGAAAGAGAAAAATTAAAACAAGATCTCGATAAATGTTTCTATGGCGAGTATGCTGACGTTACTCATGCGTTTGAAAGCATGCACATTGCTCCGCAACAACGATCAGTCACAATCTCTGCAAATACGTGGGGAGTCGGATTTCTTCTAACCCGTACTGCCAATAGAATTGCTGCGCAAATTTCGATCGATATACCAATCTTCGAATTATATCGCGTAACTTTACTCCAATTGCAGGCAAAGTACGAGGAAATACGAAATAATCAATATGTGTTACCAGCTGTACCATATGTTGCATCAAACGGTCTCACCGTTGACGTACAACGAATAGTACGTGCAATCACCGTTAACATTTCACCACTGGCCATATTAATTAATTCGTTTGGCAATTTTGAATATAATACAACTCGTTTCTATCCAGTTTTACCTGATGACGACCGTATTTTAACAATACTCAACCTGCGAAATTATGTCGTTGTAAATTCTGATGAAGGAACGCCCGTAGCAAACAGAACTCGTGCAGAACGAGAATGTTCTATACCTGGTGCAATTTGGGAAGACCATATATTGCAAAATCCCAATGATATCATGCCAGACAACTACGATGCAAGTGAAATTGGCAAAGACATCGACGCTGTTAAAGGTTTTTATTCACGACTCCAGAAGAAGAGTCCAAAACTCGTCGGAACTATTAAATATATATCAGAAGGCTCACCGGCACAACTTGTTTCCACCAACATCAATCCATCCGTTTTAAGTGTGCAAACACGGCAAATTGACGATGATGTAAATACACAAGTTTACACAATACAAGGAGACATCAATGAATTCTACTCAGTACACAAATTATCGCAGGCCCATATTGCAATTGGTATGGCAACGTTACTGGGAGAAGTATCATATTTGGATGCTCAGAATCCTGTGCCAGCATGTAATATCCATCGAAGCCCGGGGATCAGCGTTAATCAAATTGATTATACGTGGACAAGTATAACTACGGCTATGTTAGCTTAATTTTGTTAACATATATCATCGCGACTTTATCAGAATGCAGGACGGATGGACGGAGTCTGTGCTCGGGTGACTGGGGGGTTTGGTTCTCCGTCACTTGTGCGAGATGTGAATGGGTGGGGTCTGCATTCGTGCAATTTGGGCCTGCATACGTACAAGCCTTGTATTTTGTCCGGCTTCTACTTGGTCGTATTTTGACTTACTAATAATAATACATTTTAAAGTGTTAAAATTTCTAAATATTTTAAGATTCTTAAGCCGTCTGAGATAATGAACATTAATACTATATGTTTTAAGATTTTTTCGGCTTTTTCGGACAAAATATCATTTTAATGGACACCCATACAATGTTTTACGACAATTTTTGTCGCATAAAAGCAAAGAGGCCATTTATTAACAGTGTTTCTGCCACAAGGGTAGAAAAAATGCATTCCCCTCCCCCACGTTTAACCCCGGGGCACTTGTGTGCACGGGGATACACGGGCCCTTACAAAAATGAGAACTCGAAGGGAGTTCTCATTTTTGTAAGGGTTTGTGTATCTTTGTGTACACAAGTGCCCTGGGGTTGGACGTGGGGGAGGGGAGTGCATTTTTTCTACTTTTGTGGTAGAAGTGTTGTTAATAAGTGGCCTCTTTGTTTTTATGCGACGGGAATTGTCGTAAAACATTGTATGGGTGTCCATTAAAATGATATTTTGTCCGAAAAGGCCGAAAAAATCTTAAAACAAATTAAATTCACAGACGTCTTTAATATTTCTTCTTAAATTAATACTATATTTTATTTATTTATAGTTTCCAGATTGGATAGCTATCAATACTGAGTTTTATTTTTAGAAATTAATAAATTATAATTTGTACATAAACGTTTTAATCCCGGGTTGAGTTGGTTTAGATATATATTCTGTAATTAAGAATTTCCTTCTTTATAAGCTCTTTCAATAGATTTTATTGGGTATAAAGCTTCCAAATTGATCGTATTTGGTAACCGCCATTTATGGTTTCAGATCGATGTTAGTTTGGTTCAAGAACTGCATTGAAGTGACAATTGCCGTCGCTAGGAATATAATAGATTTCCACTATTAACCAGATAACAAATTTTTAATTATAGGTCGAATTGTAGTTACAATTTAATTGTAATTTTTCTTATTTTAATTTAATTTAATTATATATTTAAGATTTAATTTGTCCCACGACAATTGGGTTACAAATATTATTTTAATAGATTAAATGACTATGGTTATATGTAACATTGAAGTGTCGGTGGACGGAAACTTTATGGGTTGATTTATTTTTTGGCTTGCAGGTTACACAATAAAATTTATAATCAAACAAATATTGATACATAGATGTTTTTTTGTATTTTTGGGATCATGGCACTTCTTTAATTAGATTATTTGCTAATAGCTACTTATTACTAATTCGGTCATCTTACAGATTCCTGATTAGCTTAATAGTTTTATTTAATTCTGATTGGGAATAAATTATAATGTGTTAATTTCATTAGGTATTGGAGATTCTTAACCTGTGACACATTCATTATTTATATATTACCTTATAGATTCCAGATTAGCTATTTTTGAAAACAGATGTCTTTGTTTCATTTTTATTTTTATTAATAAACATATTGGTTTATTACTGATGGTAAGGTTATCGGTTGAAGAGGGGATCCATCCGTTTGATACTACAATATTTGGATTCGGTTTGTTTTATTTTATTTGTTTTACGACAATCAAATTATAATCAATTTAGTTATAATAATCATTACATTACATTTATTCTATTCAAGAATAATTTAATTATATCGTACGATAATCAAATTATAATTAATTTAGTTCGTAATTAATTTAGTGCGTTAGTTTATATCGTACAAAATAAGGAATCTCTAACGCATAATAATGACATTTTATTTCAGGAAATTGACCATTAAGATGCCAACATTATTGATTATCAATTTTTTAAGATGCTATAATAAAGATTTGTGGCGGGCTCTGCGTCGCGACATTGACTGCTTCATTTTTTTTTTTTTTTTTTGGGAGGGGATGGCGGAGGAAATGATATTAAATAAAATTTAATCCCTCATAATAATGAAATTTTATTTCAGGACATTTACTAATTAATCAATTACTTATTAGGATGTTGATTGCTGATTATTTATATCCCGAAGAACAAAAATAATTGTGCCGTCTTGTGCTTTACTAACTATTGACTACTTAGGTGTCTGTAACCGGGTCAAGTCTATCATACCTAACAACCTTTCCTATCCCTCCATCTTGTTATATGTAAAAGGGGTGTACGGTAGGCCCGGCGTATCCGGGATCCTTGCTTAGTCTTGGCCGTACATTCTAATCAATTAATCAATCAATCAATCAAAAATTTCCCCCTCCAGTCTCAACAAATCAATTAATTGTGGTATAAATACTGCGCCAAAATTTTGGTTAGGGGACAGTTAAGTTGTGATTCTAACTAATTACTCACTGAGCAATAGCCGTGGTAATTAGTTAAAGAAAAGTTTAGAATAAGAAAAAAAGAGTTTAAGTTGAAGAAATAAGTTTATAGAACAATTAAAACTATAAAAAATTTCAAAATAAAGTTGTTAGTAAAGTGATAAAGTGTTGTTTAGTTTTTTTTTGTGTTTAAGTCTAGCGGTTTTTTTTTCTTTCTTTTGCGGCATTTCTGCATTTTGGGAGCGAAACCTGTCGGTAAGTATGCTTAATAAATAAAAAAATACAACCTACTAATTAATCGGGCCCATTTGGTAAAGGGTCTACCAGCTGCTTCATTAGAAGCGGAAATCTCGCAAGTGCGTCAGCACGCGGGTTTCCTTCTGTTGGTAACACTTTACCAAATTCATAAGTTATTAACCATAGGGCCTTAATCCCAAAATAAATACTTCATTTTTTCTATGGGTAAAATAGGGTAGATATGTTACCCTAAGTTTACCATTTATACAACCACGGTGGGCATACCGGTAACGTGAGGCATGAATCCCACAAATCCGGTCATTTCCCAATCCCCTAATTTTTTTTGTTAACCTCCCTGTTGACGGCATAATTCATGCCGTCTCATCTTCTCTTTATAACATATGCGGTAATCTAGGCCGTAGTCTGAGTACCTCAAAACCCACACCGTTCCCCTCTGCCGGCTTGAGCTGCGGGAACCGACGCCGCATGGGGTACATATCAGATGACGGCAAAATATTTTGAAACCAGGTTGGCTTTAGCATTATCTAAAGGCTAGTCTGTATCAAGTGGCACCCAATTATGTGGTACCACTGTTTCAGTTGTTACGATTACGTGATCGTAACAAACGCTTTTTGTGTTATATTCCCCTCCGGTTGTGTCTTCGTTAAGTGGTTTGTGTATGTACTTTTTTTAGTACAGCAATGAAATATTGCATAGTTGTCAGCTTTGTGTTATGTTATGCTGGAGCGAGACCAATGTGTATCGGGTGTGCGAAAACCAAAACATTCCATAAGAATGTTTTTCTTATATGCGTCTCTTTTGCATCAATTGAATTGATGTAAAAGAGAAACAGAGAAGAGAAGACATTCTTCTGGAATGTTTTGCGCGTCGTTTGTGCGGCGTAAGAGTTTTTTCAATTATTCATTCAAGTTGTGATTTTTGTTGGAAAAGATTCGAGTTGTGATTTGGACAAGTTTAGTTTTTGGTGAAAAAAAGTTTTTTTTGATTTATATAAAGAAAGTCGAGTTGTGATTTTTCAAATTAAATTATTTTATGATAAGTCGATTAGTTATTAGTAAGTAAACGTGAAATTATCGATTCTTTTATTGCAAACAGAACCGTAATAATTAATAAGAATAAACGTATCTTGCTTGTAATAAAAATAAAAAAAAATTATCGATAAACAGTTGTATGTGATTTTGTGTGCACGGAAATGTGGAACACGTTTGAAATTTGTAAATTTGTAATGTAAACAAAAAAATAATAATATAAATTTGGAGATTAGCAATATAAATTTAATTAAAAATACTTGAATTTGGGTTTTTTTGTGAAACGAGATTTTCATTAATTTTGGAAATTGAATTATTTGTGCGGCGAAGTGTTAGATTACCGTCATAAATACATTTCTACGAGTACTATATTCTTAACGAGTGCTACGAAGTTCTACGGGTGGCCCACCACGAGGCCATTCATATTCTGCGTTAAATAACGGCGAAAGTGCCGTAACCAGTAGAAGCGCTCGAGCGCGAAATACAGTACAGTGCATCCAACGGTAGTGAATTGTTGTTGTGGTGATAACGGATGGCCAATTGAGGCCATCATCTGATTTTTTGGTATCGGGGAGAAGCCCCGCAACGACGGGTAGCCAACCGGCTATTCGTTGTTTTATTTGGTATCGGGGAAAGGCCCCGCAACGCTCGACCGCACAAGGTCGCAACGGTACGGGTGGCCAGCCGGCCATTTGTGTGTTTTTTTTGGTTATCGGTGGTCTGCCGCAACGAACGGGTAGCCGACCAACCGGTTGCCCGACTTAATTTTTTGGTATCGGGGAAAGGCCCCGCAACGCCCATTTTATTTTGGCGGCCGGTCGAGGCCGAAGTATTTAACGGCACCAAAGCCGCAACGGTCCGGGTGGGGCAAGGTCACCTGTGGCATGACGGCCGCGCAAGGCCGCAACATATTTTTTTTGTTAAATTAAGGTACAATTTTTTTATTTTAATTTTTTTGATTTTTCTTTTATATATTTTAAATTTTTTTTTATATAATAATTTTTCAAACTTTTTTTGTAATCGAGCGCCGCACGGCGGGTGCACGCTCGATGCGTATTGGTCTCGCTTCTCGCGTCTCGTTCTCTCCCTTTCTTGTTTTTCCTCGTGGGAAGTTGTGTTTCCTTATTTTTTTTACGTGTCTAAATTGATTCTTAAAATGAATTACTAATTTTCGGGTTTGGTATGATGGGAGCGGAGACTCCTTCTGTGTCGGCATAGTGTTTGCGGTCCCTTGGTGCCCGCATCCAATTTCGTAACCAGGGCTTAGCCCCGTTTGAATTCGAATGGATGCGCGCACCAAGGCACCTCTACCGTTATTATTATTTTATTATTTATTTTGATTATCCGGTTCGTTCCTCAGGTTCCGGCCGACGAATTTCGGTGGAACTCCGGTTTATTATTATTTGCGTTCCCCCTAACTTTCTGTTAATCACGGTGTAAGCCAGAAGTTCATGCAAGCCTCAAACCCCACGACCTTAGCACTTCTCCCTGAGAACGTAGCCGGCAAAAATCACCGTGGAGGCCTCTGCATGCGCTTAGTGAAATCTGCAGGTTGGCAGTAGCCAGCCTGTAACAAGGTAATATGTTATTAATTGAAAGCCGGAAAGAGTATTTTCAATGCATTATCAATTGTGTCGCGGAGGAAACAATTGACAATACATTTAAAAATTGTCATGTGTTACAGATAAATACAATTTATTATTTTAGTTGACAATTTTATCTACTTCTAATTTTGTGTTGTGTAAATAAATTTGTGTAACTTCAAATTTGAAGTTGTTGTATTGATTCACAATCCATTGAATCGAACCTTGAGTGACAAGGCAAAAACGTAACAATTGGTTAATTAATAATTTAATAAATATGCAGGACATACAAATCAATTTCTGTAAGAATTTAATAAATTATTTCTCAAGTTTTATTTAATCAAACCTTTTAATTTTGTTTAATAGGCGTAAAACCCCATTCAGGCTCTTATAGTTGTATGAAACGTAAGATTAAGGGAATTTATATAAATTATAGAGTTTGTTTTCCAAATATAGAAGACAATTTCAGAACTGATGACGAATTTGAGAAAAAATTTCAAAAGGAACACCATGTTCAATCCAGCATATTGTGTATTGCTAGGTGTCACCAGACAAATAATTAATTTATTGGTTCACATTAGAAGGAGGCATTTCTCATTAAAGCAAAATGCTATAGATGCAATAAATGAGTCATTAAGAGAAATTCGTCCATGTATATCTTCAGAGTTTGCGTCGTACCTTGTGTAACAGAATTCTATCTAATTCTGTTACTAACCCTTCCTAAATTATTTACTTCCTAATAACATGACCTCGAAGATAGTATCTTCAACTATTCCTTGTATAATAAAACCGTCATGTTTTAATTTTTTTTACATTTCTTTTTAGGGTCTATTTAATTGAAGGTAACATAATTCATTTCCATTAGAATATGTTACATGCCTCAGTTAAATGAACCCGAATATGTTCATGAACGTAATTTGATTACGTCGTTTATGCACATATTGAAATGTAAGTTTTTTTTTTGTTTATACTTGTGCCTAGGTAAATGACCATGACCGAAGCAATATTTGAAAAATTGCATTTGGTGTTGTGTCAAATTTATCAAGAATGCACAAATTTTTTTTTGTACCCGCGCGGTAATTTGATTTTATAAATTGGTTGGGATTTTCAATTGAATTGTAATTTTTTTTTTCCCCCCTCTCAACCAACTTTTAATGAAAAATTAATAAAAATTACGGTGTGTGAAGTTTTTGAAAAAGCGGAACGGGGAGTGAGTTTTTTTCGTTAGCCCAACGCGGTGTGACATAATTTTACAGTTTTTAGACAAACGTTTGGTCAATTTTTAACTTTGAATTTTTTTCAATTAATTCATTTTTTTTTTTTTTGTTAAAGTTTTATAATTGTGCTTATATTTTTTTTTTGTATAAAATAGAAAATTTTGGTGGTGTTTATAGATTTAATAAAAGTAGTGAATTAAATTTTGACTGTGTTGTGATAATTTTCCTTTCGTTTTCATCTCATTGAGGATTTTGATTTTTTTGGTTGGTCAGAGGGTGCCGACAAGCGGAATCAGCCAGAGGATAGTTTGGCGTTAAAGGTGAGTATAATTATCTAAGTAAGTATTAGGTAAAAGATTGATCTTACTAATAATTAACAAGAAATTGGTAACAGATTGTTCCTCCAACGGTCTTTTAAGACAGGAACTGATACGGCTTAGGCTGTCCCTTTCCTCTCTGTTGGAGCCGATCTGTTACCCTCTAATTTTACTAACCAAATCAAAGTGGCCGGGTTGTTCATCTTAATGAAGGCCAGGTAGGAGATGACTCACTAAGAGTTATAAAATATACACGCCCATAGTCGGCTCATCAGCACGATGGATTGACAATCTTGTTCTATTTCACCCCACTTCTGGGTCCGAGACCAGCCCTAATCCTATTGTTTAGTTTTATTCTTTCTCTTGCTTCCCTCCAAATGGATAAGCTGTTCGCGGTTAACCAGACTGCCATCTGGGCATCCTCATCCCCACGCCGTTCCCTCTACACCGACTGAGCTGCGGGAACAAATGCCGCGAGGGATGCCATACAGATAGTGGTAATTCTATGAAATGGGTTTACCTCTACCGCATGTAGAGGCTAACCTGTTTCACTTGTAACGGAATTTTATTCAGTTCCGTTATCAACCCAAATTTCAACATCAAATTTTAACACTCGGCATAACCTTCGAGGTGATACCTCAAATTCTACCAAAATAAAAAACCATGCCATATTTCGCATTGTTATTGTTTGTTTATGTTACTCAGATTACTGTACATACATATATATCCATGCAGTAGGTGAATAAACGTAAACCATAATAATATAATGCAACACTATCAATTTATTTTTTTGCATCGATTTGTTTTGAGGTAAATAGCATGAGAATGGACTTTGCTATTGAAAATACCTACAATTGCACATTTCGATCAATTTTTGGATATAAGTAAATTTTTGCGAGTGCATTGGGTAAGCAAAAACCAATGTCACGTTTTTGTACATTTTTTGCTTTCGTACATTTTTGATGAATGTACAATATTTTTTCCAATAATTTAATATAAAATGTGCAAGAAAATTTGGTTTAGGAAGAGAGTCTACTTCAAGATTCGGTATTGAAAAGACGTGTATTTTGTGTTTTGGGTGTATCTATCTTGTAATTATTTTTAGTGTTTTTTTTTTTAAGTTAAGTTAGTGGTTTTTCTAAATTGAGTTGCAATAAAAATATTGTGTTCCGTGCTAAAAACTTTGTGCGTGTTATTTTGGATTTGGACACAGTTATATTTTGGTAAGTATGGTGTTAAGGCGTGATTACTAAACTTTACAATAGTGGCGAGGTACCTTAGTTGCTTCTAGCAAAGCTGAGTCTTGCTAGAAGCGAGGGCATCGAGAGTAACCATAGGCTGGACACCCTCTTTCTACTAAGGACCTCCTCCATTTTCATTCACCAACTAACTTTTAGTTTGTTTTATGGTTATTGTTGATGTGTGTCAGTGCTTCTTAAGGTAATTATGTTACCCTAAGAAGCCAGAAAGTTATTTTTGTGTTATTTTTGAAAATAACAAACTTCGTTTATTATTCCGCAAACGCGTCTCTGTTATACTAACTGACTAAATTAGTTGTATCTATTTTAAAAATAAGGATTGAACTGTGCGTTTGTGATAATCGTATTTATTTTTCACGCAAACGCATCATTCCGTTGTTACACCAAACTTAAAATGTTGATGTAATGGTCATCTTAGCGACCTTCTGAATGTTTACTTTGAGCGAAATCGATTAACCACAATTGTTGAATAATTATTCAATCGTTTGTGGAAAAATTAGTTTTATTACCGCAACATCAATTCGGTCACAACAACCTCGCGAAATCGTACTACTCTCTCAGTTGATCGTCATTAACATAAAGGAGAGACAAATAAAAATAAATAGGTATTTTTTATTTTAGTTGTGTGTACATTTCTCTTTTTATCCCGTTATTCGAATGAAAAAGACAAAATTGCAGCATATAGCATTATCTCTCATTTTTTAGGTAATTTAGTTTCTTAAAGTCTTGAAATACTACGGACGTATACGAGTGTAGTGAATCGAAATATTTTTTTTCTAAGGTTACTATATTGCTGTTGGTGATTTTTTATTTTAAAGTGAAAGTGTTTCTATATATACTAATCGAGAAAGGATACACATAATCGCGTAAATAAGCTTTGCACTTATAAATATCTATAGCTAATTTTTTTATATTGAAGTGGGTGAAATTGTGTATTGTCGTCCATTATTAGTGTAGTGTAGTGTACATGGTTTATTAGTCTTCTGTTGCGCATTATTTGTAGTAAAATATACACACGTATAATTTTCAATTCCATGATTGACAATTTTAAATTAAATTACTTATTATTATTATTATCTTAAATTATCAACTTTCAGACATTAGAGATATATTTAGTTCATAAGATTGATAGATAATTTTCATTTTAATTCGCTTGTATAAAAAACACTGAAAATAATTATGAGGAAAACATGACGATTATAACATATGTTAGTACGTAGTTTATATTTTTGTACAATGTACATGCATCTTGTATAAAAGATTGTGGATATTTCTAAATATGTATAATGCGAAAACGATAGTATTAAATTCATATTTATTTTTCAAAAAGAATCGTATAAATCTCACGAAGTCAAATACCAATGTAGAACCCTGGTTTTCGAGTCATAGTTAGAATATCTCTGGCAATTGTTTTGTTTACAAAAAAGATTAATTTTTCAGTATTCCTATTTAATGTTTCATTAATCTATCATTTTACTGAGTGACCCATTTAATATAATTTACAGTACCAAGTAGGCACTTGTGTAATTTTGATATTTTTAGAATTGAGTTAATTTAGGAAATTGGAACCATAAAAAGGAACTAAACATATTTTTTCATTATTTTTGTAGACTTTGAAGGCTGATAATTTCGAACGGCTGAATTAAATATCTGCCAGAGAGCCTTGCAGTTTGGACGTTGATTCAGATATATGTGTTTAAAGTTAAGACAAAATTTGATAAATATTCTTCGACTATTTCTTCAATTTGGCACAGCCTAAATCAATAAATCTGATTTATGTTAAAGGTTTAATAAAATAATCAAAATGGAATGCTCAAATTGTAAAATTAGTTTCCCAACCATTAAACATTATGCAGATCACTTTAAAAGTTCGCATCCACAATTAATTCGTTTTAACTGTTCTTTCAATAATTGCCACCGAGTATTTTCAAATTTATACAAACACATTAATCATATTCGCAGAGATCATGATAATCATCAACTATTTATAGCCACCGGAAATTTCGGTTCTCAAATTCGCTCAGAACTTGAAATCTCTGATTCTCTTGAATTTGACTTTAATGAAGAAATTCGAACTTAGGTAGAGAATAATCCAGTTCAAACTATTGATTTAAATAAAGATTTAATGAAAGTGATCTTAAATACATTAAATGACGATAGAATACCAAGAAGTACAGCCATAGAAATCTTTAAAAAATTATTTTCTTTTTATGATAAGCATATTTTAATTGTTCGAGGTATAATTGAAGGTAGTCGAAACGATTCCACTTCAAATGTGGTTACAAATTTAACATTTCTTTCAAGTCCAAAATATTTAAAATCTGAGTTTTTAATTTTAGAAAAATTGGCAGAGACGAATATTTTGGTTAATTTCCAAGATGTTAAACTTGGATCTGACTTTAGTCAAGTTTATTGCTTAAATAATATCAAATTATTTAGTATTCTTTTAGCTATGTTATTTTTTACAGAAGATAGGAAAAAGTTTGAAAATAGGAAAATATTTAAAATTTTAATAAATGATCTTAATATTTTACAAAATGAGGGTTAATTACATGCGTGCGGTCACTGGTGATGACTTGGGCGTGAATTCCATATTAGGTTTTACGGAGTCCTTTAATTCTTTGCACTATTGTCGATTTTGTAAATCTAGTACTGATAATATGAAACGAGTAGTTTATGAGCAAAACGATTATTTAAGAAATACTGCCAATTACGAAGAAGACGTAGACGTAGATAATGTTAAAACTACTGGAATTAAGGAAGATTCTATTTTTAATTGTTTAACTAATTTTCATGTGGCTCAAAATTTTAGCGTAGATTGCATGCACGACTTATTAGAAGGAGTGTGCCATTACGATCTTATCGTTATTCTAAAGGTATTCATCTTCAGGAATTGTTTAATTGGGGGCCGATAACACAAAAACCGCCCCTGTTAAACTCAGACAGCCTTTCTAAAAGTAAGTTGAATCTCACAGCTTCTGAAATGTATGAATTTTTAAGGCATTTTTCATTAACAATAGGAGATTTAGTACCTTCCACATCTCAAGAATGGAAATTATTTATCTCCCTTAGAGAAATTGTTTCATTGGTGTTCAGAAAAAAATATCACGCTAACACTGCAACATATTTAAACCATTTAATTGCTTATCACAATTCTTTATATTATATTGATGTTTCTAATTCTCATTTAAAACCGAAGTTTCATTTTATGCTTCATTATCCAAGAATTATTGAAAATATTGTGCCAATCGTTGCCATAAATTCAATGCGGTTTGAAGCAAAGCATCAAACATTTAAAAAATGTAGCTATATATCAAACAATAGAATTAATATTTTAAAGACAATGAATATTAAATATCAATTAAAGTTTTCTAATTTAATTTTAAATTATCAAGAAATATTTCTTCCGGATTCTTCCGGTAACCATGGCCCTTCTTCTAATTTCCATAATTCGGATTTCGTAAAATTTAACATTAAATTAAGTGAAAGGCATATCATTACAAAAATTAAATGGCTAAATTTTAAAAGTATATTAGTGAAAGAACAAATGGTTGTATGTGTCGGTTTATACGATAATGATGATCCGATATTCGGTCTTATACATCATATAATAACGTCAAATGGAAATTATTACATATATGCTATCAATTACTTGAAACACTGTTTTTTCACACGCATTACTTCGCTTATCAGGTTGAAAAATTAGACAAATTCTTAGTAATCGATTTAGAAAATATCAATTACCTGCATACATCTTCTATTGCAACATGTCCCAATGGAAATACATTTGTTTTGTAGGATTACTAATAGGTAAACTTGAAAATTAAAAGTAGGTAGTGTAATTAATATTATGAAATAATTTTATAAACTTTAATTACTATTAATTTAAAAATAAAAATTACTTTAAAAGAAATTTATTATTTTTTGTTTCTACATTTAACGCTAAACATTTAACGCTAAACAGGACTAACAACAATTCTGCTCTATTGGAAGAAACGTGTTAACGACTCCCGACTTTGCGGTAACCGAAATACGATTGCACTAATATTGTTCAAAAATTATTACAATGCCCGTCTCTATTGTTTCAATTAGATAGTAGCTGTATCAAATAATTTTTTTGATAACCCTGATCAACAAAGTCGTTTTCCACAACCGCATGTATATCGTGAGTTCCATCAGAACTGGAAGACGCTGCTATTTCGTAAACAATTCCGATAAACGAAACACACAGCAGCCATGATTTTCTTGCTAGTTGTGTCAAATACAATCAAGAGGTTGTAACAAACGATCATTAAAAATGATTTCACAATCGAATGATTCGGTAGGGCAATTTATGCAGTTGTCACAAACGGGGTAATTTTCTGGGTGTAGAATATCGACGAATCATTTGGCGTGATTTAGCAGCCATCTCACAAATATGGTACGGCGTCAGCTTCCTTTCTGGCAACTGAAGCTCTCAGGAGATTAGCACACCGAAATTGCGAAAGTTACCCGGACGCCGCAAATACGTTGCTGAGTGATTTTTACATAGATGATCTGATGTCCGGAGCAAATACTATCGATGAAGCCATAAACTTACAAGCTGAATTGATTTCCTTTTTAGGATGTGGTGGGTATCACCTTCGCAAATGGGGGGAAAATGACGTAAAGTTTCTGGAGCACATACCACCGGATGACCGAAAAATTTCAATTCCGAAATCGAAAATTTAATAGGGTGGCAAGGACCGGAGTGAATGTGTCACGAACCAATTCAACATCAAGAATTACCAAAGGCACCAAAAAGAGAAGAGGCTTTTGTGCTAACCAACATCATTAGAAAGGAACTAGAGAAAGCAGACAAAAAGTCAGTGATCATTGCTGAAATCGTCGATAAGTTTTCAAGCTTCACTAAGGCAATTCGAGTTCTTGCTTGAAAATAAATGGGCATTGTACAATTTTCGAAATTTGAAGGCCCGAGTTATCAGCCCTCTGACGGTAGCCGTAACTAATTTTATAAGTCGATTAAGTAACACCTAAGAGAAAATCGTATAATAAAATAAATTGTTAAAGAACCTACGGAAAAGAGTTATTCTAAGCCACAACTAATAAATCTTTAACTGGCGCAGTTGTAAAGGATAGTTTCCGTCCATCTTAAAAAGTTAATGTAAAGTAAAACGTAGAACACATAAATACTAGAAGTGTTTTATAAAACTAGTAACGATTTTATAGAAAACGTAGAGGAAATTTTAAATTTATGTACAGACTTAAGTGAAGCTCCGTATGCAAAAATTATGATACGAGCAATAAAAAACAAAACTGTCGGCGAAGCCAACAATATTCTAAATATGTACGGTACTCCATTAGATTAGGATGAAATAAAAAAAGAAACTTAGTAACTGTAACAAATCAAAGTTCGTTACCAAAAGTATATTTGATCGCGCGCTGTACTTCAATGGTTAATGGGTAATACCAGTTGACAGTATTATGGCAAGTTGCTCAAATTATAATATAGTTGCTTGTTGGGTTTATTTTTTTTTGTTGAGTTGGTATGGTTAGTAAGAGAAAAAAAAAAGTTATAAAAACGAGGAAAAAGGGGTGCGTAAGGGAGAATTGTTGGAGGATAGATCGAGACATGATCATAAAAAAAAAAAACGGAAAAAAAAATATTCATCGAAAGATAGTGGATAAAGAGATTATAAGTGTTGAGAGTTATAAGGAATTATTGTTAGTGTGCTAAAAAAAATAAAATAAAAGATAAAAAATCACAAACTGTATACCATTTATTGGGGTTTTCTGGTTGTTGGTGTACAAGTGCACAATAATAATTGTAGTTGTCGTCTTTATTCGTTTTAACTGGTGATAATGAACGACATATACACTCCTTGTCACTTGGTTAAGGCCACCATACATTTTCAGTTTCCTTTCAAATTTTTGTATGTTGGAACAACTTGTAAAGACTACTTAGATGAAAAAGTTAAATATTATGTGTATAATTGAACAAAATTACAGAAAAAATCATTTAAAACGGGATTTACAGATACTTTATTCATTTGTTTCAAATACTAATGTAAAACGTATGAATTTTTAGTGTTTCAGTAGGATAAGGCCATTCAAGTTTATACTTGATTAGTCACTAAATTTAATTTTTGTTTTATTTAATTACATTTATTATACTAATATTTAAATTATTAATTGAATTTTAAATTAAAATGATCAAAGCTAAGACCCTCAGTGAAGTTGAAAGAGCCAAAATAGATGTGTATAGTGAGCAAGGGTTTTCAAGTAGAAAAATTGCAGAAAAAATTAACCGAAGTAAAACGGTGATTAACAATTATCTCTCGGATATCGAAAACTACGGGACCAGGCAGAAAGGCCGTACTTCTTTGGCTACACCAGAAAGAGAACCGCGGTTAATTCTTCGTGAGGCTTCTAATTCTGGTCTTTCTGTTAAGAAAATCAAGGCTAAAGCTGAAGTTTCAGCTGGTGTTTCAACTGTTTGGCGAGTAATCACGAACAGTGAACATCTAGTGCGTCGTAAATTTAAGCAAAAGCCCGTTTTGAATGCAATAAATAAAAAGAAACGCCTTGATTTTGCACGTACTCACATCACCTGGAATAATGAATAGAAGGTGGTTTTTTCGGACGAAAAAAAATTCAACTTGGACGGGCCTGATGGATACAAATATTACTTTCACGATTTGCGTAAAGAAATTATTTTGGCACGCCGTCACAGCCGTACATCTGGTATTATAGTTTGGGGTGCTATTACTTATTATGGTACTATAGATTTAGAGTTCAGAAGTATTACAATGAAGAGTGAAACTTACAAAACATTATTACAAAATGTCTTCCCGTCATTACGTGAGAAATTTGGACCTAACCTATTCACATTTCAACAAGACAACGCCCCTATACACAATGCTAAAGAGGTGAAAGATTGGATTAGATCTGAAAATATCGAACTTCTTCACTGGCAACCTTATTCACCCGATCTAAATATCATCGAGAACATATGGAGATTGCTGTCGAGGAAGATTTATGAAGGAGGACGCCAATTTGAAACACCAGCCGAGCTTAAGGATACCATAAAAATGGCATGGAGTGAATTAAGCCAAGACTGTATCCAATCAATGTATAACTCACTCTCCAACAGGATTTTTGAAGTTATTAATAATAATGGTGGAAATACTCACTATTAAAACCATTATTCCAATTTTATTTCAATAAATTTATTTTTAAAATAAACTGATATTTTGAATTTTCATGTGGCCTTAACCTACTGAAAATGTGAATCCGGTGTTTTTGCTCAGATTTTTTTGCTACTCTCAAATAGTTTTAAATTTTTCAACTGTATATAACGTGTTTAGTTTATAAGAATATATATTTTAAGGTTTGAAAATTTTTGGAACCCCGGAACTAGCAAAAATATATAAATTTAACGTGGCCTTAACCAAGTGACAAGGAGTGTATGTATATATGTATAATAGTTATATGTAATTCCAAACTATGGATAAATAACATAAATTAAAAGAAAAATAACAAAAAAAAAAAACCAAAGAAAGAAAAATTCCTGCATGTAAGTTGCGTTGCTGTTTTCCGGCGCTACACATAGAGGTTGTTATACACCGTAACGACCGTTACGTAGAACTATTCCGGTGCACAAAATATAAATAAAAATAAAAACCAAGACGGGTTGCATGCCACGGGTTGGTATAAATAAATCATCGATTATTTCGTTGCGTCACGTACCCGACGCGTAAGGCCAGCTTCGATTCCGTGAGAGATTGCTGCTACGGATGACACTCCGAAACATTTACAATTGGAAATAATAATAGGGACAGGAAAGGCTAACCCTAACAGGAGATCGTTTATATTGGACACCATCAGTTCCCGCATCAATTGGTGAAGTAACCCATTCTGTGTTGTTTATATTATATATATTTTTAAAATTTTTCATATTAGCTATATTTTTTTGATTTGTGTTAATTTATATATATAATTACATTTGTAAATATTTAGTACGGCTACTCTCCCTTTTCTTAATTAATTTAGTTTGTTTTTCGTTAGTAGTCGCAGTGATAGATTACCATATTTATTATTGTTGTGAATGAATATTTTTTTTTTCTCCTCCATTTTTTTTTGAGATATTCGGGTTAAACATTAGATTAATAATATTCATTTTTGTATGGTAGTACATACTAGAAATTCCTCCTTTTTATTCATATAAAATGACGGTGTAAATGAAGTAAATTAGATGGGGTGATTGTGTTCGCGGACGTGATTATATCTTAACAAACTTTATATGTGAACGCACACGTAGTAAATCATTGTAAAGTGGCGGCTGATGTCCGGCGTAAATTTAGAACCTCCCAGACCACTGACGGCTATCCTGGCATTCGGACGTGTGTCCTCGGATATCGGTACAACCGCAAGCCACAAGTTACATAACTCATTATAGCGATAAGCGTAATGAGACTTCGTTAATAAAAGACCTTCACGGCCTTACTCAAAATAATACAATAATACAATAGAAAAGTTCTACAGTCAAATTATAGATATACAAAGTACAATTATAAATAACGTTAAATTAAATGAAGATAGTTCGGCGATAATTCAATCTAAAACAGAATTATATGCAAATAACTGTGCCTAACTGCTTCCTAAGCGTTAGGATCCAATATTAGGGCAATGCGGCCTGATACATTAACTGAAGCATTCAGTTATTGTCTGGAGGAACAAAATATCCATTACCAAAAAATAAAAAGTAATACATCTAATCAAAATAATAAACCAATAATTCCTTATATATCTCATAGTTTCAACAATAGATTCCAAAATAAAAAATTTAAAATAAATCCAAATTATCAACCAAGAATGAATCATAAATAAAATTTAAATCATCAAAAAAACATTTTAATCAACATATTAAACCCCTACCAATGGACACATCTAGTGCTGTTACTAGTAGTAATCAATTTAATAATAATCAACCCCCGGATCGGTCCCCCGAAGTTCAAAAGTAGGGAACTATTTCAATTAAACAGTAACAGTAAATATAAACTTATATATAAAAATAAAAATTGTCATCCAAACGTGGTTAAATATTCTAATCAGAAACAACCAGTCATAAAAGAAATAGATGACGGGTATTTTCGCCAAGAAGCCACGGGACATCAATAGGCTATATCAGTGTTTAAATCGGAATATGATTTTACTCCTCGTTCTTTCACTTCTTGCGTTCTTCTTCTTCTCTTGACTATTTTATAGAATTACACCCATTTCGGTCTTGTTTGTTGAATATACATATATTGTGTTCAACAGAACACGGCACCTGTGTATAATTTGTATAATTCAAGGGCATAAAGGGTTGTGACCTAAACATGTGCGATAATATTTAAATTCGCGCATAATTCATTTTTTGCATGTTAATGCAAAAATCCATTTTTTATATACAGTATTGTGCAAAACTTAAGCAACTTTTGCTCCACAATCATTTAAAATACTTTATTTCTGTTTTAAAATGTTTTGTGTAAAAAATTAGTTCGTAGTTATTTATTCCTTTATATATAATGCTTACAAATATAAACTAAAAAACTAAGTAACAGTTAATTTTCAGTAAAAAAAAAAATAAAAAAATTCAAATATTCATTATAATTGGCTGTGCAAAACAAAAGCAACTTTACTTCTCTTTACTTTCTACTTTTGTTTCTCTTTTCTAACGGGACATTTTCAATATTAATTTTTTATACAAAAAACAAAAGAATCCTTTTCAGTTGGTCTTGTGAATGATGACGCCTGAATCCTCGCTACTGTAAAGGTACAGTTAAGCACGGAGGCGGCAATGCAATGGTGTAGACGTGTTTTTTGGCTCAAGGTCTCGGCCCATTTTATGAGATAAGTGAAAAAATGGATCGATTTCTTTATAAAAATATTTTGGAAACACAAATGCTCCCTTACGCGGAATGGAAAATGCCACTTCGATGGGTGTTTCAACACGACAACGACCCGAAACACACATCGAAGTTGGTTAAAGAGTGGATTTCAGCTAATGGGATTCAATTCCTGGATTGGCCTCTTCGGGATTCTTAAACGAAGAGTAGGTAATAAACGGCTAGGTAATAAACGGCATCGCAACAAGGCAGAACTAATGAAAACTTTGAGAGCAGAGTGGGAAAATATACCAATGGCAATAGTTTCAAACCAATTTGAATCAATACCCCGCAGATGTGCGGAAGTAATTAAAAATAAAGGTTATTTTACTAAGTATTAAGAAGTTGCTTTTGTTTTGCACAGCCAATTAAAATAAATATTTGAATTTTTTATTTTTATTTTTACTGAAAATTAGCCGTTATTTAGTTTTTTAGTTTATATTTGTAAACATTATATAATAAAGGAATAAATAAATATAAACTAATTTTTTACAAAAAACATTAAAACAGAAATAAAGTATTTTAAATGATTGTCGAGCGAAAGTTGCTTAAGTTTTGCACAATACTGTATATATTTTAAGTAGTTCTGTGGTGGTTCATATAAACCCCACATAAGAACAAGTCCCGACCACCGATCACGAAATTCCAAATCTCATATAAAATCATTCATAATTATTTATCATGTAATAACTAGGTCGTCTTAAAGTTAAACATTACACAAAATGTAAACCAAAATTAATCAAACTCAATAAATATATTTTGCGTTGACCTATTTCATATTTTTATAACAACCAGAAGTAATAAAGAAATACAAACTGCTGCGCGAGCATTTCCCATTCATCAACACAGCGCGTGACAAATTATACCAACAACAACATGGGGATATTTACGGACAGCTCGGAAGAAAAGATCAACAACATTATGAAAGTCCAAAACAAAAACCTCACATTAGTCGAAAATCACCAAAGCGATATTAAAATAATATTGGTGATTGGGATCGTTGTAGCAACAATATTCATCATCATCGTTTTATTCAAATCATGCAATAAACGGATAAAACAGTTGGTGGGTCGCGCGCAGTTTAATAATAATAATAACAATAATAATAATGCTGTATAATTTATACATAATTTTAAATTAGGTCAAAATATTAAATGTAAAGTAGAGTACTATATATATGTTATCATAAATAAAAATTCAATTGCATTGTAACTTTTCGATGTAAAACACTGTGTCTTTTTATTTGGTGACAAGAAATCGAGTTTCTTATTAGTGAATATTACCTCTAGATCTCGATAGTTCAATATTCACCTAAAACACATTTTTATATATTCGACACCTAATTGAATATTGCCTCATACTCGCTGAGTTAGCATTTACGTCAATAGTTTAAGCTATAATGTAAAACGTATAAATTCCGTGAATATTGTTCGAATAAAACAGAATTAATTACATCACGTTAGTTCTCACTCTAATTATTTGGACCTCACCCGCGGCAAACCAAATAATCAAGTCCCACCAACATTAAGAAATCTGGATAGAGGGTAGATTTACGACCTACTATTAATGCTGTCCAGATTTACATGGTCCTTTAAGCCATTCGAACACGAATTGGCATAAACTAATAAGGCGTCTGTCTATACCAAAACATAGAGTATAATATTATACAAAGCGACATCAACAACATCCATATTGTCGGGAATCATCACCAAAGGAATCGTCATCACAAAAGATTGATTTAAATTAAATTGTTTAATAAGCTTAGCGGTGACACCTGTGATACAATAGTATAATTAAGAATTTTTATGAATTAGTATAATTAAGGTGTCAATTGATAGATGTCAGCATTGTTGTAAATTATAGCATTTTTTTATTTGTATAAAATCTGACTAACAGAAAAAAAAATGAATCACTTGTCATCCGAATTTCTAGGTGAAATACACCAAAAACCTAAAATTATATAAAAAGATTTCCGTAACGCATGAAAGACGCACCAGACCGTTCAAACATCTTTGGATCATGGACGTACTAATCGAAAGTCAATCGTGCGTTAGGGAAGAGCTGCTTCAACTCATCACAAAAATAAAGCGTGATGACGGCCGACCGGTAACCAGAGGTTTCTACGACACAATTAAGAGAAACATGGAAGTTCAATATAAAAAATATTACGACATCGACAAACAAATTGTCGAACTTGGAGCATTACCCAAAACCCATCCTTATTTAAGCGAGCACCACGGGATAAAACGGGCGTACGAAAAGACGATGGACGACATCCGCGAGCTTGAAGAGGACATTCTCAAGATTGAAAAGGGCATACCCAAGCTCACACCAACATCAGGCATCTCTGGGATCTCAAGTCACCCGCGGTGCAGAAACACTGGTTCCAGGATCCGACGGAGAATCAAAAATAAGCCCTACACCATCGAAGCAGCACGACCATGGCGATTCAAGTGATTCCGACACGGATTTCCGATACAACATCAACGAGAATATACTAAAATCATCAGAGCATCGCCAACCCAAGTCATCGGTAGCTGGTCCGAATATAGTCAAAACACTATTCAAGGAACAAGATATCAGCATGCGGTTATTATATCGCAAAATAGACGATATAACTGCGAAATTAACATCAGAGGAATACTCGGAAGAGTACCTAAAAATTAAAATCGATCAGATAAATGCTGAACGAAAAGAAATCGATAGATTACATAAAAACATCCCACATGGAAGTCAAGGTGGAAGACCAATATAAATACTTTACTGAAGATTACTACAGAACTCTACAAGATTAGGTAGAAAACTATGTAATAAAATTACACCAGAAGATCAACCATGAGAAGGGCGAGCCGACATCAAAATCCCCATTAACATCGTTAAAGCTGCCAAAGGTGGAAATACCAACATTCAACGCATTATTCGTGTTTTTGTCTTATATTTTAGCTATTGTGATTGAGAAAGAAATTTTTATTTTTCGGACGATAGTGATCATGAAAATAATGATCTTGCGCCGCATTTATGATTTCGGTCGATTCATGATAAATCAAATATTTTTGGTCTATCTGATGCAAAGTAAGATAAAAGTTTTATCTGAATTAAATATAAAGTAATTTTAATATTTAAATAAAATTTCGGTAGATGGTTGTAACCATCCATCCTAAGAGGTAGCACGTTTATAAGGTATTCGGGTATACTCAACGGCTGGGGGGTTATTTTTTTTTTACCTCTTAGGTTGGACAGTTACAAAATGGCGCCCGAGCAGGGACCTAAAGGTCATGTAACACACTGTTACTACGGCACAACGGTCTTACTACCGCGTGATAAGTTTCTTTCGTTTTCGGTTGAAAATCGTGTGAATCAAAAATGTATCACCTAATTGGTTAAACCATTAATGCTTGTTTAATATAAGTTTCTGTAATAATTGGTGGACCTAAGAAGTCATCCGAACAGCTTAACTCTTTTACTTGTGTAACCTTAAAAACCGCTTATATTTTGTTTTCAATTCTAACTTATTTGTTTTTTGTGCATATACATTTTCAAACTACTTATAATAGCGGGTGGTTATATATTTTCCTCAATGAAGTCAGCAATGCTGTCATTCTTTAGCAGTTTCGATTTTGAAGAGGTTACCAAGGATCAAATACTACGAAGATTTCAGTCTCAAAGGGAGACATTTTCACAATTTTCTTTAGCGGTGCAGAAGTTGAATACACGACTACAACAGCGATTCACAGAACAACAAATTATATATCGTTTGTACCAGAACATGAACCCAGCACTGAAGAACGTCACTTTACCATATCAAAATAATATAAATACAGTAGAACAGCTTAGGGCCTTATGCCAGCGATATGACAGGATGTGGGACCAAACGGGATATGATCCACGACGTTTTAACGACTAAAATATTAGACGAAGACCTAATGTCAATGAAATTCAATCCAGTTTTCAGAGTGATCACATACAATTGGAAAAACAAGAAATAATCCCAACTGCACCTGAAAGTTTCAACGAACCACCAAAGCAAATAGATTATTCAATTGAAGCATTAAACCGCAACTTTTCGACCCAACGCAACTTCACAAGAGATCAATCAATTCAATTAATCTGTTGGAATTGTAAGGATTTGCGCCACAGATACCAGGACTGTATCAAAGAATTTCTAAACATTTTCTGTTTTGCAAAAACAAAAAATATATAATACAAAAAATTATACATATCTAAAAACAAAACAAAAATAAAAAACAAAAGCAGAAATAAAAAAAAAAACAAAAAAGATCCAAAAGGGACAGAGATTCAGTTAAATTACTAACACAGCCAAATTTACTAACACAAACAAGCTAACCAACTAAAAGATTTGATCATACGCTACACCCACAGTAAAAATGGAGCCCAACACAAAAAGAGTCACACTAGCGGAATATAGAGAGAGCAGCCAACCGTAACAACGGCCCAGAAATACAGCTTAGCAACCCCGTGCCAACCACAACAGCACAAAAGGGCACATCTGGTAAAATGAAAAAAACGAAACAACAGCTAAAGGATGCAAGAAGAGTCCTCGCTTTATGTCATCGCCAAAGCGACATAAGGCTATTCCAGAAAAAAACTAAGGAAGGAAAGATCAACGGCCCAGTCAGGCGAAGAAGCTCTGGTACATGAAGACGACCCGATTTGGGAAACGGTGTATAAAGTGGGTAATTTCGACGCGGACGCCTGGAACGAGGAACAACTGAGAAAATCCAGTGATCTACCAGACACCACGGGAGAAATTCCCCAAATGATAAAAGAAGCAAACAAATACTTCAGCAAAAACCCGGAGGAACTCATGCCCCAATGGCCAAAAAACCAACACAGGCAATTAGCACACAAATATTTTGAACAATAATTCAAAAAATAAAAATAAATAAAATAACAATTTTAAAGATTTCATAATTTACAAATTTTAAATTCCAAATAATAATTTTAATTTTAAGAAAATAACAATTTTAAAAATTTTATAATTTACAAATTTCTATTCCAAAAATAATAATTTTAAGAAAAATACTAATTTTATGAAAACAACAACTTGAAAAATTAATAATTCAAATTTCTAAATAACCATTTTAGGAAAAACAACAATTTTAAAGAATAAGAATAAGTTAAGAAACTCATGTAGCACAATAGGCAGTTATTACAACTATTAAAACCATAGATACTAACGAAAGTAAATATAAGTTAATTAAAACATAAAACAAAAGGACCAATAAAAAATTATACAAAAACGATACAAAATAAACCGTATAGCCACCAAATACAAAATTTCGAACGAATATCGAAAATAAGAACGTCCAGTCGAGCCCGCAGCAGAACCTGAGAAATTAGCAGTAAAACTTGTAAGTATAAATCAACATACTAACCGTCTTATTAATATCTGTCGATTAACTTCACATGGCAAAGTGAAGCGTAAAGCCAAGCAGTGTCGCAAGGCATATTAACTTTACGAATCGAACCTTATTTTAATTAATAAACTAAATTCTTACTAACAAAATATAATCCACCGAAAAGGTGCACTACCTCACAAACAAAAATCGCAAAATTAAACTCAGATTTATTCCATCGACCTAGCCTAGCCTCATAGATGTGCATAGCAGTTACATGACCTGATTCATAGTGGTTATGATGCAAAGGAAAGGTTGATGCAAATTATAAACTATCGAACCTCTCGATACATATATAAGAGTAAATCTATCTGATTATGCGCTTATAGTTGGTCACGAATGAAACCATATATAAACTAAAAATAACGAAATCCATTTATTTAATAATTCTCGTCCCCACTTCAAAATTAAAACAAAAAATTTTCAATAACAAATAATAAAACAAAACAGTGGAGCTGCAACGAAAACCGAATTGCCAAAATTGTCTTAAATTCTCGGCGGAAAACTCGAAACCGAATCTGATAGGGTCGAGGGCAGCACACTCGGGGGAACCAAAGAATCAACCTCAGCCCAAGGCAGAATTTACGACGAAGCCAAACCACAAAACCAATTATACTCTACAATATTAAATTCTGCAGTAAACAACAATTCACCTATAAATTCATCTAATTTAATCAGTAAATCTCAAAATTTGTATTCCAACTCGAAAAATAAAAAACATTATCGTTCAATAAGATATTTCCGCAATAAACGATCTTTCCTCAAACTTTGCATTTCATCTATTTCGAATAATATTTTCAAAAACGATTCTCGACCATATGCTATGATAATTTTAGCTTCAAAGCCTATGAACGCACTATTAGACAGCGGTGCTTCAATCAGCGTGTTGGGGAAGAATTCAATACAGTTTCTAGAGGAAGCTAATGTCAAATACAGTAAATTGAATTCGTACGTTACAACGGCGGATCAGGTAAAATCTATTGGTGAAATAAATGAGAGTGCAAAAGATACGCAAAACTACCATGTATTAAATCATGCAGAACAGGAAGAGCTCAATAAGATAATTAGTATGTTCCCCTCATTTTCGAAAGACGGACTCGGGAAAACAAGTTGTACGAACACGAAATTATCATTGAAAAAAACGTAAGGGTAATTAAACAACGGTACTACTCTATTTCGCCCGCTGTACAGCAATGCCTTTACGAGGAAATCGACCGGATGTTAGAGTTAGGAGTGATTGAGCAGAGCAAAAGTGCATGGAGCTCACCTGTGATTATAGTACGGAAGCCTAACGGAAAGACTCGACTTTGCCTAGACGCACGCAAACTGAACTCGGTAACAGAAAAAGACGCTTACCCACTTCTCATAATAGACGGACTGCTTGGCAGACTCTCAGAGACAAAGTACATTACTGGACTCGACTTAAAAGACGCATTTTGGCAGATTCCGCTTGCAGAATCTTCTCGTGACAAAACCGCATTTACAGTACCAGGGCGACCGCTCTATCAATTCAAAGTGATGCCATTTGGGTTGTGTAATGCAGCCCAATCAATGTGGCGGCTGATGCATCAAATCATTCCGAATGAACTACATGATAGTGTTCGTGCATTTGGATGACTTGATGATCATCACCGCCACGTTGAGGAGTCCTTTTGAATTGTTAGAGTTGGTCGCAGACTTATTACGGACGGCAGGACTGACTATTAACGTAGAGAAGAGCCACTTTTCCATAAGAGAAATAAGATTTTTGGGATATTTAGTTGAAGGGGGACGGAGACCAGATCCGAACAAAATAGAGGCCATAATAAACGTACCACCACCTGAAAATATGAAACAGTCCAGACGGCTTCTCGGTATGGCTGGTTGGTACCGCAGGTTTATCTTTAACTTTGCAGCAATAACGGCCCCAATTACAAATTGTTTGCGGAAAGGTAAATTTAGCTGGACTCAAGACGCACAAGATGCCTTCGACCAACTGAAAAAATTACTAACTACGACTCCGGTGTTAGTTAATCCAACATATACACAACCATTTTTTCAGAAAGATTTGGAAGAAAATGAACGACCTATTGCGTTTATGTCGCAAAAACTGAATAGAGCGCAAAAAACCTATTCAGTTACAGAACTTGAATGTTTGGCGGCAATCTTAGCTGTAAAAAAATTCAGACCTTACGTTGAGGGGCATGAATTCACATTAATAAACGATCATGCAAGCCTTAAATGGCTTATGGCACAGCGTGATTTGAGTGGGCGTCTCGCACGCTGGAGTTTAAAGTTACAGGGCTATCGTTTTACCATACAACATCAAAAAGGTGAATTTATTGCGATACAAAAGAAGAACATTTGTCTCATTTGCATATCTAAACTTAATTCTATTCCTGACATTAATTCAGATAAAATAAACGAATATAATACACAACTACGGTCTAAAATCGAGAACGGTCCAAACAGCTTTGAAGCATTCTACGTGGATAACAACAAAATATACATACGGTTAGAACCAAAACCTACAGATCAATTATCTCACCTGTCAATTGTGGATACCAAGCGAACTCAGACATAAATTAATTGAAAAAGAACACAGTGAACCGTTATCATCACATGGTGGAATAGCAAAAACACTGGAAAGGCTACGGCGATATTATTATTGGCCAGAAATGGCAAAGCATAAAAATTATTATTGTTGTTGTCTTCGGTCAATGACCTATATAAAAATTATTGCTTTGTTTTTAAATTTTTATCATTACGCCTATCGTTTGAGTCATCGTTTATAACAAATTTGATGTTTAATTACATATGGATAAATGCAGCCGTAACATGGTCATTGATTTCATCCATCAGACACTCGACAGTCTGAATAACTGCATAAATTTTAGATTTATGCTGTTATTCAGACTGTCGAAAGATGCTGTCAAACACCTGATGGATAAAATCAATGACCATCTACCAAAACGCGCCAAACATTGGACAGTACCAAATATTTTGAAATTGGGTGCAACTTTCCGCTTTTGTGCTCAAGGGCTATCAACAAAGTGTTGGTCAAAAATTCTTGGCAGGATTGTCTCAGTCATCGGTATCGGTGGCATTATGGGAAGTTTTATCAGTAATGGAGGAAAAAATTTGCCCTAAATGGGATTCATTTCGACAAACTAACGAAGAGAAAGAAGCAGCAGCTAATTATTTTTATACTCAAACTGGGTTCCCTGGCGTAATAGGATGTGTTGATGGGCCCCAAATAAGCATTGTACGACCAATGGAAAGTGAACACCTATATTTCAATAGAAAAGGGTTTCATAGCATAAATACATTGATTGTAATGTATTTGTATATACTTTTATAATATAACATAATAATTTACTAAAAAATATTTTTTTGAAATTATTGTTTATAGGCATGTGATAACAACAACCGTATTATGGCAGTAGATTTGCGATATGGAGGAGCTTCTCACGATTCACTTGTCTGGAGTTTAAGTGCGTATCGGCAATATTAACAATAGATGAGTCGTAACAATCAAAATATTAATTATTGGTTGCTCGGTAAAAAGAAAATTAAATAATCATATCATATACGATTAAAATGTCCAAAATCACAAAATTTCATTGGTGGTATTAAGAATACGAGTCTGTCTATATGTTAAGTTTGATGAAGTGTAGTCAAAGTTGGAGGTCTTTGATCCCTTTGAATTCGAAAGTGATGCTCGTGATGATTTCGAAGCGCATTGTAGAAATGTAGAAGCAAAGTTAGAAACAAATTACGTGAACTGAATAAAGGTCACACTCCTTTGCAAGTCACAAATTCTCATTCAAATTCGATTAAAACATTGTGCATAAAACTTCCAGAAATTCTTTTACCAAAATTTAACGGTAGTTTTTTGTCAAAGAATACATAATGATTGTAGGTTAGATTCTTTATTAAAATTTACATATTTGCAAGAGTGTCTAAGGGAGGTTAAGCTTATAAATTTATTGATGGCATTCCCAATATACCGACCAAAATTATGATGCAGTTTGGAAGTCGCTTTTCAAACATTATGAAAATGGACTACCTACGGAAAAGAGTTTTTCTAAGCCACAACTAATAAACCTTTAACTTGCGCAGTTGCAAATAATAGCTTCGGTCTATCTTAAAAAGTTAATATAAAGTAAATGTAAAACACATAAAGTTGTATAAAACTAGTAACGTAAAATAAAATTAAAAGTGAACAAACAATAATTTAGAAATGGAAAAAGATTTATTCGACCATTTGGGAATCCAGAGGCCTAACTATTGAATTCGACGTTCATTTTCGACGGTCCGGCTTCCTATAGCAAGCATAGAAACAAGAGAGAAAATAATAGTAAAAATTTCATACGTTTTTCTCTTTTTTGTGCACGCCATCGAGTTACGATAATTTCCAAATAATTTGGCACCATCCAGTTCCAATATCCAGTAGCCAACACATGGAATCTAAGTACATCCAAGTACAGTTACAGAGTTGTGAACACCACCGAGTTCCAGCAACTAACACGTGAGATCCGGATTGTGCAACCAAGTACAATTGTAGTGTTTAAACGTCACCAATTCCAGTGCCAGTTTAGTGGAAACCGAATAGCCGATTTCGGTCCCGATATAAAACTCAGGTAACCATTTTTCCTAATCTATTTAAGTGACTACATACCTTTATTCCGTCTATATACGTGTAATTCAAGGGCAATTTATGTGATATGGCTCCCGAAGGTGCCATAACCACCTCGGAGCTTAAAACTTAATCATTAAAAGTCAGTTGATGCGAGTTATATTAGAACATAGGGGAATAACTGTGGCTACGATGAGCTTAATGCCCGACAAATATATACATATTTTGAATACTGTACTAATCATTTAATAGTCTGCAAATAGTGAACCCTAAATGCTAGTGAGCGAAATACTTCAACAATATTTCTCATTATTCTACTATATCGACCGTGTCTCACTAGAGGTCAACAGATGGTAATCGTCCGCATACGCTATTGTTTGCACGTTTGATGAGTTTAAGATTTCGATAGTTATTAAATCTCTCGTATAAATATTAAACAGTATCGGTGCATTAATGGTTCCTTGTTGTAGACCATTGTGTATATGAAATATATTAGTGGACGTTTCAGCTCCCGTTGTTGTGATAAAATTTCTATCATATAGCATATCCAATAGCATGAATATGATATCGTCATCAAATTTTAATTTTTTTAATTTAAATATTAGTCCGTCTAGCCACACAGATTCGAAGGCTCTCGCCATATCAACCATAATTGCGCCATGCACATATCATTATTTAAGTTACGACACACATCAGACAATAATTTTGTAATCGCATACGATCGGATGTGTGATGGGATCAATAAGATCAAAGAACGCAGCATATGTTGAATGCCCATCCGCTATAAATATTGCAAGATCAGGATCAATAACAGGTTTAATTTTCCTAAAAACTCAGGGACAAATGCAACGTTTTGTGACGACTGAAGCTCAAAGACAAGAGATATTGAATGCAGAAGAAGAAGAGAGAGAGGAAGAAGACTAGAAGAGGCTGCAGGGGCTGAAGGGGAAGGTCCGAACAGAGCGTTTTTATATGATGAATTAGGAGATGGTCAACCAATAGACCTTGAAAACATTTTAAATGCTCCCATGTCACATGACATGGTTGGTGAGATCCGCGAGAGAATCGCACATTGTTTTGATTCTAGACAAAGAACTATTGGGTACAATTTAATAAGAACTTTCTATACTGCAGAAGAGCTTCGCAGAATAGCTATTGAACTCTAAAATTTCAATCGAAAGTTTTTGAAACCACTTGAAAAAAAATCAAGTTTTACAAATAAAACGATTTATAATCAATCCTCCGGGAATCGATTTGAAAAAATAATAATTAATAAGAAAGTGTGTACAGTGGGATGTACAGTGAACAGATACATAACTAAAAATTACAGTGAAAAGACAGTGAGTGGTGTAGCTCGGTAGTTTTGTACGCACAATACACCCAACGATTGTATTAGAGAAATTTCTTAAGTAAAGGTAACTCTTAATACTAATAAAAGTGATATTAATATATTGAGTGCTATATATGTTATTAAGTATATTTGAACTGTTATAATAATACATCCTTTTTAACAAGTGTACACTACGATGATATGTATGTATATGCTCTTGAGTAGTAATGGGGCAACCTGAGTTCAAGGCCCGACTTCAAAGTGACGTCATAGATCAAAGGTCAAGGTGAAAGGTCTGGATTAGTTGATAAGAATTATGTAAAATAACAAAATATATGACGTCAATATGTAACTAACAGTAAAATGGCGCTGGTATATAAATATTTTCTAACTATAGTAGTGTTATTTGGTGGCGAATAGCAGAAATGAATGTAATCGTTATTTTCTGAAGATGTCGTAAAATTGATAAGAAACATGTGCGATAATAACAAAAATATATGACTTAATTAGCACTAGAATATGAAAATATTTTTAAGACTACTTTGTTGAGCATTACTATCAATAATCACCCTTATTGTGGTTGTCGTGTCGATCGACAAACGACACGACTTTCCCTTGTTGTGTCGATTTTTGTTTTGTATTGCGTAACTATCAGTGTTGTGCAGATACATTACATTACATTACTTACGCTATTATTTACGCGTAAATAATTGTATTAATTTACATCATGTAACGTAAATAATGTAATTAATTAGCGACATCTACCTAAAAATAATAAATTTTGTAAAAAATTAGAAATACTTAGTCGATAATACAACCATTACAACTACATCTATTAAAACTTTTTAAATTAATACCTGAGGTAATAAACTCAGGTAATTCATATTAATAAATTTATAATTATCCATTATCGATAATAAATTGTTAGACAATCGAAAAAAGTCATATTAAATTTGCGAATTTGAATAAAATTTGTGTATGTATTGTGATTTCAATCAATTTTGTGTATTGTGATTTCTTAAAAAATTTATTTTAGAGACATCTGTTATTATTAAATTTCATGAATGGAAAAGTTCAAAAATATTAGTTTAATGGTTTTATCTTTTCCATAAAAATATTAATTTAATAGTTCAGGTATTGTCAAAATATTGACATATGTCATATTAAATATTTTTCTTGGCAAATATCGCCTATCGGTGCAGCATTACATGCTTGGAATCCACTTGTAAGATAACCTAAGATTTAAGTTACGCAGATGAACTATCACGAATCGACTAAAGAGAGTTGCCATGTTCCAATTGAAAAAATCTGAGTTATTGTGAATTTTTCGGTTAACTTAGCAATCGTAACTTGGTTTGTTGTAATGTTTTATCAAGAAGCTGTCAGTTTGTATGTCAGATAAACTAAATTGAATTTTATTTATTATTATAGGATGGATATTTCGCTCAAATTTGAAACTAAAGGTTTTATAAATAGGAAAAGAAAAAACTTATGTAACACGACGTGTGTGTAAGAATTTATTTACAAATCTTAAAATTTACAATAAATTTAGAATTGATTCTGGTTGTAGAAACGCATCCAAATTTATTGTTGAATTACAATTAATTTAAATAAAATTAGTATGTATTTATTAATTACTTGTTGATTTTAATAAATGATTTTATAAAACAATAATTTTCCTAACGTTTTTCTATAGTTTTTCTTATTGATTACGGCTCACAAATTTGTGACTCGCCAACAAAAATGTCATCGACAAAAAATGACGTTTTTACGACAAACGTCGATTGATAGCGACATTCATAATACCAATTTTAGCAGTCGTCGGAAAATCGACTTCGACACGACAATCACAATAGGGGTGAATGTCTTCAAAGCGTTATGCGAATGATTTGTATTAATTTTGTTATCGAATAAATGGAGTTATTTTTCTATATAAAAAATATTCTGTTCAGATAGAGAATTAGTGTGAATCAATACATTGAAAGAAAATAATCTTTAAAAGTTATCATAAAATCTAAAACTATGTATAAAACACAAATCATTCAACGATATATTAATGAAGAGGCTCTAATTACTAACCGAAGCGATGATGCAGAAGAGATTGCGATAGTTAACGAAGGTGCTTCAACTAGTAACCAGAGCGATGTCGAGGGAGATATTGGAAGTAATTCATTCAAAATAATATCCGATAAGTTTAAACAAAACAAAAAATATAAAAACTGAACGGAGAGAGTTGGATTTTAAAATTCGCGAACTAAGTAAAGATGTATTGAATCCGATTGAAATGATAAGGAATTCCGAGACGAAATAATAAAATACATAACTAAAATAGTGGCACCAAATAATAAAATCGGTCTGGAGTTCAAATCGGATAAATTTAACAATACTGTCTGGTTAAAAATTAGATCGGCCCGGAATTTAAATTTTGGAGAGGTTTGGAATTTATTAAGTAGCGTGTTTCAGAGCAATGGTAAAGGATTAATCACGAGAAGTCGAAAAGGAATAATTTATGTGGATAATAACGATAATCTCTGTCTACCAAGGGCAATTGTAATTGGCAAGATTTATGCTGAAAATAGGACAACCAGGGAAAAAGATGTGATTCGCATGATGTAAAAATGAAAGAACGGCTTCAAAATTCTTGTAATGTGATACCGGTTGAACGTGGCGGTATAGAAGAATCACGTAAAGTTGAACTGTATCTTTCAGGGTATCAGCTTTGTGTGTACGCAGTCGGTACAAAATGTCGAGAATTAATATATGAAGGACGTAAAGCACCCCTGAAAATTTAGTTTCAGTTATTATTGTGACGACTGACATTTTTTTATCAAAACAGAAATAAACACAGATGATGTAAAGGGACTTCTCTAGTGAAACCCCGTTGTCAACCAACTTCATCGAAAATATTGTGCAAGGAATGCAACAGAGATTTTGTTAACGAAAACTGGTTTGCACAGCATAATACAAACTTTACAGTGCGAATTTATATTAATGATTATTCAGTAAAAAGTACAGATTGCCATGGTAAGCTAATTTCAACATTTTATTCTTTTAACGTCGAACATAATTTGTTTTTTCTTTTATTTAAGGCCGAAGAATTTATTAATAATTTCACTGAGTGCCTTAAGGAACAACAGGTTGAATCGCGTTTCCTTAAATATGATGACATGGTCATAAATCAACCTTACCCAGTACGAAAAATCAATATGGCAAACACTTGTGTATACTCACTTTCGGGATCATTATCAAAAAAAATATAAAAACAACATCTTGGTAATAAATTATTGAAAGGGCTCAAGACGAAAAACATAGCACTAGTTGTCAAGGGGCGTGCTGGTGAAGGACCACACTCAAGAATAAATATCGACTTCGAGATAATCAAGAATAGTGATAATTATCACGAGTCCGATAGTGATTCATCTACTCAACAAGAAAGTGAAAATTAAGTTTAATTTTTTTTATAAATAAATTTGTTTAAATTAAACTACAAAGTAGTTTTCATTTAAAAACTAATTAGTATTTTTATACATCAACTAACTTAGACCTTTGACCTATGGCGTCACTATGACGTCAGAGACCTTGGACTCAGGTTTGCCCATTGCTACTTTCTTCTTCTAGCAGACATTTTCGAGAATTTCAGAATAACATGTATGAAAGCCTATAGTTTAGACCCAGCTCAGCAAACTTTTAGACTGTGGGACTGCCTGAAAGCTAAAATCACCCGATGGAGGAACAAATAATGCACATGTGGTCCAGCTGGAGGGGGTAAGGAATATCGATATGCAACGTTACTAGCATTTTTAGACGATATCACAGGTCCTAGAAGGTAAATAGAAAATGTAATTATATTTCTTAAAATTTTAAAATAATTTATTTCTTGTTCGATTAAATCGGTAGATCTGCATATAGTAGCCGAGCAAGCAACCACTGGTAACAGCATTCAGGAAGAGGAGGTAGTAACTCAAAAATAGTCAATCGGAAAATGAAATTTTCGTAAAAGCTTTTCTAAATAAATTTAGAATTTTGTATACGCATATATGAATATTTTTACATACTCGTAACAACTAAAAGCTAAAGTAATCATTATCAAAAAATTAAATTATCAAAATATGAGTTAGATCATCTATATATCGGGATATTCGCAACAAAAAACATATTTCAAATATATTAAATTTCTTTACACTTTACAACACATTGAGCTAGTAAATTAAATTTTGTGTCTTGCGTGTGAACCAATCGGGGACATAATTAAATAATAATTCACTTTTTAACATACATATAAAAATATTCGTTGAATTTTTATATTTTTTTTTCTAATAACTTCACATCTTAAATTTTATTTACATTTATTTTTATTTATTAGCGAATTTACCGCTATTTTTGAATATCCAATAACAATTAGGGATTTTGTATTTGTATCATCTCCTATAATTTCTTTTGCTAATTTATACGCAGCTTTTTCCGCACTTTTCTTTGAGAAGAAAAGTGCGGAAAAAACTGGAGGAGAATTCGTATCGTCTAAATTCCATTTTTTTAATTTTAAATTTTTTGTGTGTATGCTAGTGGTAACTATTAGCTCCACATCTTAAATTTTATTTACATTAATTTTAATTTATTTTATTTTATTTGTAATGTATTTATTCAATGACTAGATTTGATTTTTACGATTTGTCGTACAATTTTTTATGATATTTATTGCAAATATCCCGATACTGAGGCTCTAACTCATATTTTGATATTTTTTTTTTCCAAAAAAATGATAAAAATAATTGTTAATTTAAATTTCACCAAAAATAACATTTTCCGAATTTTTTATTAAACAAGAGTGAATATATCGTAAGCATTCCACTGAAAGAGATGGTACCTCCTTGACATCAAAGTAGACTACAAGCATCTCGACAGCATCGAGATTGGAGACGAAAATTCATTTTAGCCAAAATGAGAGAAATTAAATCAAAATGTGTTAATGAAAGTTTAAAACGAAATTGTTTATTTAAAAACTTTACCATTTGTTTATTGAAAGACTTACTTGTATTCATAACACACCATTCGATCGTGTCGTAATTTGTGTTGCCTTATTATCGTTGGGAAAATTGTTGAGCGATACGAAAAAACAGCAACGATAAGCATTTTGGTCCTTCAAGAGTGCCGGATTTTGGATAGCAAAAAAACCGTATAAATAGGTTAAAATTACACGTGGAAAATCTAACCTAAATTGGAAAAGTTAACGAGCGTCATTAATGCTGAAGTAAAGAGCCATCAAGCGCATATTAAGGCGAAAAACATACGAATGATTTATGTGCTATTCACCATCAGCGGCGTGTGG
Source organism: Nephrotoma appendiculata (assembly GCA_947310385.1). Lineage (NCBI taxonomy): Eukaryota > Metazoa > Arthropoda > Insecta > Diptera > Tipulidae > Nephrotoma > Nephrotoma appendiculata. Next base: position 297,460,906 of record OX371224.1, on the reverse strand, counting down.
TTTTATCGTCAATGCATGTAGTGTTCTCCACAACATTTTGATCAAAAACCGGATTGACCTAGATGAATTGGATTTTGCTGCCGATGATTCAGAATATGAGATTCTTGATGATCCCGAATACAGCATTGAGCGATCAAGTTATCTCAACGATGGACGACAAGCAAAATGCGAATTGGTACGGGAGTATTTTTATTATATAAAATAAAAACTTAAATTGTATTATAAACTATTTATATTTTCAAAATTTGTGTTTCTATTCTATGAGTATTGCTCTCTAATTGCAATTAGTTTTCTTATTAATTATCAATTTTGTCGGGTTGATGTAATTACATCAAAATAGATAATAGAAAAACAGTGAAAATTATACTTGTATACGAAAAGACAGTTTTTTTTGTGAATGTGGCTTCATAAACGTTTTGATTTTCCATTATAAAGGAAACTCAAGTGCGAATGGGATTTATGTTTCTCGGTAATCGTTAAGGGTGCGGTAAAATAACAATTATTATATCAATCAACGGGATGCGAGTGTCATGTGCACAGTGAACCCACATTAAGGTTGATAGTTTACCTGTATACCGTTGATGTGTCATGTTTTTGGTGATTAAACTAGTATCTAAAAAAGTACATTCGGTGACCATGGTGTCTAATATTCGTATTGGTGGACGCCGTCAATTTTAAGGGCGGCCAACCGGGGCTAACCACATTTAACAACGGGTGCCTAATTTTTTTAAAGGCGCCAAATATCGAGACTCGTTCGTTTTTATTATCAACGGTAAGGCCGCATTTTGTTACGTGTGCCACATTTGTTACTGTACCCCAATTTCAACGGTATTTTCGATTTACGGCGAATCAATGCCCAACCATTATTTACGGATGGCCAGGTGAGACCATTCCGTTTACGGTAAAGACGAAATAACGCCCAACGAACACGTGGCCAGCCGGCCATTTGATATTTTGGTATCGAGGCAACAAACAGGTGCTGAACTGGCCACTTGGGTCTATAATTTTATTTTCGACCCACTTGATTTGAGAATTTGGTTTATATAATTAAAATTAACGTAAAGTATTATTTGTTGACTCGGATAAATGCGCAAATGATAACTCCTTGTTTATCGTAAACTATTAACTTTATAAAATGTGGTTGTATGGGATAATTTATGTAAAAAAATTAATGATGTTTTATATTGGTAGTAGTTTGGTAGGTGGTGGTGTTGATAGGTTTGGTCGTTTATTCATTCGCCGTTCTCAAGGCCCTGACTATAGGCATCATTCATTACACTCATGCCAGACTGAGTGCGAGCTGAGTCAAATGCTGCGATATGATGTTGTCAGGGTGGTCTTAACAAGCTTTATACTCACTACGAGTTCCGCCCTTGTCCTGTAGGCATTTTTATCAGTCATTACTAATCTAAATGTTTGTGATTAGACCTTCGGAATTACTTTGGAAAACACTATCTAGAAGACACCAGACATCATCAAAATTAATCATTTTGCTAGTCTAAATTTGAAACATGCAGGTTTATTAAATTTTCCGGAGGTAAAAATCAGTCCTATTTTATTTATTGATGTGTTTACCCAGTTCAAAGGGTCCGGTTTCTGTTTGGGGAAGGCCTTTAGTTTGAAAACAACCTGTCTGCGACTAACGCGAAATTTTGTTGATGTTTGGAGCGTAAACGTTTATACTTATATACAAATCTAATACAAAATATCAAAATGTATTACACCATGGAAATAAAATGATAACATTTTGATATAAATAGAGTAAAATTGAAACTATAAAGCAGTTCCAATTTTATTTTAAATTGTAAAACTATGGTAAGGGATTTTAATTTTTAATAAAATCTTTATTATTTTTAGTTTAATTGTCAACAAAACAGTTCTTAAATATCTTTGAAGAAAGCCAAGGACTTTCGCCTAAATCACCCATACAAGGTGAATAAAATAAAATGGGCGGACATCATGTAGGGTGAGAAGATGCATGTATATATCTCAGATGGGATATGCACACTTTTAAAACCTATGTCCAAATCAATAACTAAAAAAGACAAGACCAAAAACTTGTTTAAGATTCTTCAAACAGGCATTAAAATGAAAAAAATGAGTATGATATTCAAAGGTATTATGGGAGACGGTCACTTTGCGTCTGGTGGTATAAAATTCGAGCCGAAAAAACCAACTGTGCTGAACTGGGAACACTTTCACTTCCGGAAATAATGCAGATCGTCGTTTGGATAAAGTAGGTCGACTCAGGTGCCCCTATCACTACTTACTTGTTTACCATCACATGTTTACCATCAATAGACAAATATAATATTTTGTTAGTGAATTAACAAAATCAAGTATTAGTGAGAAAGATTATAAACATGCCAATAATATAATATATTAAGGAGTCTTTAAATGTAAAATTTTAGGAGAATATTCAGACATATATAGTACATATTTAAAATCAGACGTTTTTCTTCTAGCAGATATTTTCGAGAATTTCAGAATAACATGTATGAAAGAATATAGTTTAGACCCAGCTCATTACTACACTGCACCGGGGATAAGCTGGGACGCTATGTTACAGTTTACAAATTTAGAACTTGAGTTACTGATGGAAATCGATGATTCATTTTATTAAGAAAGGTATTCGAGGTGGCTTACAACTACACACAAATTTTTTAACAAAAAACGAAATTAAGAAAATCGGTTTATTCGTTGAAAAATTTAACATAATTTTTCTTTCTTATGTTTACGACGCTCTCCTGAATAAGTCGATTTAGGGGTATATCCTCTATCCGGTCGCAGATTAATTATTTGCGATCAGAAATATGGTTACTAGATTTAAATTGCCATGCGAATTGACACATTTTTTTTAAATTTAAATTTATTTTGCGATTGTAGAGTAGAAATCTACGAAAAGACTGCTACGCCTTTTCAGAGGTCGAAGTATTTTTATATATTTCTACTTAACAATCGCAAAAACAATTTAAATTTAAAAAAGATGTGAGAATTGGCATGGCAAATTAAATCTAGTAACCATATTTTTGATCGCAAATAATTAACTTGCGACCGGATAGAGGATATACCCCTTAACTTAAAGTTTTATAAACTCTTGTTTATGTAAATAAATAAATTAAATATGAAATTAAATGTACAGTCTTACCACCCAAAAGTGACCCTCTACATTGTGACCACCTCTATACATTGACCACTTTTTAATAGTACAGAATTGTTTGTATATCAAACGTACGTAAAATTTATTCTCTATATTGACCACCTCTCTATTCTGTTTTGTGACCAACATTTACAGAACAAAATGATCTGAATAGAGTAATTTTTACTCTGTAATGTGACCAACATTTTTCACGAGGTTATATTGCTCAAGATGTTTTAATGCTGATGTGTCCGGTTTTTTTTAAAGCTATGCCAAATAAAAGTTACGTTTTTAAAGCGGAATCGTGTAAAGCTGGTAAAATGGTAGAGGGTAGTTTAACCATACTTTTATGCATAAGTGAGACGGGAGAAAAACTTAAGCCGGTTGTTATAGGTAGAGCCAAACGACCTCATCATTAAGAAAATTGAAAAATTTACCGGTAATATGGAGCATGGAGGTATGTTCACCATAAATTTATTTTGTGAGTTTTTAATTTTCATTGACCCTTTTTAATCGGCATTTACAATACTAAGGCATGAATGCCAGGAGCTATTTTTGAAGAATGGTTGAACATAGTCAAAATAAAAATGAAGCTCCTCGAGTGGATAATATGCAAATGTAACTTTAAAGTTTCTGCCTCCTAATACAACCTCTATTATTCAGTTTTAAATCAGGCAATCTTCAACAGTTTCAAACATTACTATATAGATCTTACTTGTTCAAATCAATTGTGGCCGAATCGATTATCGCAGTTGTCTCAGAATTCACAAAAAAAAACGTTCTAGATGCAATTCAGAAAATAGGTTTAGCTTGGGATCGAGTTAAAGTCAAACGGTTGTCAATTGTTTTAAGAAGGCCGGGTTTGAGTTTAATTTAGACAGACAGAATGATTCCAATCAATCAGATCTCGAAATAATAATACAGGACGAACCATCTACTTTGCAATCTTACAACAATGAAGCCTATTTGTCGATTGACGATAATTTATGCGTGTACGAGGATTCACAACAAGACACAATTTTCCAGTCGGTTATAGATGAATTAAATATCTCGACTCAAATAAAGCTGATTGGCTGCTCGTCTGAGAGCGATGAAGATGATTTACTTTGTTTGGATCCGTGTCGAATGCCTGAACAATTTCTCAACACTTTTTAGCTACGAAGCCAAAAATTTAAATGACATCTCATAATTGTTCTTATTTACAACATCTTGTGCATTTTTATTATACATCTTGTGTGTATTTTCTGTGATTCCAGAAATTAATTTTGATTTAGTTACCATTTTCGTATAGAACATGAACGTACTCGTAGCTGGTGCATATGTATTTAGAAAAATTAACATAAATTGAATAATATTTACATATACATATATTATGTTCATGTGTAATTTTATTCCTGTTAAAAAATTTTTTTTTTTGTTAAAGTGACCACCTCTAAAAAGTGACCAGATTTTCTAAGTCTGTTGAGTGGTCACTTTGGAGAGGTAAGACTGTATATTAAATAATAATAAAAACCAAATTTATATTAAATAAATGTTTGAGATTTGTTGTGTAATTTAATGAGGTTGCGAGGCCAGATCACATCAGAGTATACTTAAAATCCGGAAGCCATCTTCTCGTGTACAATTTGCAGTATATGAATAGGAGTCGGATAAATCATAACAAATACAATATCCAAAATTTCAAGCGATTCAACTTGAAAACTGTACTAATTTCGTGGGTGCCTTAAGAAAATTATCCGAGATGCAGCAACAATTATTCCGCACTACGACAAACGACGACATCCTCGCCTTCAGTATAGATCGAAAGGAAATTCATTCCACCATCAAGTCCATGGTTTGGCGGCCTGTGGAAAAGTGCTGTAAAATTTATGAAGCACCATTTAATTCGAGCGACAGGCAATTGCAAATTAATAAATGAAAAGATGTCAATAATCATCACTCAGATCGAAGCGATACTAAATTCCCGCCCACTCACTCCAACAGATGATGACGAAAGCGCTCTCTTTGTATTGACAGCGGCGCATTTTCTAATTGCATACCCACTACTGGCCATTCCAGAGCAATTATTTGGAAGGTCCTGAAAATAGCTCGGAGATAATTATAGAAAACGTCGATATTGATTTTATTGGATTCGATAAAGAACCAATCTATACATCCAAATGTGATATTATATTTCGTAGACGTACGTTTGAAGGACAAAAAATTCCATTTATGGGCCTCTGCATTGAAGATGAAGTTACCGATTTTTCACCAGCCAAATATTTTTTTCGCTATATTCCGAAACACTTGTTCTATGAAATGGCCAAATATACCAATTTATATGCAGAAACATCCAACATTCAAAATTATAAAGAAACCAGCCCAGATGAACTAGTTAAACTATATAGAATACTAATTTTAATGGGAAATTTTAAACTGTGTTGGTTATCTACATATTGGGATACAAGTTTTGGCTTTGACCTAATAAAAAATGCCATGACTCTCAAAAGATTTTACCAATTGAGAGTAAATTTACATTTCATTGATAAGAGTGCCGTAATTCAACAAAAAAATGATACACTTTAAATTGCTCGTCTTCTAATTGACAGTGTGTTATCAAGATGTCGGGAGCACAAAATTGACGAAACCCTCTCAATAGATGAACAAATTATTCCTTTTAAAGGGCGTCTTGACGTAAAGCAGTATATAAAAGGGAAGCCGTATCCATGGGGCATTAAGGTATTTGTACTTTGTGGAAAAAGCGGCCTTCCTTACGATTTTTTTATTTATCAACAAGGATCACAAACGCAAATATCCGAAGAAAATAAACTAAAATTTGGATTTGATCCGGCACCTGTACTCCATTTAGTGAGAAGAATTTCACCAATTGGACATTTGTTGTTTTTCGACAATTATTTTAGCAGTTACCAATTGTTTGAACTGCTAAAACAACAAAATATTAATGCCCCGGGAACTATTCGAATTAAACGTTTTGCGAGTCCCCCTCATTTGAGTGTCAAAGATTTAAAATCAAAAAGTCGAGGGTCTCACGACGAAGTGTGCAGTTTGGATGGCAATCTTTGTGTTATAAAATGGCTGGGGGGGCGCTAAGGGGACGCTAAGTTACCCACAAAAGGTCGCAGTTCTCGCAGGTAGTACCGGCACGTTGGACTAAGTGGCGCAATTGGCCGATAGTGTTCGAAGCCTGTTCAGGGAAAAATCTCATGGAGGTGTCCCGGAACATGGACAGACCAGACAGTACTCAATCGAAGCGGACCACAGAAATGTCGCAGGCCAGTTTTGAGCGTTTGGAAGATTGGAATCGTAATTTACAGACTCAAATTAACAAGCTGACACAAATAATGAAAAGGTCGGGCTACGATGACCCTAGCCGGAATAATTCCCCCGGTGCAGACTCACGTTTCAGACGTCGATCCAGTTCCAGATCGCGTTTACAGGCAGCAGTTAAGGACGGAATTTGCTGGTATCATTATCGTTTTAATGATAAAGCAAAAAAAGTGCGTGTCCACTTGTAGGTTTCACAATGCCACCAAATTTGAAACAATAAATTAGAAAAGTCATCACACTTGGCGACGTGTCATGAAGGAAACACACATTGTCGCCTAATAATATTTGATCGAACATCACAAAGCAAATATCTAATTGACACTGGAGTTGAAATGGGAAATGACATTTCAGTACTTCCGGCTTCGCAAAACGATAGATCCAGACAACAGTCCGATTTTTCGATATACGCAGCAAATGCTTCCAAGGTACAATACATATGGAATGAAAGTGGTTAAACTAGATTTGGGCCTCAGACGTTCATTTTCGCAAACATTTATTATTGCTGATGTCACGGTGCCTATAATTAGGGCCGATTTTCTTAACAAATATGGCTTGTTCGTCGATATCAAAAGCAAACGTCTATTGGATCCATTAACGTCGATTTCCTGTCTCGGTAAGATTTCTATAGTTTCAGTCAACACACTTACTTCCATTAATCATCAGTCGATAGATGTCGACATCATTTCGCTTTTAGGCGAGTTTAAGGAAATTACTCAAACATGTGCGACAGAGCCAACAGAAATTGAGACGTATAAATGCAAAACTGACTAAATGCATTTTTCAAATATTTTGCATGATGTATGTCGTTTGATTCGTCTTTTCAAGAGCTACCGTACTATGCAAAGCACATTTTTCAAAGTTGTTTGTTTACCTTGTATTTTCATTTCAAAATGTAGAGTTTAATGCAAAATTAACTATTTACATATTAAGTAATGCTCAAAGTGGTTCATTTACATAAAAATAATTGGTTTCAAAACAGATTATTTACAATAGTAAAAAGGAAACAAAAAATGCAAAACTCGATATTTTTTGGAAATACATTTTAAAACTCGTCAACGAAAAAAATAATTTAACGGTACAATTTTGACGTTTTGTTTATTGTAAACAGTTTATGGAATGCGTTCGACGTATTTTATGCGTGTTGAGAGCAATTTTTACATTAAGTGTTACAATTTAAAGTTTAAAACTACAAGAAAAAATTAAACAAAATAATGGAGAGTATAGAACACCCGACGGTTATAAAAAATGCTGAGAAAGCTAGGAAAAGGACCATTGCGGCTACCAGGCGGAGTAAAGAAAAAGAAAACAGGTATGAGCATTTTAACATAAATTAAATTGGGTTTATTTTCGATACCTGTTCTTTTATTTGAAATATTGTGTGGTACAAGCAAAAACGACCACCGGTAATTGCTAAATGCACGCACAAAAAAAAACTCTGGAGCTTTTCAATGCAATGACATTAAAGGAAGAGATGCAATGTGCTTCGCTAAAGCATTCTACTCGACCTCAAATAAACTTAGTCAGGACGCTTTTATATTAAAATATGCTAGTGGTATCAACCCCAACCGAAGATGCCTTAACTCATCACAGAAAAGAGCCATTTCGGTAGTGTGTTACGTGCGAAAAGAGGATAAGAATATAATCCGTGTTTGTGAAACTGCATTTTGTAATATACTAGCTATCAAAAAAGCTCGAGTTGTGAGGCTTGTAAAGATGCATTACAAGACCGGGTTAGGGCCTGCAGAACGTCGAGGCGGAGATAGGATTAGTTCAAAAAACCAACATAAAAGAGAAAAGATAATAAATTTCATTACAAAGTTTAAAACATTGGAGCTTCATTACTGTAGAAACAAAATTACCCGGAGACAGTACCTGCCGAGTGAGCTTAATATTAATAAAATCTATAGGATGTTTACCGCAGAATCGCCTGAGTTAAATGTTAAGAACAGCTTTTTTTCGTAACATTTGCAGTTTTTGGGTTTTAAAAGATGCACCACCGAACGTCACATGTTTAGAATTAATTTTTCCAATCCCAGGGCACTCATATTCACCGCCAGATAGAGTTTTTGCAAAACTGGAAAAAGAGGTAATTTAAGCAAAGCTGAGTGTTGCTGTAAAATACTAATGAAATGTTTATTTTTATTTTAGATCCGTAATAAACAACTGGTGATAAAACCAGAAGATTATGTTAAAATACTTCAGGAACACGGAACAGTTATCAGTCTCGGAAATGAGAATTGCCCTGTGAACGATTGGAAAACGGAGAGTCATAAGGCCAAAAATCATAAGGCCAACCACGAGCTGGTACTTTAAATTTATAGAGGCTAAACGTTTAATAATATCCAAATTAAACTGGGAAATAGTAGTTTGTGGAGAAGTTGCTTATAAATCTGACATTGGAGCATCTAAATCCACAACTAAAAGGGGAAAATATTTGGCCCAAATGAATCCTTCTCGTATATATCCCGGTACATAGTTAAATGAAGCGAAATTAAATGACGTTAAAAATTTACTATCAAAACATTTTGGAACCAATTGGTCTGAAATGCAGGAGTTACAGTTTTATTCAAACTTAATCGATTCAAATTCGTCTAATCCCGTGATATCGGTTTCGTCTGAATCCGGTTTCGTGAATTGGTTTCGTCTTCCAATCGTCGCATTCATCTTTTGACTCCGGCTATTAACAAAAGTAATCTGATGAATTCATCATTTTTTGTGAGGGGAGTTAGCATGTGGAATTCGTTAAGTAATAACGTTAAAAAATCTAAATCCCCTGCCGTGTTTCGGAAAAAATACTTTTCTTCACCTTAATAATATCAAAATTCTATTTTTTGCCAATTTCAAGTTGATGAATCGCTAAAATGTTGCTGCACACCTATAGGTTAATTCAATTAATAAACTAGAAATAAATTAAAATAAGTAGTTGCCACTAATGTAATAAGTTCATAAGAACTTCAAACATTTATATTAAATAAAATAAATAAATAAATAAAATATCAGCTGAAGACCAAACTACTTGTGAAGTGCAAAATCATCATGAAGGATTGCGTATTTAAATATTTATTTTATTTCTTAAGATATTTTGTTAAAGGTTTGGTTCCTAAATTTAAAGAAGCGTGATTGCCCAAAAACGGATTGTGATTTTTTTATTAAACTAAACATGAAATTTTATTTTTATTCAAATCAGATTCCCATCAAAGCTCGTGACATTCCAAAGACAGCAATTACCACCCCATCCGGGCCCTTCGAGTTCATGAGAATGACATTCGGTTTGCGCAACGCTGCCCAATCCTTCCAGCGTGTTATACATTCCTCCTCCGTGGGTTGAGTTTCTGTTTTGTATACATAGACGACCTATTAATAGCATCGCATACTCGTGAGGAACATCTAAACCATGTAAAAATTGTGTTCCAGAGATTGAGGGATGCGGGACTTATTATCAAAGTCGATAAATGTGTCTTCGCAAAGAGCGAAATAAAATCCTGGGGCATACCATTACGGCACAGGGGGTTAAACCTACAAGAGAAAGAGTCGACGCCATTATGAATTATGAACAACCATAAAGATCCCCATAATTGGAATGAGCAACCGAAGAATATTAAGCAGCTTAGATGTTATTTGGGTATGCTTAATTTTTATAGGCGATTCCTCCCGCACGCAGCGGGTAACCAAGCTCTGCTAAACGACTACCTTAAGGGGAGTAAGAAAAACGACAAACGAGAGGTTAATTGGCCAGTAGAAGCATCAGAGGCATTTATTAACAGCAAGCAACAGTTGAGCGAAGCTACCCTCCTGGTACATCCTATTCCGGACGCCAAACTCGCGATTATGGTTGACGCGTCGGAACAACGAGTGCCGTTGTTCAGCAGAGAATCTCATGTACTTGGCAGCCACTTGGTTTTTATTCAGTGAAGCTTACTGAGACACAACAACGATATAGCGCCTATGATCGTGAACTGTTGGCGGCCTATTCAGGAAGACCAGTTACACTCTTCACGGATCATAAGCCACTAATATTTGCGTTTAAACAGAATCCAGCTAAAATCTCTCCAAGGCAGTTCAGACACTTGGATTTTATAGGACAATTTGCTTACATTAAACGAAATATGCTCACATTAAACGAGGTACTGTGCAGAATATAAAAAATTAAAGTTCGTTCAGTTTCGTTGCATATAAAAAAAAAATATTATATTGAAATTTTAATGTAAAAAATAATCAAAAGGTTTTGCGTATTTAATAATCGTCGGAATAAATATATATATGGAGGACACATCCACACAATAATTACTGGTAACGTTCCATAATTAGCAGCAACCATAAAACAATGTAGTGCTGAAATGCAGCAAATGCAACTGGAGAGTCAGAAAATACGAAATGATGCAACAACTGGTAGAGCGTCTCGCAAGCCAGCAGCAAGCCCCACAATCAGCGGAAAACTTGGCTCAAGGGTATTCGCTCGTCAAGGATTTATCAGACAAGCAGCAGTACGAAAAATTTCATATATGACGCAGAAGAAAGTGCACCATTTGAGTTGTGGTATGCCCGATATGAATCAATTTTCACCGAAGAGGCGGCGTCGTTGACGGAGACGGCGAAAGTTGGGTTGCTGCTGCAGAAACTGATTAATCAAGATTACCAGAAATTTGCCAACAATATTCTGCCACGCAAGTCTAAATGAACTCAAACGTATTTAAGGGAGGAAAGAATCGCTGTTTTCGATGCGATTTAAGTGTTTAAAAATATCAAAGAGCGAGAATGAGGATTACAAAACGTATGTCCGCGTCAACTCGATGTGTGAAGCGGATCGCTTTAAGGCCAAAAGGGCACGAAGAGGTAGCGATAATGAAAGACAGAATTTTGCGATTCAGCCAAGATCAGAGTCAACACGCAAATCTGTCATCCCATCCATCAATAACCGCAGAGTATCACTACAGCTCGATACGGGTTCAGATTGGAGGATCATCTCAGGAACAAACTGGGAAATTTTAGGAATGCCAGTTTTGGCCCCGTGTAAATAACAGGCGATCAGCGCAACTGGCGACTATCTCGACATAATTGGCGTTTCTGAAGTTGTACGAGCGATGTTCGTACCGATGATTATTACGACTTAAAAACGTCTTGTAGATAAACCAAAATATCACGGATATTTAATTCTAGACTGCAAACTTAGTTCAGATTTATCAGTCGCCTATTGAAAATTTTGGGATTGATAGATCTTACCATTTTTTAGTAAATTTCAATTAAATGTAAGACGTAATTTCGTTTTGTGCCATCTATAAACGATTGATATGAACTAACCATCAAATTAGTTAGTCAGACACAAAAATCAACACAAATCACATAGTTTTTATAAAATATAATATAAAAGAAAAATATCAATTTTGGAGAGTACGTGTTTATCTAAATTAACTGCAGCATTAAACCTGCAGTATAATGTTGCGTTCGTAATCGTTACAAATTAATAATAATCATCACATTTTTTTCCAATAAAAATAATGTCGAAATTATACATTTTTAAAGTTGTAAGTAATAATTAAAATATTAATCTAATTATTTTATTTTTTCGGTATACTATTCAATTTTTTAATATGATAATTTCTGTCTCTCTATTTAATTTGTTAATTTATTTTTTATTAACAATTAAGGCAATTATGAAAAAATAAAAATAAAATTTTATTTTTAATTTATTAATAATGTTCCTTTGTTTAATTTTATTATTTGGGGATAATGAACATATTTAATTATGCTTAATTACATAATTAATTAATATTAATCAAAATAATTTAAAAAAAAAGCAATTTTATTATTGACTAGAAATTTATCTACCCTGGAAATTCCAAAAATTCATGGTTTTTATATAATTAAGTTATATTTAATATATTATTGTACACAAGTTTAATGAAACATGTATTTTTTTTTTATTTATACGTATAGTTTTTAGAGATGGATGGAACTATTAAAAATAAATTGTTTAATGTATTTTAAAATTTTTCTTTATGTTAATGTTAAATTGTGGACGACTTGGTCTGACTATGAGCAAAAATTACAAAAACCAATTTTTTAAAGTTAATGACTAATGATATTACAATTTTAAATATAAATATTTTTATTTGTATTTATTACAGCTTAATTTAATTAATTTTTTTTAAATATGTTGTAACATGATTTTTGTATCGTTTTAAGTCTTACCTCAGGTATTTAAATCTTACGATGTGTCGTCCTCTATACTCCTCTGCGTACGATAAATGCATTATTCTGCTTCAAACACACACACACACAAATATTTTATTTTGTAAAAACACAAAAAATTAATTAAATTAACACGAAAAATATCTCTTCCTTTTTTGTACGTTCACCACTCTACTCAAAACTATTTTTAGATATCGATTAAATTAAAATTCATCTCTAGTTACTAACTACGCATCCGTTTTGTTTCAGGTTCAATTTTTAAATGTAAATCATTCGGGAACATGAGATTATCATGTTGATGTATATCATCATCGTCCGCATGCTGAAATGGTAATGAAATCTTTAAAAACGTTAAACGTATTCAAGTAACGCATACTCGTACCTTGCTGAATTCACCCATGACGGCGATCGGTTTTGTATCAGTGGCTTGAGCTACTTTATGTTCGACAATGAAAAACATGTATTCGTCGTAAAGAAGGCGTATCAAATGAAAGCTACCGAAGCTGGCAGCTGAACGTAGTGTTAAATCGCGTATAACCATCGACGAGTAAAAACTCCACTTAAGTAAAAATTGACGGGCAGCAGTTGCATAGGTCGGTTTACCGTGATACTCTTCCAGCGCAGTATCGACAACGAGTCGTAACCAAGAAGCCCATTGCTCTAGCGAGTTCTGCTGTTGAAGTGCAGCCTTAAAATCATTTACTAATCTTTGTACCGTATTTGTATCACATTGGCATACCCATGACGCCTGTTCATGTACATTGTGGAAATCGACTCGATTCAAATCGTTTAACATTTGAGCAATTTGTGAACTATTCTGGAGTACGGCTCGTGCCGCCTGTGCCAAATGGTTTAGAGATGTATATCGACGCAAAGTTTGACCAAACGCCTGCACCGACGAAAGCTTTATCTGTATTATTTTATCCGGGCATCCAGCCATTGCGGTGGTGAGCCAATTTTCCAAATTTTTTGAAAAATTTCGTATCGCCTGAGTTAAAGAACTTGGTATCGGTCGTAACACATCTGGTATTAGCACTTCGACCATATTCTGATAGAACGCCAAATCAACTTGTCGTATAAAATTTTGTATGGAATCACATTGGCATAGCATGTAGAGCTTTGATTTGCTTAAATATTTCTCCTCTTCACATTCATCCCCATTATTATTGTCTTGAGCGCGCCAAAATTCGCGCCACAGCGATTCAACGGTACTAAATTCTAAATTTAAAATGGCATCTAGAAATGCCTCACAATGTTCACGATATATTGAACGCAAAGTATCCACATCTTCTAGAGTGATTTCATCAGGAAATGGTTGCGTTATATCAATGGAAGGAAATAATGGAATAGCCCTTGAGCCATCACCTAAATATTGGGAACATGCTTCATACGTCTCCGGTTTAGAACCTGATTTTCGATTACTTCTTGTCACCGTGCTATTATTTATGCTAGTGTTGGATGCGGCGGCTCCATTGTGCGGTTGTTTATCATCGAGGGCAGACATTAAATGTGATCCGGGTTTAACACGGATACCATAATAATGATATTTTGAATTACCCCGCGTGCCTAAACGACGAGTACGCAATCCCGTGAATACAGATCGAATTAATTTACCAAAACTTGCTGCATTCACTGCGTCTAATTTATTTTCGTTACAATGTCGCATATAATGATTGTATAAGGTGGATCGTGGCAAACTAACACCTTCGGCCGTTTCATAATTTTCCAAAAGCCATGCAACCTATTCAATATAAATATAAATTATTAACTGACCATAATGATACTAAAATAATGTGTCATGCAAAAGCTTACCGTAGCTGGAGATACACGTGTCGCATGCGATAAATTAGGAGTTGATTCTGTTTCAGTGGCGGAAATATTATTAGAATTAGACCCAGATTGTGGTCCTTGGATATAAGCTACCTCCTTTTTATGGTTATAAGTCCAATCACCAGATAGAATTATTTTATATAGATGTTATTAAAAAAATAGATAATCGAGGAGTGTTTAGTAAGAAGAAAAATTAAATTTTGTGAAAAAAATACTTACGGCTGAAATACTTTGAGGCGAATCATTTGGTTGGGATGCCAAAATTGTATCATCTACAGGAACAATACTGTAAGTACTCGAGCTATTATTTGACGATGAACTACCATAATTACCAGTCGACGCATAATACTGTTGCCCATTTGTTGAATAATCACCCACCGTGTATACAGGATATGCCCTATTATCAACAATCCTTTGGATTACGCAATATTAAATTAATGTATGGATAACGTTTACTTACATTTGTGTTTGACCTTGTCCTGTTGTTGTATATAAATCAGAATCAACATATTGCACGTGATATGAATGTGGTGGCACTGAGTCTTGGGAGGACACTGTAATGAAAGAAAATAAATAATTTTTATAGTATATTTACATAGTCAAAGTGTAATTTGATATAAAGCATAAAAAATTGGCGTTTATCCAATGGCGATTACCGTACATCATCTTAAAGGAATAAAGGAAAAGTTGGCGGCAACCACTTAGGATACTTTTAAAAAAGTCTATTAATATTTTAATCAATTTAGAAAGGCTTTTTTTTAAGTTCCGTTCCAGAAGGATGTTAAAATGGAATTTTTTCATCTCATTACAATCCGTTTCTGATTGATGAGCTAGATTAACATATGTTTTACTCATTAATTTCTGGAAGCCTTCTACACTACAACCAACCAAATGTTTTCTAATATTGAAAAATTGATGGCAAACCTAGGAAAACTATTATTTCCATGTTCGAGGTAAATGGAAGATGGTTTGGTTGCTCTCTATTTTCAAGAAATTATTTTCTAAAAATGAAATTTATTGGCCCAGTAAAAACCACAAAATTAACAATTTTTAAGAAGTTAATTATTTTTGGGAATCGAATTAACCAGCAGTCTCTAACATTGTGATTAAAGCTTACAATTGTTCTAATTTGAAAAAATATGATATCCTTTTTTACATTTGAAATGTAATAACTGTAGTAGGCCTGACACCGATCTTTTTCACAAAATTTCCGACTAACTAAATTGAAGGGGCTGTTCATACTACTCATTCATAGATGGTGCAAAACAGGCTGCATCTGATGTTTAATTAAAATTAAATCAATTTAAATTTATGAATCTCTACAATATTTCTAATCATAGATAAATCCGACCAAAATTTGCAGTTTATAACTAAATATCAGGGTTTCAAAATGGAACTGCATACCGATTAAGCCTAATTTGTGCTAATTATTAGTACTCACGGGAAAAATTAGTGCTAATCCCGGAGCCGAAAAAACGGGAAAAGAATATTTAAAATTTCGCCTAAAAGACGAATAAAATAAAACGAAATTTCTAGAAAAAAACAGAAATAATTTAAGCTTAATTTTAAAACTTTCCAAAAGCGCCTAGACTGACGAAATTTGTATTTATCATAGAAATATGATTTTCATAAATTTTTATTCATAAATTGAGGAAAAACAAACTAGCCCCTTAAAGATACTGTATTAAACATACAAAATAAGGAGTTATACCGTTCAATAATATTTTTGTTGAACAACAAATTAAAAACAGAACTTAAATATTATAAAATTCAAGTATTATTCCAAATATAATTTTACAATACAAAACAAAATAAAACCGATATGGGCCAATAGTATCCAAGTTACAGAGATCTCGCATTAGAAAATATTATCCTTTTACCTTACAAGTTTGTTTGAAAATAGAATTTGAGAAAACATTTTTTTCGGTTTTACTTTAAGGAAAAAGTTACCAAACTCCAAACTTTTGCCTTAAAAAAAGACCAATTAAGTAGCTATATTTCAAAATCGGCGCTTTTGTTGTTGTTTTGTATAGAAAAAATGATAAAAAGTAAATGAAAAAACTAATTCACTGATTTAATAAATCTTAAAATTATAATGAAGTACTAACATACAATTTTAAAAATATCACTAGAATGAGAAAAAATAAATCGAAGTTGGTTTCAATTCCAATTTTTGGTATTATTTCTTGATTCATTGTGCGAGCTACTCAAAAGGTAAAAGCATAGAAAAATAAGTTTACCATAGATTTCTCATTTTGATAAATCGAACGATAAAAATGAATTGAGTAAAAAAGTTCTAACAATTCCAATGTCATCATTGTATTTGTGACATTACATTGCAAGTCACAAATACAATCATGACATTGGAATTATCAGAACTTTTTTACTCAACTCATTTTTGTTTCTTGATTTATAAAAATGAGAAATCTATGGTAAACTGATTTTTCTATGGTAAAAGCTTAAAGCAAAACATAAAAGCAAACAATTTTTCTATTGTGAGAGCTCTTTTAGGACGCGTCTACAGAACAATATGGTTGTCAACGTGAATCAATTTATTCGTAGATGAACAAACAAAAACTGTAACTCACTTTCGTCCCCGATAAAAAAACATATTAATTCTTTTTCTGTCCGGGGCCGTACTCTTTAAATCGGTGGAAATTTTCACAATCGGAATACAATTTGCATTGAAATTCTCTATATTATTCGAGTTTTTTGCCGGCTACTTTAAACATTTTTTCAAATTTGTTTTCAGGTTTTCTAATATGTACTTGTCTCCCTACTAAGGGAATAATTTGGAGTCGATTTATCCAGTCGGGATTTTTCCCTTAGCAGGGGGAAAAACTATGTTTCTTAATTTAATAAAAGGAAAGAAATTTAAAAATGGTTAAAGTAGTAGAGAGGATTTCAAAGCAAATTAATTTGAATTTTCTCTACTGCTCGTGCTACTGATGATCTGTATCTTTTTAGTTGAACTTTGGAATTTTCCTTATTTTTTCCCCATTTATTCCAGAAAATATTAGCATCATATTCAAATAGAAGCGGTAGCACATCTCTAACATTTTCCTCACATTGGTCACATTGTCCCATCATACAACTTTCACTTGATAAATTGCAAATAAGTTCATCTAAAAGGGCTTTATAGTTCGATGGGAAACCATTGATACTTTTTAAGGATGAACATAAGTAATTAAAATTGGAATGCAATTGACATGCACATACATTATGTGGTGTTTCAGCAACTACCATAACATTTGGAGGGCGCAACTCAAAAAATTTTGTTTTTCCAACCTTTTCGCCATTTCAAATTTCTTCACTATACACCTGATATGCCTCGCCCAATGCCATTGTCATGTACTGTTTTTGCATTGTTATTCTTTTATTGTCCTTTTTAACAGAAATTACATCGGACTTGCCTGGTGTCTGATAAGTAATATCTTGTCGTTGATAAAACTCAATAACCTGTGCATCTAAAGCATTCCTAGTTTTACGTTTGATAGATTCTTTTTTCGTTTCATTTACTTTTTGTTTTATCTCAGCTGAAGCTTCCGGATAGAATTCATCGAATAACTGTTTTAGTACCATTCGCTTTCGGTTAATATTCTCGGGTAATACTTTTCGTACTCGATTCACAGCCTTAAATAATGATTGCTTTGTCTTATATGGTATTCCACGTGCTTCTGGATGCTCACTTATATATCTTCGATTGGCTCGATATTTACGCTGTCTCTCGGTGTTTTCCTTTTTTTCTTCTTTTGTTGTCTGACGTTTTGGTTGTTTCTGTTGACTTGCCCGATTCTTAACACTTTCTTGGTATTCTTTAATTCGCTGACGTTCCTTTTCTTTCCATATGATCCATTCTTCAGTATTGGCCCGTTTCTTCTCACGAAAACGTGTCATAGCCTCCTTACCCATTCTTTAATAAAATATGCACTTCAAAAATAATAAATTTTCTGTATGAACAAAAGAGTTCAAAATGGAAGTGTCACATGTACGATATCGGTATATTAAAAAAAAAAAAAAAAAAAAAAAAATAGAAAAAACAATTTAGATTGAATTCTTGACTCAAAAGCCACAATTAACAGGATTTTTAAACAATGCAACAATAATATTAAAGCATTGTTGCCAATTTTATATGTTTTATTACGTACCTGTGACACAAAACTAAACGAAAACAATTAGAAATTTTACTGTCTTGCTCTGTTTTATTCACCTGGATTTAATAAAATAAATGTATATCTATAGATAATAAAACAAAATATTCTAAGTTTTGTTTAGTTTCCAGACGACAACTACGAATAAACGCAACGAAACTCAACAATGAAATGAGGATAAATGTACGTGATACATAATGTTCCAATGAAACGAAATAATTACCGTTATGCAAATGTAGAAAGTTAAAAAATTCTGTCAAATGTTATTGTTAAAACATTTGTTTTTCTAAAAAGCATAACTGTTCTTATCATTTGTCGATTCCATTTTTCAAGTGTGTGGTTTACCTTTTTGCGGAATTCCCGATATACCAAAAGCAAGATTATATCGTGGCGTCACAGAAAAATTTCCAAATGTCATAACTTTGGTCAAAATCATCCGTTTTGGACGTTTGAGGTGTCGTTGAATTGGTATTGACGTCTACAATCATAATTTGCTAGCTAAAAAATAACTGGGGCACTTTTTGGGGCAGTTGTACCTGTACAATTTTTTGGAAGTCGAACTTGTATATATGAGTTCGACTTCCAGCACAGTAGGTGCTTTCGTCATTCGTTTGGACTGCCGCCCAAAGTGATAATTTACGTGATGTAATTGGTTAAAACGATGGGATGGAAAAATCCAGGATTTTTATCCACTATCGCAACAGCACGCCATTGTTTTGTCAAAGAGAAGAAAAATGTTAATTTTTTAGGATTTTTTTTTTTTTTTTTTAGGAAAAATCACCATAAAATCAATTGAATCGATTTAACTTTCTTTTAAATAGTTTCTATTGTATCTATATTTGTCGATGCAATATTTATTTGATCGATTCTACTCGATTTAAATTCAACAAAATGATAAAAAATGATAAAAACAGTGTTTTTTGTCGAAATGAAAAACAATAAAAATTAGATGTGGTTTTTCGGTCTTGATATGTTCGGCAATGTTGTTGGTCTTGCCTTGCGCAACAACTGCTGAATAAAGCATAACAAAAATCTTAATGGTTCAAGAGCTATCAACGTGAAAATGAGGGTATATTTTGACTCAGAGCCAAACATGTCGAATGCGATATCTAAAAAATGGGGACTAACTTTGAAATGGGACTAGCACCATTGAATTCAGCATACTCTAATTAGGTTTACCCCCCAGGTGCCCAGCTTGTCACGAAAAAAAAGTTCAATTCAAGCACAGTGTTATTAGAAGGAGATTCTTATTGAGATTTGACTGTTACATATGCTGTTCTAGGTTCTACCCCTCATCAAATTCGTGCTTTATTTGCAATTATATTGACAACATGCTTTCCAAATAACCCAAACGAATTATGGGAAAAATTTAAGGACGCCATGAGTGAGGATATTTTACATGCACACCGTACAATTCATGGAAATGCATTTTTAGATTATACACCAGCAATGTATAATGAAGCATTAATACAATTGGAAGACTTATGCCTGATTATTTCAAATAAATCACTCATTACATTGGGACTACCATCACCCAATCGTCCGGCAAGTGATTTATTTAATCGATATTTACAACAAAAACAATCATACATTATTTATGATTTAAATGAGTACATTGAGACACATGAACCACAATTATTGGCAGAACAAAAATTGGTTTTTGATTCGGCCACTGCAAAAGAAGGCGGTTTCTTCTTTTTGGATACACCAGGTGGCACTGGCAAAACATTTTTGAATTTCCTCATCTTGGTTAAAATACGTTCTCAAGGTGAGATTTCTTTGGCCATCGCTTAATCAGGTATTGCTGCTATACTTTATTGGATGGCGGAAGAACTGCTCATTCTGCACTTAAATTGCCGTTAAATATACAGACAAATGAAAATGCAGTATGCAATACTAAATCGCATTCAGGTATGGCTAAAGTGCTTAAAATTTTCGAATAGATCCTCCATAAACTGAAATTTTACATAGGTAAATAAATTGGCATAAATTTATTTGTAGTTTTATTAATTAATTTTATGTAATTTTTCAATCAATTTCTTATCCTGATAAGAAAGCGGTTTTCCTAGAAATTGGCATATTGCGACGGTGCCGTATACGACTATTTCAAGGTAGGTTAATTTGAGAATACAAAAATAGTCTAGGATGATAATCGTAGATTAGACACAATGTCGTATTAAAACATGTTTTTACTGAAGAACTCTATGCTTCAGAATTCGGCATAATCAGTTCATTAATACGCTTAAGGTAGAGAATAAAATAGATATTTTCATTTACTTTCCTCAACAGTTAAGGAAGCATTAAACTTTTTTGAAATAAAAATTATCACAAATTCTAATTCAATATTTTTATGTCGTAAATATTCCTATCACAAATCATAGGATATATGGAAAAATTATCCTAAAACCGAGAAATAATAGTATAAATTGAATAATAAAGGGTGATTTTTTTGTGGTTAGGATTTTCATGCATTAGTATTTGACAGATCACGCGGGATTTCAGACAAGGTGTCAAAGAGAAAGATGCTCAGTATGCTTTGACATTTCATAATGAATAGACGAACGATCTGCCACAACGTCGAATTTTCAGTGAATGGGCCCTAGAAAAGTTGGCAGAAAATCCGCTTTTTTATCGACAAATTTTGTTCAGCGATGAGGCTCATTTCTGGTTGAATGGCTACGTAAATAAGCAAAATTGCCGCATTTGGAGTGAAGAGCAACCAGAAGCCGTTCAAGAACTGCCCATGCATCCCGAAAAATGCACTGTTTGGTGTGGTTTGTACGCTGGTGGAATCATTGGACCGTATTTTTTCAAAGATGCTGTTGGACGCAACGTTACGGTGAATGGCGATCGCTATCGTTCGATGCTAACAAACTTTTTGTTGCCAAAAATGGAAGAACTGAACTTAGTTGACATGTGGTTTCAACAAGATGGCGCTACATGCCACACAGCTCGCGATTCTATGGCCATTTTGAGGGAAAACTTCGGAGAACAATTCATCTCAAGAAATGGCCCGGTAAGTTGGCCACCAAGATCATGCGATTTGACGCCTTTAGACTATTTTTTGTGGGGCTACGTCAAGTCTAAAGTCTACAGAAATAAGCCAGCAACTATTCCAGTTTTGGAAGACAACATTTCCGAAGAAATTCGGGCTATTCCGGCCGAAATTCTCGAAAAAGTTGCCCAAAATTGGACTTTCCGAATGGACCACCTAAGACGCAGCCGCGGTCAACATTTAAATGAAATTATCTTCAAAAAGTAAATGTCATGGACCAATCTAACGTTTCAAATAAAGAACCGATGAGATTTTGCAAATTTTATGCGTTTTTTTTTAAAAAAAAGTTCTCAAGCTCTTAAAAAATCACCCGTTATAATAAATTTGTCAAACACATCATATATTCCTAATATTTTTAACAATGTACTAGCAGAATGCAATGTAATAAACAATCAACAAATTCCAACGGTGAAAGATATAATACCAGAGATAATACTTCTAAATAACTTTAACGGCACAGTCCCTCATATAATCTACACCAAAGGACTTGAATGACATCTTTATGATTAAATTCACCAACATCTCAATAAACAAAGAAGATACATTATTTACTTCACGTGAGGGATCGCTATTCCGAATTTTATCAGTCAATTTACATCCACTCCCAAGAAGAAAGAACTTAAGAGAATCTTGTTACTCGAAATGATAGAGGAGTTACATATAAATTATTCCACCATAAATATATTAGAATCAGAATCTACCATTTGGCAAAACTGTTTTGTTTGACAACCGATTTGACAGCTGACTTTTGCTTTATCATTAGTTTGATTTGCCATTTCATAATACATAGACGACTTACGCCAGAGCAACGCTTGCAAATTGTTGGAATTATTTATCAACACAATGGATTGGTTCTGTTCGCCAAACTCAATATACGTGTCCATCAGACGGATAATTCGGTTAATTATGGATCATTTTTGCACCACGTATACTCTAAATGATAATACGCAACCAGTAAGACGTCGAACAGTGCGTACCGAACAAGCGATAAACGCTGTACATCGTAGTATTGAGAAAAAAATCAATCAATTCGAGTCCATCCACTATATGGAAAATTTTATCTAAGGATCTTGGTTTACGTGTTTACAAAATTCAATTTGTGCAGGGATGAAAACCATCCGACAATTG
This sequence comes from Nephrotoma appendiculata, assembly GCA_947310385.1. NCBI lineage: Eukaryota > Metazoa > Arthropoda > Insecta > Diptera > Tipulidae > Nephrotoma > Nephrotoma appendiculata. The sequence continues at coordinate 297,438,087 of OX371224.1, read as the reverse complement.
CACACGCTACCAATTCGGCCAAGGGCTGAAGCCCAAATTGATATTGATATTGATGTTGATTTTCAGAAATTTTGTTTAGCTATGAAGCTCACTTTTAGATTGAATGCGTACGTTAATAAACAGAATTGTCGGATTTAAAGTGAAGATAATCCACAAGCCTTGCCGAAACACCATTACATTCAGAGAAAATTTGGTGCGCTTTATGGGCCGGCGGCATCATTGCACCATATGCCTTCAAAACGATATCGCAGTCAACGGTATAGACATGATTTCTAACTTTTTTGTACCCCAATTGGCTAGCATAAATATTGCTGATATGTGGTTCCAATAGGGCTGTGCTTCATGTCACAAAGCGCGGGATACAATTAATTTACTCAAACAAACATTTGATGAAAGTGTGTGATAATTGGACATCCAGATTACACCATTTACGAGCCAGCCGTGGCGGCCACATGACCGAAATAATATGCAAGCATTAATGGCGTAAAACTATATATCCAAGAAAGCTAGTTTCACTGATATTCAAAATATTTTTCTTTGTTCTATTGATTTCAAAAAGTATAAAACAACACAAGGACCAATTTCTGTGAGACTATCCAAGCTCTAGGGATGTGCAATAAATATAGATTATTTTAAATATCGATAGTTTACGCTAAAACTATCGGTTTTTTTATCGATAGTTTAACTACCCAATAATCGATATGTTTTATTAAATAGAGAACTATCGATTATTCCAATTTTTTTTGGTAAGTTTTGCGTTCAAAATGCAAAAAGTTTAGCATTCCGAGTCCATTGTCTGTTGGGCTTGGGAGCAAACAAAAATGTCAAAAAATTGGTATAATGTTCAAATTCAACATAACCTATAATTTGCGTACCCCTAGAAACAAGAATTTTAATAAATTTGTTCTTTTTTGAGATTTCGTTTATGAACCGAGCTAATAATTGTTTGTGTGATTTACCTTTTTATCGATTTGGAATTGGAAATTTTGAACACGATTTGAAGTTGAACATCATAATATAAAATAGATAATCAAATTTTACAATAAATATTAGTAATAAATAATTAGTTACACTTACAGTGTATAGTTTATTTGTGAAAATGAGTCAAAAAACTAAAACGAAATCCTTCGTTTGGAAATATTTTATTAAATCTGAATGTGGAAATGGAATGTGTAAAATATGTCACAAAAAGATTAAAGCCATGGGAAATACGACCAATTTAATGAGTCATCTTAGACATATTCGTCCTGACATAGTTACAATTGAAAAAAAATCCGATGAATCGGATTTATCAAGACAGTCATCTTCAGCAAAAATTGATATTAATGAATCAGACGAAGCGAAATATGATTGTGGCGAGAAAGAAATCACAAATATAATAAAAATATCTGAAGCTGAACCAATCACAATCGTCAGTGGAACCATTTTTCAATAATCAAAATCGTTCGGTAAGTAACGTAAATGTATTTGCTCATTTTTCAAATTGACAAAAATATTTCACGATTAATTTTAGCTCCTAGCAACACGGCATTTTAAATCAATCTCAAGAGGTCTGGACGATTCCGAACCTTTAATGTCGTCAAAAACATTACCCCTATCTTTATCATATAAACGGAAAATGATTGCGCGAACTCAACAAATTGACACGGTTTTTGCTAACATGAGCAGCTTTAGCGGAGGTGGCGCAAAAGATCAAAAAATTACAAACGCAATATTGTATATGATTGCTAAAGATAATTTAAGCTTATGTACTACGGAGAAGGAAGGATTTCGCTATTTCATACAGGCCATTGCACCTTTATATAAGGTTCCTACAAGACAATCAATTACAAAATAAAAGAATACGATGCCCTATCATCAATTCTTAAAAGTAAAATGCGGATTGTAAACTATTTCACCTTAACAACGGATATTTGGACTGAGACATTGAACACTCAGAGCTTTTTAGGTGTTACAGCTCGTTTTATTTTTGAAAATTCAATGTGCTCAGCCATGATTTGTGTAGCTCCTTTAGACGAACGTCATTCTGCGGATGTAATATCCCGTCATTTAAAAACAATTTTTTCTGAGTGGAATATTGAAGAAGAAAAGGTAAGTTCACGTGAATTGGAGAATTTAAAATATTTTTATATTTATTTCATGAAATTTTAAGATAGTAGCCGTGGTATCTGATAGCGCCTCAAACATTACCAAGACAATTGCAGATACTTTTGGGAAAGATAAACACTTATCTTGTTTTGCTTATACCGTCAATCTGGTAGGTCAAGGTGCTATGACAGACTTTCCAGAATTAAGAAACTTACTTTTGAAGGTTGAGGAAATTGTCAAGTTTTTCAAAAATAGTGTTGTGGCAGCAGATGAACTAAAGAAAACTCAAACTGGACAGCCCCTGAAAGTAATTCAAGAAGTTCCAACTAGATGGAATTTAACATATTATATGCTCGAACGTTAACCATTAAGGTTAAATTTAAGGTAAAATTGGAGTAGTTCTGCTAAGACTTCCCAAAAGCCCTGATATGCTAACAGGTAGTACTAAAAATTATATTATTTTAACCGATGTGTAATAAAATAATCTGAATTATCCTCTCTCTCTCTCTCTGGCACTATACATCCCATCAAGGGATTTGGCCGCCTCAAATGAGGTTTCATAATCATACTTTCATTTCGGATAATGAGTGATTAATTCATTAATCCTAAACCAGCCGTGAAATTTTTCCTTGTCACCACCGGGAATCGAACCCGGAACCTCCGGTCGCTGGAACAAGCATGCTGACCACTTTGCCACCGGGGCGGCAAAATTATCCGCTTCATTTTATTTCAGGATTGGAACTTTCAGGATCAAAATATTACGCCCGCTTGAAATATTAACAAAATAAATTTGTGATGCTAAAACTATCACCAGTAGTAAAGTTATACCACTTATTTCATGTATGGTCAACAAACTTCTAACAACTGAAACTGAAACAATTATATCAAAGACATTAAAAGAAAAGCGTTTAAAACAGATTGAGAAGCGCTTTCAGAATATCGAAAAATGTCACTTGTTGGCAATTTCATCAAATCTCGATCCCCGTTTCAAAAAACTTCACTTCAAAGATATAACGTCATGCTCAAAAGCAATTAAAATAATATACACATTTTTGAAAGAAGAAGTAGTGGTAAATTCAATAGGACTTCATACTGAAAAAAATAAAGCTAAAGAGGCTCTAGCCGAGAATAGTGATAAATTCGATTTATGGAAATTCCATAAGAAACTAGCTTTAGCCACATCACAAAATGTTTCCCTATCCGAAGGTGATGGGATAGGAATTCACCCTGTTTTAAGCCATTATTTAAGTCAGAAACTAATGGATCTGGAAAAAGATCCTTTAGCATATTGGTCAGTTCAAAAAAATATAAATCCGGAATTAGTAAAACTTGCTGAGAAATATTTATCGATAACAGCAACATCAGTGCCAACTGAAAGACTATTCTCAAGAGCAGGAAATATAATGGAGGAAACTCGTAACCGGTTGCTTCCACAAAAATTAGAAAAGCTATTATTCCTGAACTCATTAAATTTGAATGATTGATTACTATAACGTTTGATTAATTAAAAATAAAGAATAATTGTGTTTCGAAGATTGGTTGTTTATGACTAAGAAAGGAGTCGTTTCGTAGCCATACATAAGCAGACATTTTTAAAGCCTTGCCAACTAAGTTTATTTTTAATTTAATCTAAACAAAAATAAGCATTTTATTCCTTGTGCTGCCCAGTAACACGCAATTGTGCGGGTAGGGCAAAAGTATCTACATACTATGATTTATTACCCACACAATTGTGTGGGTTGGACTTAAATTGAGGATTTTTTTTTTGGTTGAGAAAGGGTTATTAATTCTGCCGTTTATGGGAATCTGGAAATTTAAATGAAAAATATCCGGTAATTTAGTCTTACATTGGAAATCTTTTTTAGGAAAACGTCCTTCTACATATATCATGGCCACATCACGCTTTTACTGAGCGATTATTATGTAACATGTACTTTGTGCGACTGTGTAGTGTATGATGTACAGTGGTGTGCAATATAATAGGTAATTCTATGAAATTTTTAAATAATACATTTTTTTTAACAAAATCATCAATTTCAAAAATTGAAACATGTTTTTTTTAATTGACAGTGTCTTGTAGAAAACAAAACATTTATTACATTATCACTTTATTGTGATCACAGATCGAACTATCGTATTCAATTTTAATTCATTTACGCCATCTGTGCAAATTAATAGGGAAATTTAAGCAATCTTTTTAAAAAATAGTTATTCGTTGGAATAATTTGATTTTTACATAAAGATTTAATATTTGGAGATGTACTCGTTATTTTTAAGGACCACATTACATCGCCTACCCATAGAATCTACCAGTGATTGACATCTTTCAACTTGGATACTCCATCGACCGTTTTGAACGTTTTCTCAAAATTCATTTATAGTTTCTGGCCTCGGCAATTTACTTAAATCACGTTTTAACTCAGCCCAGAGGTTTCCTATTGGGTTTAGATCGGGAGACTGGGATGGCGATTTCATTACATTAATTTTATGTGCAGCAAACCAGGCTTTTACCACATTCGCCGTGTGGTTCGGATCATTGTCCTGCTAAAACACCCAGCGAAAGGGCGTGTTTGCATCAGCATACGGAAGCACGGTATCTCTTAAATGTCCTTCATATAAATTTTTTTATCAAGATTTTCGTGGACCTATCATATAGGCCCTACTTCACTATACGAGAAACACCCCTATAGCGTAATGTTTCCTCCGCCATGTTTGACAGTTTTTACTGTACAGCGCGGGTCCGTGTACAGCGCTGTACAGCGGCTAACTTTATTAGTTTTGGGTCGTCGGACATATTGTTTGGTGCAATCCGATTCGAAAAAAATAATTTTTGTTTTATCGGACCATAACACGTTCCGCCATTCTGTTATGGGCTAATCCAAATTGTCGTGTATGGTGTTGTAGAGTCTATATGCTGGGTCTACGTAAAGCTTGGTAAAAAATGTTATATGAAGGACTTCTAAGGGATACCATGTTTTCGTATGCTGATGAAAACATGCCCCTCCGCTGGGTGTTTCAGCAGGACAATGATCCGAACCACACGGCGAATGTGGTAAAAGACTGGTTTACTGCACATAAAATTAATGTAATGAAATGGCCAGCCGAGTCTCCCGATCTAAACCCAATAGAAAACCTCTGGGCTGAGTTAAAACGTGATGTAAGTAAATTGCCGAGGCCAAAAACTATAAATTAATTTTGAGAAAACGTTCAAACCGGTTGATGGAGTATCCCAGTTAAAAGATGTCAATCACTGGTAGATTCTATTGGGAGGCGATGTAATGTGGTCCTTAAAAATAACGAGTACATCACCAAATATTAAATCTTTATGTAAAAATCAAATTATTCCAACGAATAACTATTTTTTAACAAGATTGCTTAAATTTCCCTATTAATTTGCACAGATGGCGTAAATGAATTAAAATTGAATACGATAGTTCGATCTGTGATCACAATAAAGTGATAATGTAATAAATGTTTTGTTTTCTACAAGAGACTGTCAATTAAAAAAAACATGTTTCAATTTTTGAAATTGATGATTTTGTTAAAAAAAATGTATCATTTAAAAATTTCATAGAATTACCTATTATATTGCACACCACTGTATGTGTGAGTATATTATTCTCAGAAAAAGCAACAAAAACACACTTATCGATATTTCAGTTATCGATAGTTTTGAGATCGATTATTTTTGGTATCGATAGTTTGGTTTGCGATATATATCGATATGTATTTTCAATAGTCTTTAAGAAAATTAACATCTCTACTCCCATTGCTTCTTCAACATCATTTTCAAATGAAAGTTCAACAGTAAACCGCCAAATAGAAACATCTTCTGCAACTTTCAAAAATCCGAAACCTAAATTCAACGAAATTTTGAGCATTCGTGGACAATCGCATTTGTACGTGGAGGAGTTAATATAACGAACCTCTCGCATGGCCTAAATGAAGGCGATGACCTTCTTATGTGGAATGTCTAACAAAATATCATTCCTATACAGAAAACAGCTATATGACACCGTCCACATGTTGCATTGTATGCTTAGTATGTAAGAGAGAAAAAATTATAAAAGCACTTTGTAATTCGAAAATGTCGTATAATCTCTATATAGTGAATAAACCTGGGTGGTTGTGTAGCCACAATGGAAAATATATTTTTTTAGTTTTTGTTACTTCAAAAACTTGCGAAGGTTTTCTTGTATTTAATGCTATAATTCCAAGTGGTTTTTCTTTCTTACTAAATATAATAATGAAATTAAATAAAAATATCTAAACGTACTACACTTAGCAGGAATGGCTCTAGAAGGGATTCGTCGTAAATTGACAAATTATAATTTTCTGCGAATTTTATACCAATTTCCAAAAAAAAATACGATTAGTTATATGTATACGATTCCCGGAGTTGATATTGTACAAACACACTTGGTGAAATACGAGTACAATCAAACATTTGTGTATTGTATCATTTGTTCCTAAAAGCTTTATAATAATCCTAAAAGTATGATTTTCCAGAATTAATGTTTTCTGGTACATATTTTGAAAAAAAGTACAACACAAGTTTATTATTAGATGTTAATTATATTATTACCACAATACGGATTATTATTATGTCGTCGGTACATCATAATATTTTGGGTACAAATTACTATTATTTTTAATGCATTCGCATTACATTCACACTATGTATAAATTATCTCTCTTAGAAACAATACAATTTCTTTTGTAAACTGATATCTCTTATAATACACACAAACTAATTTTCTAGATTTTTAGCACACAACACAAAATTTAATATATTTTTTTTTTAAATAAAAGTGAAAATTTGATATAGAAAATTATCTTTCTACATAACAAATATAACACAGTACACAACATAAACAGCAGTAGCAGCAAAGACACACGATAAGCGAGCACAATATCAACAACCTTAGCAACGGGTTGCGCGACGTCAAAATTCAAACTGAAATCTCTTATTTAAGAAATGTACCCAGATTGTTCACGGATACACAATTTTCATCATCGTCCATACACATACAGGCACAATGCTACATATATACAATATTTAGAGGTAATAATTTATTAGACAACCTGTGCGTTAGTTTTTCATTTTTTTATCTCATTTTGTTTTCCCATTACCATCAATATCAAAAAAAAAACTGTATGTATCATTTATATACATCATTTTATATAATTGTTGTTGTTATTGTAAAAGGGAAAACTTGTGATATCATTCAATTTTCGTAAATATTATATAATTTGATACGATACGATACACCAACGGTCGGATTGCAAAAAGTGTGTACGTAAAATAAAAATTATGTCTGTTTGTAAAATGTTCACAGGTGAAAGTGATCCACCTACTATTTTTATGTATTTTCCTCTTCGCTCCTCTATAAATATCCGTAAATAAAAATAATTTTTTTTATATCAAAACGTAATCCTTAAATAAAACGACACAAAACCACCATTTATTAGAGGAGTAAACCAATTTAGTACCACCCCTTAAATATATATATATATGTGATATTCCATTTATTTGTTGTTTTCTACATACAGCATCCAACGAGAAAATATATAAATAAAAAAAAAACATTTTCCCTCTATATATATAAAATAATTGTAAAATTGGAAATGTTATCTCATTTCCACCAATCTCGAGATACATTTTTTTAGCTTCTTTGTCATTTTACGAATAAGAGTGCGCCTAGTAAATTTTATAGGTAAGACGACGAGGAAAATGGAAATAATTTTTTTTTTGGAGACGACCACCACCACCGCTGAGCAGAAAGTGTAGAAAACAAAAAAATGACTAAGATTTTAATTAACATATTTAAAATTTATTTATGTATTATACTAAATGTTTATTTATATATTTTATTGTGCTTACTATTTAGTTGCAAAAAATGCAAAATAAATTTGTTAGAAAAATTGTTTATAAGAAAATGTAGGTACATTCTTAAAAATAAATATTTACAGAAATAGTTTTATAAATATTGTTTGTGACGTTTATTTATCAAAAGTGTAATTAGTGGTTAATTAATTTTAATATGATATTGGAAAATAATAATATTTTCACTTTTGTTTTAGAAAATTTTAAATAATTTGACGTATTAGTGCATGTTAGTTTTGTGAAAATTTTTAATGTTGTGATCGGGGAAATATTTTGTAAATAAATATTATACAGTGAAGCAGCAAATTTTAAAAACTGGTGATACAGATTACCATTGTCAACGGGCGAAAATATAAATAAGTTCGGATTTATTTGGTTACAAAATTTTGGGAAAGCTGCACGTCCTATTTTGAGCTTTAAGCTCATTTACAACAGAACGAGCCTTCCTTAAAAAATTACAAATGTGGATAATTTCAGAGTAGACAAGAATTGAGTTTTTAAGTTTTTTATTTTTAATATACATTTCTTTTTATTTCATTTCAAGTTGAAATAAATTAAGTAAACATTACACAGTTTATGCAGAATCTTCGGGATTTTGATATTAAAAAATTAAATCAGGAAAAAGTACTCCTATATATTAATTTATAACTTCTAAAATAATAAACTCAGTTTTTAAGTGTCAATATTGGAAGTACAGTCCTTAACAAAATTATTTGTGTATCGCAAAAATTTAACAAATCACTAGCGTAAATTTAAAATTTTAACCCAAAAATTAACTTTTGACAAAAAATTATTTATTTGTTATTCGAAATGACATTTATTCTGTATTTGATTAAAAAAAATTAAAATATATTCATTATTTCATTAAAAATAAAAGCAAAACAAAATCACAAAATTATTTGTGCATAATACAAATAATCAAGAAAGTTAACTAAATATCGAGGAAAAATGATTAATTTCAAATTAAGTCAATGTGAAGCATTCCCACCATTGTTTGCAATCACTTCAAGAAGACATGCTGTGGAATGGAATTCACAAGATTTTTTAGCATTAGTGTTGGAAATTTGATCCTAGATTTTTTTTATTGCAGCAAAAGTCTCATTTGGCTGCCTTCCAATTTCTACCGCCATTTTCTGTTTAAATAATTCAACATATTCTCAATTGTTTTTAAATCCGGACCTTGAGGTGGCCAATCAAGTGTTTGTTGATCCAAATCTCTTAGAAACCTCGTGATGATTTTACTTTTGAGAATTGGAGCGTTGTCTTGCTGCAATATAAAATGCTAGCCGATCAATTCACATCCGGAAACTAATGCGTGCTTGAAGTTATCTTTTGATGAAGCATTATAAAATTACCAACGCCATTGTAGCAGAAACAACAACGTACCATTATTTTACCGCCACCACTATGGCGAGTTGGCATAATACGGGGCGATTTTTTTGTTCGGAAGTCGAATAAAAATATTTTTTACCGTAGGTTCCATCCAACCTAAAACATGAAACAGAATTCCACAGGCTTTGACTGGTAGGTGTGTGCAAATTTAAGTCGCTTCCTCTTGTTTGTTTGTCAGTCATCAGTAATCTGAGAGATTTCTAATTGTCAAGTGATATTTATTTCATTCTGAACTTGTTTGATTTTTTTTTGAGGGTTGCGTTTCAGGAGATTCACTATTCTTTTATCTTCTTTTGAGGTTGTAGCTCGTGCCCTCTCCCATGCACATTTTTCAAGCTATTAATATACAATAGCTGATTTTTTATTTTTTTATTTGATAAGCAATCGAATTTCGATGGCAGTTGTACATCCGTGCTAATTCTTTTATAAGCATCCCGGCAGAATAGCTCCCTACAATCACGGCACTGACCTCCAAAGACGATTCCTTTCTTTTACTCATTTTAAAAAATATCGGCTACAAAGTTGTAATAGAAAATAATAATTAAAAGGATAACCTGTAACATTTTTGTCAAAACATTAAAAACAATCGGAATTCCGATTATGAGAGAATGAATATTTTTAATTTTTTTTTAATCAAATACAGAATAAAGGTGGATTTACATATCCGACGATTTTTCGGCGAAGCTGCTTGCCGCAGGAAATTCGGCGAACGCTGTTTTATCGATGATTTACATATCCGACGAAGTGTCGGCGCAGTTTTCACACATACATAAAAAATATTTCTGCCATTTCTTAACCAAGTATGACGAAATTTGGTTAATAATATTGGATAGGGAAGTGAGTTTTGGGTAAAATTCTAGGAACTGTACATGAGCAACCATCATTGACCTGAATTTCATAATGATTAATTATTAAATGGCAAAGTTTAGTCCAGCATAAACAGATCCATTATAGAATTTTATCCACAGCTCACTTAAAAATTCCTGCCCAATACTTCGACCAAATTTCATCATAATTCCCTAAGAAATGATGGAACATTGTAAAAGTTCAAAATTCCATATATCGAGTTTCTTTACTTCAGAGGTCAATTAATTTATCAATTTAAGGAACACTTTGAAAATTTCATTCCGCTGAAATGTTTTAATTTGTGAAAAGAGAGATACAAAAATGAATAATAAAACGTCATTTTAACGAACTTAAGTAATTTATTACACAAGCCAGCCACCAAATTTTGGGCCAAATATTACATTAGAAATCTTGTCATAGGTCAACCAGGTGTGTAATAAATTATTTTTGTATTATATTGACGGAATTGGCATCAAACGATGTAGGTTTCAAATTGCGATATAAAGATTGATTTTACCAATTTTACCACATTTAATAATTTATTATACCAGACCAGCACCAAATATTGGGTGGAATGTTATTTGCTGGACTACCAAAAAATCGCCAAATACAATGGAGTTAAAATCACAAAATTTTAATAAAATTTCGTATTTGCCAAACAAATTGGGTATCAAGTATATTGATAAAGCTTTACAAAAAAAATATTTAATTTATTTCAAAAGAGGATGCCTCTGGAATTCAAGAATTTTTCTTTTGATGTTTGCCATAAGGGCTCGTACGGCGTTTCCATCCATTGTTCGTTGAGCAGATTGATAAATTATTTTCAATTCTTCAACTGATTTGATTCAATTCGATCGTTTCTCAAATTCCATTTCATAATTACTCAAAATCTCTCGATTGGGTGCAACTCTGGAGTATTCGAAGGATTTATCTCCTTTCGTACGAAATTCACATTGTTCGCGGCTAGCCACTCCAAAGTTTATTTCACGTAATGCGCCGAAGCCAAATCCGATCAGAATAATGTGGAATTGTAATGCAGTCGATTTTGTGTAAAACGGGTTGCTTTTAAAATCACATTGAAAAGCCTGCCAGACCAACAGCTTTTTATCAAATTTCTCTTGTCGAATTGCAGTGGTCGATTCATTCAGTACTTCTCCAGATTTTGCTGTATAAAATTATGGATCAAGTAATGTTGAAAAATCCATTTCTAGGTCCATTTCGTCGTCCATAATTAAACACCTCGGAGATGTGTTAATGAGATGTTTGTAGAGACATTTTGCTTGTGTTAACGCAACATTTGATTGCTTTTTCGACTGTTTAGGAATTTTCTGCTTTTTGTAAGTGTTTAGTCCATGATTTTTTTTGTTCCGCTGAACCATATCTTTTTTTGTAATATGTTTCTTTGCAATATCCCGAACTGACTTAGAGGGAGTATGTTTTAATGTCTTTAAAACGTTTAATTTTAACTTCTTGTTTCGATTTCCTCTCGGTCGCCCAATTTTTAGTTTGGATTTTACTGTGCCTTCATTGAGAAATCCATTTATGGTACTTGCAAACATTTGATTTTGTTGTTTTGGAATTTTTTGCGATCACAGAATACGAAGTTTGCTTATTTTTCTGCCATTCATGCACATTTTTTACTCGAACAATTTCTTTTTGATATGTACGAGGGTATATCAAAAAGTCTTGCAATATCATATGAAAAAAAAGAGTGAGTGAGACAACAATATATTTTTCAAAACCATTTTTTGTCGCGATGAAACTTCTAGAAGAACATTTCGATGTAAATTTTACAGTTCGTTTGTTTTTGTCAATTTAGTAACACGTGTTTTGAATTTTTCTTAAAATGAATGAAATTGAATATCGCGCCATTATTAAATTTTTCTGTAAAGATGGACGAAATGCAATTTATATATTCAACTATATATCAAAAGTTTACGGCGAATCTGCACCATCATATGCCACAGTAACAAGGTGGGTAAAATTATTCAAAAGTGGTCGGGAGTCATTAGTAGACGACAACCCCTCGGGTCGGCCAGCAGATGCTATTAGCCATGAAAACGTAATTTTGGCCGAATCTATTGTATTGGAGGACCGGCGTATTTCTGTTCCAGGGTTAGCGTGGAGACTTTCCCTTTCAAACGGTACCACATATACTATATTACATGACCACCTTCACATGTCGAAAGTAAGTGCGCGATGGGTTCCCCGTTTGTTGAATGCAGAACAAAAAAAAATGCGTGTTCAAACTTCAAAGGCGATTTTAGATATGTACAAAGAAGATCCAGAAAATTTCTTGGATAACATAATAACAGGCGATGAAACATGGCTTCATCACTGGGATCCGGAATCCAAACAAGAATCGATGCAATGGATTAAACGTAGTGAACCACCACCAAAGAAATTCAGAACTCAACCGTCTGCTGTTAAGGTTTTGGCAACAATTTTTTGGGATTCTGAAGGAATTTTGATAATCGATTATATGCCACCGAAAACCACAATCATAGGCATATATTACGCAGAGGTTTTCCGAAAATTGAAAAAAGCGATCCGGGAAAAACGGCCAAGGAAAGTTAGGAAAAAAATCTTGCTTCTTCACGACAATGCACCAGTGCACAAGGTTAATATTGCTCAAGCTGCATTAAAAGACTGCGGCTTCGTGGAAATTCCGCATCCACCGTACAATCTAGACTTGGCACCCAGTGACTAATTTCTGTTTCCCAATTTGAAAAAATACTAGGGGGCCGGAAATTTTCCAGTGACTATGAAGTACAGTCTGTTGTAAATTAATATTTTATGGAGCAAAAGAAATCTTTTTTTTTAGAGGGTTTAGGCAAGTTAATTGATCGATATGACAAATGTATAAACCTTAAAGGAGATGATGTCGAAAAATAAAAATATGGCTGTCTCACTCACTCTTTTTTTTCATATGATATTGCAAGACTTTTTGATTTGCCCTCGTATATCATTTTTTCTTCTGTCACAAACAAAAACGAAAATAACACTAGTTTACTTTGTTTGATAAAAAACTTTACTTTTCAAAAAATAAAGATAAACAATTTTTGCGTTTTCGATTTAGATAAAGGTAAAATCGTTTCTATAATTTACGCGACAGCCCTTAGTTGGTCCGACTGCTACAATATTGCTACTGGCATATTTTGAGAGAGCACGATATCGTTAGGTCGAAGCGAAATTGTTATGGTATGGGGAGCATTATTCTATCAAGGGAAGCTTCCCATCTGCTTTATTACGACTCGATTGAAGCCCAGTATGTGAAATTAGCTCTTGGAACACGCTTTATTAAACTATCTGGATAACAATCGAAAACCATTGGACCCCCCTGTGGCACTATTCAGGTAATTCCCCGGGAATAGGGAACTGGGGAAAGATTTTACATACCTTTTATCAAGAAAACTGTTTTTTTCTAGCCTATTGAGAAAAAAAGTTTGATGTAAATATTTGTAAATTGGGAATAATTTTTCCATAGCGAAATTATCAGGGAGTTATTCCCAATTTTATTTTGTTTTCAAAAAAATTACCACTAGCTTTTTACCTCACTATGCCGGAAAAAAATTATTTAAATAGGATTTATATGTATATTCTTTCCCCAGTCCCCTATTCCCGGGGAATTACCAGAATAGTGCCACTGGTCGGAAAAGTGCATGAAAATGGACGACAATATAGTTTAGTAATTGAATTAAAAAGTACAATCCGTGAATGTTGGACTACAATTGGTCCGGAAACTCTACAAAACTTGCCGAAATCAATGCGTAACCGAATTTTTCAAGTTATTCAAAAAGGTGGGAGTCACACCAAATATTAAACAAATTAATAAACGATTTTTTCATAATTTTGCTTATTATTTTCACTTGTCACAAGTGCATTTATATGCACCTATAGGTGAGTCTCTTTAAATTTTCCAATTTTCAATGTGATTTAAGCAAACCTTAAATGTTCACTAATGTACAACAGATTTAAAATTAAATATACAATTTAAACTATCTAAAAAATATCAAAATAATTTGCTTCTAGAAGTGCGAATGTTGGACGACCGGAAAGCGCCTATTATGAAGAAAAATGCAGCAAATTCAACCGAATTAAGCTAATAGAACGAACGTAATTTGTCGACTTACATAAGCGATAAAGAAAATGCTTAATTTCTACGCAGCTCGTGGAGGTTCACAGAATATGCCGAAAAAAAAGATAAACTCTGAAGAATCATGTGGAAGTATTTAAATAAGTTGCTCCGGCGGGCCCAAACTAAAACGTTTCGGCTCTTTTCGATATATTGATTGGAGCTGAGTACAATGCCGGGATTATAAATCCACAATTGGGTCAACAGAGGAAAAACGAGCCATCTGCCAAACTTTAGAATTTGAATGGGTATATTTTAAGCAGAATGACGACACTTCGAAGTCTTAATGCCATTTGATTAGCAATTAACTTGGACATATGGAAACAATAAGTCATGTAGAGGAGTAATAAGCACGTGGTAGTAATAGTAGGCAGCACAACAAAATTGAGTAAATCATTGAACTATGTAATGTTATACCATACACATATCTGGTTTTGTAACTACGATTATGAAACTATGGTTTGCAAGATGAAAACTCAAGACACACTACAATTTCTTTTTTCTCGTTTGGTTTTAAATAGTAATGGAGTAGGCATTGACAAAAATGCCAAGATTGACATTTAATTGAATTTTAAATTGTCATAAATGACTTTTATGTTGACAGAACAGAAACAAATTTGTTCCCGCCAACCAAATATCTCAATGACAAATAAAAAACTCAAAGTAAACTAGATTTGCTTGGTAAACTATTAGTGTCCGAAATCTCCATTTTTGATCTATGCGGCGTTGTGAGTACTAAAATGCCTCGGGATGAGAAAAAATATCTCATTCCGAAACTATGTTTAAACCGAGTTGCAAACCATTGTTAGGAGTGACACATTACAACGAAACCATGGTTAACTCGAAACCATAGTTATGAAACAAGTAATGTGTCTATAGCATTACATGGTTCGACGATTCAGTAGGATCTGATATCCATTATAATGCTATAGAGGAAACATCAATTTGGATTCAAGGCAGTTATTGAGAACATGTTACGCCAGATCTTAGTAAACAAACACAATAAAAGTTATCCACGTTTCTATGAAGGAGATCAAAAGAATGATTGATGAAGAACCTTTGAATAGCTGGTATAGGTTTGGATAAAAAACTTAATACAGAATTAAAACAACCGTGGAACAATTTTAAAAAGGAATTTATTATAATATACTGACGGATCAGAGAAAGCGTTTCGCCACTTATGAAATAAAATATCACTACCACGATTGCAGCTATGCACTTTTATTGGAAAAACTAATAAAACAGTACAAGAAGCTATGATCCTAAAACAAGTAACGGTGTAATTACTCTTAGTCAATAGCACGATGTAAAATCCAACGTTAACCCAGCGAATAGGGGTGTTACCTTCTCGAGGAATGCGTGCTCAAAAGTATCAGCTTAAGTAACATCCACATAATTAGTACATTTCCTGCATTCTCTAATACAGGCATCGGCAACGCCGCAACGCAGGTGATTCCGTAGCATTTTCAAACCGTGTGTTCAATGGAACCGGGGGGAGGGGAGAGATACTAATCTTTAATGGGATACCAAGAGTATCGGAGCGCGAAACAAATTAAACAAGGAACTACAAAACAATGAAACAAGGTAACTCCAATGCTTTCAAACAAACAGCAAATGATGGGACGAAATGGCATTTTATTTTGGTCGCCGGTGCGAGTGTTAAGTTATCGAAACACCTTCTAAAACAGATCATTGGATAAAACTAAACTCTCACCTTTGAGGGATTTAGCACGGTACTAGCACAAGTGGAAGCATGTACAAACTCCAGACCGATTCTTCCACTGACATATGATATAGAAGATT
This sequence comes from Nephrotoma appendiculata, assembly GCA_947310385.1. Taxonomy (NCBI): domain Eukaryota; kingdom Metazoa; phylum Arthropoda; class Insecta; order Diptera; family Tipulidae; genus Nephrotoma; species Nephrotoma appendiculata. The sequence goes on along the minus strand of OX371224.1, from coordinate 297,421,936 downwards.
ATGAAATTCTCACACCTGGGGCGGGATCATGACCACCACACGAAAATTTAAACGGTATTCAAATTTTATATGGAAAAGCAGAAACAATTCTACTGGTTTTATTCTGTTGTTGCACAAACCTTACAAATTTTTGTCGATTACTACAGAGTTGACTGGGAGTTTATACGGGTTTCCGCTGCAAAATTTGCAACACAAGACACCCTAAATGAATAATCGAAGCAAGACTTTTGTAAACAAATTACGAAATAAATCGAATTATAAATATAAACTCGCATTAACGAATGAATTTAAATTTGTATGGCTTGTTATTTATACTGGTCAGAACTAAAACCCAGCCCGCAACAATTCCATCACTACAGGTGATCGCGAAATTTGAACATCACTACTACAGAGTGAGGATATTAGCCAGAGGAGGTTTATAACAAAATTTGGTAGGCGCAGACTGCACCCAATTTTTTGGAAGAATCGTCGTAAATTAATTTTCACAAAAAAATCTAAATTATAATTTTGTAACTTCACGACCAAGATTTAGGAAAACAGAATTTTGAAATGAAGAATAGAAATTTACGATATCAACCATATTTTTAATAATAGACGCTAAATTAATGAGATTTGAGTACTTTAATAAAAATTCGGTCATCTCTAATAATGCTACAGAATTTCATTTAAAGAATTCAAAATCTCACATAGACGTAACCGAAATATCTGGCAATAACCCACCATAATCCATTTACAAAAGATTGGTTATGTGTTTAAAATGTCCAAGCAGTCATCTCGCTAAAAGTGGCCATTTTTTGCACCTTCCAAATAAATCTTCCGTATCTCACCCTATCCCTGGTTTTGCCCTCTCCGTGTCCGGGTATCTCGCTTTTTCAGTAACTGTGAGTTTAGCGCTTTTCAAACTCGAACATATTATGAAGAAACAACTCTGTATTGAATGGCACGTGCTAGAAGGTGATAACGCGACAATATCATCACTATCAACGTTTATGTCATGAGCGTTAAATTGTGAACGTAGAAAAATACTCAAATTACTTTTCCCAAGAATACAACATACACATTTACATCAGAATATTTATCTAGCTAGAGATAGCATCGCCCCAGACTCCCTACACGTGCCATCAAACAACCACGGGATGCGTCAAACGATGGAGAATTGATCAATAAAACCGACCACATGCTCGTGTCCAAAATATATCTTTCTAGCATCAATCATTTTCTGATAGTTTGCAAAATATACCGTCCGTCTATCCACCATCCAACCGATCCAACGAATCTCAAGTTAGAATACTGAAGTATTAAACAATCAAGTTACCCGGGCCAACTTCGAAGCTAACATATCGGAAAACCTGGCCGGCCAACCATACCCCATTCTGAGGAAGAAGTTTTTGGTCAACGTAGTTGCTGACAAGTTATCAATTAGTTAACAGTGAGCGCATTTTAAAAAAAAACTACCAATGCGACAACCGATCAAACCTTTTCTTTAAGGATTGTGAAAAAAAGTGATACGAAAAGGACGTCTCTATACATTTCTAATTCATAGATTTTCAACAGAAGTAAGATAGCACCCAAATCGTACAATCCACAAAAAATTTAAAAGGATAATTCTATAAGAATAATTGCCGCTAATCGCCACAACAATATTTCGTGCAATATGGCGTCAAGAAGGTACTGCACTAAATAGTAAGCATATCATCCCTGCCGTCAAACACGATAGAGGGAACGTCATGGTATGGGGTGCAATGGGTACCAATGGGGTCGGAGCTCTGGTGTTTATTGAGACTACCATGAATAAAAAACAATATTTGCAAATTTTACAGAATCATTCAAAATCAGTGCGATAAAAATTGAAATATCTGAACATATTAGCTTGATTCAAGACACCGATCCCAAACATGCATCCCCCTTGGTAAGAAATTGGTTGGTCTACAATGTCAAATATATTTTACCGAACCCTCCACAATCGCCAAATCTCAACCCCATCGAACATCTTTGGTATAATTACGAAAAAAGGGTGCGACTACGTGATATTAGAATAAAAGACGATTTAAGATCTAAATTAATTGACGAGTGGTACCAAATTACGTCGGAAAAATGGAAAACTGGTGCATTCAATGCAGAAACGCGTAAAACAGGTCACTCAGAAAGGGTGGCACACAAATAATTAATTATTAGTAATAATACTAGGAACTGTATGTTTTTTTTCTTTCATTACGTTTTGTTACTAGATGCGCAACTAAATTTCTGTATTTTTTTTTTTTGAAAAATGGAAAACTTCAATAGAAATATAAAAATGGTTTATTGGTTAAAGTATTGTCCTTCGCTGTCTACCCCTTTTTGCCATCTCTCTCGCAATACATAAATATCACGACGATAAAACGACGGGTCGTGGCACCGAATCCATTCTTCCAACCAATTTTGCACGTCGTCGAAACTGGCCCTATCAAGCCATGTGCCATCGACCGGAATAAGTGATAATCCGAGGAGGCCAGGTGTGGCGAATAAGGCGGGTACAGTAGCAGATCCCATCTCAGCGTTTTGATGGTGTCCTGGACGATAGGAGTGCAATGGCATGAAGCATTGTTGTGCTGCAATATCAGTCGTTCGTGCCTCGTGTCCCATTCTAACCTCTTTCGAGCAATGCATGGTTCAGATTGATGAGTTGTTGTCGATGTTGTTGCCCATTGACAGTTAAGCCCTGTTTCATCAGCTCATAGTACACGATTCCTTTCTGGTTCCACCAGACGCAGAGCACTGTCTTCTTTCCGAAGCTATTTGACCGTGCCTCCTTTTGAGTTTTTCTCATAGCATGTAAACGTTTGAAAATACCTAGGGGCGTGTCGTGTTTATTGCCTCCGCAAGTTGACTTGAGTTTGCGTATCATCTTCATCCAGTAACGCTTCTTCGCAGCTCGGTGTCTGCAAATGTTTTTAGTCTTCCGGAGCACTTTTTGTCCTCAAGGTCGAAATCCCCACTTCTGAAGCCTTTAATCCAATCTTCACAGGTAATTTTCGATGGTGCATGTTCCACGTAGGCCTCCTCAAACAAATGACGCGCTTTAGCTGCATTATTTTCAAGTTGAAGCAGAAAAGCAAGCTTCCCGCAAATACAGTTAATTTGGCACAAAACTTCTTAGAAAAAATATTTTTGGGTTGCGATATATGAACAAAACTGTGAACAAAACACAACTTCTGACATAAATGACAACCAGAAATGTCAGTAGTACAATCTACGTGTGAAACCCGGAAATTCAGTTGCGCACCTGATATATTTTTGTAAGTATATGAATTAATTTTTATTATACATATTTTTTAAACGTGATATTAGTTGTATTTTATTATTCGAGCACTATCCGGCGCCGAATGGGAAATTTTTATTAAAACTGCAGCTATTATTCACTGGTGTCGCTGTACTATAAGAATTAAAATTTAATTAATCCATAAAACAAACATATAACGACCTGAAATATACGAATTGACTTTTATTTTGACATGACATTATAATCAAGAATTCATTTTGCTGCATTTTAAATTTTTATTGTAAGAATAAGTTTCTAATGGTTTCAGGGGTTTACAAAATAAAGGCCTTTTCATTTTTCCCACTGAAATGGATAGCGCTCCCGATAGCGGTTCCCGATAAATAGGTATAAAAAAATATTTTTATGCCGATTTTTAACTAAAAAGTTTAATGAAAAATCTTAGTTTAGAGTTAAATAAATTAATTATATGCAAAAATAGCGCGATAAATGTGTGTTGACATAGAATATTGGGTGCTCCGGATACAACTATCTGGCACTAATAAAAAAAAAACGGGAATTATTAGTTAGTAAATAGGAAAAAAATCAAATACTAAAGATGCTGTGTAAAGAAAATATATGAATTTATTGAAAAAAATAAGGTGTATGTTTTTTTTATGTAGTGTATACTTTTATACTGGAGTGCCATATGACATTTGACAGATGACAAGTAGAAACTTTCCAGTTATTAACAAAGGAGAGATATGCAATTGAATAGCGCGTATTTATTGTTACAAATTATTTTAACTGTAAAGGGGTCTCGATCAGCGCCACTAGTCATACAGCAACATAGACAATTGATATTTTGCACGGACGCTTTGAGGGAACATTAATTGGTGCCTACGTAAATCTTACGATCTAACACCTATAATTTTTTTCGAATGGGGCTATTTGAAGGCAAAAGTCTATGCAACGATCCACAAACAATTGATCTAAGAATCGGAGTGAAGTTTCTGCCAAAAACAAAATATACACTGTGACCTATACGAATTGAAAAAACACTCAAACATTGAACTTTCATGATAATATCTGAAATTTTTTAATAAACACAAATATTTTTACACTAAGTAACAAAGATTTAAGTTTTGCGAAAAATTTTGAGTTTTTATAAAACGAACTTTTTTACAAAAAAACACACTAAGAATCGCACAAAGATGATCGAACTCGTCCTGAACTAGTAATTGATGTAAGAAACAAATCTTGTTTATCCACATGCTCGGAGATCTCTGAGATTTTTGTTATTCAAGAAAAAACATCATTGAATGTAATAAGTAAATTCTTAAATATTTGGAAATATCTAAGTCGGTTCGTAATTAGATTCCGTTGATTTGATTTTTCTATTTAGAAACCAATCCTTTTAGAAAGTTGTTTGATATTTCATAGAATTTCTAATTTTAAGTGATCTTATCTTGTTAAAAAATAGTTTGAGCATTTTTTGAAATATACAATTTTTTAAATTTATAAATATTTGTGATTGTTTGTAGAATTTTCAAATATCATGATATCAAAACCTTTCGTTCAAAATCTTTCAAAACGAAATATGAAACTTATGCTTGAAACACATGCTCATCATATAACCAAAGAAATTATATGAATTCTAATTTCGTCACTATATTCTTTCGTATTTTTTCGCCGACAGGCATCAGAAAAAACATTATTTTCAACAATATTTGTCTGACACGATACGTGTCATATTACACTCAATGTTCGATGTTTTGTCTCGAATAACAAAAATCTCAGAGATTTCCGAGCATGTGGATAAATAAGATTTGTTTCTTACATCAATTACTAGTTCAGAACCACTTCGTTCATTTCTGTGCGATTCGTAGTGCGTTTTGTTGTAAATAATATTCATTTTATAAAATTCATTCAAAATTTTTCACAAAACTTAAATCTTTGTAACTTAGTGTAAAAATATTTGTGTTTATTAAAAAATTTCAAATATTATCATGAAAGTTCAATATTTGAGTGTTTTTCCATTCTAAGTACTTATAGGACACAGTGTATATTTTGTTATTTTGGCAGAAACTTCACTCCAATGATCTAAGTAGAATATTATAAAGTTGTATTCAAGAAATTGGCCCACAGTTATGTGAGAATATCATCGCTTTCGGGAAAATAATGGTAGTTTGCCGTACAGTAGCAGGAGGTCATTTACAAGAAATTATTTTTCATTACTTAACTGGAACTTTTGTACTATTATTTGAAATAAAAAGTGATTTATTAAAAATTTCGAAATTAACCTCAAATTGGAACACCCTTTATGTGTGGTTCATTTTTGTAGAGGAAGAAAAATTATAAACAATGTAGCATAAGAAAAATATTGTTCCACTTAGACTTAATAATATAATAATAATAAATATAAGATAAAGTCAAGCAGCAACTACTTCTGATGTATATCTGCAATTATAAAATAAAGAACTCTTCATAATATAACTAACCATTATATACAAAAGGGTTGGGATTGGACCCATATATACTCAAATCTGTACAAGTTGATCAAATCCGACAACCGTAATTGATAATTTTATAATAATTACCAACTCTACGTATAATAAACGTTAATTAATTTAGTATTTGTTGGGATTCACGCTGTGTCATAGCACATGTATCAATTTTATTGATATGCATGTAACAGGAATCCCATTCAATCCATCCGCATCCATATCCAACCAACTGTATACAATTCACAATCGCATGTAGCAAATAAGAGTGGGAAAATTGAAAATCAAATATAATAATAGCTAAACATTAAACAATAACGTAAGGTGGATAAATTTTGAGTTTTGAGATATATGAGATACCTACATGCCGCCGACTAAATAAAAATGTTACCAATACCCTATTATAATATTTCAATATTCTTTTTTGCTGCTCCTGCGTTAAAAATAAATTTATAACATGGATTTATGTTTATATATATGAGACGGAATATTATTATATTATTTTGTAAACACATCCCGGGTATCGGTGTATCGATTCGAGAAAACTGTACTCGCAAGTGTAATTCACCTAATTAGGATCAAACGTTTTCGGATTAGAAATATAAACGAGGGTTTATTTATAATTGGGGTGAGGAAATTGTTGTTGTTTCATTAAATAATGTAATGCTTCATGCTACCTGTGATTAAGCTGCCTGTTTTTTGAAGTTTACCCGAGCGACACTAAAATGTGATATTGTAATCCGAAATTAATTAGAAAACATTCATATTTTTTTAAATAATAAACCATTAAGCGGCCGATACACCAGAGTTTACTTAAAAATATTAGTTGATCCTTAGGTTTGTCATATTTTTTGTGTAACATAGAAAAGTGGTCACGTTCACAACTTTCTGTGGCTGGTTCAAATTTAAACAGAAGTAAAATTCAATAGGAATGAATCGCTATTAGAAAGGAAGATACACATATCTGAAATATTCCAGAGTTGGTGCGGATTCTAACATTTCACTTTTAGATAAATTCAGGATCAACCGAATCTGTAAAGCAATATTCACCTTGGAGATAATTCATTAGCGATATCAGCTATGTTTCTATCCCACAGGTTTAAATGAAGAAATTAAATAAATCAGAGCGTACGTATGGCTTGAGCTAAGCTTCACGAATTCAGTTTCACAGTTGCAAAGTTAACCGAGAAGTTGTGATCTCAAAACATACCTCACTTTGCTGAAAAAACATAGCTCAAGTGTGCACCGGGCTTTTTGACTGTTCTGCAGCACTTGTTTATAGTGGAGGCATCATATTCTTGGTTTTGTCAAAAATATGTACAATTGAGTTCTAAGCGATTAACAAAAATGTTCAACCGTATGAAAAGTATTATGAACATTTGTTTAAAAGGAAAATGAGAAAAACAAAATTCCGTCGGTATAGTTTAAAGAAAAGGTCAAATATTGAAAAGGCTTGATGATTACAAACGATGTAAATTAATTTGCCTTCTTGCAAATGTACACTCTTTGTTTGGCCTCACAATCACCACCGGCCCCAGATTATCATTCTTGAAACAAGAATGGGTGAAATGAGTAACCCAGGTGTGGGCCGGATCACGCTAAATGGTGGCGGATGGTTCGGATCAAGGTGTTATGCGAACCGTGCCAATGATCAGCCAGGCTGGGGACGCATCTAAAAATAATTGCCGTCCTGAACGGAGGTCTCTGGATACCTGGCGACCTCCAATTGTATTGCCTAGCTCGTATATACGAATCTCTGCACTGGCGGACCATTATTTTCTCCGATATTCGTGGTTTCAAGAATGGATACAATTATTAAAAAAAAAATAGTGTCCAGCTCTTCTCAAATGCTGATGGAGACGTGGGGAGGGAGGGGGCGATCAGGGACTCCAGTCGCCAGTGGGGCTAATACTGGTGGGAAAAAGGAGGTTATTGCTCCTTCGGTTCGGAGATACAGGACTAGGCGTTCGGCTCTTCAGCGACATTGTGAAGGAGGGGAAGATGGTGTTAGCCGCCGTGGACGAGAGCCATGAGGATGGGAGCATTACCGTGGAAAAATCGAGGTTGGTGTTTAACGCACTCAACCTAGTCTTCCTCAAAATCCTTGGAAAAAATCCGGGACCACCGCCAATTTGCAGGGACGCGGGATGGCATCAGCGACGGCTGAAGCTCACCTCGTGTGCAGATCAGCGATCGTCCTTCTTGTACAGGAAGGCGATCGAGTTGGTAGGCTAGGTATGGCCAAGAGCCAAGCTCAGGGCAGTTCCCAAGGAGGAAATACCGAGCAGACCGAGGGCAATGGTCTGGCTTCCCACGGAGCCGGCTAACTTGGATAAATCCCTGAGGATTATCCATGTTTGCAATCCGGACCTTCCGACAGGGAACTGGAAGATCATAAAGCAAGAATAGCCTAAATGCAGTTTCACACCATCAAATATAATGATCAATAAGAAATCCCTGGCTCCCCTGGCAAAAACCAAGGGGTTAGAAATTTCGGCTTCGGCTGTCACAATCAAGGTGTTCAAGAAGGACAAGGTCGGGGTAAAACCGAGCATCGCGCAGGTTGAGAAGGAGAAGGAAGAAGACCAGCCTGTTAAGGGAAGCGCAAAAAGTGGTATTTCTTCAAAGGAGACATTACAGTTAGTGGCGAACCCAAGTGAGGGGTTAACAGGCGAGCTTAGGGACCGACTAGTCCTTGGCAGGAGAAAGGTGGACACATCGGACTCTGAGGGGAGGGGGGGGGGGGGTGGAACTTCTTAAGTATAGGGACTGCGGAGGGAGTACACGGATGATACCGTCGACTCTATCGAGTACAACTAAGCGATGCAGCACGGCTGTCGCAGTTATCGTAAGTCAATACTGCTAGCAATGATCAGGTTTGTGCAGATGAACTTACATCACACCAAGACTACTTCGGCGGGGCTACTTCTCAGACTTGCTAAGTCAGGGAGGGAAGTAGTTTTGATCCACGAAACTTGGATTAAAAATAATAAGATCTGTGGTCTGCGACCGAAGGGGTAAACCCTATTTTACGCTTGTGGGACAGAAAAGAGCAGATCATGTATACTCGTGGGAAATAATATAAATGTTATTCTACTTCCGCAGTATTGCAATTGAGACATAACTGCGGACTGCATAGAGACGGAGAAGAGGAAATTTTGGCTTGCACAAGCCAATGCCGCCAGATATATTGGGGGCACTTGTCAGTGACGCGGAAAGGAGGAAAGTGGGAGCTATCTTAGGGCGTGACGCGAACATGAACCATACCATCTGGGATACCTCGGACATAAATGACAGGGGTGAGTTACTTTTCGAATTTCGTTTAAGAAGTAACCTCACTAGTAGCAATATAGGTCAGGAACCCACCACACCAGGAGGTTCTGGATGTTACTCTGGTCTCTGAATTTATTTCACAGATGATCAGGGAATGGAGGGCGGCGAAGGAGCATTCCTTCCTCGACCATCGTTACTTAACGTTAAAGCTTATCTCCAAATTACAAACCAATACGTGTTCAGAAATCCAAAGAAGACAGTATGGCGTGCATATAGGGAGGTGTTGAAGGGCATCATTGCATCTAGAGTTCCAGGACTCCCCGACACGGATAGTGAACTGGATTCAATGGTGGATACTAGGGCTTGCAATACCTATATGAGGGAAGCTTGCCCATTAACAAAGCTGAGGAGAAAGTGAAAACCTGTTTGATAGACCTCGACACTTGCTGAGTGCCAACAAATCTGTGGGTCTGCTTTCAATAGAGCGAAGACATCGAAAGAAAGTCAAGACTGGGACTTCTATAAGGAATGCCCCAGAGAATACAAAAGGGAAACAAGGAAGGCGCAAAGGAATACGTGGAGGCGCTTCTGTGATAGAATGGAAGGGATCTCTGAAACCTTGCTCTTAAGAAAGATTTTCTCTAAAAGTCTAACTGTTCCAGGCTATCTGGTTTCTAGTGAGAGACTCTTGATTTGTGGATGCAAACTCACTTTCCGGGAAGTGAGGATGTGTCAACTGCGGAGCCTTTGGATGACTTCGGGTCTAGGGCTGACTGCGGCTAACTGATTCTGCATACACGAAAGATAAAATGGGTTATTAAAGGGTTTAAGCCCTTTAAGTCAGCTCGTCCGGATGGGATTGTTCCAGCAGAAATTTAGAAGAACTCGGAGGTCTTGCTTCCCTGGCTGGAAGTTATCTTCAAAGGGTGTCTGAAGCTGGAGTACAGGGTACATCCTGAAGAAATAGAGGGAGGCTAGAGTGATCTTTATCTCGAATGCCAGACATCGTGTAGAAGCTCGCACAGCAACTCTAAGAATTTAAGACTAGTATCTCTGTCATCTCTTCTGCTGAAAATCATAGAAAGGCTGCTCTATGTCCATATTCGTTCGAGAATTGTGGGCACAGTCTCAGCATGCGTACCACAAGAGTAGGTGCGTGGATACGGCATTACATAACTTGATTAGGTGAATTGAGAAGTCACTGGATTTTCAAGAATTCTGGTTGGTGGCGTTTCTCGATATCGAGGGCACTTTCAAAAACGTGAAAGTGGAGGCACTTATGGAAGGGTTGTTGCCAGTTGACATTGAAGGCCCAGTAACCAGGCTAATTAATCACTTGCTAGGTAGCAGGAGGGTATAGCGGGGATGGGGGAAGTTCTCGTCAAAAGACGGGTTGTTCGGGGAACACCGGAACAAGCTCGATGGCAGGGTGGGGGCTGGTGTGTTCTATGGGGAATTGAATGTAAGTTTATCATTTCGTCTAAATAATTACTGCAGCGTGTACCAGGCTGAAGTTATAACGATTGAAGAGGTCATGAATTGGGTGAAGCATAGAAGGTATCGTTGACTGATATAACTATCGATGTAAACAGTCGGGCGGTCATTCTTTCACTGGATTCAGTTTCCCTGGGAGCAAGTGTGGCGTTGGATTATCACACATCTCTTAACGAGATGAGTGAATTATTCAATATCCAGTTGGTCCGAATTCCGGGCCATTCTGACATTGAGGGAAATTGTAGGGCAGACGAATTAGCAAGGTACGGTACGACTTTCCAACTGGAACCAGGAAGATAATTTGTAGGAAGGCTTATGTGTGTGCTGAAAGCAGCAAGTTATAGGAAAGGATTTGCCCTGGCAAATGCTAGGTGGCTCGCCAGTCCGACTTGTACGGATGCGAAGCAAGTATGGCCTGAGCTCAACTTGGATCATGAGAGACGGTTGAGTCTAGATGCGAATGAATTCTGCAGAATCTGAGGAGGAGTTGACTCTTGTTCACCTCATATGCTCATAACCTGCGCTAGTTGGCAGAAGACATGATCACTTGGGTAAATACACTATGGACAGCCTCTCCGATCTCGAAAGCTGTAATGTCCTAGGTCTTTTACGCTATATGAATAGCACTAGATGGTTGTAAAGAGAGTTTAATGATGCCGGATCCGTAAACTCTTATTAGGTATTACAATACTTTTGGTTAATTATGAAAGATCGTAAAGATAATAATTGTGAAAATTGTGTTTACTATTTTTTATTATTTATATTCATCAAATTTTCTTAAACGGCTGCAATATTAGAAATGAGAACACTTTAAGTATCTAAATTTTGATAAAGATTACAATCAGCAAATATAATTATAATTTTTTCATAAAGTTAATTGTGAATAAACACTGGTCCAGGAAAAAAGATCTTCACCAAACGAATTGAAAACAGATGAATTTGTTGGCCAAACGTATTTGCTGTAAGAACCGAGAAAGAAATATTCGCGAATGTGCCGGTGCCCTGTCTAACTCAAAGTCGCTGAAGTTGACCCGAAATATCAGCCCGAAATTTTTGGTAAGTTTCTTCGCTAAAGTGTAGTCATCCCGAAAAAATGTACGTCTAGAAAAAGTGTAGTCTCATCCCGAAAAATATAATATGAATAGTGTTATGTACACTATGGAAAAAAATGTAATCGTTATTTTGTGTAGTTGTATTACCAGTATATTATTATAAATTATTTTAGTTTTATTACTGTATTGATAAATTTAGTAATATAACAGTAGTAAAGTAAATTTTATAATTTTTTGTCAAATCTTAAAGAAACGGTAAAATATAAAAATATTATAAATTTATAAATTTTAATTAAGAAAAATATAAATTCATTTGTGATAAAAAGTTATATGAGTCTATAATTTCTTCATGTGAACGGATTTAAACAGAATCCTCAAAACATTTATAAAAACAATATCGAAATTGTTGTAACGCAAAATCCTTAATGGAACCAACACTATAAATAAACAGCACTAGTGGTATGTACGATTAGCTAGAGAATAAGTGAATGATCCTGGTAAAAACCATTAACATATGATATGGATAAAAAAATACAAATCACAGCAAAACGACATTTTTGTGAAATTCGAACATATGGCCCAACCTTAACTTCAGTGGAGCCAATCCTAGAGATAAAGGAGACTAGTGGCAAATACGGTTATTTAGGTCTCGCTTATGTCAATGATTTCTGAGAATTTCATTTTGAAATCACGAGGATAAATAATGCAAATTTTGGTTTACATTTGCATAGAGCGACATTTTTGTGAAATTCGAACATATGGCCCAACCTTAACTTCAGTGGAGCCAATCCTAGAGATAAAGGAGACTAGTGGCAAATACGGTTATTTAGGTCTTGCTTATGTCAATGATTTCTGAGAATTTCATTTTGAAATCACGGGGATAAATAATGTAAGTTTTGGTTTACATTTGCATAGAGCGACATTTTTGTGAAATTCGAACATATGGCCCAACCTTAACTTCAGTGGAGCCAATCCTAGAGATAAAGGAGACTAGTGGCAAATACGGTTATTTAGCTCTCGCTTATGTCAATGATTTCTGAGAATTTCATTTTGAAATCACGGGGATAAATAATGTAAGTTTTGGTTTACATTTGCATAGAGCGTTATTTTTGTGAAATTCGAACATATGGCCCAACCTTAACTTCAGTGGAGCCAATCCTAGAGATAAAGGAGACTAGTGGCAAATACGGTTATTTAGGTCTTGCTTATGTCAATGATTTCTGAGAATTTCATTTTGAAATCACGGGGATAAATAATGCAAATTTTGGTTTACATTTGCATAGAGCGACATTTTTGTGAAATTCGAACATATGGCCCAACCTTAACTTCAGTGGTGCCAATCCTAGAGATAAAGCAGACTAGTGGCAAATACGGGTATTTAGGTCTTGCTTATGTCAATGATTTCTGAGAATTTCATTTTGAAATCACGGGGATAAATAATGTAAGTTTTGGTTTACATTTGCATAGAGCGACATTTTTGTGAAATTCGAACATATGGCCCAACCTTAACTTCAGTGGTGCCAATCCTAGAGATAAAGCAGACTAGTGGCAAATACGGCTATTTAGGTCTTGCTTATGTCAATGATTTCTGAGAATTTCATTTTGAAATCACGGGGATTAATAATGCAAATTTTGGTTTACATTTGCATAGAGCGACATTTTTGTGAAATTCGAGCATATGGCCCAACTTTAACTTCAGTGGAGCCAATCCTAGAGATAAAGGAGACTAGTGGCAAATACGGCTATTTAGGTCTCGCTTATGTCAATGATTTCTGAGAATTTCATTTTGAAATCACGGGGATAAATAATGCAAATTTTGGTTTACATTTGCATAGAGCGACATTTTTGTGAAATTCGAGCATATGGCCCAACTTTAACTTCAGTGGAGCCAATCCTAGAGATAAAGGAGACTAGTGGCAAATACGGCTATTTAGGTCTCGCTTATGTCAATGATTTCTGAGAATTTCATTTTGAAATCACGGGGATAAATAATGCAAATTTTGGTTTACATTTGCATAGAGCGTTATTTTTGTGAAATTCGAACATATGGCCCAACCTTCTCTTCAGTGGAGCCAATCCTAGAGATAAAGCAGACTAGTGGCAAATACGGCTATTTAGGTCTTGCTTATGTCAATGATTTCTGAGAATTTCATTTTGAAATCACGGGGATTAATAATGCAAATTTTGGTTTACATTTGCATAGAGCGACATTTTTGTGAAATTCGAGCATATGGCCCAACTTTAACTTCAGTGGAGCCAATCCTAGAGATAAAGGAGACTAGTGGCAAATACGGCTATTTAGGTCTCGCTTATGTCAATGATTTCTGAGAATTTCATTTTGAAATCACGGGGATAAATAATGCAAATTTTGGTTTACATTTGCATAGAGCGTTATTTTTGTGAAATTCGAACATATGGCCCAACCTTATCTTCAGTGGTGCCAATCCTAGAGATAAAGCAGACTAGTGGCAAATACGGGTATTTAGGTCTTGCTTATGGCAATGATTTCTGAGAATTTCATTTTGAAATCACGGGGATAAATAATGCAAATTTTGGTTTACATTTGCATAGAGCGACATTTTTGTGAAATTCGAGCATATGGCCCAACTTTAACTTCAGTGGAGCCAATCCTAGAGATAAAGGAGACTAGTGGCAAATACGGCTATTTAGGTCTCGCTTATGTCAATGATTTCTGAGAATTTCATTTTGAAATCACGGGGATAAATAATGCAAATTTTGGTTTACATTTGCATAGAGCGTTATTTTTGTGAAATTCGAACATATGGCCCAACCTTCTCTTCAGTGGAGCCAATCCTAGAGATAAAGCAGACTAGTGGCAAATACGGGTATTTAGGTCTTGCTTATGGCAATGATTTCTGAGAATTTCATTTTGAAATCACGGGGATAAATAATGCAAATTTTGGTTTACATTTGCATAGAGCGACATTTTTGTGAAATTCGCACATATGGCCCAACTTTAATTTCAGTGGAGCCAATCTTTTATTTGATAATCCTAGAGATAAAGCAGACTAGTGGCAAATACGGCTATTTAGGTCTTGCTTATGTCAATGATTTCTGAGAATTTCATTTTGAAATCACGGGGATAAATAATGTAAGTTTTGGTTTACATTTGCATAGAGCGACATTTTTGTGAAATTCGAACATATGGCCCAACCTTAACTTCAGTGGTGCCAATCCTAGAGATAAAGCAGACTAGTGGCAAATACGGCTATTTAGGTCTTGCTTATGTCAATGATTTCTGAGAATTTCATTTTGAAATCACGGGGATTAATAATGCAAATTTTGGTTTACATTTGCATAGAGCGACATTTTTGTGAAATTCGAGCATATGGCCCAACTTTAACTTCAGTGGAGCCAATCCTAGAGATAAAGGAGACTAGTGGCAAATACGGCTATTTAGGTCTCGCTTATGTCAATGATTTCTGAGAATTTCATTTTCAAATCACGGGGATAAATAATGCAAATTTTGGTTTACATTTGCATAGAGCGACATTTTTGTGAAATTCGCACATATGGCCCAACCTTAACTTCAGTGGAGCCAATCCTAGAGATAAAGGAGACTAGTGGCAAATACGGTTATTTAGGTCTCGCTTATGTCAATGATTTCTGAGAATTTCATTTTGAAATCACGGGGATAAATAATGTAAGTTTTGGTTTACATTTGCATAGAGCGTTATTTTTGTGAAATTCGAACATATGGCCCAACCTTCTCTTCAGTGGTGCCAATCCTAGAGATAAAGCAGACTAGTGGCAAATACGGGTATTTAGGTCTTGCTTATGTCAATGATTTCTGAGAATTTCATTTTGAAATCACGGGGATTAATAATGCAAATTTTGGTTTACATTTGCATAGAGCGACATTTTTGTGAAATTCGAACATATGGCCCAACCTTAACTTCAGTGGTGCCAATCCTAGAGATAAAGCAGACTAGTGGCAAATACGGCTATTTAGGTCTTGCTTATGTCAATGATTTCTGAGAATTTCATTTTGAAATCACGGGGATAAATAATGTAAGTTTTGGTTTACATTTGCATAGAGCGACATTTTTGTGAAATTCGAACATATGGCCCAACCTTAACTTCAGTGGTGCCAATCCTAGAGATAAAGCAGACTAGTGGCAAATACGGCTATTTAGGTCTTGCTTATGTCAATGATTTCTGAGAATTTCATTTTGAAATCACGGGGATTAATAATGCAAATTTTGGTTTACATTTGCATAGAGCGACATTTTTGTGAAATTCGAGCATATGGCCCAACTTTAACTTCAGTGGAGCCAATCCTAGAGATAAAGGAGACTAGTGGCAAATACGGCTATTTAGGTCTCGCTTATGTCAATGATTTCTGAGAATTTCATTTTGAAATCACGGGGATAAATAATGCAAATTTTGGTTTACATTTGCATAGAGCGTTATTTTTGTGAAATTCGAACATATGGCCCAACCTTATCTTCAGTGGTGCCAATCCTAGAGATAAAGCAGACTAGTGGCAAATACGGGTATTTAGGTCTTGCTTATGGCAATGATTTCTGAGAATTTCATTTTGAAATCACGGGGATAAATAATGCAAATTTTGGTTTACATTTGCATAGAGCGACATTTTGTGAAATTCGAGCATATGGCCCAACTTTAACTTCAGTGGAGCCAATCCTAGAGATAAAGGAGACTAGTGGCAAATACGGCTATTTAGGTCTCGCTTATGTCAATGATTTCTGAGAATTTCATTTTGAAATCACGGGGATAAATAATGCAAATTTTGGTTTACATTTGCATAGAGCGTTATTTTTGTGAAATTCGAACATATGGCCCAACCTTCTCTTCAGTGGAGCCAATCCTAGAGATAAAGCAGACTAGTGGCAAATACGGCTATTTAGGTCTTGCTTATGGCAATGATTTCTGAGAATTTCATTTTGAAATCACGGGGATAAATAATGCAAATTTTGGTTTACATTTGCATAGAGCGACATTTTTGTGAAATTCGCACATATGGCCCAACTTTAATTTCAGTGGAGCCAATCTTTTATTTGATAATCCTAGAGATAAAGGAGACTAGTGGCAAATACGGCTATTTAGGTCTTGCTTATGTCAATGATTTCTGAGAATTTCATTTTGAAATCACGGGGATTAATAATGCAAATTTTGGTTTACATTTGCATAGAGCGACATTTTTGTGAAATTCGAACATATGGCCCAACCTTAACTTCAGTGGTGCCAATCCTAGAGATAAAGCAGACTAGTGGCAAATACGGCTATTTAGGTCTTGCTTATGTCAATGATTTCTGAGAATTTCATTTTGAAATCACGGGGATAAATAATGTAAGTTTTGGTTTACATTTGCATAGAGCGACATTTTTGTGAAATTCGAACATATGGCCCAACCTTAACTTCAGTGGTGCCAATCCTAGAGATAAAGCAGACTAGTGGCAAATACGGGTATTTAGGTCTTGCTTATGTCAATGATTTCTGAGAATTTCATTTTGAAATCACGGGGATAAATAATGTAAGTTTTGGTTTACATTTGCATAGAGCGACATTTTTGTGAAATTCGAACATATGGCCCAACCTTAACTTCAGTGGTGCCAATCCTAGAGATAAAGCAGACTAGTGGCAAATACGGGTATTTAGGTCTTACTTATGTCAATGATTTCTGAGAATTTCATTTTCAAATCACGGGGATAAATAATGCAAATTTTGGTTTACATTTGCATAGAGCGACATTTTTGTGAAATTCGAGCATATGGCCCAACTTTAACTTCAGTGGAGCCAATCCTAGAGATAAAGGAGACTAGTGGCAAATACGGCTATTTAGGTCTCGCTTATGTCAATGATTTCTGAGAATTTCATTTTCAAATCACGGGGATAAATAATGCAAATTTTGGTTTACATTTGCATAGAGCGTTATTTTTGTGAAATTCGAACATATGGCCCAACCTTCTCTTCAGTGGTGCCAATCCTAGAGATAAAGCAGACTAGTGGCAAATACGGGTATTTAGGTCTTGCTTATGGCAATGATTTCTGAGAATTTCATTTTGAAATCACGGGGATAAATAATGTAAGTTTTGGTTTACATTTGCATAGAGCGACATTTTTGTGAAATTCGAGCATATGGCCCAACTTTAACTTCAGTGGAGCCAATCCTAGAGATAAAGGAGACTAGTGGCAAATACGGCTATTTAGGTCTCGCTTATGTCAATGATTTCTGAGAATTTCATTTTGAAATCACGGGGATAAATAATGCAAATTTTGGTTTACATTTGCATAGAGCGACATTTTTGTGAAATTCGAACATATGGCCCAACCTTAACTTCAGTGGTGCCAATCCTAGAGATAAAGCAGACTAGTGGCAAATACGGCTATTTAGGTCTTGCTTATGTCAATGATTTCTGAGAATTTCATTTTGAAATCACGGGGATAAATA
Source organism: Nephrotoma appendiculata (assembly GCA_947310385.1). Classification (NCBI taxonomy): domain Eukaryota; kingdom Metazoa; phylum Arthropoda; class Insecta; order Diptera; family Tipulidae; genus Nephrotoma; species Nephrotoma appendiculata. The sequence goes on along the minus strand of OX371224.1, from coordinate 297,403,942 downwards.
ATGTAAGTTTTGGTTTACATTTGCATAGAGCGACATTTTTGTGAAATTCGAACATATGGCCCAACCTTAACTTCAGTGGTGCCAATCCTAGAGATAAAGCAGACTAGTGGCAAATACGGGTATTTAGGTCTTGCTTATGTCAATGATTTCTGAGAATTTCATTTTGAAATCACGGGGATAAATAATGTAAGTTTTGGTTTACATTTGCATAGAGCGACATTTTTGTGAAATTCGAACATATGGCCCAACCTTAACTTCAGTGGTGCCAATCCTAGAGATAAAGCAGACTAGTGGCAAATACGGGTATTTAGGTCTTACTTATGTCAATGATTTCTGAGAATTTCATTTTCAAATCACGGGGATAAATAATGCAAATTTTGGTTTACATTTGCATAGAGCGACATTTTTGTGAAATTCGAGCATATGGCCCAACTTTAACTTCAGTGGAGCCAATCCTAGAGATAAAGGAGACTAGTGGCAAATACGGCTATTTAGGTCTCGCTTATGTCAATGATTTCTGAGAATTTCATTTTCAAATCACGGGGATAAATAATGCAAATTTTGGTTTACATTTGCATAGAGCGTTATTTTTGTGAAATTCGAACATATGGCCCAACCTTCTCTTCAGTGGTGCCAATCCTAGAGATAAAGCAGACTAGTGGCAAATACGGGTATTTAGGTCTTGCTTATGGCAATGATTTCTGAGAATTTCATTTTGAAATCACGGGGATAAATAATGTAAGTTTTGGTTTACATTTGCATAGAGCGACATTTTTGTGAAATTCGAGCATATGGCCCAACTTTAACTTCAGTGGAGCCAATCCTAGAGATAAAGGAGACTAGTGGCAAATACGGCTATTTAGGTCTCGCTTATGTCAATGATTTCTGAGAATTTCATTTTGAAATCACGAGGATAAATAATGCAAATTTTGGTTTACATTTGCATAGAGCGTTATTTTTGTGAAATTCGAACATATGGCCCAACCTTCTCTTCAGTGGTGCCAATCCTAGAGATAAAGCAGACTAGTGGCACATACGGGTATTTAGGTCTTGCTTATGGCAATGATTTCTGAGAATTTCATTTTGAAATCACGGGGATAAATAATGTAAGTTTTGGTTTACATTTGCATAGAGCGACATTTTTGTGAAATTCGAACATATGGCCCAACCTTAACTTCAGTGGTGCCAATCCTAGAGATAAAGGAGACTAGTGGCAAATACGGCTATTTAGGTCTTGCTTATGTCAATGATTTCTGAGAATTTCATTTTGAAATCACGGGGATAAATAATGTAAATTTTGGTTTACATTTGCATAGAGCGACATTTTTGTGAAATTCGAGCATATGGCCCAACTTTAACTTCAGTGGAGCCAATCCTAGAGATAAAGGAGACTAGTGGCAAATACGATTATTTAGGTCTCGCTTATGTCAATGATTTCTGAGAATTTCATTTTGAAATCACGGGGATAAATAATGCAAATTTTGGCTTACATTTATATAGAGCGACATTTTTCAGAAATTTAAATTTATTATTGTAAAGGGTGGCTTTAGGATTTCAATAGATATAATATTGTTGATCCCGGAAGATTTTGGTTTCATGAAAACAGGTAAAATCATTTGGTTACTATTTGATTTATTGTCGGAACAAATAATTTCATTTTGACTATTTTCAACTGCAGCATAACTATCGACAAACAATGAATCTACTTTATTTGAATTATCATTATTAATGAGATTAATGTCATTTGTTTGTATATTATTGTTAAATTCAGATGACATTAATTCACATTTGTCATTAATGGTAATATTGGTAACTTCTGTTTCGTTGTTAAAATTACCAGAAGAACATAACTTATTGCGCAACTTTGAGTACCAAATATTAAACAAAATTTTCCGATTTTTTTTTGTATGTTTAACATGAAGATGTTGGCATATAGATTGCATTTCTATCGTATCAGATGTGGTTAGTCTGTAAAGTGGGAGCGACAACGATAGAAGAGCACTTTCTAGACTTTCCTCATTCAGATTGTGCTTATTTTTACGATTATTATACCTTTTCGCAGTCATTGTAATTATGCAACCGAAAAGTAAATCACTCAAGTAAAAAAAAAATGTAAATCCTGACGAGTATACAAACGAAACGCCAATTCAAACACCAATACGGTATTCCGTATTGTATTACAAAATCTGTTCACCAATCAATTTAATATACAATATTACGATGAAGGACAACGAAATTAACGGCAAAAAAAAGAAATGAAAAACCAATGGGTTTTTTGTTTGGCAATATTAAAATAATAGACAAATTACAAAGTATGTAGTTTTAAAAAAAACTGATTATTTATGTTATATAACAAAAAAAGGAACGATGAAAATACGGAAATAATATAAACTCGAAACGCACAGCACAAAGTCTAAAATGGTAATGAAAGAAGAATGAAAAAAAATTTCTTTATATACTCTCGCTAAAAAATTTTGTTTTTATCTTTTGTACCATAAATAAATACAAAAGTTACAAATACACTAATTACTAATTACTAATTACTAATTACTAATTACTAATTACTAATTACTAATTACTAATTACTAATTACTAATTACTAATTACTAATTACTAATTACTAATTACTAATTACTAATTACTAATTACTAATTACTAATTACTAATTACTAATTACTAATTACTAATTACTAATTACTAATTACTAATTACTAATTACTAATTACTAATTACTAATTACTAATTACTAATTACTAATTACTAATTACTAATTACTAATTACTAATTACTAATTACTAATTACTAATTACTAATTACTAATTACTAATTACTAATTACTAATTACTAATTACTAATTACTAATTACTAATTACTAATTACTAATTACTAATTACTAATTACTAATTACTAATTACTAATTACTAATTACTAATTACTAATTACTAATTACTAATTACTAATTACTAATTACTAATTACTAATTACTAATTACTAATTACTAATTACTAATTACTAATTACTAATTACTAATTACTAATTACTAATTACTAATTACTAATTACTAATTACTAATTATTAATTATTAATTATTAATTATTAATTATTAATTATTAGTTATTAATTATTAATTATTAATTATTAATTATTAATTATTAGTTATTAATTATTAATTATTAATTATTAATTATTAATTATTAATTATTAATTATTAATTATTAATTATTAATTATTAATTATTAATTATTAATTATTAATTATTAATTATTAATTATTAATTATTAATTATTAATTATTAATTATTAATTATTAATTATTAATTATTAATTATTAATTATTAATTATTAATTATTAATTATTAGTTATTAATTATTAATTATTAATTATTAATTATTAATTATTAGTTATTAATTATTAATTATTAATTATTAATTATTAATTATTAATTATTAATTATTAATTATTAATTATTAATTATTAATTATTAATTATTAATTATTAATTATTAATTATTAATTATTAATTATTAATTATTAATTATTAATTATTAATTATTAATTATTAATTATTAATTATTAATTATTAATTATTAATTATTAATTATTAATTATTAATTATTAATTATTAATTATTAATTATTAATTATTAATTATTAATTATTAATTATTAATTATTAATTATTAATTATTAATTATTAATTATTAATTATTAATTATTAATTATTAATTATTAATTATTAATTATTAATTATTAATTATTAATTATTAATTATTAATTATTAATTATTAATTATTAATTATTAATTATTAATTATTAATTATTAATTATTAATTATTAATTATTAATTATTAATTATTAATTACTTACATATTACTTATTACTTGTTGCTAACTCTTAATTATTAATTACTATTTATTAATTACGTATTACTATTTAATTTTTACTAACTAATTACTAGTTACTAATAAGTACTAATTATTAATTGTTAATTATTAATTACTAATTACCACACCGGGTACAACGCAACATGTGTACTCTTCGCGTCACTTTGTAATGATAGAGGATCCCTAGGAACGGGCTCCCCAGTGTGAATTGGATCTCTATAAACGAGCTCTCCGTTGGGTGAAATGGACCCCCTTGACAAGGGCTCTCCATGTGAATGATAAGTGTGGTATAAATGAGGATCCCTATAAACGGGCTCTCCAGTGTGAATGGATGTTTATCAACGAGTCCTCGATTAAATGAAATGGACCCCCTTGACAAGGGCTCTCCATGTGAATGATAAGTGTGGTATAAATGAGGATCCCTATAAACGGGCTCTCCAGTGTGAATGGATGTTTATTAACGAGTCCTCGATTAAATGAAATGGACCCCCTTGAAAAGGGCGCTCCATATGAAAGATGTGTATTGTGGGATAGTTATGCTAGCGACGTGAAGGTCAGTTGGAACGGTGTGCTCGACTTAATAATTAATAATTATCAATTACTAACCCGTGAGGGGAACTTGTTACCCCCATCGGGCGCGTCCCTAGGTGGCGGATAAGGGAAAGCTCATCGGCTACAACCGAAGGGTAGGAGAAAAGTTAAATAACTCCCGCGGACCAACAAGTATAATATGAAATACTTATTGTTAAATTAATAAAATACTAAATCATTTTTTGACTATATGTCGCAACTCTGTGTCACGAGAATTTTTTGTTTATGTACGAAAAATTGTTTCCATAAATTACATTTTTGATCAATTTAGCGTTATTTATATTAAAAGGAAATGGAAATTTTTAAGGGCTGCTTGAACTAATTAGTTCGAACCAGTTTTAGTAGGTCAAATTTGAAAATAATTTATTTCTGGCAAAGGAAAACCTTCATATATGTGGAAAACTATCTGTAAGGAGGATTATGAAATTCTCAGAAATCATTGACATAAGCGAGATCTAAATAACCGTATTTGCCACTAGTCTCCTTTATCTCTAGGATTGGCTCCACTGAAGTTAAAGTTGGGCCATATGCTCGAATTTCACAAAAATGTCGCTCTATGCAAATGTAAACCAAAATTTGCATTATTAATCCCCGTGATTTCAAAATGAAATTCTCAGAAATCATTGACATAATCAAGACCTAAATAGCCGTATTTGCCACTAGTCTGCTTTATCTCTAGGATTGGCACCACTGAAGTTAAGGTTGGGCCATATGTTCGAATTTCACAAAAATGTCGCTCTATGCAAATGTAAACCAAAACTTACATTATTTATCCCCGTGATTTCAAAATGAAATTCTCAGAAATCATTGACATAAGCAAGACCTAAATACCCGTATTTGCCACTAGTCTCCTTTATTTCTAGGATTGGCTCCACTGAAGTTAAGGTTGGGCCATATGTTCGAATTTCACAAAAATGTCGCTCTATGCAAATGTAAACCAAAATTTACATTATTTATCCCCGTGATTTGAAAATGAAATTCTCTGAAATCATTGACATAAGCGAGACCTAAATAACCGTATTTGCCACTAGTCTGCTTTATCTCTAGGATTGGCTCCACTGAAGTTAAAGTTGGGCCATATGTTCGAATTTCACAAAAATGTCGCTCTATGCAAATGTAAACCAAAATTTGCATTATTTATCCCCGTGATTTCAAAATGAAATTCTCTGAAATCATTGACATAAGCGAGACCTAAATAACCGTATTTGCCACTAGTCTCCTTTATCTCTAGGATTGGCTCCACTGAAGTTAAAGTTGGGCCATATGTTCGAATTTCACAAAAATGTCGCTCTATGCAAATGTAAACCAAAATTTGCATTATTTATCCCCGTGATTTCAAAATGAAATTCTCAGAAATCATTGACATAAGCAAGACCTAACTACCCGTATTTGCCACTAGTCTGCTTTATCTCTAGGATTGGCACCACTGAAGAGAAGGTTGGGCCATATGTTCGAATTTCACAAAAATAACGCTCTATGCAAATGTAAACCAAAACTTACATTATTTATCCCCGTGATTTCAAAATGAAATTCTCAGAAATCATTGACATAAGCGAGACCTAAATAACCGTATTTGCCACTAGTCTCCTTTATCTCTAGGATTGGCTCCACTGAAGTTAAGGTTGGGCCATATGTGCGAATTTCACAAAAATGTCGCTCTATGCAAATGTAAACCAAAATTTGCATTATTTATCCCCGTGATTTGAAAATAAAATCCTCAGAAATCATTGACATTAGTGAGACTTAAATAACCATATTTGCCACTAGTCTCCTTTATCTCTAGGATTGGCTCCACTGAAGTTAAAGTTGGGCCATATGTGCGAATTTCACAAAAATGTCGCTCTATGCAAATGTAAACCAAAATTTGCATTATTTATCCCCGTGATTTCAAAATGAAATTCTCAGAAATCATTGACATAAGCAAGACCTAAATACCCGTATTTGCCACTAGTCTGCTTTATCTCTAGGATTGGCACCACTGAAGTTAAGGTTGGGCCATATGTTCGAATTTCACAAAAATGTCGCTCTATGCAAATGTAAACCAAAACTTACATTATTTATCCCCGTGATTTCAAAATGAAATTCTCAGAAATCATTGACATAAGCAAGACCTAACTACCCGTATTTGCCACTAGTCTGCTTTATCTCTAGGATTGGCACCACTGAAGAGAAGGTTGGGCCATATGTTCGAATTTCACAAAAATAACGCTCTATGCAAATGTAAACCAAAACTTACATTATTTATCCCCGTGATTTCAAAATGAAATTCTCAGAAATCATTGACATAAGCGAGACCTAAATAACCGTATTTGCCACTAGTCTCCTTTATCTCTAGGATTGGCTCCACTGAAGTTAAGGTTGGGCCATATGTTCGAATTTCACAAAAATGTCGCTCTATGCAAATGTAAACCAAAACTTACATTATTTATCCCCGTGATTTCAAAATGAAATTCTCAGAAATCATTGCCATAAGCAAGACCTAAATAGCCGTATTTGCCACTAGTCTCCTTTATCTCTAGGATTGGCTCCACTGAAATTAAAGTTGGGCCATATGTGCGAATTTCACAAAAATGTCGCTCTATGCAAATGTAAACCAAAATTTGCATTATTTATCCCCGTGATTTCAAAATGAAATTCTCAGAAATCATTGACATAAGCGAGACCTAAATAGCCGTATTTGCCACTAGTCTCCTTTATCTCTAGGATTGGCTCCACTGAAATTAAAGTTGGGCCATATGTGCGAATTTCACAAAAATGTCGCTCTATGCAAATGTAAACCAAAATTTGCATTATTTATCCCCGTGATTTGAAAATGAAATTCTCAGAAATCATTGACATAAGCAAGACCTTAATACCCGTATTTGCCACTAGTCTGCTTTATCTCTAGGATTGGCACCACTGAAGTTAAGGTTGGGCCATATGTTCGAATTTCACAAAAATGTCGCTCTATGCAAATGTAAACCAAAACTTACATTATTTATCCCCGTGATTTCAAAATGAAATTCTCAGAAATCATTGCCATAAGCAAGACCTAAATACCCGTATTTGCCACTAGTCTGCTTTATCTCTAGGATTGGCACCACTGAAGAGAAGGTTGGGCCATATGTTCGAATTTCACAAAAATAACGCTCTATGCAAATGTAAACCAAAATTTGCATTATTTATCCCCGTGATTTCAAAATGAAATTCTCAGAAATCATTGACATAAGCGAGACCTAAATAGCCGTATTTGCCACTAGTCTCCTTTATCTCTAGGATTGGCTCCACTGAAGTTAAGGTTGGGCCATATGTTCGAATTTCACAAAAATGTCGCTCTATGCAAATGTAAACCAAAACTTACATTATTTATCCCCGTGATTTCAAAATGAAATTCTCAGAAATCATTGCCATAAGCAAGACCTAAATACCCGTATTTGCCACTAGTCTGCTTTATCTCTAGGATTGGCACCACTGAAGAGAAGGTTGGGCCATATGTTCGAATTTCACAAAAATAACGCTCTATGCAAATGTAAACCAAAATTTGCATTATTTATCCCCGTGATTTCAAAATGAAATTCTCAGAAATCATTGACATAAGCGAGACCTAAATAGCCGTATTTGCCACTAGTCTCCTTTATCTCTAGGATTGGCTCCACTGAAGTTAAAGTTGGGCCATATGCTCGAATTTCACAAAAATGTCGCTCTATGCAAATGTAAACCAAAATTTGCATTATTTTTCCCCGTGATTTGAAAATGAAATTCTCAGAAATCATTGACATAAGCAAGACCTAAATAGCCGTATTTGCCACTAGTCTGCTTTATCTCTAGGATTGGCACCACTGAAGTTAAGGTTGGGCCATATGTTCGAATTTCACAAAAATGTCGCTCTATGCAAATGTAAACCTAAACTTACATTATTTATCCCCGTGATTTCAAAATGAAATTCTCAGAAATCATTGCCATAAGCAAGACCTAAATACCCGTATTTGCCACTAGTCTGCTTTATCTCTAGGATTGGCACCACTGAAGTTAAGGTTGGGCCATATGTTCGAATTTCACAAAAATGTCGCTCTATGCAAATGTAAACCAAAACTTACATTATTTATCCCCGTGATTTCAAAATGAAATTCTCAGAAATCATTGCCATAAGCAAGACCTAAATAGCCGTATTTGCCACTAGTCTGCTTTATCTCTAGGATTGGCACCACTGAAGAGAAGGTTGGGCCATATGTTCGAATTTCACAAAAATAACGCTCTATGCAAATGTAAACCAAAACTTACATTATTTATCCCCGTGATTTCAAAATGAAATTCTCAGAAATCATTGACATAAGCGAGACCTAAATAGCCGTATTTGCCACTAGTCTCCTTTATCTCTAGGATTGGCTCCACTGAAGTTAAAGTTGGGCCATATGCTCGAATTTCACAAAAATGTCGCTCTATGCAAATGTAAACCAAAATTTGCATTATTTATCCCCGTGATTTGAAAATGAAATTCTCAGAAATCATTGACATAAGCGAGACCTAAATAGCCGTATTTGCCACTAGTCTCCTTTATCTCTAGGATTGGCTCCACTGAAGTTAAAGTTGGGCCATATGCTCGAATTTCACAAAAATGTCGCTCTATGCAAATGTAAACCAAAATTTGCATTATTTATCCCCGTGATTTGAAAATGAAATTCTCAGAAATTATTGACATAAGCAAGACCTAAATACCCGTATTTGCCACTAGTCTGCTTTATCTCTAGGATTGGCACCACTGAAGTTAAGGTTGGGCTATGTTCGAATTTCACAAAAATGTCGCTCTATGCAAATGTAAACCAAAACTTACATTATTTATCCCCGTGATTTCAAAATGAAATTCTCAGAAATCATTGACATAAGCAAGACCTAAATACCCGTATTTGCCACTAGTCTGCTTTATCTCTAGGATTGGCACCACTGAAGTTAATGTTGGGCCATATGTTCGAATTTCACAAAAATGTCGCTCTATGCAAATGTAAACCAAAACTTACATTATTTATCCCCGTGATTTCAAAATGAAATTCTCAGAAATCATTGCCATAAGCAAGACCTAAATACCCGTATTTGCCACTAGTCTGCTTTATCTCTAGGATTGGCACCACTGAAGAGAAGGTTGGGCCATATGTTCGAATTTCACAAAAATAACGCTCTATGCAAATGTAAACCAAAATTTGCATTATTTATCCCCGTGATTTCAAAATGAAATTCTCAGAAATCATTGACATAAGCGAGACCTAAATAGCCGTATTTGCCACTAGTCTCCTTTATCTCTAGGATTGGCTCCACTGAAGTTAAAGTTGGGCCATATGCTCGAATTTCACAAAAATGTCGCTCTATGCAAATGTAAACCAAAACTTACATTATTTATCCCCGTGATTTCAAAATGAAATTCTCAGAAATCATTGACATAAGCAAGACCTAAATACCCGTATTTGCCACTAGTCTGCTTTATCTCTAGGATTGGCACCACTGAAGTTAAGGTTGGGCCATATGTTCGAATTTCACAAAAATGTCGCTCTATGCAAATGTAAACCAAAACTTACATTATTTATCCCCGTGATTTCAAAATGAAATTCTCAGAAATCATTGACATAAGCAAGACCTAAATAGCCGTATTTGCCACTAGTCTCCTTTATCTCTAGGATTGGCACCACTGAAGAGAAGGTTGGGCCATATGTTCGAATTTCACAAAAATAACGCTCTATGCAAATGTAAACCAAAACTTACATTATTTATCCCCGTGATTTCAAAATGAAATTCTCAGAAATCATTGACATAAGCGAGACCTAAATAACCGTATTTGCCACTAGTCTCCTTTATCTCTAGGATTGGCTCCACTGAAGTTAAGGTTGGGCCATATGTGCGAATTTCACAAAAATGTCGCTCTATGCAAATGTAAACCAAAACTTACATTATTTATCCCCGTGATTTCAAAATGAAATTCTCAGAAATCATTGCCATAAGCAAGACCTAAATAGCCGTATTTGCCACTAGTCTGCTTTATCTCTAGGATTGGCACCACTGAAGAGAAGGTTGGGCCATATGTTCGAATTTCACAAAAATAACGCTCTATGCAAATGTAAACCAAAACTTACATTATTTATCCCCGTGATTTCAAAATGAAATTCTCAGAAATCATTGACATAAGCGAGACCTAAATAACCGTATTTGCCACTAGTCTCCTTTATCTCTAGGATTGGCTCCACTGAAGTTAAGGTTGGGCCATATGTGCGAATTTCACAAAAATGTCGCTCTATGCAAATGTAAACCAAAATTTGCATTATTTATCCCCGTGATTTCAAAATGAAATTCTCAGAAATCATTGACATAAGCGAGACCTAAATAGCCGTATTTGCCACTAGTCTCCTTTATCTCTAGGATTGGCTCCACTGAAGTTAAAGTTGGGCCATATGCTCGAATTTCACAAAAATGTCGCTCTATGCAAATGTAAACCAAAATTTGCATTATTTATCCCCGTGATTTGAAAATGAAATTCTCAGAAATCATTGACATAAGCGAGACCTAAATAGCCGTATTTGCCACTAGTCTCCTTTATCTCTAGGATTGGCTCCACTGAAGTTAAAGTTGGGCCATATGCTCGAATTTCACAAAAATGTCGCTCTATGCAAATGTAAACCAAAATTTGCATTATTTATCCCCGTGATTTGAAAATGAAATTCTCAGAAATCATTGACATAAGCAAGACCTAAATAACCGTATTTGCCACTAGTCTCCTTTATCTCTAGGATTGGCTCCACTGAAGTTAAGGTTGGGCCATATGTGCGAATTTCACAAAAATGTCGCTCTATGCAAATGTAAACCAAAATTTGCATTATTTATCCCCGTGATTTCAAAATGAAATTCTCAGAAATCATTGACATAAGCGAGACCTAAATAGCCGTATTTGCCACTAGTCTCCTTTATCTCTAGGATTGGCTCCACTGAAGTTAAAGTTGGGCCATATGCTCGAATTTCACAAAAATGTCGCTCTATGCAAATGTAAACCAAAATTTGCATTATTTATCCCCGTGATTTGAAAATGAAATTCTCAGAAATCATTGACATAAGCGAGACCTAAATACCCGTATTTGCCACTAGTCTCTTTTATCTCTAGGATTGGCTCCACTGAAGTTAAGGTTGGGCCATATGTTCGAATTTCACAAAAATGTCGCTCTATGCAAATGTAAACCAAAACTTACATTATTTATCCCCGTGATTTCAAAATGAAATTCTCAGAAATCATTGCCATAAGCAAGACCTAAATAGCCGTATTTGCCACTAGTCTGCTTTATCTCTAGGATTGGCACCACTGAAGAGAAGGTTGGGCCATATGTTCGAATTTCACAAAAATAACGCTCTATGCAAATGTAAACCAAAACTTACATTATTTATCCCCGTGATTTCAAAATGAAATTCTCAGAAATCATTGACATAAGCGAGACCTAAATAACCGTATTTGCCACTAGTCTCCTTTATCTCTAGGATTGGCTCCACTGAAGTTAAGGTTGGGCCATATGTGCGAATTTCACAAAAATGTCGCTCTATGCAAATGTAAACCAAAATTTGCATTATTTATCCCCGTGATTTCAAAATGAAATTCTCAGAAATCATTGACATAAGCGAGACCTAAATAGCCGTATTTGCCACTAGTCTCCTTTATCTCTAGGATTGGCTCCACTGAAGTTAAAGTTGGGCCATATGCTCGAATTTCACAAAAAGTCGCTCTATGCAAATGTAAACCAAAATTTGCATTATTTATCCCCGTGATTTGAAAATGAAATTCTCAGAAATCATTGACATAAGCGAGACCTAAATAGCCGTATTTGCCACTAGTCTCCTTTATCTCTAGGATTGGCTCCACTGAAGTTAAAGTTGGGCCATATGCTCGAATTTCACAAAAATGTCGCTCTATGCAAATGTAAACCAAAATTTGCATTATTTATCCCCGTGATTTGAAAATGAAATTCTCAGAAATCATTGACATAAGCAAGACCTAAATACCCGTATTTGCCACTAGTCTGCTTTATCTCTAGGATTGGCACCACTGAAGTTAAGGTTGGGCTATGTTCGAATTTCACAAAAATGTCGCTCTATGCAAATGTAAACCAAAACTTACATTATTTATCCCCGTGATTTCAAAATGAAATTCTCAGAAATCATTGACATAAGCAAGACCTAAATACCCGTATTTGCCACTAGTCTGCTTTATCTCTAGGATTGGCTCCACTGAAGTTAAGGTTGGGCCATATGTTCGAATTTCACAAAAATGTCGCTCTATGCAAATGTAAACCAAAACTTACATTATTTATCCCCGTGATTTCAAAATGAAATTCTCAGAAATCATTGCCATAAGCAAGACCTAAATACCCGTATTTGTCACTAGTCTGCTTTATCTCTAGGATTGGCACCACTGAAGAGAAGGTTGGGCCATATGTTCGAATTTCACAAAAATAACGCTCTATGCAAATGTAAACCAAAATTTGCATTATTTATCCCCGTGATTTCAAAATGAAATTCTCAGAAATCATTGACATAAGCGAGACCTAAATAGCCGTATTTGCCACTAGTCTCCTTTATCTCTAGGATTGGCTCCACTGAAGTTAAAGTTGGGCCATATGCTCGAATTTCACAAAAATGTCGCTCTATGCAAATGTAAACCAAAACTTACATTATTTATCCCCGTGATTTCAAAATGAAATTCTCAGAAATCATTGACATAAGCAAGACCTAAATACCCGTATTTGCCACTAGTCTGCTTTATCTCTAGGATTGGCACCACTGAAGTTAAGGTTGGGCCATATGTTCGAATTTCACAAAAATGTCGCTCTATGCAAATGTAAACCAAAACTTACATTATTTATCCCCGTGATTTCAAAATGAAATTCTCAGAAATCATTGACATAAGCAAGACCTAAATAGCCGTATTTGCCACTAGTCTCCTTTATCTCTAGGATTGGCACCACTGAAGAGAAGGTTGGGCCATATGTTCGAATTTCACAAAAATAACGCTCTATGCAAATGTAAACCAAAACTTACATTATTTATCCCCGTGATTTCAAAATGAAATTCTCAGAAATCATTGACATAAGCGAGACCTAAATAACCGTATTTGCCACTAGTCTCCTTTATCTCTAGGATTGGCTCCACTGAAGTTAAGGTTGGGCCATATGTGCGAATTTCACAAAAATGTCGCTCTATGCAAATGTAAACCAAAATTTGCATTATTTATCCTCGTGATTTCAAAATGAAATTCTCAGAAATCATTGACATAAGCGAGACCTAAATAACCGTATTTGCCACTAGTCTCTTTTATCTCTAGGATTGGCTCCACTGAAGTTAAGGTTGGGCCATATGTTCGAATTTCACAAAAATGTCGTTTTGCTGTGATTTGTATTTTTTTATCCATATCATATGTTAATGGTTTTTACCAGGATCATTCACTTATTCTCTAGCTAATCGTACATACCACTAGTGCTGTTTATTTATAGTGTTGGTTCCATTAAGGATTTTGCGTTACAACAATTTCGATATTGTTTTTATAAATGTTTTGAGGATTCTGTTTAAATCCGTTCACATGAAGAAATTATAGACTCATATAACTTTTTATCACAAATTAATTTATATTTTTCTTAATTAAAATTTATAAATTTATAATATTTTTATATTTTACCGTTTCTTTAAGATTTGACAAAAAATTATAAAATTTACTTTACTACTGTTATATTACTAAATTTATCAATACAGTAATAAAACTAAAATAATTTATAATAATATACTGGTAATACAACTACACAAAATAACGATTACATTTTTTTCCATAGTGTACATAACACTATTCATATTATATTTTTCGGGATGAGACTACACTTTTTCTAGACGTACATTTTTTCGGGATGACTACACTTTAGCGAAGAAACTTACCAAAAATTTCGGGCTGATATTTCGGGTCAACTTCAGCGACTTCTAACTCAAGCGTGTATTTATCGGGGCCGAAGTGCTGCTTTGGTCTGCTGCGTCCGGGGTCCCAGTAAGTCTTGAAGAAAACAATACTGGTCGCGTTTTTTGACGTTTCTGTCGATGAAAACCCAAGTCTCTCTGCGACCGCAACAATTGGCAGCGACCAGACGAGCTAAGCTATTCTGCTAGACTTCGCGTACATTGCGTCGTTCACTAGACGCGATCAACTTTTTTATCTGCAAAGTGCGTGCTTCCAGCTTACTTTATATCGGATGTTTAGCTCGGCTATCCCTAGATCTTCAAGAAAGTCGGACTCATCTCGAAATTCTAATCAATGTTTTTTCAAATAAAATAATACCTATTTGTGACATTAGCGACAGTGGACATCGATAATCAAAATAAAAAAAAACAATACAATTTATCCAATAATCAAGGATGCCAAACACTATTTTTGATTTCCAGTTTGTTAAAAAAGTAAATCTGGGTGAACTAGATTCTGAATTTTTTCTACATTTTGCCTGCATTCTATAGAGAATTTAGTGAGCCGAATTTTCGAAGATCGCTTTAGCGAAGGTATACATTTTTTCCTAACTTCAACGCACATGATCCAATTCGTTGGATTGTTTTCAGATGCTTAGGAATCATTAAATCATAATAATTATTTTGAAAAAATTCATCTTACATAAATCTTAGCAAATGTGGACACGATTTGAACGTTTAGGAAATTAACTAAAGACGAGCTAGTAATTGTCAAAATTATTTTGTATATTTTGAATTTTCGTGACTTAGGAAAAAAAAAAGTAGAATGCTGCATTGCTGATCCGAAACTCTAATTTGATATTGATCACTCTACAGTGCATGAATAGTAGTATTTCAGCTATGATATCCTGTCCGGTTCTTCATTCAGAATGTTCATGATCTAAGAATAAATTTTCATGTGGGTGTGTTGGTTTGCCAAAATCTCGGTTTTTTTCTAAATTTCGATTTTCAAAAACCCGGTTTTGTATAAATGAAAACCCGATTTTTAGGAAATCCCGGCTTGAATTTTTAAAATTTGGCATGTGGGAAAATGGGAAAATGGGACTTTTAAATGATTTTTTGGCTCAACCGGACAAGTGGTGCAGTGGTTAAAGCTTCGGCACTTGGATCGGGAGGTACTGGGTTCGAATCCCATCAGAGGCTAGATGCAAAATCGAATTTTCATCATTGATTACAATCGGTGAAGTTAATACACACAACTATGACCCTCTGATGGAGTGTAGAATTCAGCGCTGACCCAATAGTGAATAGGTGAATGGGTTAATGATGTGGCTTGAATGCGTAGTATCACAATGGGCCAAAATTGGCCAAGTGTCAACCACTGAAACCTAAAAATAAGGAATGGAATTTGGATGGAGGGCTAAGTGCCCGTGAGAGTTATCGAAGCCATCAGCCTCTACAATTATTGCATTTTAAAATGTTGCATTAACAAAATATTGTTTTTTTATTAATCTTGCAACTACAAAATGTAGCAATTACAAAATGTTGCAAATACCAAAGTTTGCAATTAAAAATTTTTATTAATTATTTTGTGCAATCAGAACTAGAAGCAAACAAAACCGAGATTTTGAAAACAGGGATTTTGAAAACTGGGATTTTGAAAACCGGGATTATAGGGTGGTCCGCCTAATTTATAAGGTGCTCAATACTTTTGGCCAAGGCTGTATAACACTATGTGAAAAATCATATGGTTTGATATTTAAAATCCCATTGTATACACATCCAAATCAGATTATATCGATAACAATTAACTATTTAATTTAATCAATAATAAAATAAAACATAATATAAAATTGAAAAATAGCACAAACTGAAAAATGTATATATCTTGATTTTCTGAAAATAAATTTAATACTTTCTCAAAATTGAATAGAAAAGTACTTTTGTATTCGACAACAAATCGTCTACCTTACAAACCCCATCCACCACCCTGCATCATTCTTCTACTATAGACATTGAATTTTCGTTTCATCTTAGGCATTGAAAAAAATATCAATCATCACACAAACATAATTCATTTGATTTTAACAAAGACTGACAAATATCTTTTTTTTGTTGAGAAATAATAATACGTCCAATGATAAAATGATTTTTATCTTAAATATTTTCCAAAGTTTTCCATTTAAAGTATGATGATAACAAATATATTCATATAATATAATAGAATATTGAAGAATATATAGTATACAAAATATACAGATTGATAACCCACAAAATGTTAATATTTTCAAAATAAACAACAAAATCAAATTTTCTATAGAATTTTTTGTTTTTCCTTTTTGACAAATTTATAAATGCGATAAACATGATGCTTTTGGATTGGCCATAAAAAATTAATTGGATAGTTTGACATTTTGTTGTTAGACAAAGTAATATACACCCTTTGACTTTAGAGAACATAAGGTTAAAATACTTTTCTTAATGCGTCCCAGTCAAATGTATATTTGGGCAGAGATTTTTAGCCGACACGAACCAAACTCAAGTTTCATTTGGCGGCCCAAATAAAAAATGGAGGAATATCTTGTTTGTGGCAAACATCCGACTTTCTTTCTCTACGAATGTACAGTCGGTCACAGCCAAAATGATGCAAGCAATTATTATTATTTTTAAAGTAAATAACCGGTACTTTTTTTACACAAGACAAAATTTCCGACCGATATTCGGTATAGTGCTGATTAGTTTGATAAATCGAAATATGCGTGGAGGACTGCAGTCAAATGTTGCAGGACGAATTCACAAATATTGCTGAAATAGTGGCAGTGTGTATCGGTAGAGGATACGTGGAATCGTTTTTTTTTTGCACTCCTGAAATTTTCCACCAGGTCAGATCTCCTCAAGTCAACCAGTTGGATGTGTTCGGTGAAAATGTCACTTGTGAATGAGAAGAGGCCCATTGACCAACTCCATTTATAGGTTATTTACTCAAGTAGTCTTTGCTCTGGTGTGCTTAATCCATTAAATCAATTGGTTTCGTTCTCTGCAAGCGTCTTACTGAATGTGAAGTTTCCAACATACCACGAAGCTCTTCATTTACGTGTTGATAGATACGTTGTCCATGAATTACTGCAAATTTTTATATTTCTTCTTGAACCGTCGGGATATTTAGGTCTCTATGAAGGTCATCATTTCTAATGTACCACGGAGCATTAACCATTTGCTGAAAAGTTTGTATTATTTTGGTGTTGGTTTTCTTTGTACAGCCCCAGAGCTGTATTCCGTAAGCCCATACAGGCTTTAGCACCTGTTGATACAATAGCAATTTATTTTCGGTTGACAATTCCGAATTTTTCCCGAAAAGCCAATACATTTTGCGATATTTGATATTAAGCTCATCTTTTTTCTTTTTAACGTGCTCTTTCCATCTAAGCCTGGTAGCTAAGGGCATCCCTAGATATTTAGCATTATTTGCATACGAAATCTGCTGACCGTTAATGATTACAGGTTTATAACTGACTTTTAGATTGGTGAAATTCATATGCGTGGATTCGATTCATTGAGCCCGATACGCCACATTTTTGTCCATTTTATGATTTTGTCACATGCTTCTTGTAGTTTCGTTGTCGATTCCTCGATATTGTCTCCTACTGAGAGAACTGCAGTGTCATCAGCGAATGTTGCAATGGTAACACGTTTAATTGAGGTAAATCTCTGATGTAGAGCAGGTAAAGAATAGGTCCAAAAACACTACCCTGCGGGGCTCCTGCCGAAATCTTTTTTAGCTCGGAATATTCATCTTCATATTTCACTCTAAAGTGGCGATTCTCTATGTATGATTTTAAAATCATATAATATTGTTTTGGTGCAACTCTATGTAGTTTGAAGAGTAAACCTCTGTGCCACACCTTATCGAAGGCCTGCGCCACATCTAAGAATATACTAGAACAAACCTTTTTCCTTTCTAATGATTTTCACTTCTAATAACTTCAAAAATACCATGTATACACCAAGGGAGCCTAATGCTAACTATCACAAATCCTACTCACCCAACTCGTGTTGGAATTGTTATTGAACTGGCCAGTTTTAAAAAGATTGTGCACTTCCGTTTGAACATCGTTTCTGCTTTGACTGTGGGGCTCCAAATATATCAAAATCCAGTGTACCTCGTGTAAAAATCAAGAGAAGGGAAACATATTGAGGAAGTTCAGAAACCCTGGGACTCTGAATTCCCGCACTCAAACCAACACTCAGGCCAATTAAGGAGGAAGTTGCGACAAATACTGATCCAGAATTATATCGCTCAAATTTGAAGAGGAACCTTAATCAAAAGAGAGGAGAATAAGTCCGACATTACAATATAGGTTGACCCAAACACCAACATTTAAGAGCCTAAGACAAGATGACCAAGAAGGTCTTACGCTGCAGTACTTATTAACGGGACTGTTGGATAGCGGTGCGAATGCGTCAGTTTTAGGAAATAGTTTTGAAGTATTCCTGACTAAGCATCATATGAGGATAAACTACGTAACTTCAACATTGTGGACAGCAAGTGGTCAGATGCAACGGGTAATAGGACACACTCTGGCAAAAGTATCATAAGGTGGAAAAACAAGCACGCTACGAATCCATATAGAGCCCTTCTGGGATAAATTCGAATTAGCTCCTATGATGGTTGGTGAAATTGATGATTCTTCCGAAGTACTACCTACTGACACTAACAAGCACGATTTGAATCCCCACCAACAAACCATTTTACCAAAAATAATAGATCAGTTGCGCTCATGTGAAAAATTGAACTTTTGACGAACACACCTTGTCACTCACAAGATCGATGTTGGGCAGTCGCCAAAAGTAAAACAGAGGTATTACGCCATATTACCGGTTAAACAAGCAGAACTTTATAAAGAACTAGACAGGATGTTAGCGTTAGACGTAATTGAAAAAAGCCAAAGTTGTTGGTCGTCCCCAGTGAGTATCGTAAACATTGCTAACGGAAAGCTTCGGCTCTTTCTGGATGCTCGCAAAATAAATGCGGTTACGGTGATAGATGTTTATCCTTTACCCATGATCGACGGGTTTCTAAGTCGATTGGATCAAGCACGGTTCATAAGCTCTATCGACTGAAGACGCCTTTTGGCAAATACCCTTATATCAGGGGTCAAGAGACATCACATGTTCCAGAAAAATGAAGAAAGCACAACTTAATTATACGATCACTGAGTTAGAGTGTTTAGCTGCAATGATGAGTGTTAAAAAATTTAGACCGTACATCAAAGGATACGCATTCACCATAATCACCGATCAGTCCAGCCTGAAGTGGTTAATGTACCAAAAAGACGCTCTGGCCGTTTGGCACGTTGCCCCTTAAAACTTCCATCATAAAAATTTACCATAGAATACACAAAAGGTACGCAAAACATTGTTCCTGATAGTCTATCATGAGGTGAACTATTACATATAGATTTAGAATCTCACGCTTTTCGGGACCAGGAATACCTTAATAAAGTGAACGCTATATCTGAGAACCCACAATCAAACACCAATTTGAAAGCTAGTGATGGAATGTATTCATATGCGTAAACGATGCCACTAATACAGAAATGGACATCTCACCATGAAAGTTGGTGGTTCCGCAGGCCCTCACGCGAGACCTGATAGAAAAAGCACATAATCCAATATCGGCAGCTCACCAAGGAACCGCGAAGACAAAAAAAAAAATTGGAAACGCTTCATAAGTTGGAATTTGTTAGAAACATTATCACAAACCAACAAATATAATTTAGAAAAATAACCAAATTAATTAAATAAAAGAATTAAAGTATTTTAAAACAGCGAACATGAATAGTACACAGTCATTTTCTGATGTGAGTGGTCAAGATGGTGGCCATTTGTGCACACCTCACTTCCATGGTAATATAAAGCGCAGAGGCTGTAAGATCGGAAATTTTGAAAAATGGTCCTAAATGATAAAAACATTTGTAAAACCATTGGTCGTACGTGAGTAAGGGCCCAGAAAATCGACATAGAGCCTTTGAAATGGTCGAATTGATGAAATAGCTTTACCCATCTCTGGTCTAGTAGAATAATTAATTGGTTTGGAAGTCTTACACATTTCACATCGACTGACAAAATCTTTTACCTGAATCGCCGTTGAGGATCAATAAAATTGGCGACGTAGTATTTCCAATTAATTTGCATGTGAATCGTAAGTATGAGTAAAGTATAGCAGCACTTCTAGTTCTCTGTGGTTGTCGTGACAAGAACTCCACCCACCTTCTCCACTCTAGTGACCCAAAGTTTGCCGAGGAAGCTGACAAATAATTAAATAAAAAATGTCATCCAGAAACAATACGAAGAATATTAAGAGAAGCAAATTTTCATGGTAGAACAATGCGGAAAAAACCATACATTATTGAAGTTAATCACAAGGTTAGAATTAAATTTGCCCAACGGTTTTATTTGCTGATGAAAGCAAATTTAACGTTTTTGGATCAGACGGAAGAAACTAGCAACTAAAAATTTACGAAGCACTGTGAAACACCCGTCGAGGGCATGTTATGTTATGGGCTTGTATAGCGTCTTCCGAAATTGAAAATTTAGATTTTATCGAAGGCAATTTGAACAAAAATGTATATGTATTTAAACATACTAAAAAGAAATTTCGAGGAAAGTGCTGAAAAGTTGAATATTATTTCGGTTTTACCGGTTTTGTTTCGGATTATTGTCCTGGTAGAACCGAAATGATCGGTAGAACCGATCATTTCGGTTCTACCAGGACAATAATCCGAAACACAAATCTCGAATTGTTCATAGTTGGCTCATTTGAAATACTCCCCATGTCATGAAAACAGCTGCTCAATCACCGGACATCAATGTTATTGAAAACTTATGGTCTAATCTTGAGAGCGAAATCAGAAAACATGAGATTACTAATTTAGCATAGGCAAAAAAGGCATTGTTATAAGAGTAGTGTAAAATAACTCCACAGCACACGAAAAAACTCGTATAGATTCGATGACATAAAGGCTCAAAGCGGTTCTAAAACGAAATAGATATCCTACCAAATATTGATAAATTATTTATACAATGTACAAACTTAACATAGAAATTGTATATATTGCCAGAGAGAGTGAGAGAAAGAGAGAGAGAGTGACAGAGAGTGAGTGAGAGAGTGACAGATAGAGAGAGAGGGGAGAGAGAGTGAGAGAGGAGAGAGAGAGAGAGAGAGAGAGAGAGAGAGAGAGAGAGAGAGAGAGAGAGAGAGAGAGTGAGAGAGAGGAGAGAAAGAGAGTGAGAGAGGAGAGAGAGAGTGAGAGAGGAGAGAGATAGAGTGAGAGAGATAGTGAGAGAGAGAGTGAGTGAGTGAGTGAGAGAGTGAGTGAGAGAGAGAGTGTGAGAGAGAGCAAGATAGTGAGAGAGCAAGAGAGTGAGAGAAAGTGAGAGATAGAGTAAGAGAGACAGAATGAGAGACAGAGTGAGAGAGAGTGTGTGAGAGAGAGTGTGAGTGAGAGAGAGAGAGAGTGAGAGAGAAAGAGATATATAGAGAGATAGAGAGAAAGAGACGGAGAAAGAGAGAGAGAAACAGAGAGATAGAGAGATAAAAAGATAGAGAGAAAGAGAGTTTTGTTTCTATTTTGTATTATGAAATTAACAATTAACACTAAAGCTTATAATAAATGTAAAATAAAAATAGGTTTTAGATATTTACATACATACTTTCAAAACAATAAAAATTACTTGCATCATTTTGGTTGTGACCCACTGTATACGTAGATCTCGAATACAACATACTTGATTTTTAAAGCGAAACATTAAACTTATCGGATTTTCAGTAAAACTATCTTGTTTAATTAAAACCCAGAGCATTGATTTCAGAATATCTTCGTGGTCAACCCTTCTCGAAAATTTATTTGAATCTTTTAATTCTTGGTCGTTTTTTGTAAATGGAAAAATATTCAACATAAAGGCAAAAATTGACAAAATTCCCCATGGCTGCCACTTCCAGTACATAGATTAACACCAAATCTCGCAGGGATTATTAATTTCCAATTAATGGAAAGTTTCTAGTATCAGTTTCCATTCCGAAGAGTCAAAACGCATGTACCGTAAAGATGCTGAATTTTGATGAAATATAATTTTTTTATCAAACTATCTCTCGACCGGTAAAAATGATCTGAACAAATTTTTTGAAATTTTATTAATAATCCTTTTGCTTTTCTATCGTTTTTTCGGAAATTGCCACTTCAGGTGGACTGATAAGGTATAACAAATGCATTTGATACGATCAAATCACAATTTAACTCTGGGACCGGACGCCAACGAATGTTGACATGACGTTTTCAGCTATCTCGTGCATTACTCTAGTAAAATTTAAGATAGAAAATCATTTATATTTCTTCTCTTACTCTTGGAGAGTAATAAAATTTTTGATTTTAGCATAATACAAAATTTGACAGACTGACAGAAGTTTTTCTGTGAAACGGTCCCCCATTTTGCTGCTGCTTGCAAGGTAAGTGAATACCGTTATTATCTGGTGTACAATTATTTTAGTGATAAAAATTATTATTTTATTAAATATTATTTTATTAAATAAAAAAATAAATGAAAATCAGTGTCATTTTGGGTACACTAATGCTATTATGGCAGTCGTAATTGTTGTCAACGTACATTGACAAATCGCCTTTTTCGTAATCGAGAAAATTCGCCCTATTATAAAACTAAAAGAAAACATTGAAGCGATTTTTTCCGAATGCAATATACGATGACCAGAGTTGACGAGTTTTGTATTCGACCGTTCGAATTTTTCCAAAGATGTTGATCATTTGTTTGTGTGAAAAATGTATTTAAAATTATTTAAAAAATTATAAGGTATAATAAAATTTAAAGAAATATGGAAATTATCGGTATAGGTGTTATAAAAAAAATTACGATTTAAGTTTTATTATAATTATTTACATTTGAGGTTGAAGAAACAATGAATGTTCAGGCAGAAAATATCGAAATATTTACCCGAAGCGAAAGTTTAACAAGGCAACAAAGAGCACCAATAACAATTAAAAGAAAAACCATACCAAACTGTAAAAATGCTTCGTAAGCAACAAATCCAAATGCAGAAAAAATATTACAAAAGTTGTAAACGTTGTCTTATGTACATTGGCATCACATCATCTTCAGAGCCTTCATCAATTGAATGGGCAAAAAAACAGATGCTGTCTGTCCATATTCAATCTTTAACGGATTGTTGAAATGTTTCACACAAATAAAAGAAAATATTTTTTTTTTATTTTCATCACCATTTTTAATTAATTTTAATCACACACTATAAAGTAAAAACGAAATAACAAATTTTTCCTGACTTATCGAATTTTCTCGATATTGAAAAAAATCGAAATCGAACAATTTCATAATAGCCCCCTGAATAATGTATGTCAGCAGATGTTGACAAATTGCTCCAACGGTTGCATACGAAGTTGAATGTGAAACCACTGAATCAAATCAGCATAACGTCGAAGTGGTACCAGTAACAGCTGACAAATGTGATTTTGTAGACATTGTTATGCAAAACGTTGTTTTAAACGAGGAAAAAGCCTTGATTTTTGACGAAGTCGATTGACACACACTTTGCTGCACAGACGAAGAAAATATATATAACATGGAGAAAAGGTCCCTATAATAATTTACCCTTTAATTTTGAATGTTCTGATTTGGCTTCGTCAGATTCTTTTGAATCGGCATTCGTAATATTTTTACGCTGAAATACCTGCCTTTACGAATCGGTATGCTATGCAGAGCGGTTTAGGGAATTTTAAATATGCCTCAGCAGAAGAAATAGCACAGTTATTTGGAAGGCTCATTATAATGGGGGTACTTGGCCTTTCCCAGGTTAGAATGTGCTAGCATCAATACCTCGAACTACAATGTATTTCAAAAGTAATGGCTCGTGATAGATTTTTTTTGGTTGAGAACCAATTTGCATTTCATGGACATATAAACGATTACTACTGTCAGGATAAATTCATAAATACGGTGTTTTATTAATGTCATTAAGAAACGTTACCACGAAATGGCGATGGAGGAATCCTTTCGATAGATGAACAAATAATTCCTTTCAAAGGACATTTGGACATAAAACAATATATAAAGGGAAAACGGAAGCCTTGGGGTATTAAAATTTTTGTTCTGTGTGGAAAATCTCTCATCTTTGTTATGTGTGGAGTGCGAAAACATTCGTGGAAATAATGCAACCCGAAATTGTTGGGAAATATAACGATGCGTTTAGACTTGCTCGAAAATCGCATAAGTGGGCGTTGCGTGTAATATTTCATTTTGTAGACTTTGCCGTATGCGTGAGCTATTTAGAATACAAACGCAATTGCGAAATTCAGCGGATAACCGAAACAAACATTTTGAAATTGAAAGATTTTAAGTTAAAACTGGGATGGTGTCTAACTAAGCTTACTTTAAAAAAAAAATCTACGAATAAAAGAAAATACGAAGAGATAGTTACATCAACATAACGACCACTGCACGATCGACAGAAGTTCGACCGGAAATCACGATGGGGTTGATCACCTCCCATTATTTCAAAAAAGCCACTCATAAAGTAGATGTAAAATCCGAATTGTAAAGGATCGTCTAGAGTAGTTGTACTAAGTGCAAAGTTCATTTGTGCATTAATAGTAAGAATAATTGCTTTATAATTTTCATTCTAAATATATTTATACGTGAATTTAGTTAATAATATATAAATAAATCGAAAAATATATGGAGTAAATATATATTCAAATTTGTTTGATTATTACAATCGATGAGTCAGATTGTCGACATATGTTGACGTAAGCTGCCACCGGAACTGTTCGCCGGAGGACAATTTGACCAACGGATTTGAATTCTTCGTTTGGGGCCGGGTTTCAAAGGGTTAATGTTAGTTAAGTTATATCATAATGGTGTCCGTGAAGTGGTGGATTTTTTTAAAGATTCTTTACTATGTTTCGATCAATTCTCGTGTTCATTATAGTACATGTCGGGGAGGTATTTACTTTATCAATATCAAACGTCAGAAACGCATTTTAAAAATATGAGTCAAAATTCTACTATTTCGTTATCTATAAATTTCAAAGTCCTTAAAATGTTAATTAGAAAAAATTTCGTAAATATAAGGAATCTTATCAAAATACCGGTTGCTGTACAAAGTAACAACTGAATACACCACACATAAAAAAAAAATTATATTTTTAATCGCTCATTAATTAAATTGAAATTCAAAGGTACATTCATAATACGATTCCTGAATAAAGTACTTTTTTAGACACAAAAGTAACACATTTTCAAAATTCCCCCTTTCTATTTATTTTGTTATTTGTATTGAGAACGCCAGACAGGACCGCGTGCACCTGGCTGGTAGATAAATTTAATAACATTAATTCTATCCAGTACATCAACCCGTGTCCGTATGAAATTCTAATTGGTTATCACGATGCGATCTCTATGTTTCTTTTTGCTAGATCCTACACCAACAATACTAATTGACAGTATAAACGAAATTACATTTAAAATACTGATAAATTTGCAATTATAATAATATGATAAGCATTTTCTGTGAAATTAATATTTTTCTAAACTTAAATTTTATACGTTATTCTGGTCTCCTAAATAATGGGAACAACTGACTTTAGCAGTTTTAACTTATGGCCACAGATATCATTCATTTGTTTGTTCAGACAGCGCCGATAGTGAAAATGTAAATGTAAATGATGATAGCGATGATGGTGAGAACGAGCTTTTTTGAATAAACTTAAAATTATATATAATTCGTCTTTTACATTAGAGGATGGAGGCTGCCCCTTAACTCCCGCTTTTCTAGAAAATATTATAACTCAAATGCTTTAAAATTCAAATGAAAAAATTGCAAAATGTTTTCAAAAATTCAAATCAATTCACATCCAAAATTCACAATCACGTTCAAAATTTCAAAACCTAGGCGCCAATTTGTATTAAAACAAATAGCCTGACCAAAAATTAGCTTGAAGTAGGCTAGGCTCTCCTTTGTGGTTGCAGAGATCATATAAATATTGAAGTTCAAACCGTCGATGGAGAAACGCCACAAACCGAACAGAAAAGATCGACATGAACGATTATTGACAGTGTTAGAGATTTCAGTGTACGGTATCTAATGTTAAGTTTGAGAAAACCGGTGGATTTACATAATTTGAAAATTTTAACAGAATAATTAATTATAAATTTAAAAGACATGGTTACGTCAAATGAGCCAAAAAATATAGCTAAATCGACAAAGTTTATATGAAGCCGGTCGACTGGTTAAGGAAGTTTCACGCATCCACAGGGTGTTTGAAGGCTATAGGTAAAAGTATTCTGCCTATTTTAAAAGATATCATTTTATAAAGTATGGAAAGGCTCTCTGAAATTAATTCTGAGAAAAGTTTTATCTAATTCAAAAAGGATAGCCCTCCTAAAATTTGAACATTAAGCTCTAGGGCGATGGTGATGGATGTTAGATGGAATTTTCAATTTTACTAAGCAATGATCTTTCCTAATAGGGGCCAAATTTCATTGGGCCTTACAAAATATAGGATGGATTTCCATTAATAAAATAAAATGTGGCATACGGCAACTCTCTAGAGTGGTAATATTAAGTGAAATAACTTTCAGCGTTAAGTATTTAAGTAGAATCTAGGGATGAAAAATCTCCCAGGCGTTATTCGGCCCCATTAAAACCCTTTGTACTGATGGTTTTGTGTAAAATATATACGTAAATTTCAAATTTTACTTTTTTTTACATAGTAAAATAAAATATAGTATTCATGAAAATATTGACATCAAGATTTTTTGCAGAGTTACCTACCATTCGCTACATCACCGAAGTCAAAAAAATTGGTTTTTAAAAAAACACTGTGCATGCGTATGTGTTTACATCTCATCACGTCTACGGGTTCTCTAAAGCCCAGGCGGATTGACGACTGAGGGGAATAAAACTTTATACTTAAGTTTTTTCCATAAACTGGGAGATCCCAGTAAATTTTGGCTATAAATATAATCGGTCCACCGGATTGACAGCTGCCATAGGAGCTTTTCAGTTTTTTGCAAATATTTTGAAAAGTTTATCATTTACGTGAAAAACAGCTATGAACTAAAAGATTCTAAATAATATTTTCAGCAATATACCAGTCCAGACCTGATTCCGAAAATTTATGACGAAAAAACGTTTTAGACGAAATAAGTGTTTTTAATTTCTTTGACGTATATACATAGTCACGTCATTTTTGGAAATTTACAATTCTCTATGTTGCCATGCCCACTAAATATTTGAGCTTATCAACACCCAAGACAGATTGACTGATCACGTTGACACTTCATACTTAAGACTTTGAGAAGTTGGCTAATAATTAATCGCCCAAAACTTTGCATAATAAAATTAATCGTTCAAAATTTTGCAAAATCGATCTCTAACAACAGTGCTGAAAATAAAAATACAAAATATGAAGTAACTAGCTAGATAAAAAGTTAATTTCTCACCAAAGTAATCAAAATAAATTCTCGTTGCGTACAAAATCACGAATTTTAAAACAATGAGAACAGGATTTCACCTCTCTCTCTCTCTGGCACTATACATCCCATCAAGGGATTTGGCCGCCTCAAATGAGGTTTCATAATCATATTTTCATTTCGGATAATGAGTGATTAATTCATTGATCCTGAACGAGCCGTGAAATTTTTCCTTGTCACCACCTGGAATCGAACCCAGGA
Organism: Nephrotoma appendiculata; assembly: GCA_947310385.1. Classification (NCBI taxonomy): domain Eukaryota; kingdom Metazoa; phylum Arthropoda; class Insecta; order Diptera; family Tipulidae; genus Nephrotoma; species Nephrotoma appendiculata. Next base: position 297,375,770 of record OX371224.1, on the reverse strand, counting down.
CCTCCGGTCGCTGGAGCAAGCATGCTAACCACTTTGCCACCGGGGCGACAGGATTTCACCGTCTCAACGATTACTATTAAAATTGTTCAGTTTACAACAAGGGTAACGATAACTGATTGCATTTAGATCCCGCTCATCGTGATCCATATCAATCGTGTATAGCAGTCTTCTGTGAGTTTTGCTTTCGGTAGAGTTGATTCAGACTTTAGTGGATTGATTATGATCCTATTATAAATATCTACGTTTTCGAGAGGATTTCGTTATCTCGTCATTCATTCGTAATTTTTATTAGGAATACAAAGAATTTATTTTTTGAATTCATTTAATTCTTTCAATTAATTGTCGTTTTCTGTAAACGCACTTCTGTAAAGTTCTGTAAACTTTTCAACATCATTGCAAAAAATTGAAAAGGCTCGAGGTTTTTGTAGTTTTACCTATTTTGCCGAAGTAAAAAAAAAAAAAATAGTTTTGGAAAAATCTCTGTTCGTGCGTTATTTCATCTTTGTGGTTACGCTCAAATTTAATATATATTGTTCTACTTTCCTCATAAATTTTGAGGATCAAATGAATTTTGCACGAAATCGGTACATCGGAAGTCAGAAAATTCAGACTTTAAATTTTTTTTTTATAACTTTGAAGATCCCAGTGGTTTTTTTTTCGTTTTCTGCAAATATTTTGAAACGAATATCATTTACGAGGAAAACGATTAAATACTATAAAAGATTTTAAATTTATTTTGCAACAATATTGGCCCATGCTAGTTTCCAAAATATTTGCGGAAACGTCAATTTTTCCAAAAATAAAACAGTTTTTCAACTATAAATCGGCCTCTGTACAGCTTAGACGGATTGGTCGATCGAAAACAAACTTCTCCAAGGTCCAAGTGATGTTTGGCTCTAATTTGCTGAAACCGGTCTTCCGGAAGTGTCAGTTTTTATATGAGTGGTTTTTGTTTCCTATCAATATTTTGAAAATTATATAATTAATCAACCAAAAAGATTCTAAATTAAAGTTGCAAGGATATCGGATCAGATCAATTTTCCAAAAATTTACACCACAGATAGATTGATTAATCTGGATTAAACTTTGCACTTACGCTTTTTCAACAAATTTAGAGATCGCAGCGGCTTTTCTCCGAAATCATTTGACTGGAGTGAAAGTTTCCATATGAGCTTTTTCGTTGTATGCAAATATTTTGAAAATTATATCGTTTACAAGAAAAACGGTGTAGAACTAATAGATTCTAATTTAATTTTACAACAATACAGGTCTAGTTTTCCAAAATTTAATCGGAAATTAAGAATTATGTTAAAAAAACTGTTTTTGGCCAAAAATTAATCCCCTACAATTTACATACAAACTGATTTATTGATCAGAATGAAATTTAATAATTGAGATTTTTCCATATATTGGGAGATCCCAGTGAGATTTGGCTGAGATCGGTTTACCGGCAGTAATTTTAAATTTCAAACAAAATTATTTTAGATCAACTTTGAAATTTTACCGGAAATAACCAGTTTTGATAAAAAATTAACTTTTTTCACTTAAAATTTATCATTTGTACAGGCGGATAAATAAATAAATAAATCCAAAAATCGGGAAATCCTTGTGAAATGTATTGGGCATCTGTATATACCAGAAGCTTCCGTATATGAGCCTTTTTAATTTTTGCAGTGAAGATTAAATTGGTAACAATTTTTTGTTTGAGACAATTTTTATCACAAGTCCGGCAAGTTCAATTTTTCGCTTTAGAAATTAAGTTTGGTGTATTCGAGACCTGTGTAGAATTGAAGTAAAAGAAAGTCGAGTGTTGCCTACAACAATTACAAAAATAATTTGTAATGGTTTGATGTACCATATTTCAAAAAATCGTTTATTCAAAGTGTAGGTAATAAAAAAATTAAAAATTCACTGTAGGAAATAAATAAATTAATTGATAATCACAAATAATTCAATAAAAATCCAATTAATTTTACTGAGCAAAAAGCAAAAATTAATTTTGTTTTAATTAATTTTAATACAAAATAAATAAATTTGATTGTAACAATCATTCATACCAACATACAGAGCAACACCATTCATAAACAAAATAATTTTGCTACACTCAAATAATAACCTACATACGTATTTGGGTGGAAAATAATTAAATTTAATTTGTTGCCCCTTGCTAGTACCTTGACTGTACCAGTAGTTTTCAAAATTATCCGATTGTTGCGCATGTTTCCGTTGTCAATTTTATAGCGTATTTACAAAAAAAAATATTACTTTTGTATTTAAATTCCACCCTTTTGTAATGCAACTTGTGTTTATAGTTATTATTACTATTCCGATTATTGTTATTTATTTCACTACAACTGCCTCTTGTTTTGCTTGTAGTTATAGTGTATCGGTTTACCTTGATTTACTATACGCATCTAACAATATTATAATAAATTGGAAATGAAAAAAGGAAAAGTTTACCTGTTTGCACGTGCGGTGCATATGAAGTGCAAAATGTTTATAATTTATTCATTTTAATTCTTCTTGATTTTCATTTAAAATAAGATAAAAAGAAAAATATTAGCGTGCGCACAAATTTGGACCGACAAAAATAGGGGTGGTAAGCAGTGAGATTATTAGTGTGGGGTGGTTAAAAAAATCATGTTTTTGGCTCTTTAATTATTTTTAATATTTAATTAATTATGTAATTATTGTTTATAGAGTATATTACGAGAATCATGCAATAAATAGTCACACCGTACTGTTTTAACGAAATAATGCTGCAAATATAAATTGTTATATGCATTCTTTGTTTTCAAGATGATTGGTAGAAAATCGAACGAAAATCGTATTAAAAAAGTGTCCCTACCTACAATCAAGCCCTAAAATATTTAAGGAAAACCTTAACAGGAATTAAACATTTCAATTTCATTTAATTTTAGATTGGATTAGAATTCAAACATCGAATGCGTTTGTCGTTATCAGAGGCGGTATGTTATATCATCACTTTTTTCGACTTTAAGCGAATATTGTATCTCTTTCATCACGCACGAATAAAATTTAATGTTTATACGGTTATCAGTTACGTTGGTTCTATTGCAAACGCTACCTATTAAAATAAAACATTATGTCGTCCTACTTTTATTCTATCACCTACCCGTTTTATGAGTGATACTTTATCGAAAAACAAAAAAGAGATTAGTAAACAATTTATTCTAGTAGTGTGCGATCGCAATAAAACAACGTAACTTATAAATGAAAAAACATTAAACTTTATTCGTGATGAAAGAGATACTATATTCGACAAAAGACATAAAAGTGATGTTACAAGTTACCGCCCCTGATAAAAATTAATGTGACAAGAACCAAGTTTTCTAAAAGGCTGATCTCCAATATTTTAAAGAAGCTACGGAATACGCCTCATTGAAGCGAAGTAGATGATCATATCAACGAGGAACTGATCCTATTGACGCAGCATTTTACGGAATGCTTAAACTATTAATATTTCAGGTGAGAACGTGCATAACTATAAGTCACCCAAATATCCAAAGACAGAACTAAAGAGAGTGATCGTACCCTCGAGCGATAATAAAACTGTTGCTCATTTCCAGAGATGAATTCATTTGTTTGAATATTGATAACAATATCTTCTGGTCGCATTAAAATTTTTAAAAGAAATATGTCTTTTGTTTCTGTTTTTACACTTTGGTGTATACTTGAAATCTGCTAAATTTCACAAAATATTAAGTCCAGAAGTGACACGTTTTAAAATCATTTTTTCAAATTGATATCAACTGTCTATATAAACAAGAGCACCAATTTTTTAAATTTATGATTTGTATATCATTGGAAAGCGCTGAAAAAAATTTAGTAACGTTACCCGTTACAACATGCACTTCGGAACGTTCGTTTTCAACTTTAAAATATTTGAAAAGCTATTTAAGAAATTCTATCTCGGAAACCAGATTGAATGGTCTTTCATAACTTTACATATATAAAAATATTCAAGTGGATGAAGAAGAAGTACTAAATATTTTACAAAAACACTAACGAAAATTGAATATTAGTTTGTAATTAATAATTTCCGTTTTATCCAATAACTATCTGTTAAAAAAAATTAGGTGTACCTTTGTATAAAAATAAATGCATATAAAAACCATATATTTGTTTTAATTATTTATGTTTTTGGTATATATGAAAAAAATGCACCCTCCAAAATATATTTTTGGATACGCCACTGGATCAATAGCAAAGGTATGTATAGTGTTCCACCAAGATAATGCGAGACCTCATTCAAGTTTGGTAACACGCCAAAAGCTATTGCAGTTCAGATTATTCCTTGTTCCAACCTCTACAAAAAATTTTAGACGACAAAACCTTTTCTTCAAAAGAGGACTTCAAAAATGCATTGGATCAGTTTTTTGCCAAAAAAGATCAGAAGTTCTATGAGCGTGGAAATATACCATTTCCAGAAACATGGCAAAAGGTATTGGATCAAAATAAAGAATTTTTTATTCAATAAAATCTTTAAATACCAAACAAAAAAAACGAAATTACTTTCCGAACAACCCAATAGAATAAATGTGATACTAATACTGTGTGCCTTAATGGGCTAATCTAAATTAACTAAACTAAATGTTGAAGCTTGTGCTATTGTCCACTACGTGGAAAAATATTGATTGTTCTGTATAGGAACCATGCGCAGATTTTAGCGGAAAAAAAAAACTAGATATAATTTTTATTCGATTAAATAAAAATAAATGATTGCAGCCAAACTGCTATACAAATTTTGTGCATGCAACCAACATAAAAACTCAATAAATTTATACAATAAAAAAAATAAAAACTCGATATGTTAAGTAAAATAAACTTTATTTAAAAATACTCAATTTTTTATATTTAATTTTATTTTTTCGAGAAACAAGATCACCGTAGAAAATGGTGTGCTCATGATAATATATATTTTCCGTCTCATTTAATTGGATGGGTACATCTCATCGAAACCAGTGTTACCAGCCGAAAAAAATCAAATGTATCCATTTAATAAACGAAATGTATCCATATGTATCCATTCTATATTATTGCTAAATAAAACTAAAATATTTCATTTTTTATATTCATTTATTAAATATGTACTCCTATAACATCACAATTCATTTCATTTAATCACATTTGTTATTAAACTTAACATATAAACTAAACAGGTACCATACTATCATGTACCCATCCGTCATTCATATACTTTAATTCTTTCGTCCTGATTCTTTCCTCGTTTCCTTCCCCTTCACCAACAAACTCAAAAGTAACGAAGAAAGAATCACGACGAAAGAATCAAATTGTGGAATGGCAGAGTTAAGGTATTTCATTTACTAAATTCTAATACATCAGTTCTATTAAAATTTATACTTATTATAATATATAAAGTGTATACGTAATAGATAATTTATTCAGTTAAATACTATTTATTCAGTTAAGTACTGGGTTCGAATCCCATCAGAGGCTAGATGTAAATCGAATTTTCATCATCGATTACAACCGGTGATGTTAGTTAATAAACACAACTAGTGTAGAATTCAGTGCCGACCCACCGTCCATGTCAATGTACAGGTTGACATGGAGCTTGCAATGTGCAGGTGGTATATTGTAGTTGTATGAGTAGGTGAATAGGTTAATGATGTGGCGTGAATGTGTGGTATCACAATGGGCCAAAAATGGCCTAAGTGTTAACCACTGAAACCTAACCACTGCAACCTAACAGTCTCATTAAAATACAGGCGAAATAAAATTAAAGCAAAAATCACATTAAATAAGGGAATAAAAAAAAATTATGTTCTGGCCGCGGTACCCAAACTTCACTCGCCTTATTTGAAGCAAGGGATTTACGCTTTTGTTTTGTTAATAATTCTTTCGCTGCCATCATAGAATCAACCGTTTCAATCAATAAGCGATTTGCTTTTTTATATTTAGTTTGATTGAGGTCTGAAAAAATTCGTTCTGCCGCGGCCGAACTATGAGGTAAACTCATTAAATTCATCATAAAATTCGATAAATTTTCATAAATTGGTTCTCCCAATGAATTTTTCAAGGAACAAAAATTGACCCAAAACTCTTCAATACTATTTCTATTCAAATTTGTTAAATGTAACGAAATTCTTAGTAATTTAAATTCGTCTAAAATTTCATCTTTTTGAACTTTATTTCCAATTAAATTTGGAAACGCATTTAACAGTGGGATCAAACAAACATTTTCTGAAAGAATTTTTTCAGGATTGATTAATGCAAAATATTTAAAAATTTTGTTTTTAAAATCAAATCGTTTTTGAATTTGTTGAGCAAGCTCAATATAAAACTTTTTGACATTCTCTAAAATCTCTAGCAACTGATCTTCGTCAATATTGGTTGATGATAAAAACGATTCCGTTGCTGATCCCATTGATAAATTTCGCAGAGCTAAATGATTTTCTTCGTTATGGAAGTCAATGTCTGATATGTCTACATTCCTCAAAGATATTGGCTTTAAAAAGTTGCTGAGAATCAATTTATAATTGTTTTCCATAGTTTCTAAAATCATGTGAATTCTAATTTGTTCCGATTGAAACTCCGCGTTCATTTTATTAACTATGCGCAGCGCATAAGATAAAAATAAAAATATGTTTTATTAACGGGATCAGATAATTGTACTGATAATTTACTAGCTACATTACGTGCTCCTTTATCCTCCAAAGTGCAAGAAAGGAAATACAGTTGAAGTGCATCCCATTGTTCAAGAATACGGTTTACCACAGTCTCGAGCGATAGCCAACGCGTTTGAGCAACACCAAGAAGTTTATAGGGCTTGATATTAAAAAAGTTCTGAAATTCTTGCAAATCGATACATCTGTTGGAGCTATGTGCGAAGAAGTTGAAAATATTTCGTGACAGCTGCTCGTGTTTTCGATAAAAACAATGGTCAAGCCAAAGCTTTTGCTGCACTAACATCTGTTGTTTCGTCAATAATTATCAAAAAATCACGTAATTGGCGCGTTACGTCCTCTCGTTCTTTAATAACACCCAAAACATTTTGCACGATTGAATTCGCTTTTGTTCTTCCACATTTTATTTGTGAGGTAATTTTCGAATCCGGGCAAGATCTTGTTAGCAAATTAGGTAAAAAGTCCATTAAAGCGAATGGTAGATGATGCATGATACAGAACATAGTCAACATACGTTCTGCTTCTTTGACTTGCCTCTCAAGGTTCACTTTGGCATGGTTTGAGCAGAAATACACATCTATCGGTGTACCTTTGCTGGCTTCCAGATTTTTGTTATGAGTTAAATTGATATTGTGTCGAACAAGATGAGACCTTATATTTGTAATTTTAGTATCACATACCTTGCAAAATGCGGGACCAGCTTTATTTTCAACCCATTTAAACTCATCCAGCCATGGATATCTGAATGCTCGTACGCGCTTTATTTTTGTAGACGTTATTTCTATATCACATTCAGTAGCACCACTGTTGTCACGGGAGTCGGATTCGGTCACGTACAGATTTGGTTTGGTAATTTGTGCGTCTCGATGAACTTTTGAAACACACGAAGTTGGTCTAAAAATGATTAATAAATTAGAGATGTTTAAAGCCAAGGTGATAACCTTCAATATTCAAATATGGGTTTACTTACGAAACTACAGATGAAATCCAAGTTTTTCCGGGCTTTTGGTTCTTGGCGTTCGAATTGTCAAGTTTTTTTCGCTCTTGGCCCTCGGTAACGCGGCTCTTCTTATTTTTATTCGATTGTTTTTGAGGAATCTTTCGTTTTAAGCTCTTAAATCCTTTTTTCGTTTCAATTTTATCACTGTCACTGAAAGTTTAATACAATTTATTAATTTTTGTATTTAATTCTAATTATAAAGTAGTTTTGTTGAAATTTTTTAGGCAGATAACCAAAAAATGTAATCAACTTACATTGGTTTTGGAGGTATTTGTGATGGTGCATCCTTCTTAGTACGTATTAAAAACCTGTAAAATTATGTATAATAGTAACTTTATCGATATCAAATACATTATATTATATGCCTTCTTACCTATCTATTGTATAATTAGTAGAAACTTTAAAAAACCACCTGCAGTTACTAAAATTTTATGTTTTTCAGAAACGTACCATTTCTATTGCGCGCGCGATTTCAATGACGGAAAAAAATATAAAAACAAAAATCAAGAAATTTTATTGGTATAAAAACTTAAACCCAAGCAACAAACGTATTCAGCAATTTATTCAGCGCGAAATGGAATGCTATTTCACGCCGCACAAACATAAAGACCATAACATAAAGAAAATAAAAAAAAATAAGCAAACATAAAGAAAATTCAATTTTGGAGATTGTATTTGTATCCAATTGTCTCCAGCATAAATCAAATGTATCCAAAACAGTACGTTCCGTATCCATGTATCCAAATCTTAAATTTAATAACAAAATGTATCCAATGGATACAATTGTATCCAAAATGGTAACACTGTTTGAAACTAATAAAAAATATAAAAAATGTAAATCATATTCAGACAAATTTATTGAATGAAAATTAAAATCATCTTAATTTTTATCAGTATAACGAGAGAGTTTAATCTAGCTCACATCCTTTCCCGTAAAATTATAATATATCATGCGATATATTTCAATATTCATGGCACTCGAAACGGACAACACTAATTTTGTTGATTAAATTAAAAATATATTAGTTTATAAAATACACATACATTTATACGAGTTTATGTGTAAAAAAAATTTTCTTATAACTTAGTTTTTTATTAATAAAATTAAATTTAAAACACAACAAAAAATTTAACCGCCAATGCGAAAAGTCAAATTGATTTATGTAAACATAAAAAAACTGAACAAAAGTTGCACACACGTTTCCTTCAATAAATAAATTATTAAAATTTATACGTGCGTTTTTCTAGCAACTACAGGAAATTATATCGAAAACAAATTTTCGCTAAAATCTGCGCATGGTTCCTATACTGATCTGAATTTAGTTTAGTCGAAACATAACGCTATTTTACTCAAGCAGGCTGGTAAACCAAATAAAAAGCGAATAGTGTTCAATTTAGTTTTTGAGAGACGAGGCAGAAACTCAATAAAATATTGAAAACGAGATAAACGTCCTACCTACCAACAGTCGCATTTCAATGCGATAATTCGAATTCGAATTGTTTTAAATTTCTTTCAAAACAACTAAAATGTTTTATTTTATTTTATCTTAGTAGTTAAATACCGCACAATTTTTATTGTAAATTTAAATTTAATATTTTAAGAAACATTAAAATTAACTTACCAACTGCTGTAATGGGCGCATAAGATCTCACTCCACCTTCTGCTGAAATAAAAATAAAAACGACAAGTTATAACAAATGTACATTCGCCTCTCACTCTCTTCTTACCCGTTACGGTAATATAATGTTGTCCATCGATAGGACTTTGTGCATGTACCAACGCAACTTGTGCGGTCACCTGTTGTTCACTATTTACTGTATCACTTTCGTTATCCTCCTTTATTTGCACCAACGGCGATTCATTACTTGAATCAGAATTTTCAATTGGCATCACATCAATCACAGACACACCACCAGAATTTCCCGTTTGAAGTATAATTTTCTTCTATAACAAAAAAAAAATACGACTATTGAAAATCGAAACCAATAAAATATTACCTGTTGTATTTACATGCTGGATTGGTATACTCGTCGTCTGACCATTCGATGTTGTAACAATTTCACCATTTTGCGATTTGGTCGGTGACGTCATTGTATTCTGGGATGAATTATCCTGGGTAATTTTTATAAAATTGCGTTGTGTCGCTAATCGAGCGGCCATAATATAATAGCACAATTTTAACACGTTACCAATTTACTATACACTAGTCACAAAATATTTTTGATGACTAATTCTACAGTTTATAGATCATTTGTTACTTTCAGTATTTCTATGATCTACAGAAGTGTTTTTGTATATGGTTTGATGACTACACAATGTTTATGTCGTGTTGTGCTGGATATGGTTAGGAATCTGGAAATAAATAAAAAAAATGAAATTATATTTAATAGACGAGTAGCAGTGACATATGTTTTTCCATAAAATGTGTGTATAGTGAAATTTATGTTGAAAATTGTTGAACCGGAAACTTTTTTTTTTACGTTTTGTTTATTTGTTTTCTAACGATTGTTATTACGGTACGGTCAATAAAATTATCGTTATGAACTACATAAATATAAACAACGATTTTATTTATGAATCGTCGTACTTACTGCAAATTGTATTGAGTCGATATATCAATAATGATTTTTACAGTATCAGTGACGTGGAAGGAGTCGCCATAACGTGCGGTTGGAGTGATACAAACAGTCACGTATGGGAAGAGGTTGCTCGACGGATGTGTTAAGAGATCCTTACGCACGACAAGTTTGATCACGAACTGGAATGAATTAAAAGAATTACTGACCAGAGAATCTACTCCGGTGGAGAACACAGCAGTTATTCACAAACGACTTGCGTCCAGAAAGAGAAAGCTGGGAGAAGGTTATCGAGTGGATTTACTCGAGCTGATGGAAACAGCCCATATCAGGAAGATATAGAAGAAGCAGCTATCATCCAGTACTGCATTGATGGTATCGATGGATACAAAATAAACAAAATCATTCTGTACAGCGCCACCAATATGGAGGATTTTAAAAATAAGATGAAACTATATGAGGAACTGATGAGTTTACAAAAGCCTGGGGTAATAGTTATAAAATATAATATCGGCAGGGACGAACTCGGGTCACCACCGCGAAGGAGGATGAATATATAGGAATGTTATCAAAGCGTAATAGGAAGTTGGCGCCACCTCAAATATTAGCGCAAGTAAACAACGCTCAGGAAAATAAATTGTCGTCAACTACGATAAAAAGGCGCTGAACAGATCAGGGGTTAAATGTCAGAATTGCTGTTAAACAACAACTTCTTTCGATTACAAACCGTAAAAAAAGACTTAACTGGACAAAGTACCACCAGAAGTAGCAAATGTCACAGTGGAATAATACGAATTTATTGGATCGAAAAGGAGAGTTTACGTCGTCGAATCCTACAATAAAACACGGGGGTGGTTCTATGATGATATGGGGTTGTTTTGATAACAACCAAGTTGGAGATTTGGTCGAAAAAACGCGCCGAATGGATCACTTCGGCTATCTTTCGATCTGGGAGAAACATGCTATACCATCTGGACTAAAACTAATAGCACGAAGGTTTACGTACCAGCACACATCTAATGTGTGCAAGGAGCATTTACAGCAACAATTTCACCACCGAAAGCAGAATTCAATGAATTGGCCCCAATAAGCCGATCTTAATCCGATAGAGGTAAGCCGATGCCTAGGCTATGTGGCGCAGTAATTAAAGCAAAGGGAGGCCACATCGATGAACGCGTAATTTAAATATTTCAGTATCTTTTTCATGGTTTTCTGTAATAAGTTAGCTTTACGAACTGGTAATTAATTAAATTAATTGAAATAAATGAATATACAATGGTGGACAGAAAATTAGGGACAGCAAAAACAAAATATAAAATTAATAATGTAACAAAACTGAAATAATTTATTTAATTCCAAATGGTTGGTTTACAACTAATTTTGTATACGCTTCGTATGATAGTAGAAATAATTTCAAAAATAAACAACTTTTCTTAAAAAATCCAAAAAATAAAAAAAGGCTGGACACAAAATTAGGGACACTAGAGTTACAAGCGAATACAACTAATTCCATTCCCAATTTCTAATATAAATATTAGTATTTGGTAGCCTGTCCTTTATTTTTAATCACTGCCTGGCATCGTCGTGGCATACAATTTATTAACTGACGTCGTTGGATAGGTATTGACTCCCAAGCTTCCTTAACGGCTTTCCACAGTTCTTCCTTATTTTTTGTTTTTTTGCCGGCTACGGCAACTTTAAGGTCCTTTCACAGATGCTCAATTGGATTGAGATCGGGAGATTGTGCTGGCCAAGATAAAAGATTGATATGTTTTTTATATCAAAATACTGTTTTGCCTTCCTAGACGTGTGCTTAGGGTCATTATCTTGCATGAAGACCCACCTTAAAGGCATGTTTTGTTCAGCATACGGGTGCATGACGTTCTGACGTATATCATCCACGTAAACGTGATGATCCATTATTTCTTTAATCCAGTATAATGGTCCAACACCATTGTAAGAGAAGCATCCCCATACTTTAATATTTCCTCCGCTATGTTTCACCGTTTTTCTTGTGTGCTGAGGAAGAAATTCTTGGTTTTTTGGCCTACGGACATACTGTCTCCCATCTGAACCAAACAGATTAATTTTGGTTTCGTCGCTCCATAGTATGTTTCTCCATTTTTGGATCCCGCCGTCACCATTCCAATCAATATGGTCTTTGACAAATCGGAGTCTATCGACGATATTTTTTTTGCCAAGAAGTGGAACTTTTCGAGCTGATCAGCCATGCAGATTACACTCTGCTAGACGTCTTCGAATTGTGCGCGTACTAATTTCTAAATTTAGTTCCATTTTAACGTTAACAGATGTCTTAAAAGGATCTTTTTTCACTATTTTGGAAATATGACGATCCGTCTGAGGCGTTGTTTTCCTCTTCACACCGCGTTTATTGTGCAACTTTTTTCTTTTTATGACATTGGCAACCATATTCTTCGAACATTGAACGATGGCAGCAATTTCACGGTATGATTTACCTTGACTTGTCAATTTTAATATCATCCGTCTTTCATCCGGTGAACAATCCACACCACGGCCCATTATCGTTAAACGTGATATTTTATTTTTATTTTTTTGAGAATTTTTAATAAACTACAATATTATCTTGTTACTAAATAGAAAATTACAGTTTTTAAATATTAAAAATTAAAAAAAAAATACAGAAAAAATACGTGTCCCTAATTATTTGACCACTTTTGTTTGACGTTTCCAACATTCTAGGGGAATTCCCGAAATATATCAAAAATAAAATACATTTTTACTATATTTTGTACTACTAGAGCAAAGTAGAATTATTTTAAAACAGATGTCCGATCAATGGGATAAAGTGAAATATTGAATATAGAGTTTTAGTTATGTTACAAACAGCTGTCCCTAATTTTCTGTCCACCACAGTATGTATAAGTTAAAACTATATAAAAAATTGTTTTAGTTATAAAAACCATATCGAACAAATACTTTTGGCTTGTAGTGTATGTGTAAACTGAATAAGGAACCCATAATTTCTCTAATGCCCGGTTGCACAGAAAATGAGTTAATAATTGGTTACAAAACTGATTGATAAGTCCCATCTCTAGTTAAAATTTGATTTCGTTTCCCAAACAATTTTGCATGGTTAGTTTACAAATATTGATATTGTCGATATAATAAAATTTTACTCAACCCTACCAACATGTTCGGCCTAGATTTTCATGTCAACTGGATTTTTGTTTTCGTTTTTTCTAATCGAACAATTATATGGGTTTAATTAAATTTGGATTTCATTGTAAATATTACATTTTGGGTTTGTTGGTGTTGGACAATCTTTGGTTTGCAATGCAAATCGCTTTTGCAGAATCCACAACACGTGAGAATTTTATTAAAAAGTTTTCAAACATCTTTCAATTTGAGTATATTGATAATAAAACATCCATTGTATATGGATACAAAACGCTAAACTGGATAAAAGGGAAAAACCATGACATGGTGGTAAAGACCATAATTAGAATCTTAATAGACTGCACATCCCATGAAGAATGAGCTTGAAAATTGAACATGCGGTGTAAAAATAGATAATAAAAAAATGCAATTTAAAAAAAAAAATTAATTTTGCTTTTTGATTTGCATTAATATGTTTTCTTGCAAGTTTTGCTTTTTTCATAAAAACAAGAAATTTCCAAAACCCGTGCATCTAATTTCACAAATGCGGAAAAAAAGAATGCTGAGTGTCCTTAAGTGCCGATTTTAATGTTCAGAGCATGGATTCCCATAGAACGGAATCACACTAAGATCTTTATACGATTAATTCGCAAAATAGCAAAAAAGGAAAACTGATAAGGTATCAATATTATTTATTTATTCATCCATGAAGCACATAAATCACTATTTCTAGATAGCCATTTTTATGACAGAATGGGACAAAAAAATACGAACATTTCTGAAGTATAGAACAAAACACGAAGTAATGGAGTCGTTGATTATTACACCACTTCAAAATAGAATTATATGTACATTGTACATATAAGTTAGCAAAATGCTATACACGCCAACCGCTGAGTCAACCAAGTTCCTAGCATTATGTAGTTAGTTGCACACGCCATACTAATGCAACATCAACAAATCATATTTCCGTTCTAATTAAATTCTTTATTCGAAAATGCTGACATTAACTTTCATTTTAGTATAAGAATGCAAAATTGTTAGTTTAGAGTTAGAGTAAGTTTATACCTAAAATTGTATTGACGTAGAAATTTGACCAATAAAATTCATTTTTTTAACTCTCCGAAACTACGTTTCGTTAACTAGCGCCGAAACAGGGACCAGTCAGGAGAATTTTTCGAGTGAAAGTAAAGTGATAAAGTGAATTACGAGTAGGCATTTTACAATTTTCAACGTCTAAACACTAAAAGTTAATTATACGAATCATCCAAAGTAATAATCGCGATTTTCGACTGAGAAATTAAGTGATAAGTGAGTGAATCTTCGTACCACAAGTAGGCATTGTACAATTATTAACGTACAGAGCTAAAATGGAAGCATACGAATCATCCGACGTCACACCGACTGTGCCTAATTGTACCAGCAAGCACATTTTCGAAAGAAATACTAATCTTTCGATTAAATCGTGAGAAACGCAAATCTCCCGAGATGTGTTAACTCTATTAACATTAATGTAACATTAATTAAAGCTGTAAACTTGCTTCACCAAAAACGGAGCAAGATTTAGCAGACATTAGCAGACTTCCAGATTGCGTAAGGGAACTCCAGAGTTTTGAAGGCGATCCAACACAATGTATATCTTGGATTCACAATGTGGAGAATATTTTGAAGGATTACGAGATAGTAAAAAATAAACCTTTATATCGATCAATACTCCAAAGCATCCGGCAGAAAATTAGAGGAAGAGCCGATGCAGCATTGATATCATACAACATATTCAGCGATGATTGGACATCTATAAAAAAAAAGTGCCTATCCCTCCACTATGCCGACAAGAGGGATCTTAGGACCTTAGAGCACCAATTGAGTGGAATCACACAAGGAAATACAAGCATTGATGAGTTTTATGCTAATATCAACCATCAGTTTTCACTGATTGTTAACAAAAATAAGACGCAGGACTATTCAGTGGATACAATCGAGGTGTTGATAGAAACATACCGAAATCGTGCTCTGGGCGTATTCATAAGGGGACGCAATGGCGAGTTAAGCAGAATGCTGATGATCCAACGCCCACAAAATCTTTCTGAGGCATATACATCATGCCTAGAGTTCCAAAACTTTAATTATCGTAACATAGTAATCCATAAAAAAAGTTTAAATAATCCGATTGTAGCCCTGATTAACCAATTAGCCTCATACCCAGCGAATATACAAAAGAAACCGGTTAATATCCCGTTGCCACAAAGAAACATGGCCTACAACATCCAGCATCAGAACAATAGATTGCCGCCTCAGCGGGACCAAAATCACCAATACCTATGTCAGTTGCTCCATCCACCCAGGCAAGGCAAGTCAATTATATGAACCGGCCTACGTATCAACAAGAGTATCGAACAAATAATCAAAATAATCAGCAAAGTTACCAACCCGCATACAAACGCGAACACTTCGATCAAAATATACCAAGAAAGAACCAAAGGATCTACCACTTAGAACCGGAAGTAGATGAAGAATTATATAATCGAACTAGCACAATTCTTTAAGTGTCGGAATCTACAAAAATTTAGAATTTTTCCTATTACCAGGACTTCAATCATTCAATGGAATAATTGGAGATGATACCCTAAAAGAACTAGGGGCCATAATCGACAGGAAAAATAACACGTTAATTCTGGGACCAAACATAAAGATACCATTAAAGGAAATACAGTCGTCACAAGTCAATAATCTTGAAATCCGAGACAATCATCTCTCACAAAAGACAAAACAGAATTTACAAGTAATGCTGTCAAAATTCAGAAAAGTGTGTGGGCCGGTTAATAACCATGAAATCATCGAAACGGATGTAAGAGCAGAAATTAAAACAACAACAGAGGAACGTATCTATTCCAAATCTTACCCGTACCCGATCAACATGAGAAGTGAAGTGGAAACCCAAATCGAACAGCTGCTAAATGACGAGATTATAAGACCTTCCAAGAGCCCCTACAACGCTCCAATCTGGGTAGTGGAGAAAAAATTGGACGCTTCCGGTATACGTAAATACCGTATGGTCATTGATTTTAAAAGACTCAATGCCGTAACAGTGTCAGATGCCTACCCAATTCCAGACATCTCACATACTCTGGCAAACCTCGGAAACTCTAAATTTTTCACAACTATTGACCTCACCTCCGGCTTCCATCAGATTCGGATGAAGGACTCAGACATAAAAAAATCATCATTCTCAACAATGAACGGGAAGTACGAATTCATAAGGCTTCCGTTTGGGTTAAAAAACGCACCAGTGATTTTCCAGAACATGATAGACAATGTGCTAAAGGAGTTCATTGGAAAAATATGTTATGTCTATATTGATGACATCATCATATTTGGAGGCAATACAGAAGGAGAACACCTAAACAATGTAGAGAAGATATTCTCCATACTAGAAAAGGCGAATTTGCGCGTGAACCTCAATAAAACGGAAAATGTCTCAAGAGTGAAACCGAATTTCTCGGTTATGTCATAATCAACCAGGGTATCAAACCCGACGAACGGAAGGTGCGTGCAATCCAAAATATTAAAGTTCCAGCGAACTTGAAAGATCTAAAGTCATTCCTTGGGTTAACGTCATATTATAGACGCTTTATAAAGGACTTCGCCAAGTTAGCAAAACCGCTCACAAGCCTGACCAGGGGAGAAAATGCTCAAATTAAGGGAAATGCGTTAAAAAAAGTCAAAATACACCTTTCAGAAAAGGAAATCCACACATACCGACAACTCAGAGTTATTGTCATCAACAAAAATACTCATATTCCCTAACTTTAAGAAGCCATTTATACTAACCACGGATGCATCGGATACTGCGATTGGAGCAGTATTATCACAGGGTGAGCTCGGTAAGGATAGACCTGTTACATTCATCTCCAGATCGTTAAATAGAACGGAGGAAAATTATGCTACGAATGAGGAGATGCTAGCTATCATCTGGTCATTGGACAGCCTGCAAAATTACCTATATGGCGCAAAAAAGATAAAAATCATCACGAACCATCAATCTCTAACCTTCTCACTAAGTAATCGTAACCACATCGCGAAAACGTAGGAAAGCACGTCTGGAGGAATATAATTATGAAATAATTTACAAACCCGGATCCATTAACAAGGTAGCAGATGACTTATTGAAATTGAAGACAAATATGCTGTCAACAGATGAGACAATTCACAGCGCAGAGCAGGACAACACCAATTTAATACGATACTGTGATGCATCAATAAATGTATTCAAGAATCAAATCATCATCTCGGAAAACAAAGACGTTTATGCTTGGGAGCAACCCCATCCTAACTACTAAAGGAATTTCATCTGCTTAAGTCAAATAAACAAAGATACACTAACGAGAGCGCTACAGGAAAGACCTAGAAAGAACATATCCAGATATTACAAGAAATATTCACGGAACATTTTAGCGGGTACAAACTTCGACTAACACAAAGGATCGTGTAGGACATAAAATGGGAAGAGAATAAATTCAACATCATTCAGGCAGAGCATAAAAGAGCCCATAGAAGTTTTCAAGAAAATAAAGAATAAATATTGGAAAAGTATTATTTTCCTCAAATGCCAAGCCTGATAAGGAAATATACACAGAATTGTGAGTGTCATACAAAAAAATACGACCGTCACCCCGACAAAGTTAAATTACAACAAACACCAATCCCAACCTATCCATCGGAGATCATCGACATGGATATCATCAACATCAAGAAGGAAAAATTCATCACCTGCATAGATAAATTCACCAAGTTCACGAAACTTTTCCATATTATTGATAGATCAGCCACACATCTAAGAAGCAAGTTCATCAAAATCCTACACTATTTCACTGTACCAAAAGTAATAGTAATGGATAACGAATCAAGTTTCGTCAGTCCCATGATATCTGACTACCTAAAAACACTAGGAATGCAGATCTATCTCACACCCTCTCAAAAAAGCGAGGTAAACGGCACGGTGGAAAGGGTCCATTCAACAATAATCGAAATCACAAGATGCCTAATGGATGAATATAAGAATCTCCCCATTAAGGACCTAGTCTGCATTGCTGTAGACAGGTACAACAACACAATACATTCAGTCACCAGAAGGTAGCCCAGCGACCTATTCTTCGCTAGAACCAACCGCATCAACTATCAGGGTCTACTAAATTTTAGGGACAAGGTGAATGGAGACATAGTACAAAGAATGAAGTTGGAGACACAATATACGTGGCCGTAAAACAAATTCAGGGAAAAGATAAAGCAAAATTTAAGAAGGAAATAGTAGCGAAAAATAACCAAGTTACAGTTATAACAGCTTCGGGCAGAAAAATACACAAGACCCATATAAAAAACGTTAATGAATAAGTATCATCTCTTTCGTCTTCTAGATCCTGTGTCTTGACATTGACAACATCCTTAAACATTTATGAGTACAACAATCCGCTAGTAACAGCTAAACAAGGATCAGGCCGCATAATCAACGGGAAATTCAAGATTGTTCATATCATCAATCTAACCATTTACGGAGACATAGTTGAAAGAATTTCACCCGAAATCGAACACATCGACCAAAGAAGTACACTTAAACCTCAGCTGACACACCAAGTTCAACAAATCACACAATTGATGTCAGAACTAAAAGGTAAAAATACAAGGACTAAACGATCTGAAAAAAGTGTGTTTTTGTAGTTTTCGCGTACTCGCACAATTATTATTAAAATTTAACAAAAAAAAATGTATTTAAGTTTCTCGCACTCGCCAAAAGAACAGAATGAATTGCTATTTTTCTAGTTACTACCTATCAATGTTAATTTTTTTTTTCTTATCGTTACCATATGACAATGACAAAACACAAAAAGGCAAAAAATGCATTGCCGCATTCAAATCCATTACGATTTACAGCAAATTAGTACATTTATTAATCGCCGTGTAATAATCGCCGTATCAAGTGTATTACGTTTTTCTTTTGTGTACTAATTGCTGTATTCAAATCTATTACGCTTAGTTCTTATGCCATGGATTTGAATACAAATGGAAATGTCAAAATTTGTCTTCCTGGTGTTTGTTTTGATTATAAAAAAAGTGATATTTTAAACTTAGGAGCTAACCAATTATATCTAAGACAAGGTAAGATTGAATTTATATAAAACAAAATTGAGTATTGATTAACTAATGCATGTTATCCATTTTTACTTGTTCGTTTTTAACATACTCCACGCCGTTGACGAGTATACTTCTAGTATCGTCAACAAACGGACTACTCCAACGGAAGCTTGCATATTTTCGTTATCGGTCGCCTGAGAGTATTTGCGGCTGTTTTGATGGTGACGACGCGAGTTAATCCACTGTCGTCTGGATGATTGTCTACAATTCTTCCCATCGCCCATTTGCAACATGGTAAGTTGTCCTCTTTTATTAAGACCAAATCGCCAATTTTAATATTTTCTTCTTTTAATTTCCATTTGTATCTTTGTTGCAGGTTATTGAGATACTCTTTATGGAAGCGTTTCCAAAAACTTTGAGCTCGCTGCTCAACTTGTTGCCATCGGGATAGCCTGGATATCGCAGTGTCTTCCAAATTATATTCAGGAATGGAAGCAACAGATGAACCCATCAGGAAATGCGCCGGTGTGAGAGCATCAAATGAAGTATCATCCTCTGAGATTGGATATAACGGTCGGGAATTCAGGATAGCCTCAATTTGGCATAATAGAGTGGCCATTTCCTCGAATGTGAGATGGCAATTTCCGGAAACTTTATTGAGATGTGTTTTCACTGACTTTACCCCTGATTCCCACAATCCACCAAAGTGTGGTGCTGAAGGAGGAATATGGTGCCAATGGATTTGATTCTCGGTACAATATTCTGAAATGACGGATTGATTATTTTTTGAATTATTGAACTTATATACCTCTTTGAGCCTTCGATTCGCGCCAACAAAATTTGTCCCATTATCTGAGTATATGTGACTCGGTACATTTCGCCTAGCCGAAAAACGTTTTAGAGCTGCTATGAAAGCCTCTTATGTTAATTCCGTGACTGGTTCTAAATGTATAGCCTTGGTTACCATACATACGAATACTGCAATGTAGCCCTTTATCATCTTCGCACCACGACCTTTTTTGCTCGCTAATATTATTGGACCAGCGTAATCAATACCACAATTGGAGAATGGTCTAGCTGGTGTAACGCGTACGGACGGCAAACTTCCCATGAGTTGCTTCGACGTCATCGCTCTATTCTTAAAACATTGTATGCACCTTCTTATCACGTCTCGCACAAGTGCTCTGCCGCTTACTATCCAATATGTTTGACGGATAAGGTGTGACGTCAAAGTAGGACCGGGATGAAGATATTTTATGTGGAAGTGAGAAATTATCATTTTACTGAGAATATGTGACTTAGGTAAAATTATTGGATGTTTGCTCTCATCGGTACACTTGGAATTATTTAATCTGCCACCGACGCGTAGTAATCCCTTTGAATCTAGGTATGGAGTGAGTGTAGCCAGCTTGTTGTTGTTGTTTAATTGTAGATTTCTGGCCAAGGTTTGGATCTCTCGATTAAATGCCGCGTATTGTACCCATTTTATGATTTTGTCGGTTGCGGCTTGTAATTCTTCCAAAGTAATTGACCCTTGCCGTTTTTCCTTCGGATTGCGTGTATTCTCGATAAACCTGGATACAAAACATAGAACTCTGATGGCCTTACTGAAAGAAAAGGTTTTATCAAGTATATCTTCAAATGTTTCGCTCTTTTCATTATGATGATGAGTATGAAATACAGGTAATGCAAATTGTTTTTGTTTTCGTTCGCAGATGGTATCATCATAAAATACCGTGTGTTTGCTCGTTGGCCATAATCGTTTAGGTTTAGAAAGCCACGTTGGTCCATGCCACCATTGTTCCAATGTTACAAGCTTGGATGGTAAAACGCCTCTCGATGCGTAGTCAGCTGGATTGCTTTCCGATTTAACGTGCTGCCAATGATTTCGCGGTGTTAGTCTTTGGATTTCTGAAACTCGGTTCGCAACAAATGTTTTCCAGGTAATAGGGTGATCGGATAACCATGATAATACTATGTTGGAGTCAGTCCAAGCATAGATAGGCACATCTTGTCCAATAGTTCTTTTCACTGCTGTTATCAATTTGGCGAGAAGATGTGCTCCGCATAATTCCAATCGTGGTAGAGATACCTGCGCTATTGGTGCAACTTTAGTTTTTGCCGCAAGAATCTCTGTCTGGACGTCGCCACTCCCGTTGGCAAATCTCGCATATATGACTGCTGCATATGCTCTTTCGCTTGCATCACTAAATCCGTGCAGTTCTATGTCATGCATTCCTATGAATCGGTTTATTTTCAGCTTTTCTAACTGTGGAAGCTCTATTTTTAGTTGATTCCACACTAGTGCTATGTCATCAGGCAGCTCGTCATCCCAATCCAATTTCTTTAACCATAGCTTTTGAAAAAGAATTTTCGCTATAATTATTGATGGAGAGACTAGACCGAGCGGATCAAAAGTTTTAGAAGCATCAGATATTAATGTGCGCTTGGTAGATGTTGTTACTAATGGTAAATTGACTTTAAAAGACAGTTGATCCTCTTGGGAGTTCCATTGAAGGCCCAATATTTTTATAGTGGGATTCGCCTCTTCGATCGTTACCATGGAATCTATTCTCTCGCAATGCTCGTCTAATAATTTCGCTTCGTTTGACCTCCACTTTCTTAGATGGAATCCTCTACGAGCTAGAATGGATTTTAGGTGTGTTTTCAAATATTGCGCTTCTTCTATCGTATTCGCTCCTGATAAATAGTCGTCCACATAAAACTTATTTAGAATTTCCCCAGCAATAAGTGGATGTTCCCCTTCCATATCGGCGGCTGTTTGTTGTAAGCATCGAATCGCCAAAAAGGCTGAGCTTGCCATTCCAAATGTGACGGTGGTGAGCTGGTAGTGCTTGAGTTCCTCATTTCTGTTTTCGCGCCACAAAATTCGTTGGAACGGTTGGTGTTCTTCTGCAATTAAAACTTGCCTGTACATCTTCTCTATGTCGGCTGTAAATGCGATTTTCTTATTACGGAACTGAAGCAGGATAGTCCATAGTGTAGGTTGTATAGTGGGACCCACCATGAGTTGATCGTTAATAAATTGGCCGTTGGTGGTTTTACTGGATCCATCGAACACCACCCGTAACTTTGTCGTTTCGCTCTCATTTTTAGTGACGGCGTGATGTGGCAGGTAGTATATTTTTGACTCCTCTTGGTCATTATGAATCCGAACTTCGCGCATATGACCTAAACTGAGGTAATCGTTTATCACTTTAGTGTAATCCCTCTTTAATTCGGAATCACGACCGAATTTTTGCTCCAAATTTAAGTATCTTTTTCTCGCTACGTTAATGGAATTGCCCAATCTAACTCGCGTATTTTTGAAAGGCAACTTCACAATGTATTTACCATTAACGTGTCGCCTAACATTTGCTTTGAAATACTCCTCGCATTCGTTTTCTTCAGGTGTAAATGGACTAATGCTGTTGAATTCCTCTATTTCCCAGAACCGTCTTAAAGTGTCGTCGACGTTGAGCTCGACGTGATAGCTTAATTTTGCTGCATTGGATGTCTCCGCTGGATTGTTTGTTTCGCCTGATAAAATCCAATCGAACAGCGAATTTTGGGCAACCAAATTGTTCTCGCCCAAATCGTTGAGGCGACCTTCTCGGAGTATATTGAAGAAACGCTCGGCTCCTATGATGATATCTATACTCTGCGGTTTGTTGAAGTGAGGATCAGCCAGTTGGAGACGTTGGATTTTGGTGACGTTTGCAATATCAATGTCATATGAAGGAAGATAATTCGTCAATTTATTTAATATTAAAACCTCAATATCAATATGCTCGTTCTTCGAATATAAGGAAAAGGCTTTAATTAACAATTTGCCTCTGGTGGTCTCGGTTCCAGCTGTTAACCCCTTAATAATTAACTTCGCATGTTTTCGGGGTAACGCAAGTCGCTGCGCACACGTTTCGGAAATAAACGACGCTTGTGCTCCTGAGTCCAACAAAACGCGACACGTTTGAAGCTGATTTGCTGAATCCAACACTCTTATCTCAGCTGTTGGTAAAATGGCTGTGAATTGTTTAGCGCTAATTGCATGTGAAACATTTATTGAATCGCTATTGGGATTGGTTGTTGAGGTGCTAAGCGAAATTTCAGTTGAAGTGTTTGTAGATCTTATGGCACGTCGATGATCATCTTGATGCAGTGTTGTGTGATGCTTCGCTTTACATATGCTGCATCTATAACGGGAACGACAATTGTGCGACTGATGGTTTTTTAGTAAACAAACGAAACACAATTTATTTTCGGCCACGAAACCTCTTCTTTCATGTATGGAGAGCTCTAAGAACTTATCACAATTTCGAAGATAATGATGTTGATCGCATTTTATACAACGAATATCTTCGAGATTTGTTTGCATTGCTTTCATAACCACGTTAGGCGCCTGACGATGAGGTTGTCGTTTCATAGTTTCACAATTTTCTAGTGTGTCACTCTGTCTATCCAGAAAATCAAAAAATTGCTCGATGGTTGGGAACTCAACTTCATAGCTGTGTCGAGCCCATGCTTGCTTCGTGATTGGATCAAGTTTGTTCACTAATATGTGTATCAACCACGGATCGCGGGATTGTGCTTGATCACCCAGAACCTTGATGCCTCTCAATACTTCATCTGATGTGTCACGCATATGATGGAGTATTTTGGCGGAGGGCTGCACTATCGCTGGTTGCTCCATATATTGTTTTAGAAGCTGGTTTATCACGTATTTCCTTTTATCGTAACGTTTTACAATTATTTCCCATGCCTCGTTATAATTAGCCTCTGTAATTGCAATATGCCTTACCAAAGCAGCGGCTTCTCCTCACAATAAACCCTTCAAATATTGCAACTTATGGACTTTAGAAAGCTTCGGATTCTTGTTTATCGAAGCTTCGAACAAATCGCGAAACGATGCAAACTCTGAATAAATACCAGAAAAGTACGGCACATCAATACGGGGTAATCGGACATCGTTGTCACCTCCTTTGCTTGCAATATTCGATATTTCATGCAGAAAGGATCTCTGATTGGTCATGAGTTCGTGTAAAATGTGGTCCAATTCCACGTGTTGCGAAGGCTTGTCCATTTCTAACTCCGCTTGCACTAATTTTCGCTTGATTGAAAAATGTTTAGCTTCAAAGTTTTCTTGTAGAGCGACAGTATCCGGTAGGTCTCCATATAAATCTTCCTTTGCCTTGTAATCTTCCCATTCTTCTTTGAGCAGTTTGATATTCGCTTTAATACGCTCAATGGATTCATTTTGAAGATTGCCCTTAGCGAAATTTTCGATTTCCACAATGCGATTCACCTTTCTTTGTAGAGCTCGTGCAGTTGCCATTACGATTTTATGTATAAACGGTAACACTGATTATAGTTTATTTTAAATGTTTTTCGCCTTTCTTAACTTTTTTTTATTTGATGGTTCACGGATGCTTAGCTATCCGGCTCGAAGGACCATGAAAAAAGTGTGTTTTTGTAGTTTTCGCGTACTCGCACAATTATTATTAAAATTTAACAAAAAAAAATGTATTTAAGTTTCTCGCACTCGCCAAAAGAACAGAATGAATTGCTATTTTTCTAGTTACTACCTATCAATGTTAATTTTTTTTTTTTTTTCTTATCGTTACCATATGACAATGACAAAACACAAAAAGGCAAAAAATGCATTGCCGCATTCAAATCCATTACGATTTACAGCAAATTAGTACATTTATTAATCGCCGTGTAATAATCGCCGTATCAAGTGTATTACGTTTTTCTTTTGTGTACTAATTGCTGTATTCAAATCTATTACGCTTAGTTCTTATGCCATGGATTTGAATACAAATGGAAATGTCAAAATTTGTCTTCCTGGTGTTTGTTTTGATTATAAAAAAAGTGATATTTTAAACTTAGGAGCTAACCAATTATATCTAAGACAAGGTAAGATTGAATTTATATAAAACAAAATTGAGTATTGATTAACTAATGCATGTTATCCATTTTTACTTGTTCGTTTTTAACACGATCGATCGATTGGACTGGAACAGCTTGGAAATGGGTAGCAGGAACACCAGATGCCACCGATTGGAACCAGATTGTCGACAGTCAGAACAAACTTATCAACAATAACAACGAACAATACCAAATCAACACAGATTTGATGAAAACAGCGAACAAAATCCTTGCCGAATCTAACCAAATCGTTGACTCACTGCATGAAGACGCGGATGATAAAACACAGCAGATTCTGTTCAACAAACTCACAATCATAAAACAGGAAATAAAGGAATTAATTAGAGCCGCACAATTAGCAAAAACAAAGATAAAAAATACAAATCTTATGGACAAAATGGAAATTGGACGACTCGTTGCAGAAATCGAAACCCTATCATATGAAAATGAAATAGAAGCGATTGAATACGCAGAACCAACAATGCGGGTAAAAGGTTCCATAATACTATATGTAATAGCAATACCAAAAATAAGCAAGCAGGACTATAACCATGTCCTTATATTAGATCAACAATTAAACAAAATAAACAGGTCTACTTAGAATATAAGGAACTTATCCTAAATCAACATCGGCTGTTCGGGATAACACAGAAGTGCAACTCGTTCCTCGAGACCACCATCTGTGAGAGAAACTGCTTAGAAGAAATCAACGATGACCATTGCATCAGCCAGCTCATACGAGGTACGCACGCAAATTGTGATTAGCGAAAATCCAGTAATTGAGACACTGACTATTCTCAGTGTCAATCTACCTGAACAATTTTAATGGTGAGATCTACGGCAACAATACAAACAAACACCTAGACCAAATTTTAACATTATTCAACAACGAGACCATAATAATCAACAACATAGCGTTCACTAACCGGGAAACACATACATTTCAAATATTACCATTAGTGCTTCACTCAAACATAACAGAGAAAAGTATGAAGATAAATCCAGACTATCTTCACAGCCTACACAGTTCACAAACTATGAAAAATCAGGACTCATAGACCTCGCAACCATAGGTTTGATTTTAACGATTATCTCGATTTTCTTAATCACAAGAAGGAATCATTTCTATAAAATACGACATCAGAAGCCAGCTCAACAACAAAGGATCTTCAGCTGCCTACCAGGAGGTCACACGGTTACCCTAAATACGTGACCCACGAGCCGTGGATCTTTAAAGGGGGAAGAGTTAGCAAAATGCTATACACGCCAACCGCTGAGTCAACCAAATTCCTAGCATTATGTAGTTAGTTGCACACGCCATACTAATGCAACATCAACAAACCATATTTCCGTTCTAATTAAATTCTTTATTCGAAAATGCTGACATTAACTTTTATTTTAGTATAAGAATGCAAAATTGTTAGTTTAGAGTTAGAGTAAGTTTATACCTAAAATTGTATTGACGTAAAAATTTGACCAATAAAATTCATTTTTTTAACTCTCCGAAACCACATTTCGTTAACTTATATGTATTACTTCTGCGATAAATATAATAAAATTATTTTGTTTTAAACAATTTTTAATTGCATACATTTTTAATTTACAAAATAATGTTAATAATTAATAAGTAATAATTAATACAAAATAATTAATAATGTACATAAAACATCTAAATTTTGACGTAGAATAGTGTTAATATTATTCGTAACAGCACTACTTAGCATCGATTTACTTAGAAGATACATAGTTATCTGCCCAATTTTCTATGGTTAGATTTACCCGTAGATTTAACAGGTCGTTAGATGTTGTGAAACACTTTTCTATAACGGCCACTTAAATCTAAGTAAGTAACAGACGGATAACTTTTCTGTGCAACCGGGCATAAGTGATTCGAATATCAAATTTATGATAAAATTATGAAAAAATGATCTTTAGTCGGAAGTGAAATCAAATTTGTATATATAACCTAGACAATGCTCAGTAACAATGCCTAACGTGGTTAAGCGAAGATCTATTGCAATCTTCTACTTGTATCACTTCAAAATTCGATAAAATGAACGAATGAATATAATTAATTATACAAATCAATAATATGCGATTAATAATAATTGCGGAGCAATGGGGTTTTATTGCTAACATTTAATAAATCCGATTTCTCTAAAATCAGACATTAGAAAAAAGTCCGCTTATCTTGATTATAAAAACGCCATGCTCACATATTAATTCGCAGAACAGTACATAAATATTAGCAATTTGAGTTTGTAGAAATATATTTGTACTCGTAAGAATTTCTCCTTACGAATGTTTATTTATGGCAATGCACAGGGTTTCCAGGAAATTTGATAATATGACAACAGTCATTAATAAACTTCTGCGCTGCATTCATCAAGCACATTTCATTTTAGGCTTCAATAATCTATTTTTATTAAATACCTTTTAATGAGATTGGGATTTTTATGGTTTCATAAAATATATCAACAGCTTCATAAATTTTTTTTTAATAAACAATATATTAAAATCTGAAAGTTTTATGATTTAAGTTTAATATCAAATTATAATTATTTCATTTCACTTAAAAACAAACGATTCGAACAAAATTGACTGAGCATTCATATCTAATTATTACCAAGAAGATAAAACGAAAACAATCCCAACACTTAATCAGCAAAAAATCAAAAAATATTTACGATGCTGATCCTAAATCTTGATATTTCTTTTATTTTTAAATCTGAAGCAGTACAATGTAGCATCCACCCTTGACTTGAATCAGTGATTCAGAAAAAAATAAGAAATTTATATTTTTATATTTTATATAAAATCCAACTTGAATTTTTTTTTTTTTTTAATAACAATATTAAACTTAAACCTTTTTTTGGTTTGTTGATAAAATGTTTTGTTGAAAATAAAAATATGTACATGGAAAGTAAATTAATTATATCTAGGAAAAATATGAATCCATGTTTTGCTTCCAAAGCATATTAAGTGTTTTTTTTTTTAAATAAAATTAAAAATTAAAAAACTGTTTTCGAAAGATGAAAAATTCAACAAAATTCTATTATCGTTGTATTATGGTTTTAATTTATTTTTCATCTAAATACACAAAACAATGCACGGGGTCAAGTCAAAGGGTGTTGCTATGATATTCAGAAAAATTTTGAAGGTGTTGCCATAGTTCGTTACCTGGAGATGAAATTCTAATTCAAGATACGCTAAATAAAATATAAAAAAAAATTCTCTCTGTTATCTTTATGACAATGCCAAAAGTAATTGATGTTGAACAAAATATTTTTTTTTTTTTTTATTTAAATCACAATATTTTTATTTTATTAAAATTAAATCACTTTTCACAAATAAATATATAACATTTTTTATATACGTATATTATACACGAGCACATAAAAAAACGAGAAAATTCCACAATTTTCCAATTTAAATAATTTTTTTTTTGGCAAAATAAAACTTTTTAATTTTTTTTAAACTTTTATATTAAAAACTCGTCTCATAAATAAAACTAACCGAATTCGGTGATGGTGAATAGAAACTATTTTTTTTTTAAAACTAACTTTAATCACATTTAGAATATAAACGATATGGAAATATAATAAAAAAAAATTGTTTATTATTAAAAATATTTCTTTTTTATCGATCAAATATTATTTATTCAAAACAATGCTACTACTATTCCAATCAAACCAATAAACTGCATGTTGTTTTATTAAAAAAAAATGTGAAAGAAAAAATAATAATTTTATTTATTTATTATTTTTTTTAAATAAAATAAAAGTTGGTTTTGTATAAGGGTAGACTGATAATGTACACTACGCGAAAAAACATATTTTATATCAAAGGTAGGGGTGATATGGTTAATGATTTTGGTGTATAAACCGAATCTAATTTGTATACACTACTGCTCAAATTTTTTACACCTTCTCCTGAACATCAGAACATTGAGAAGGAACGACAGTAGAATAAAAAAAACAATGTATGATCATATGTATGATCATAAAAGTAATTCATTCAATTTATCCGGTGTGGGGTTTGCTAGTACCCCCATCAGGCGCCTCCCCGGGTGGCGGATAGGCGAATGCTTGCCACATATGCTAGGTACCGGGGAAATTAAATACTCGGGGCGGACCAAAAACTAGCACACCAAAGCTAAGGTGGTATTACATACGCCGATGGCTGCGTGCTTAAGAGGGTGCTTAGTCGTTAGTATGTGAACTCCGAATTTGGCGTCATTCGGTTTAAGCCCATAGCCTTCCTATGACAACGCAGAGCTCTGTCATAGGCGACCGTTAATTTGTCGTGCTACTTGTGGGAATAAAATAAAAATTTATGATGAAAAATGATGATGAAAATAATAGCCTAATAATATTAGGAAACGAGACGGATGCGTCTATAGAAGCATAAAATCAACCGGACCGCTCCATATATTCTTTGGGCGCTAGTACCATAGATTCTGGGGGGAACCAACCCTTGGCAAATAAAGGGAACAACTTTCCTAAGAGCATGAAAATGTTGAGATCACCACCTCCAAATGTACAGTGCCTGGCCATATTAGTATGAACGTTGCTTTTTTTAGAAATTGTTAATGACACATTATAGAAACTCAGAATATATAATATAAATATGAATGTTATTTATTTAAATATAGTTTATTACAACATTTATTTTTTTTAAATTAAATTCAGGACTTTACATAATATTTATTTGACCCTAGTCAAATTTTAATATTTTGTTATATTGTCCTTCGCCTTTGTAAGTGCTTCCACACGTCGGGACATGCCCTTTACACACTCTCCAGCGGCTTCAGCGATACCTTGGTCATGGTGTCATACCGAAAAAAGCCGTTCAATGAATCTGATCAACAAAAAGTGTTTTCAGGGATTCCCCTTTTAACCAACCGTAGAGATGCACTGTAAATGTCAAAATGTGAAACCTGAAAATGGTATGTCGCCATCTATGGAATAAAACATAGTTGCATTTTATTTTTAGTCATAGATGGCGTTTTAAGAATCAATAAACCCAAAAATTATAAAATATAATTGAAACATTCATACTAATATGGCCAGGCACTGTAAGTAGACGTACACTACAATTAAAGACAACTGTGCCATTATAAACAGTGAGGATCTGTTAACCAAGTTTCAGAAAATGGAGAAACTAATCGCGCAGCTGAGCAATGAAGTTGCTGAACTGAAGAGAGAAAACTCTACACTAAAAAATAAAAACAAGGTTAAAAATAGTAAAGCTGAGGTTTCAGCACGAGCTAACAACCTGCCTGTCAACCATATTCAGCCATCAACCAGTCAACATCATTCAAATAACTCCCTGCAGCAATTTCCAGTCACTCAACAAAATAGATTTAATGCTCTGAGTATAGAGGATTATTTCACAGATGAGGACGAACTGGAAGCAGAAGTTTCCAGAGCTAATAACAGAAATCCTAACAAACGTAGGCGTACAAAAACGAAAACTCCCCCAAAAAATAATACAGAAAGTGTGAACAGTAACACTGAACAGAAAAACCCAAAAATACCACTGCCTCCACCCATTAATGTGAGCAATATCAACAATTTCGAACTTTTTCGACAAAACATAATAAAAAACACTAGCGAATCAACTAATTTTAAGGCGCTCTCAAACAGTGACATTAGAATTACCTTTCAAAATGAAAATGATTACAGAAATGTCAAAAAATTACTGGAAGAATTAAAAAATGAATCTAGCAACCAACTAGAAAATATCCAATATCACACCTACCAGCTGAAGAGTGAAAAGACATATATAGTGGTTATCAGAGACTTACCTTCTTCTATTAGTCAAGATGAAATTAAAGCAGACTTAGAAAAAATGGGACATGAAGTCGCAGGTATACAAAACCATACAAAATGGTCACAATTGATGGTGTATAAGTCAGGAAACACTTTCCATTGTTTTACATCGACTTAAAACAAAAAGACAACAATAAAGAAGTATATAATATCAAGAAACTTGTGTACTGTATAGTTAAAATTGAGCCATCTAACAAGACAAGGGGAATTCCACAATGTACGAATTGTCAACAACTTGGACATACCAAGAGCTTTTGCTATCGTCAAACCAAATGCGTTAAATGCGCGGAAAATCACCACGCGCCTTCTTGTGCTCTTTGTCAACAACAAGGGCATACTGCAAATTATAAAGGATGCCTTGTATATCAGAACAAAATTAAAAGTCAACAGAATAATAGAACAAGCGCAGTGCAGCGATTATAAACCAAAGTTGCTAAACCACAAACAACAATCACACCATCCACAGTTGGATTATCCTATGCGCAAATCACCAACGAGTCTAATAACATTGAAATGATTAAAATGCTTGGCCAAATTCACAGTCACTTGGTTATTTAGCAGAGAGGGTGGCAAAACTGGAAATCTATATCTATCCACCAAGCGAAGAAGTCAACATACTCACAAATGATTAACTCGTTCCTACGCATTGTAGCCCAAGAACTGGAAATATATCTCCATACAAACAACATTGATATTGCGCTGATTTCAGAGACGCAATTCTCCAACAAAAGTTTTATCAGAATAAGGGGTTTTAATTCCTACTGGACCACCCATCCTAGTGAAAGAACCAGAGGTGGTTCAGCTGTACTAATTAAAAATAATATCAAACATAATCAATAAGAGGATATTCGTGAAAACTATTTGCAAGCAACTGTTATCTCAATCCAATATAATGGCGCAGATCTAAATAATGCAGTAGCGTACTGTCCTCCACGGCATACACCAACGAAGTTACAATTTAATAACGTCTTCAATAAGCTCGGTCCAAGATTTACTATTGGAGGAGACTACAATATAAAACATACAGCTTGGGGTTCCAGGCTTATTTATCCTGGGAATCTCCTGGATTTCTTCATCATAAAAGGTATTCCTCTAAGTTACACTAGACTCGAAGGAATTAACGACTTAACATCTGACCACATTCCTGTACTAATGTCAGTAAGCGCTATAGTAATAAATAAACAGTAAAAGCAAAACCTTACTAATAGATTCACGGATTGGGACATCTTCAGAGAAAAATTGGAAGAGCTAATTGAATTAAAAGTTAGTATTAAAAGCAATGAAGAATTGGAACAACAAACAAACAATTTCATTGAATACACTCGAATGGCTGCCAGACTAGCTACTCCTGAATTAAAGAACAAAGTCCTTGCGCAGATTGAAGTGAAATACCCGGCTGAAATCAGGGAACAAATCAAGGCAAGAATAAGGGCGAGGAGAATATGGCATCTCACCAGAAATCCCGCTGACAAGACAACTTTTAATCGAATAAGTAACAAAGTCAATAGGCTAATCAAAAATTTCAAACAGAATTGCCTCGATAACTACTTAAGCGGGCAAGGTCCAGAAATGGATAAGGACTACTCGTTATGGAAAGCAACCAGAAGATTTAAACGACCTGTAGTTCGAGTACCACCATTAAGGAATGCTCAAGGCAGTTGGGTTCGACAAGACAAAGAAAAAGCGGAAATCTTTGCTCAACACCTAACAGCAGTGTTCCAACCCGATGACATTCAATCTAACATTGATGTAACACCTGTTTGTCAACCAAATCAGGACTTTAAAAGGGTCACGCCAATAGAAATTGTTGAAGAAATCGACAAAAGTCTTAATCATAAAAAAGCACCAAGAATTGATGAAATATCACCGGGTCTATTCAAGGAACTTCCACGTAAAGCAATCATCTTGATCACATACTTATTTAATGCCTGTATGAGATTGAAGTATGTACCCAAATGCTTCAAAATGGCCCAAATAATTATGCTAAAGAAATCTGGTAAACCAGATGAAGAAGTGACATCATACAGACCAATCTCACTGCTTCCGCCCTTATCAAAGCTGTTCGAGAAACTGCTACTAAAACGTCTAAAGCCAATAGTAAACATTCCTGATTTTCAATTTGGATTCAGGAATAACCACTCCACAATAGATGAAGTCCATCGAATAACTGCGGTAATAAAGCAAGCGTTAGAAGAAAAGAAATATTGCCCCGCCGTATTTCTGAATGTATCCCAGGCCTTTGATAGGGTTTGGCATGAGGGATTGACATTCAAGATGAGCAAAATGCTACCACAAAACTATTGCCAGCTGCTTGAATCATACCTCTCTGATCGCCAATTCAGAGTCATTTATGAAGAAACATGTTCTGACTTTTGTCCAGTGATTGCGGGAGTTCTGCAGGGAAGCGTATTGGGTCCCCTCATCTACCTTCTTTATACTGCGGACATACCTACAACGAATAAAACATTCATCGGCACGTTCGCTGACGACACTGTAATTATGTTAGTAGACGAATCACAACCAAGAGAAGTGGAAAATCTTCAACGAGCAATGGACAACGTTACTAAATGGACAATTGACTGGAAAATCGCACTGAATGAGCTCAAATCAACCTATGTGACATTTACGCTCTGACATAAAAATAACACGCTTCATATATACCTCAAAGGGATACAAGTGCCGCAGGCTAAATCTGCAAAATAACTTGGTCTGCATTTAGATTCAAGGCTCAACTGAAAACATCACGTGAGACAAAAAGCTGAACAGATACGATTGAAACAACGTCAAATGTAATGGTTAATTGGACATCATTCCAAAATGAACCTGAATTGCAAAAGACTGGTATACCAGACTATCTTCAAACCAATATGGATGTATGGTGCGCAGCTATGGGGTTGTACACATAAATCCAATAGAGGCATTAAACAACGAAGCCAAAATAAATTTCTTCGAATGGTCACCAACGCCTACCGATTTGTGACTAACAAGGAAATCCACAATGATTTAGAAATACAATAGATAGACGACGTTATCCGCGAATGTGCCATAAAACATGAAAAGAGACTTCTTACCCGCACCAATCTTGAGGCCGTACAATTACTGGACAGTACAAACGAAGTAAGGCGGCTCAAACGAATCAAACCACATGAGCTTACCGTATGAAAATTATAAACCAAGGGAACTGGACACTGGTCCAGCAGACCCACACTCGCTTATCTTATAAGTACTAATGTCAACCTTACTAATGAATTAATAATGTTTAAAATTGTAGTAGCCATATCAATAAAGTTGTTAAAAAAAATCAATTTATAACTTTGATGAAAATAAGATTTAAATCTCAAGAGTAATTGTTATTTTATTTATTATTTAGCCCAATTTGGTATATCCCAACATATATTTCGTTGTTTTCGATATTTAAAGCAAGTTTGTTGTTTTTGAACCAATTAGATAAATTGACCATATCTGCATTTATTGTTTGAATACTAACATCAATAGAAATATCGGACCGAGAATGCTACGTTAAGGAACTCGACAATTGATTGGAAGTTTGCAAGAGTTTCCACCGTAACCATCAATACCACTACGGTATTTGTGGGTTTAACTGGTCCGGGTTAAGATGTTAATCGTAACATGCTAACCGGCCAGGCTGGGGGCCCAATTTAAAAAAACCTCAGTCTCTAACGATATCTGGCATCCTCCGGATCAAACTAATATATTTTGAACTGCGGATCTCCACAAATTTAGATCGACTCACAGATGGACGTAGCGGAGAACTACCCGTAGGGCAAAATATGGATGAAAAGCACAATACAAAAAAGGAAGAGTACGGGCCTCTTAAAAACTCGGAAACTAATGCAGGTAGAATTTTGGCCTTTAGGTTCGGTCTCCAAGGCATCGGTAACCAAAGAAAACGGGAACAACATAGGTCTTTGACAAGGCTGGTTCCTCGAATGCAATCTCTATGGATTTACGCACAAGCAAGGAAGCAATATAGGATTCCGTTAGTGGAGAGAAAGGACAGTTATTATAGATTTTTCCGCCCTCAACAGTGGGTAAGCAGAACACTTGTTCTATTATTCGAGGGACCCGATAGTAACCAGACAAAGAGCTACGACTGGATGTTTCTAATGTGTAATGTACACGTTTTCTAAATATCTAAAGCCATAGTTGTAGGCCTCCCTCCAAAATATTTAAACCTTGAGAGCCAAAGGCTAAAATTATTACTGAAATGAAGCAGGAGGGTTCGTCTGATGGCTCTCCACTCAAAAGGCAGAGATTGAAGGAGGAATCACGTTTTTTTAATCAAAGTATGTCAAGTTAAAGATTATTTCATCACCTATCCAATGATACCACGTGTGTGTATTGTCTGTTCACATCCAGTACAATAACAACAATAAAACACAACAACCCGAAAACGCCCGTTCTAAGTAGAACCGATTGCGGAACTTGTGGCATCGTGTACGTAAAATTTTAGATTACCATATGAAATTTGAAGAAAATACTCAAAAAAAATTAATAATTCTCTCAAACCTATGGAGGCCTAAAGATTTGACGTTTGATCTTGACTCGTCATGATGTCCACTAACTGTGATAAAAATTTTGATATCAGCCGTATGTTAGGATTTTCGCTATATGCTAATTTTCATATGGCCCTCGCATATGGCAAATGAGCATATAGCAAAATCCTAACATACGGCTGATATCCAAATTTTTATCAGAGTTAGTGGACATCATGACGAGTCAAAATCAAAAGCCAAATCTAAAGATAGGCAAAAGGGTTTGAGAGAATTATTAATTTATTTATTGAGTATTTTCTTAAAATTTCATATGGAGAGCCATATGAAAATGAGCATAGTGGTAATCTAAAAAATTCGCTAAATATAACATTTCTGAATAATTGAATTATTTAAAAATCCTGGGATGGGAAGATTTTAAAAATCCTGGGATGGGATGAAATTAGTGTTACCTGATGAACATTTTTATTTTTCCTGGAATAAAAACTGGGATAACTTCACACACTTACTATGTCCAGAGATAACTTGGCTCATCGAGCTTGTCGGTGGAAATTTAATTTCGAGTTGTTCTTTTATATCTGGACTGAAGCCAAATGTATGCCTTCCATTGACCGATTCATTCCACCTTCTTTGCCATAGGTCAATCGCCATCTCCTCTATTTCATTTTTGCAGCATGCACCTGGTTACCTGTATCATTTTGGGCACTTCTTCTTACGTGGTACATGTGCGCTTGATTCTTGATTAGAATATCTACCGGGAGTACGCCGGCTAGAACATCGGAGTGAAGTTTATGCCAAAATAACAAAATATACACTGTGGCCTATAAGTACTTAGAATTGAAAAAACACTCGAAGATTGAACTTTCATAATAATATCTGAAATTTTTTAATAAACACAAATATTTTTACATTTTAAGCAGCAAACATTTAATTTTTGTGAAAAGTTTTAAGTGAATTTTATAAATGAAATTTTGTACAACAAAACACACTATGAATGGCATAGAGATGATACAAGTGGTTCTGAACTAGAATTTGATGTAAATCTTATTTGTCCACATGCTCGGACATCTCTGTGATTTTTGTTATTCGACACAGCACATTATTGAGTGTAATATGAAAATTCTTAAACATTTGAAAGTATTTATCTCGGCCCCTACGGATTGCACAGAGATGATCTAGTGGTTCTGAACTAATATTTGACGTAAGAAACCAATCTTATTTATCCACATGCTCGGAAATTTCGGAGATTTTCGCTATTTGAGAGAGAACATCATTGATTGATATATCTATTTATATATTTAATTTATTCAAATGTTTAAGAATTTTCAAATTACACTCAATGATGTTCTGCCTCGAACAACAAAAATCTCAGAGATTTCCGAGCATAAGGACAAATAATATTAGTATTCTTTCATCAAATACTAGTTCAGAACCACTTCGATCATCTCTGTGCAATCCATAGGGGACGAGATAAGTAATTTCAAATGTTTAAGAATTTTCATATTACACTCAATAATGTTCTGTCTCGAATAACAAGAAAAATCATAGAAATGTCCGAGCATGTGGACAAATAAGTTTTGATTCTTACATCAAATACTAACCGGACAAGTGGTGCAGTGGTTAAAGCTTCGGCACTTGGACCGGGAGGTACTGGGTTCGAACCCCATCAGAGGCTAGATGCAAATCGAATTTTCATCATCGATTACGATCGGTGATGTTAATAAACACAACTAAGACCCTCTGATGGAGTGCAGAATTCAGCGCCGACCCACCGTCCATGTCAATGTACAGGTTGACATGGAGCTTGCAATGTGCAGGTGGTAATATACAGTATTCATACAACTACAGGTTGTGTGAGTAGGTCGCCATAGGTGAATGGGTTAATGATGTAGCGTGAATGCGTGGTATCACAATGGGCCAAAAAATGGCTTAAGTGTCAACCACTGAAACCTAAAAAAAAAAAAACCTAACCTACATCAAATACTAGTTCAGAACCACTTCGATCATCTCTCTGCCATTCGTAGTGTGTTTTGTTGTAAACAATTTCATTTTATAAAATTCACTCAAAACTTTTCACAAAAATTAAATGTTTGCTACTCACTATAAGTACTCACTAAAAATATTTGTGTTTATTAAAAATTTTTAGATATTATTATGAAAGTTCATTATTTGAATGTTTTACCAATTCTACGTACTTATTGTTATTTTGGCATAAACTTCACTCCGATGGCCAGAACCACAACAGCATATTTAGACACTGTTCGGAGGCCTTTGTTACTCCTAGCAGGATATTCCTCTGAGCACTTTCATATGATCTGATGTGGTGACAGTTTAACCTATCGTACCAACCAGCCGCGATATACGTGAAGACCACCTCCGCCGCAACTTTGTTAATTAACATACGTGTTTTGTGATTAAGTTTCCATCCCTCTCTTGACACTCTCGCCAAGGAGTGGAATAGTTTCTTAGCGTTTTCACAGACTCTTAGATCGTGAGATGCTTCTCCCATACATTCATCGAGGTTAACTCCTAGATATATCAAGCACTTGGCCATTTTATGTTTCGACCGTTTAACGATATGTTGGAAATCGACTAGAGTCAAATTTTCCTTTTAGCTGCAACATCACTGTTTTCTCTGCAGATAGTGACATTTTATTTGTATCGCACCATTGTATCATATTATTAATTACGATTTGACCCTGGCGCTGAAGTTCTAGCCTTGAGTTGCCAGAACGCTTTGTCATCTGCGAATGCAATTTCGTCTACGTTATTCACCATGCTCGTATTAAACACGCTGTTCCAGACTAGAGGACCTAGGATAGAGCCTGAGGACATCCATTTGTAATTTGTTTAGATACAGAACCATACATGTCACTGACTACTGCGGATCGATTGCTGAAGTAGCTCCTAAAAACATTCATAATGTTTCTAGGGAGATTATAGACTGATAAGCTTGCGATGACACTAGGCCACGTTGGGTCATCAAATGTTCCGACAATATCCAAGAGTATAATATCCATAAATATTTTGAACTTTGGGTTTGGACAGTGTTTATTAGGCGGACTATCGCAACTTCAGTAGACTTGCTACAGTTCGCTCGAGAGCATTTGAATTGAACAGAAGAACAATGGAGAACATTCCTGTTCTCTGGTGAGCGCAGGATGTGTTTACATGGCAACGATGGGCGAGGAGCACTGTACCGAAGATCAGGAGAGCGATTTGCACAATGTTGCATTGAAGAACTTGTCTCGTATTGCGGTGAATCGTGCATGTTCTGGGGAGACATGCCACTGGAGACGAAGACAGATGTTGTGTTCATCTCCGGAGCGAATACTAGCCGTCTATCAAGAGGATTGACTTCTCAACATTGAGGAAGTACTCCGGGACTACGTTGTGCCTTTTGCGGGGTTTATTGGTGAAACCTCCTGTTAAAGCGGGATAATGCGAGACTGCATACGGTTGGTATAGTGTGCCAGTACCTTCAAGAAGTGGATGTGCCTGTTATGAATTGGCTAGGTCACAGCCCGGACCTAAATCACATCGAACATTTATGGGACGAGCTGAAAAAAATAGAGTTCGAGCCAGAAATATTGCTCCAACCAGTCTCGAGGAGCTGCAACAGGCGATCGCAGAGGGATGCGAGGCGATACCTCAAGATTTGATGAAAACTTTGGTTGATCATTGATTTCAAATGAAACATCGAATAGAAGCTGTCATTCAAGCTAGGGGAGGGAATATTTCTTATTTATAAAAATGCTTTTTTGCTGATTTTCATGTTTTAATTCGATTTTTACCACTAATTTTCATGCTGACAAATTCACAAAAAACGTGTGCTTCAGATGTTGACAACATAATTCACTTTGTTGCCACGGTATAAGTACAAAAATGGTACCACTGGATAGGTGTTGAAATACTTTGAATCTGCATTCAAGAAAATAAAACTAACATTGGAGTTTTTAATATTTTTGAACTTTTGTTGAAAATTTATCAATGTGCGAATTGTTTGCACCCAAGTGTAGGCCTTTCAATGAGGTGCTAACAGAACACTTATTGGTGCCTGTCATTGACAGAGCCCATGAAGACGGGTATATATCGCCAAGAAATTGAAGGACGGTATAGAAGTCCTTAGCCACCACTTCCTAAAAATTATGATAGAAACCCCTTGACCCGCTGTGGCTTGCCAGGACGGAGAATGGCACTAGATTAGAAGTAGTCAATACGGAAGATATCCCTGCATACCTAGAGCGATAGCTTGGATCCCAGTGGAACTCGGCTACCCGAAATAAATTACGGAAATGATACAAATTAGCAATCTTGAAGTGCTGACCGCCAACTGGAGAGTGTCCAAGTTGGAAGGACCCAAGGTTGATTATAGGCTATTCATATTAAATAGCGTCGCTGGCTGGGCTGGCGAGAACTAATGGTTTAGTTAGTTATGGTTTCAGTACAGTCCCAAACAACATTTATAAGAAAGATGAGGGTGAAATTTTGAGGGTACCAATATCGGTTAAGACCCCGATTGACAACCTGATGTTCAGGTAAATTGATGAGGAGACCTCTCTCTACAGATAAAGCTGTCGTTACTTACTGAACGAATATCATCGTTAATGACCAAATAGTCGGAAGGTAATCCCAGAAATACTCGACTTGATGTGGTTACTGTGGCCAAAAGTGCCAACATGAAAGCTCAAGATTAAAGTTTGAATTTGTTTGACAGCCATTAAGAGTAACGCTCTTAGTGAATTTTAAAAACATGAAAAAAAATATTGGCCGTCGCTATGTGATAAAATATTTTCATTTTAAAGGTTTCGGTACAACCAATATCAAATCCGAGCTAGATTCTACTCTGAGCGAGTCTAATCCTTCGTTTACAACAATAAAATATAGTAGAGGTCATCCAAATGAGAACCACGCCAAAAGTATAGAGGCCAAAGTATAATGGCGAACTTCCAATCAAATTGCCAATTACCTAGGATCATATTTGGAGGAATCTCTACATCAATCAATGGAACCGGATCTCATCTCAATCGGTTGAGAAATGGCGTACTTAGAATCAAATTCGTCGTTATAAATACACCTCGAACTTAAATTCGAATTCTTATCATACAAACAGATCTTTACCACACCGACCAAATGGCACAGTGGTTAAAGCTTTGGCGTTTGGATCGGGAGGTACCGGGTTCGAATCCCGATAGGGGCAGGATGCAAAGTGAAATTTCATCAACAGATTTCGATCTGTGGTGAAATGTAACACATCTATGACCCCCTGTCGGTGTGCAAAACCCATGGGCCGACCCATCTTCCATGCTGGTATAGGCTGGCATGGAGCTTGCAATGTGCAGATGGTCTTAAATCGGTCCTATAGCCGTACGTCCTCGAGTTGGCCGCAAGGCGTAAAGTAAGGACGTTAAAAGCATAACCGCGGAAGAGCAGGGTGAGCCTTGAGCCCCAAAACAGATCGCATAGTTACTAACAAAAAAAAAAAAAAAAAAAAAAGATCTTTACCACGAAAAAAAGTCCTGGTCTCGGCTCGAACGTCTCTCTTAAGATTTATCAAAATCATTCAAACAGATATGATTCTAAAAGACAATCTTTGTCTAATTACTCAATTAGCTTATTTTCGGTGAATGGTCATTTTTGGTGAATTGCTGTTTTCGGTCAATTGACGTTGTTATCCGTCATACTATTAATAACGGTAAAAACCTCACAAAACTCTCGTTTATATCGCTTATATGCTCTCGGTACCAGCAGTATTCGTTATTTTAGAAATTATTCCGGTTGATCTCTTGGTGAAAGAGAGTACGGATATGTATGATATCGAGGATGTAGTGGCGAAATGAGAACTAAAACAACTATGCAGAGCATGGACCTTGCAATACTGGCAGTAAAAATAGTCAGAAAGTAGTAGAGGTAATCTGCATGGGTGCATGGAACGCCAAACTGGGAGAGATAAACGGATACAATGGATTTTCGGCTTCGCAGGATATCTACACTGAATGAGGCAAAAGAATAATATCAACCATCGCCACGGAGCCTCGCATAAGGATATGATTCCCGTGTTTTTTAAAGCTTCAAGTTGCCAACATTAAGACGCAATCTCGAAAATAGCATAGGATAATTCAACCGGACATTATTTTTTAGTATTTTAATCTCTTTCTGAAATAAGATATAATGAATTAATAAACGGGGGGCTTACTTAGAAATTTAACGATAATTCTCAATGACTATCGTTTTCCTATAGTAGGTAAAGGACGAAATATGAAATATATATTATAATTAATTTTATGTTTATGTCGATTATGTCCACGCTGCGATTAGGCGAACGATTATCGCCGCCATTTTCGTTAATATTAAATTAAATTTCATAATCAACTGATAAAGTATATAAGCCTTGTAGATTTTATTAAAAAAATAAAAATTACAAACCCTTGCAAAATGAATTAAAGTTGGAATTGCCCAGATTTACATAATACAAGTTTTCTAATAACTTCATACTTCAATAAAACTTAAGTACTGCGAAAAGTTGCTAGTTAGTAAAATAAAAA
Source organism: Nephrotoma appendiculata (assembly GCA_947310385.1). Lineage (NCBI taxonomy): Eukaryota > Metazoa > Arthropoda > Insecta > Diptera > Tipulidae > Nephrotoma > Nephrotoma appendiculata. The sequence continues at coordinate 297,333,434 of OX371224.1, read as the reverse complement.
TTAATTACAATCAGATAATAGTTTCATCTGTCGAAATAAATAATAATAAAGTAACGTTACGCCAATATTTAGGTACAGGAGCGCAACTCAAAATTTGCTAGTTAAAATATTATTATTTTATATTATTTTTATTTAGGCTCATTATGGTAAAATCCCTAGTTCCACTCAATGAAACCAAAAACGCTGAAGCAACAGCAGCAGAACCGGTATGCAGTTCATTACTGATAAAAGAAAAGGGTAAAAACTATTCCACATTGAATAAAACTGCCAACTCTAAGAAACACAATCCTTCTTGCGGAACATTTAAAAAAAATTCTAACGTTCTCCCATTTTCAGTATACCTGGAACTACTTAAATTATTAAAAACAAAATCACAATATGTACTAATGTTTTGTCGGATATAATACCGACCAACTATCTAACATTTCCTCCTCATATGAGTAGATTTTCTATATGCAAACATATTCCACATATCGAAAAATCTGTAATCCGTCTAAAATTAATAAGTATTTTTGTTTTATCGCGTACTGTATAATTCGTAAATTTTTATTATAATACCAGCGCATAATGAGTTTTTAGTCCTATAATGTACGAGTACTCAAAAATGCCTGTTAAAAAAAATATAACAAAGTATAATGATATTTTGATAGATCGTATATTTTTCTGTTCTATCAACTATATAAAGGCAGGTGCAACATTAAACAACTGAACCACCCTCTAATTTATAAACACGTGTCATTGACAAAATGACAGTTGCGTATATTAGTTGTTAATACGTTCGTAAGTAATATGAATATAATTCACATAAAAAGTGAAAATATAATTTACAATTTTCTAAAATCGTGTTAAAGGGGTTCACCTGGAAATTTTTGAAACTCGTAATACGTAAATATTAAAACTAATTCAAATTGAAGAAAAAATCCATAATCCTCCAACAAGCAAATAATTCATCAAAATTTGATTAATAAACAAATATTACTTTTGAGACGAAAGGCACGCTCTTTCTAATTAATACATCAATTATCACGATAGAAAATTTCAAGGTAAAATAGAGCAAAAACAAAAAAAACACTAAAAGAAAATATATTTCTTCTAATCATTCATCTGAACTTAATATTTTAACGAAAAAAGTTTAGAAAATAAAAAATATACGGTTTTTAAAAAGAAAACCTTTTAAGGAAAGTTTTTTATTTTATTTTTACTCAAGTATAATCTAACATAAATTTGTTTTTATTTTTTTTCTGTTTTTTGATTGGTTTTGATAAGTATCTAATTAGATTCAGGGGTGTATTAAATTTCTCATATAATTATGTCATACCCTGGGAAAAACAATGCAAAATTGTTTCCAATTATAAAGCACGATAGAATGACACATTTAAGTGAATCTTAGAAATGATCAAAAAATAAATTAGATTTTTACATCTAAATATTCAATTAATGATCAGAAATGTATATTAAAATCTATGGAGTAGCTTAAAGCAATATAGAAGAAAATAAATAAAAATGCGAAAACACTATTTCGCTCGTGCTTACATCCAACAGAAAAATTACCTCCAACAAGCTTTAAAAGAAATAAATTATTAGAATCACAATAGGTTTTCAAATTAGGAAAAAAGCGGATGGCCTGTTGCAACAATCTAGCCGTATCACACTTTGAATGTTTCATAAATGGATAAGTGACTCAAACCGTATGATTCAGCACGAAATTCAAAATTATGGTAATTTTGAACTAATTTTAAAATATCGATTCCAAAAAAAAATCGACACTCAGAAAATGTCGACTCAAAAACTGTCAACAATATCGCTCGTTTGAGAGAAATTCTATTATACAAAAAATCTCCAAAACGTCTCCTTTAAACGTTTAAAAGGATAATGAAGTTTTGTTTGTTTGAAAATTCAATTTACTTAGGCCAAAGTTCAATCGAATTGGATGTCTTTTTTTGTGCCCAAAAACATTTCAAAATTGGCACATTAATTTTTAATTGTAATATCGTGAAAAAATCGAGACTGTAGTATTCGTTTTCGATCCGATTTCTATTTTTAAATTAAGACCCGAACCCCATCTGAGAACCCCGTAAACAAATTTAAGCGAATTTAGAACTCACAATTAATAATTAGCACTCAAAAACCCCTCACCCAGTTTTATTAAAATCGTTAAAAAAAACTGACGCTAATTAAAACCCAGGGGTGCGCTGGTTATACAAGCTCCTCGCGCTGCACCCTGGGTAACGCTAAAAGTATAACCCCGCGGGTACGGGCGCGGTAAAACCCAAGCTACTTGCCTTGAGGGGGAGATAAACATGGCAAATCCTGAAGGGGCGGCTTTTTCCAGTGTCTGTTCTCCATGTTAGGGGCGGCTGTAAAAAACCTGGCAGTAGATATAAAATGCTAAGGGAAGGAACCCAGAATTTATATATTCAATGGAGTTAACCAACCAAAACAAAGATACGGTGCAGGTAATCGGATGCCCAGTACCGGCGACTCTCGGGAGTGAGCAAGCGGGCTCCCAGTCGTCGAGATCTAGCGACCGCAATGATATAGTGATTCAAAGCTTGGTTACTACACCATATTCAGCTACAAGCAATACCACTGAAGTTGTCGGTCTGGTGGGTGGTTCATCCAGTACGGCTGACGGAAGTAAAAGGACCTTTATGGAATTGAACAATCCTTTCTTAAAAAGAGGTATGGAGACAAAATCACCTATAAAACCGTCTACCGCAAGTTCTGTTAAACGATCATTTTCAACTTCAATGTTGAATATGGAACCAGAAGTGGTAGACGACCCGATAAATAAACTCCCAGAAATACACAGTAGCGACACACGCCTTAAAGAGAGCACTAAACGCAACGTTCAATTGACACAAACTGGCATCCATCGCTATATTATAGTAAACCGGAAAAGGGATAGTCCAAAAGCAGAAAAACTACTGATAAGTAAGAAATCGAACGTCGAAAAATTCAAATTACCGCTAAACAACCGATTTGAAACGTTCATCGAAAAGAATGCGGAAGACAGGCAAATTGTAAATGCAAACTCTCAAGAACAGGCAAATCGAAACTACAAGCCACCTCCAATCTACTTACGCGAAACCGATACGCATAAGGTTGTGCAAAAACTAAAATCAAGCGTGCTAACAAATGGAAAAACATTTCACGTAACAAATTTACTTCGAGGCAATATACACGAAGTAAAAATACAAACACATGAGGTCAACGACTATAGAGAAGTCATTAATTTTTACGATGCTCACAACAGAAATTATTATACATACCGATTGAAATCTTCAAAGGGTCTTTCAGTCATTATTAAAGGCATCGATGTCCAAGTTGAAACAACCTGGATTTCGGTTGTTTCAACTTGGACATCGATGCCATTAATAACGACTTGTTGAAGCTGCGCTTGTTGAAGATGAATTTAAGAAACAGAATGTATATAGAATCATGAACCGCTTGAAGCAACCACAACAAATGGTCAAAGTTGAACTGGATCCATCCGAAAACATTTTGAAAAAGGGAGAAGTTCATCCAATATATATTAACTAAAGTACCTCATACACAGACGCATAACTGTTGAAGAACCAAAGAAAAGGTCTGGACCAATACAGTGTTTAAACTGTTAAGAATATGGTCACTCAAGGACATATTGCAAGTTGATATCCGTATGCGTCGTATGCGGGGAACTACACCAAACCAAAAGTTGCCCAAAACCAAAGAACTCTTCAACTGAAAGGAAATGCAGCAATTGCGGTGGAAACCACACTCCAAACTACCGAGGATGCCTAGTCTACATAAATATTAGTCAATTGTCACGTCCCAGGAGGCAGTATAAAACTACAGCAGATGCGCAGAATAATATACCTCCGCATACGCCAAATGACTTTCGTTCGCACAGCAAACCAACATATGCAAGCGTTCTTCAAGGTGAATCCTCAAATGTTGAACCTACGCTGAATAACTGCATGCAAATGATGATGTAATTAATGACAACAATGCAAAATATGCTACAAAATCAAACCACTATGATCCAGAAACTAGAATGTCTCCGATACACTATCTGAAGATATGCCACTGGAACGCAAACGGTATAGGCCTACACAAACTTGGATTAGAACATTTCCTAGCTAAACACGAAATTGATCTTATGTTAGTTTCTGAAACCCACTTAACCGATAAACACAATTTTAGAATTAATGGTTACGAAGTTTATGATTCAAAACATCCCTTGGGCAGAAGTCGAGGAAGACTGCACTTACTACATTACTGGGCCAACCAAAAGCCATGTTCTACAAATAACTAACGAACAACTTCACTAATTGGTTGAAATTCAAGATGTACATCAGTTCTCATATCGACCTAACGTCTACACTGCAGACGACGAACTATATAAACATTGCTATGGAAAACTTTAATGATCTACTAGTCAACGCAGCTATTTCGGCCTCGCCTAAACCAAAAAGCAAACATACAAGACACACCATAACCCGCTGAAATAGAAAAAATGTTAACAGAGAAACGTCGCTTAAGACATATCTGGCAAATTAATCGATCACCAGATGCTAAACATAACTTTAATCAGGTAAAAAGAAAACTAAAGTCTACTACAAAAAAACAAGATGGATTATATGCAAAATTATCTTAAGGAATTATCTTCCCATTCGGACACAAACTATTCATTATGGAAGGCCACTAAATTCCTTAAACGGCCTCAGCAACCAAATCCGCTAACTCGTCTTTCAAACGGTGAATGGGCTAGAAGTGATAAAGAAAAAGCTTAAGCCTTTGCTGATCATCTTGAAAGTGTATTCACTCCAAACCTTGGATTATCGGTGGTTCAAACAGAAAATATAGCAATTAGAACTGTGAGGAAATTTAATATAAAGAAACCACTGGTAAAGTTTATTATGGCACATCAAATTCAATTAAAGAAAGCCCCTGGGTATGATCGAATTACAGGTGAAATGCTTAAACAACTGTCTGAGTGTGCCTTTGGACGACTGGCTCAAATATTCAATTCAATTTACGAATCAGGATATATACCTGAGTGCTGGAAATTATCAACTATAAAAATGATCCCGAAGCCTGGCAAGGATCTTACCAAAGTCTCGTCATATAGACCAATAGGCCTACTACCAATCGTCTCGAAAGTATTCGAAAAAACTATTATCGAAAATATTAAACCGGAACTACGAAATATCATCCCTAGTCATCAATTTGGTTTCAGAGCCGAGCATGGAACCATTGAGCAAGTGCACCGAGTAGCTACAGAAATAAGTTCAGCATACGAAGATAAAAAATACTACTCCGCCGTATTCTTGGATGTTGCCCAAGCATTCGATAAAGTTTGGTACGAGGGTCTGCTTCATAAAATAAATCTTAAATTGCCAGAAATTTACCAACTTATGAAGTCGTATTTGTCATATCGCAGATATTATGTCAAATACAACACCTCTAAATCGAACGAGAAAAATATTCTGGCTGGAGTACCTCAAGGTAGTGTGCTTGGCCCAACGTTATATTTAATTTTCACTTCAGATCTACCAAGGTCTTCGCAAATTCTGATGTCTACTTTCGCAGATGATACGGCAATCGTATGTAGCCATAAAAATCCAGAAACGGCGTCCGAAATTCTGCAACAACATATTTATGACATCGAAATATGGCTAAAAAATGGAAGATAAAGGTCAATGAAGAGAAATCGACCCACGTAACATTTACTTTAAATACTTGTCCGCCTGTCACAATGAACGGAATAACAATCCCTCAATCAAATGGAGCAAAATATCTAGGTGTTCATCTAGATCGACGGTTAACTTGGCGAAAACATATTGAAATGAAACGAGACCATATCAAATTAAAAATTGATAAAGTGCCATTGGTTGATGCAATCAACCTGAAATTCGAATATCGACATTGTCCAACGAACACAGTTAAAAATTCTGAGAATGATTACAGGAGCACCCTGGTTCGTAAAAAACAAAAATATACATAAGGACCTTAGCATCCTAACTGTCAAAGACGAATTGAAAAAAATACGGATCAGCTATGCAGGGAAACTGGTATCTCATCCGAATTTGCTAGCGCGAAACCAACAAGATATACCTACGTCTTCGCGATTAAAGAAGAAAACAATGGCTGTAATAGCATAAATTATAAAATTATTAAGTTTACTTATTGATAAGAAGTAGATTCTGCTCCCGCAGATTTACATAATTACCTTAGTTATTAAGATTTGAAAACTTATTGTTATTTTCATGTTTGAAAGATTCAATAAATAAAGAAAATTGTTAAAAAAAAAGTAAAAATTTTTAGATATACTATATAAGTAAAGGAAGATAGCAAACGCAGTCAGCCAGGTTGTTTAAGTTGCTGGTGTCAAACACAAGTGATTAGTAAATCAATAAAAGTATTTTTTATCCATACTAATCGTATTTTATTTAAACTATCGATCATCCCAAGTGGTAACAAAGTGGCGATCAGGACAAAAGAATAAAAATTCGGACGAGATGGTCAATACATTTTTGGTACAGCTTAATCTCCAAAAAAGAAGAGTCGCAACGAAGGGAAACGGCGTTCCAAGAACAAATAAAGTAGCAGCAGAAGCAGATGCAGGATATAATTATAAAATTCGAGAAATTCGAGCAGCGCATGGAAAGCCCGTCAAACACCATGCAAACCTTTTCTTACGACCCAGAAAACGGTCAAACATTTGAGAGCTGGTATCGACTCTACAAAGAATTATTCATGGAAGATGCAAAGGAGTTCGATGACGCAGCCAAAATTCGCCTGTGTCTACGTGAATTAGTTAGACGCAACAGCACATGCAAAATTTAAGGGCATGCTTCTACCGAAGGAGCCGAAAGGCTTCACATTCGAAGAAATTATAAAAAAGCGAAAACGTACGTTCAGAAGAACGGAATCAATTTTCAACACGCGGTTCAAATACACAAACAACCATGAACGACAACACCGATTTTTCGTTTTTCAAAGCCAAAATCAGCCGCAGGTGTGAGGATTTTCTACTAGAAAAACTCACCATAAACCAATTGAAGGGTTTGATTTTCGTATGCGGCCTAAATTCATTTCGATTTGCTGAAATTCGCACACGTCAACTATCAAAGCTGGACGGCGACGCAGCAGAAGAATTCACTATAGAAATACAACGTATGCTCAGTCTAAAACGAGATACGGCGTGATTGGGGAGAAGTACACAACAATCATTAGCTATACAAGCGATTAAACAGCCGCAGAAAAATTGGCAGCCTCCGGTGAAACCAAACATACAGTACGAAGGAAAGCATATTCACACTTAGTCTGCACCAGTTGGGAAAGATTAGCAGCCACAGACACGGAGTTCATCGACGCCATGTTGGCTCTGTGGTGGCATGCACTATTCGTACCAAGTTCGATTCCGCACGAACAAGTCTACACAATGTCAATCAATGGGAAGGTTTCTGTATTTTTTTCAAGAAACCCCCACAATCGGAACGAAAACATCGAGGACAATTAAGAACAAACGTGATCCGGAATATCAATGACGGAGGTGAGGAAAAGTAGACAAACAGCGATCAGAAATTCATCACTGTGAAGCAAGAAGTAGCAAGAAAGTCAACTCAGCGTCGTTGGATCCTTTCCTCATTGGCGCAGAATTTGACTGCGAAATGGGGATACCAACTATCGGGCAAGTATTATTTGGCAAATGTTATGTGACCACTACTAAGGGACTCAATATTTTAGATATTGATTGGATCAAACCATTTGGAATTTGGGAACAGCCCATTAGTTCTATCTGCAACGCTACACGCGACGAAGGAAGCAGTTGTGACAAGTTTATAATGGAACTACAGCTAAAATTCCATGAAGTTATCAGCGACACGCACGGTTTCACTAAAGTCATTAAAACTCACATTCACATAAAGCCTGATGTACATCCGATTTACCGCCTGAAAAAACCTGTATCATTCGCCGCACTTGAAAGCGTCGAACGCGAACTGGATCGTCTACATGAATGCAATATAATAACGCTGGTCGAATTCTCCAATTGGGCAGCACCCATAGTACCTATTACGCGACCAAACGGACGCATACAAATATGTGCCGACTATTTCACGGGCCTCAACGCCAGCATTGAAACAAACGCGCACCCACTGCCAACTCCAGAGGAAATGTTTTCCCGGCTCGCAGGCAGTATAATTTTCAACAAGATCGACCTATCAGATGTGTATTTGAAAATTTAATTCGACGACGAATCAATGCAGATACAACAGGTACAATAAATAGCACCAGGAATCAAATCAGCGCCTGGTAGTTTCCAAAAGATAATGCATGCCATGACTTCGGGGCTCGAAGGTGCAGTGGCCTACTTCGACGACATCCTCGTGCACACAAAGGACCAGGAAACGCATAAAGAATTCGTTAACCGCCTATTCCCACGTTTGGAAGAATATGGGTTTCGAATAAAACTTGAGAAGTGCGACCTGTTAACGCACCAAGTCAAATATCTGAGTATGATTGTTAATGCCAATGGTATCAATACAGACCCATCGAAAATTATTGCAGTAACCTCGATGCCGGTCCCTCAGAACATAACTGAACTCCGCTCATTTCTCGGAGCCATAAATTTCTATGGGAAATTTGTCAAGCAGATACACAGCCTACGTGTACCATTGGATCGACTCTTAAGAGCAGATGTTGTGTAGGAATGGTCTCCAGAATGCCAACAAGCATCTCAAAAATTCAAAAAGATTCTCACCGCCGAATTGCTCCTCGCACAGTACGATCCAGCGCTACGAGTAACACTATACGCCGATGCGAGTAATTCGCGAATCAGAGCATCAATCAATCATCTATACGACAACGGAACGGAAAAAGCTATCGCACACAAATCATGGCCATTCACAAAAGCCGAGCAGAACTACAGTCAAACCGAGAATGAGGGGCTTTTATTTATCGGTAAAGAAATTCCACCGCTACGTGTATGGTAGGCAGTTCACGCTAGTCACAGACCATTCCCGTGTACACCGCCAATCGGCTACAGCGCTCGGCTTTGACACTACTGTCTTACGACTTTATAGTACAATACAAGTCAACAACCTATTTTGACAATGTAGACATTCTGTCATGCCTCAGAGCTGCAACAGATGTCGAAGATGAAAACGTGGTCATCGCATACATCCACGCAGAAGAAGAAATCGATAACGAGTTTGAAGAAACCATAAAGGCCTTGCCGATCAACCACCACATGATCTCGAGCGTAACACAAAGCGACAAAGTTTCATACATCCAGCAAGGCTGGCCAGAAGCGAAGAAAACATTGCCTGACAGTGAGGAACTACTACAAATTTACAACCGTCAGAAAATGCTAGCGGGATCACATGTATATTGGCCGAAAATCGACGAAGCAATCACGACTCTGGCGCGATCTGGTGAACGTTGCTCAGAAAATGCAAAATTTTCAATTAAAACATTACTACAGTCGTGGCTACGAGCGATGCGTCCTATGGAGCGCATACACACGGACATTGAGGATGCGATTGACGGCAAACGGTTCCTTGTTAGTGCCGATTGGCATTCAATGTACATACTCTGAAGCACATGATTGTGATAATATCACATCGTTAAAATGGGCCGAGAGGCTGTGAATTTTTCGCACTATTCAGAAATCCAGAAAATCTAGTTACGGATAATAGTACGCAATTTGTGAGTGAGAAGTTCAAGGAATTCTGCGCATCACGCGGAATAAATCATATCAGAACTCCGCCGTATCACCCAATGCCGAACGGCCGAGCAGAAAGATTCATCGATACATTAAAAACGATACTTAAGAAATCAAAAGAGAAAGGAATAAATAAGAAAAAAATAAACCGAATTCCTCCATATCTACCGTTCAACTCCTAATCGACGAGCTCAACAATCTATGTCAACGGGACATCTGTATTTAGGACGAGAAATCCGAAACGAGCTGGATATTCTAAAATTAGTTCCAGAACACAGCACAGATAGAGACACACAGCAGGAACAACAATTTAACAAACACCATTGGGCACAATTAAGACATTTTGAGGTTGGAGCAAAAGTATTTGCCCAAGTGTTCCATCGTAAATCGTGTGATTCGATCATCTGCCAATCAGCTGATTCGTCGATACACTGATGATAACGGTGTGAATAACGACGATCAACTTCCATTCGACGTATTAATAACGAAGGTGGAAGAAAACTTCAAACCGGAGATCACTAAAAAGTAACAGTGATTATTATAATAACATGTTCCAAAGTTTTTGCTCTAGAATAAATGGAATAGGCTTTTCCAATAGTTCTACAATTAATACTCCAGTTATTGGAGCTGCAAGTGACGGTCAACTATAGTCTATTGATCAAGGAATGACAATCGAAGAAAATATTCTTAGACGAGAATTGGTCCTTAAAGATAAAGAAATAGAACTGAAGCGTGAACATCATCTTAAAGGTCTCGAAGCTACAGCAAATACTGATACTACAGAGGGGTTGGTGGACCTAGCTTTTTGTTCAAAGACATAGAAAAATCTTTGCAGCATTTTAGCGGCGACGACAACTTTCCCCGTTACAAAATGGATTAAGGATGTGGAAGAGGTCGCTCATGTTGCCGGGTGGACTGACGTACAAAAGATGATATTTGGAAAACGGCTTTTAACGGGAACAGTAAAACTTCTTAAATCAGTTTCACAAATAGACACATGGTGCAAGCTTAAACAGTTTCTTCTAGCAGAATTTGAGGTTAAACTTAACTCTGCGATAATCCATGAAAAGTTAAACAACCAGACGAAGCTACCATTAGAGACTTACAAAAGTTATTTATACGCTCTTGCAGAAATTGCTGCCTTAGGTGAAGTTGACGAAATGGCACTTATTCAACATTGTATAAATGGAATTGCAGACGAAAAGTTTAATAAAGCTATACTTTATGGAGCAGCGGATATGAAAGAATTCAAAGTCAAACTTCAAATAGATGACGAAATAAAGACGAAACTTAAGAAGGCGCCAATGCAATCGACTTCAAACCCTAAACAATTACAAATAAAAAATCGAGGTCAGATGTTATAATTGTGGAGAACGAGGTCACGAGGGCAAACATTGCCGAAATAAAGACGAGGCACCTAAATGTTATATGTGTCAAGAATTTGTCTCCAAATTGCACTAAACCAGTCACAGTAACAGAAAACAAGAATCCAAAATCGTGTGTCGCGATAAACAAAATGGATTATATAGCTCGAGATTACAAGCGGGTCATCATTAAGGATAGAGCACTACAAGCCTTCACTGATAACGGAAGCGATTTAAATTTTTTCTCAGCAAGTATAAGGAAATAGGTGAACCTGATTTTGTGGAAGTTACTACAATGTTCAGCGGTGCTGGTGCTAATAATATTGCAACACTTGGTTGTTTTAACACAAATATTAGTATTGATGATGACAATTACTATACGGTGTTTCACATAGTTGCTGATGGTATCTTTCCGTATGAGGTATAGGCTGTGCGTCGATTACAGGAAACTGAATCAAAAGATTGTGAAGGATAGGTATCCGTTAATTGAAGAACAAATTGACAGGTTACAAGCTGCACGAATTTTTACCACTCTAGATCTTTGCAATGGATTTTTCCATGGTCCAGTGTCACTCAATTCGATTAAATATACTTCATTTATAGTACCATTTGGACAGTTCGAATTCCTACGTGTACCATTTGTGCTGTGCAATTCACCAGCCACATTTCAAAGATATATAAATCGATTTTTTCAGGAGCTTTATTGAGAGAAAGTAGTGTGTGTCTATATGGATGACATAGTAATTCCAGCTGTCACTGAAGAAACGGCACTGACAAGATTTCAAAAGGTTATGGAAGTAGCTGCAAGTTATGGTCTAGAGTTCAAAAGGAGGAAATGTCAATTTTTACAGTCCAAAATAGAATATTTGGGTTATAAAAATATAAAAGATGTCCAACGGTTCCTCGGACTTACTAGTTATTTTCGTAAGTTTATAGAAAACTATGCCCTAATAGCGAGACCTCTGTCTAAGCTTTTACGAAAAGATATAAAATTTCATTTTTGTGTTGATGAGAAGTTTGCGTTTTTGAAATTGAAAGAAGTTCTTCCAAAGAGCCTATACTTAAGATATATTCTATAAGTGCAGATACTGAGCTTCACACCGATGCGAGTAAGTTCGGATTAGGTGCCATACTCATGCAGAAATGTTCAGAAGAACTAAAATTTCATCCGGTTTACTACTTCAGTAAATAAAAACGTCACCAGCAGAAGAAAGATATCGCAGTTATAAATTGAGAGGTTCTGGCTATAGTTGCAGCACTAAAAAAGTTTAGAGTGGATCTACTCGATTTACCGTTCTGTATTGTGACGGATTGTTCCGCTTTAAAGGCGACCATGGAACGTAAGGAGCTGACATCCAGGATCGCAGGTTGGGCGTTGCAGCTGCAAGAATTTAGCTATGTTTTAGCACATAGAGCATCATATAGAATGCTTCATGTAGACGCGTTAAGTCGACTTCCCGTTTTTATGATCATTGAGAATGATACTGTTACCAGATTAAAAGCCGCTCAGAGAGATGACTATTCAGTTCGAACAATTATGAAGCTTTTACAAAAAGGTGCGTATAACAATTACCATTCTAATGACGGTCTTTTATTTAAGGTGGTAGATGGTGATTCAAAAATGGTTGTTCCTGACGCTATGCAAATTGAAATAATTCGTAACGTACATGAACAAGGGCATTTTACATTCCAAAGCTAAGTGAGAAAATTACCAGCTGCTTAAAAAACTGTATTTCATGTATACTAGCGGATCGTAAGTCGGGAAACGCGATGGTCTGTTGAATGTCATTTCCAAAGGTGACATTCCCCTAGACACTTACAATTTGGATCATTTAGGACATTTAGTTGTAACGAAGAAAAGCTATCTTTATATTTTATGTGTTATCGACAGTTTTTCAAAATTTGTGTGGCTCTATCCCACTCGGAATACTGGTTCCAGAGAGGTTATAGAGAAGTTAGAACATCAAAAAACGGTTTTTGGTAATCAGTGATAGAGGTGCGGCATTTGTTTTCAGCGATTTTAGAGACTACTGTAAATCTGAGAATATCGAGCATCATATGATAACGACTGGTGTGCCAACCGGAAATGGCCAAGCGGAGCGACTAAACAGAATAATCATACCAGCATTGACTAAATTGTCTCGTCTTAAGCCGGATGATTGGTTTAAACACGTTGATAAACTACAAAGGTTCCTTAACAATTTATTCTGAATTGTTAATTGGTGTGAAGATGTGTTGCTCGGAAGAGCGTTAAAGAAGTAGTCGGAGAGGAAATTGCTAAGCAGTTTAATGAAGAACGTACTAATCTTAGGGATGCAGCCAAATTACAAATTAGTAAAGTACAACAAGAGAATCGGCGAACATTTAATAAAAAACGAAAAAAGGCACGGACCTATCGAGTGGGGGACATTGTTGCCATCAAACGCACGCAGTTTAACCCTGGTTAAAGAAATTATTGAAGTGAAAGATCACGAAAGGTATAAGGTTTGAAAGATTGGACAGACAGAAGAGCCACTACTAACTTCAACTTCGGTAGAGCATTTAAAAATATATTTCGATAGCATGTCCAGTGATAAGAGTATTGAAGAAGTGTGTAACGAGGTTAGATCATCTGGGCCAGATGATTTGTAGCATGGCCGTGTGGGATCACCCTGTTAAGAAATATCACAATTTGTATTTTAATCCATAGTTTACTGTCAAGTAATGTTGTTATTGTTTTCATTTATTAATCATAAATTCCGTCAATTACTGTAATCCTTTGTAATGCAGAAAATTGTCGTACGATAATGTTTTTTATAAATAGTCAGAGTTGTTAAAGATTCCGTCCCGAAAAATATAAATTAATAAGTATTTAATTGTGGTGTTCTTGTTATTTATTGAGACATGGTTAAATAACTCCTGATATAAAAATTCGGGGCTTGAATAAAACTTTGTTTGGGTTGGCTTTAATGATACCTAATGCTCCATTTCACGAACGCGAAAGTACTTAAGTTGATAGTTAAAATAATATCTTGCTGGAAATTCCGATTCTTTCATTATCTTGTAAATACCACAAAAGGTATACTTATTTGCTGTAGCATGCATTTACGAGAAACGAAATAATACTCACGCATTTCCAGCGAGTTATTTCATCTGTACGATGTTTGAACCATATCGGTTAGTGCTACGCCCCAAAATTTTATAGTCTTGTCGCCAAAACTAAATAACTGAACCCAAAACAGTTGTTAGTTGTACATCTCACTTAACTGGTCCATTAGAGTAAAACTTAAACTCCAAATTATATTTTGCTAATGGTCGCTTCTTTGTGGAACCAAATAACTGGTATCGCTGGATTTAATTCTCAGATATTTATGGAAAACCTAAACGCTTTCTTAAACGAATTAAATTAAAGCCACGTGAATATACACGTGAGAATGAAATGAATATTGCACATTGTATTCTTTCTATTCATCAAAATTTTAATAGAAGGGGTTCGCTTACTAAAATTAGGCCGAACGGACACAAAAACGATCGTGACATTGTTTGAAGACAAGGATTTAAACAATTTTAGGAACTAGTTCGGAAATTTTCAAATAATCAACGTGAGTGCCAGCACCGTATTTATTCTAAGCTAGATAGAAAGCAAACGTACCGGGAAATTAGAGTGAACACTTCAGAAATCAATCAAAAATCTTGATGGAACATGACTAAGATGAATCCCGACATTTAGGATTAAATTGGTCATGTCTAGATAGCGTTTTACAACAAAAACTAAACATGCAATACAAAAATTTCATTTTAACAAATTCAAAGGAAACGAAAATACCAACGAAAATATTACTAGGTAGGTTAGGGTGTATTGACACATCCAAAAATAAAGTGCGAATGAAATTCAACTTTTATTTCTTCAGGTTGGAAGTCAAATCGTGCATTATCTGTACTGGAGAGACTCATATAGTTTATTATAACCTTATCTCTGATAACCCATAAAAGTTGCGCGTGTAAACTAAACAGTAAAGGATTCACGTTCTACTTCAGCCGTATAATGTAGCGATACGTACAAGCCAATGGCATGCTAGATAATATGTTAAGATTAGTACCACTTTATTATGATGGTACGATTATTTACAAGATGCCAATATATATTACCAACTTTACCAGATCTTTTAAACAATTTTGGATGCATTAAATATATTTCACCTAAAATAAAATCGAAAAATTGTCCAAGTGCATGTCACCATGCTCACAAGCTCAAATATCAAGTAACGTCACCAACATGTCCCCAATTTACACAAAACGCATCGATTACAATTCAAAATAATTACCTCGTTATCTACGAATAGAAATAGTAATTTGTGATTTCGATATATAGCTAAATATAAGATAAATTAATTATTTACCTTTAATACAAAATCTGCCATATTGCAATTTCACTTGTCAAACGTCTCAGCTGTCCCATTACCATAACAAAGCAAAGGCATTAGAAAAAAAATAGTTACGTTCACAAATTTTTTTGATGTTTACGCGTGGTACACAAAAACATAGATCACACGACAAAACTATTTAATTATTATTTTAAACACAATAAAAATAATACAATATTAAATTAGATATCGCAAAAGTTTTTTTATTTCCTAATTTTTCATATAAAGAACTTGTTTTCTTTGGTTGCTATGGATTTGTCACCTTGGCTACGGCATTAACAATACGGTAAAATATAAATTTTCATTGGGTAACCATGCGCACAAATTATTTTTATTTTTGTTACGAATGTATTCACGTAGTACATAAACTTTTTAGATTAAACAATTTAATTAGATTTATTATTAAATCTAATGATTATAAAACATTTTTTGCACAAACTTTCATTTTATGCCTATTTGGCGCAGATAAAATCAAACAATTGACAGTTTTAATGTGTGAACGTGTCCCTTATCGATTGTGGTGAACTTGAATTTTTATTCACCACTCTTTTTTTAATCAACTTGTATGCGGTACAATGTTAGCGGTAAAACCGTTACATTTCACATAGCAATGGCAGTACTATAATTTAAAAGTGTTGGAAAGGTGAACGTTTTTTGATTAAACTCGCATTTTGATATAACTGTGCTAATATTTAAATTAGAAATTATCAGTTAGTCGTTTGTTGCGGCGTTAATGTTATTAACATTGCGAATTAATGTTATTTGGGAGGTAAGTACGTGTTTGAGTTCAAATCGCAATGAGCGTGCAATTTAGAATGGTTTTTTAGAAGGAAATTTGCCATTGATTAAGTACCTAAAAAACTTATAGGAATTAACTGTAATTAGAATTAGAGAATCTACTGCGCTCCACAGTTTACTGGTAGTAATCGATACACTTTAACTAACATGGTCCATAAAGCGTAAATAGAATTTTAGCTGTGGTTTCTATTTAAGCTGTCGAAATTTGTAATCTATTTTATGATTTGTGCGCGGACTTTGCTCAAATATTTAAATTGAAAGTGACGAAGATGAACGTACAACAAAAACTCATAATTTTCAAGCCTTAAAAGCGTTACAGACGATCCGACGGTTGGTCCGACCGACTTGTAGTTTTCATGTTAATGTTAATAATCTATTGTCTCATTTTATATTACAAAAACGATTTTATGTTTTTTTACACACCGAATAATTTTAATTTTTTATTTTCTCTGTTGTTTTTTCTGTTGGTTGATTATTATAAAAATTATGAATTTCCTTTTTGTAACATAAAACGAGACAATAGATTAACATTAACATGAAAACTACAAATCGGTCGGACGATCGGTCGGATCGTCTGTAGCGCTCTTTAGTTTTATCAAAAATGGGCCCCATTCGTTTGCGGGGCTTTGTCTGCTTAAAACATAATTTGCTCCATTCTCCCCAAGATAAATTTTTGAATTTTTGTGCCCATAAGTTGCGCACTCCGACAGGGCGTCGTAGTTTTGTTCATTTCCATCACCGATCGTATCGGGATTCGAACCCGGTACCTCCCGATCCAAACGCCAAAGCTTGGTTAAACAGTGGTTATATGGGGGTTTATATCGTTGGGTCCATCGATAAAATGCTTGAAATGTTTAATTGCTGCGTACGCGGCCAGCAACTCTCGATCGTACGTAATGTAGTTTTGTTCTGCGCTCGTAAGTCGTCGTGAGAAAAAACTTAATGGATTCCAGCTTCCGGATTCATGTTGTTGCACCACTGCTCCGATCGATCGATTGGATGCGTTGACCATTATAGCAAGTTTGTGGATAGGCGATGGATGAGTCTGGACAGTTTCGGCTAATCGTACCTTGCATTGCTCAAATGCTTGATCTGCTTCCTCGTGCCATTTTATTTCGCTGTTATCATTTTTCTTCCGACCTTTGATGAACTCGTATAATAATTCTTGTTCTAAAGCCGCGTTTGGCAGAAACGTACGGTAATAGTTCATCATGCCTAAAAACCGTTGTATACCTTTGGTTGTGGTTCGTGTGAAGTTTACTATAGCTTCCACTCTGGATTGAGCTGGTTTGATGCCGGTGGCTGAGATGTCGAAGCCTAGAAAGCTGATTTGGTCTGCGCCGAAAACACATTTGTTTGCGTTGACTACAAGGCCGGCCTCCTGTAGCCGTTGAAATACGATCTTCAGATGTTGCACGTGTTGTTCTAAATCGTTGGACGCAACTAAGATGTCGTCGATATTATGGGAAGACGAACTTGGTGTCACGAAAAATGGAATGTGTTAGCCGTTGGAATGTTTGAGCCGCGTTTCGTAATCCAAACGTCATGCGCGGGAACTCAAACAATCCAAACGGTGTGCAGATGGCTGTTTTTTCTATGTCTGCTTCATCGACTGGTATCTGATGATATGCCCGAATAAGATCGATTTTTGAAAATAGTTGGCATCCGTCTAGCTGGTGATTAAAATCCGTGACGAATGGTATGGGGTACCGATCAGGTTTCGTTTTTTGATTTAACCCGCGGTAATCGCCGCAGAGTCGCCAACCACCGTCTTTCTTCTTCGCGACATGAATGGGACTGGCCCAATTGCTCTTCGACGCGCGGCATATCCCTTGACTTAACCAGAGGTCGATTTCTTGTCTGGCGATCCGCATTTTTTGTGTGTTGAGACGGCGAACTTTTGCGGAACATGGTTGTCCCTCGGTCTCAATTTTATGAGTAACACTATGTTTGACCGTATTGAGCAACGGTGTTTCTTGGAATACAGTGTTGAACTCTTGTATCAAGTTTTGAATTCGTGGACTGATTTCGTCCAACTTGATGGTGGTTAATTGGTAGGATGGCAGTACGACTGAAATCCCGCGGACTGATAAGGTAGTCAATGGATCGATTATCTTTTTGTTTTTTACATCCACCAATAAACCGTAGTGCAAGAGAAAATCGGCACCGATAATGCATCTGTCGACCTTGGCGATCACGAATTTCCAAACGAACGGTCGTCGAAATCCTACATTCAGAGTTAGGTGCTTTGTACCAAATGTTTCGATGAGTGTTGAATTGGCGGCAAATAATTTTATATCCGATTTGATTAACTCGTCTCGCAGGTTTGGTGTTACTATCAGGAATTGTCGTTTTGTTGTTGAGTCAACAACTATTAGACGGCTATTTGAAGTACTGCCGTCACTCGCCGTATTTAGTGAGGCACCTACTAGTTTTCCGGAGCGTTTGTGCCCTGGCGATACGTGCAAGGTTTCGCACATTGTTTGGCCTGGTCACCATATTTAGCGTGGTACCAGCAGTTTGGGAACCTCCTAACTTGGGATTCGGATCGTAACTTGCTTCGCGAACGGGGTTTTTCGCTACATGATCTCCGTTGTGTGTCCCGAGGTTTGCGATCGTTGCTGATGAATTGATCGAAACGTTTTGAAAAAGCGTCGATCCGCGCTGCAATAGACTGTTCTGGTTGCTCTTTGGATGACGAATGTGGCGTTTGAGAGACGTTGTACAAACCCATAGGTCGATTTATTTCACTTATTTTATCTGCCGAAGCAGCGAGCTTCAATAATTCACCCTCGTCCATCCCTCGTCTTGGATATGATTCGACAGTCGTTGTAACCATAAATCGCGTAGTACGGCCTCGGTAATTTGATCTGCAGCTAATGCCTGCATTTCCCGCAGCAATTGCGACGGGTTTTTGTCGCCAAGTTATAACCCGGATAGCAGACGGTTTAATTTCATTCGGTTGGAATCGCATAATCGATCTTTGATAGCGGCTTTCAAAGTATCGTATTTATCCGTCTTCGGTGGATTAAGTAATAATTCGCGTACACACTTTATGGTTTCCGAATCGAGAGCGGCTACTAAATGAGCATATTTCGTTTGATCGGCTGATATTCCGCTTAATTGAAACTGGACTTCTAGTTGCAAAAACCATATTTCCGGATCGTCACGATTGAATACGGCATGTTTCACCGACAGCTTGTATATATTGGTGGTGGACTGCCCATCGTTGTTCTCCTGTTTTGTTTTTGTTTTATCCGCTTCGTCACCGCACATTTTGTATTATAATTTCTGATGATTTTTGTGTACAAAAATTTCGGAGTAACAGCTGTAGAACTGGCTTGCGCGTTTTATTTTGTCCACACAATGTTGTTTCGTCGTACTTTTTCGATAAAAAAAAATTGTACGTGCTGAATTAGTATGCTGACAATCACGCGGTCGCGTGTTTTTTTTTTTAGGTTAGAATGACTCGAAAATTTCGTCGCGTGTTCGTTCGATGATTTACGTGTTTATTTCCCGTCGGTCAGGATCACGTCGGGGCTACCAAATTATGGGGGTTTATATCGTTGGGTTCAGCTATTTTATTATCCTACTGGATCGGTTAGACTGGAATATGATAACCCACAATATTCAACTCGAGTACTGTATCGCTCGAGTGCCAATCAGATTGATTTATATTTAGCGCGTATATATCGCTGGTACTTTCGATGAACACTATATTAATATATACGATTCGAATATTTATTTAATTATTATTTTTATTTTATTTTAATAAGACAATTACATATTTTAACTTCTAACTTGTCGCGCTGTTCGTGTGTGTCTCCTTTTTTACCGTCGCTCTACTTTATCATCGCTATCATGTGATGAACACCGAGATGAGATGAATCCTGGGGTGAACACCGCTAATTTGCCCAATTAACAAATGCGTTGATGTCGTGGTGTCGACACAGTTACACTGTGCTGTTTGGTCGGTATAACTTTTTAAACCAAAAAACAGAAGTGCGAAGTGACATAATGTACTTGTTTCAGTTTGTCTTTGAGTATGAGTATATGTCGAAGTTATAATCTGGCTGGATATATCCCATTGTATTCTATTTTGGTGTGAACTTCAATTAGCAAGGTTAGGTTAGAGCGGCTGCTATCGCACACTTAGGCCAATAATGGCCCATTGTGATACCACAGGATCCAATCTCCCCTTACTCCCGCTGAAACCATTCAGAGCTACTGATGTAGCGTAAAATATCTCGCACCCCACAATCCGCGAGTTCAGAAAGGCTGTCCATGTCGTACACACCCAAGTACTTACGTCTTTTGTATGATAGTGCCGGACATGAGCTGAGGAAGTTATCTAACGTCTCTTCCTCCTCTTCGTCCATACAACTTCTACAAAAGTCATTTCGTCTTTATACCCAGCCTTCTCGCATGTTCCCCAAAAAAGGCAGTATCCTGTCAATATCCCTACGACCAATCCTAAATCTCGTTTTCCCAGGGATACTAGTGCCTTGGAGCGCCGCAGGTCCAGTTTTGGCCAAACCTGTTTTGCTACCCTGCACGTGAGAGTGTTGGTCCACTTCTCATCTGTCAAGGCGATTGCTTTTTTACTGAGCGCCGATTTGAGCTCTGCTGTAGGCCTCTCTAGACCTGCCCTTTCTGGTTGCATCTGGAGAGTCGTACCGTACCGTCGATCGTCTGCCTTGCAGTTTCCCGTGACGTCCGAGTGACCAGGTTATCCCAGATTATCTGGATACTGAAATACTCGCTCATCTCATTAAGAGATGATCGGCAATCCAGCGTAACTCGTGACTTCCAACAAACCACTTCTAGTGACCTGATCGCCGCCTGACTGTTCACATAGATTGGCGATACCCCTCACAGATACCACGTTATGCTTCAACCATGTCACAACTTCCCATATCGCCACCATTTCAGCCTGGTACACGCTGCAGTAGTCAGGGAGACGAACGGAAATATTAACATTGGGCTTCTCACAGAAGACTCCGGCTCCTAGCTTGCCTTCCAGCCTAGAACCGTCCATGAAAAATGGCAGTGCCTCGGGTTGAAGTATTTAACCGTTCCTCCAGGATTCCCTCGAAGGACAGATGGTCCGAAAACCTTTATCGAAACACAACGTTGGTTTAATATAATCTAGATTCGCCAGTTCTTCCCTTAGCGATCTAACTATCGTCGAGTGTCCCGCCTAAAGACACATCCACTGCGAGACCGCCGAGAGTACTGAGAGACCGCCGAGAGTCTCGTAGCCACATAGGCTGCCATCTGCTTACCAAACAATTCGATTGGAATAAGGTGGAACATAACCTCTAAAGCGCGTGTAGGTGTTGACCTAAGCGCTCCGCTTATAAGCATACAGGCCGTCCTTTGCACCTTCTCCAACATCCTTATGTAGGTTACCTTTTCCAGAACTGGCCACCAAACGCCCACCCCGTGCATCAGCACAGGCTTTACCACTGTGGTATAGAGCCAGTGTACCAGCTCTGGTTTCAAACCCCATCTCTTACCTATGGCGTTCCTACACGAGTAAATAGCTGCATTAGCTTTATTCACCCTTTCTACAATGTTATAAGATTCCAGCTGAGCTTACTGTCCAAGATTATGCCCAAAAATCTCACTATATCAGTAAAAGCCAGTCTAATTTCGTTCACGGTACGAGGGCTATCTACCGGAATTTTATATTTCTTAGTAAATAGTATCAGCTCTGTCTTGGACGGGTTGATCCCTAATCCACATTTGCCGGCCCATTTCGTAACGATCAGGAGTGCATTCTGCATATCACCCTTAATCGTATCCAGATATTTGCCTGAGACAGTTATCGCTACATCATCTGCATACGCTACAACCCCCATATCCTCTTTCTCCAGTTCCAGATCAAACCATTTACCACTGCACTCCAAAGAAAGGGCGACATTACTCCTACCTCCGGAGTTCCTCTAACCACCCGTCTTCTAATGGTGGACTCCCCCAGTTCCGAGGTAATAGCCCTGCTTATCAGCATCTGATTTATCAACCTACTTATAGGATAATCTACCTTCAAAAATGACAATCCTTCCATGATCGCCTCCGTTTTTACATTATTAAAGGCACCCTCAATGTCAAGAAATGCTACCATACAATACTCTTGCGAATAAATTGACTTCTCAATCATGCGTACTAGATCGTGCAGAGCTGTGTCCACCGACTTTCTCTTACAGTATACGCATGCTGCGACATTGCCCAATTCGTTGGCTCAACTTTTGTTCGAATAAGTACGTCTATCAATCTTTCCAAGGTTTTCAACAGAAAGAATGATAGAGTTATAGGCCTCAGGTCCTAAAGTAACTTTAGGACTGGCTGGGTTAGTAGATAGAATTTTCCTAAGGCGAGAAGTCTCAGAGACCTCCTCCATCCTACAACAGAAGAGTCTCCAAGACCCCCTTTGTGCCCTCCTCAACTCTTTTTTGTATTTTTTCAGGTCTTCCTTATAGGAATCCCAATCCCGATTTACCCTTGTGTTCTTAGCCTTATTAAAGGCTGTCCTACACACATCTCCGATAGGTTCCCAACTCCGTGGTCCACCATGTCGGTTTCTGTCTCCTCCTAGGTTTTATAAGGGGACACGCAGCATTAAATGAAAGATTGCATGCCTTTGTGACAATATCAACCATGTCATCTAATTCCTCTACTGTCGCCGGAAGTTCAGGAACCTCCAGCGGCAATAGTTCCTTCAACACCCCCCCCCCCCCCTCCCGCCATATTTGTTCCAGTTTGTCCTTCTGAAATTCCTGAAGGCTTTCCGAACAACAGGTTTGATGTTGAGGTTATATGTAATATATCAATGATCAGAGAATGAGTTCTTCTTCTTCACTCTCCACCCACTGATCATGTCAAAAATTGTTTCTGACTCAAAGGTCACATCTAGAACCTCCTGTCGATTTTTAACAATGAATGTTGATTCACACCCAATATTGCAAACTATAAGGTTAGTATTTACTAAGTAATCAAAAAATAACTCACCCCTCTCGTTAATGTCTGTTCTTCCCCAGATTGTGCGATACGCGTTTGCATCACATCCAAGTATCACACCTACCTTTTTCTGACCTGCTTCCAGGATCAGTTCTCCCAGGTTGTCCGGTGGAACCTCCTTCTCGCGATCCATATAGGCTGAAGCTGGCCATAGTTTTTCACAGCCTACCTCAAGGCTCACCGCTGCAACGTCCCCGCTACTAAATTGTGGAAGAAGAAAAATATTCAAATTATTTTTCGTTAAAATACACGATCTGATCTTTTCAGAGTTGCTTGAGTATAATAATTTATACCCTTTCATTCTGAGGCTACAGATCCTGTTATTGTTAATCCAAGGTTCTTGGATTAACAACAATTCCTCATCTGACTTAGTCAGTCTGAGCACGAGAGCTGCCGAGGCAACCTTCGTGTGATGTAGGTTTATTTGTACAATGCTAACCATTGTAATCTACCTTATTCACCACTTCATGCACTCCCTGCATCAGGATAGTGTCATCTGGCTCGTTGGTTTGGTCGCCAACCCCCTCTCGTCGTGTGTTCAACGGGTTGTCCCTATCGGACTCCAGAGTGAGGAGGCTACCTCCCATCACCAACTTATCATCGTCCGAAAAATCGGATCGGCTACCTTGATCGTCCTCAGCTCCCTTGACCGTCTCCTGCTGGGTCCGTTTGCCGTCGGCCCTAGGCGGGTCTTCCGCGCCCTTATCGACCTCGTATTTTCTATAAACTTTAAGAATGATCGACCCGAAACCGAAGGTGATCACTGCCTTAGATCTAGCAAGGGAAGCCAAGGATTCCTTATTGATCAGCTTGATTCCCAATCTAAAGCCCCCCTTAGCCTCCTCCTGCTTCACTAATCCTCCATCCTTCCGTTGGAAGATCGGGATTACTGGCCCGGATAATCTCAATGATCTCCTCTGGCTTATCCGGCTCGATTGGTAACCAGACGCGTGCCCTTGGCCTGCTCGGGATTTCCCCTCTGTTGACTGCTTCAAGCCTCGCGCCCGGCCACACCTCGCCTACCTGGGCCACTGCCTTTTTATAGAGATCGACCGATCTCTGGTCCGAGTACGCAGTTAGCTTAACGCGCCCTTGGTGCCATCCCGCATCTCTGCAGGACGGGATTTTCTTTCAGGATCCTCAAGAGTATGCAGGTTAGTACATTATACACTACCCTTCACTTCTCCGACGTGATACTCTCATCTTCCTGACCTTTCTCAATGACGGCTAGCAACAGCACGTGCTCCTTCAGGATTTCACTGAATAATTTCAGTTTCTGCTCCTTTGGAGCACCCGACGTCATGTCTGCTTGCACTTTGGCCCGCTTACTGCTGCTTGCTGCAAGCTCATCCTGGGACCTCTGTCTTTAAAACACGAGACCCTCTCCGAGCTATTGCAGCCGACAGTTTTCTTAGCCCATGCTACAGATTCCTTCTGCGTAACTGTAAGCTGCCCCTAAAAGGTCGCAGCCAGTTTCTCCAGAATTTTATAGGGTTCCCTATTCACTACCTGGAGGCCCAGAGCGCAGGGAGACGTGACGCTCAGTTTACCGTGGTTGTGGTTGATGGATTTATGGTCCCCATCAGTTCGCCTTTCGCTACTGGGTATCATATATAGGCACTCAGAATTTGATGAACAGAGGTTAACCACTCCCCCGTTCTCTGTGACTCTCCTTCCAGCAGAGCTGCGGTTGGGACGGCTTATTTAATTCACCGCTAACCTACCTATCGATAGACCGTTCATTTATCCATCACCTGTGACTCCCCGATAGCTCCAGCTCGCCATGAGTGCTTGTCTATTGAACGTAGATGACAGTTTGCACTTATATTTTAATATGACAAGCACATGATCGCAGTCCTTGTCTGCACCTCTGTAAGATCTAATGTCAGTGCTGGTGGAGTGTCTCTTAGACATCATCGATCGTCTCTCACGATGATTTTAATTTCGTGGTGCGGTACGTTATTGATGACTTCCTCAAACTCGACAAAGAACAGATCTTTGATGTCATCAGATTTATATTCGGTGGCTGCATGTGTACATTAACGATCGTGATGTTAAATTTCTTAGTGCGAAGTCTGATCGTGCATATCCGCATGTTGATAGAGCAGAAGTCGATGATATGATGCTTCACACGCTGATGGATGAGGAAGCCAACTCTATATTCTCCTACGTTCTAATTTCCGCTGTAATGAAGAGTGTAACAATTGGTGGTGTCATACAATAATGATCAATATTACAAAGCTAAACGTTAAAACTTCTACGGAGTGTACTGCGAAAGGGATCACTGAATCCAAATCCGAATCGAATTTTGACAGGGGTAATTTGCTCAATTATTCTTTGTGGTAGTAGTCTCATCTCTTCAGTCATGGTTTTGTCTCTTGCGTTGTTCTCAAATAAAAATACTTATGGTGTTTAGCCTTCTAAGCACATCTGAAAAAGTATTACCTAATAAGCTTGGCGCGCTAAGTTTGTTACCCACCTTTATAATTCTTGCCACGTAGCAGTCCCGCTCTTTTAAAGATATATCTCATAAACCTCTGAGTATGACTGTCCATATCTCGGTTCCAGTTCTGAACGATCGTCTTGTAATTCGTTTCTCCTCCTTTTACGGCGGGTACACAGTTGGTAATTCGTCAGTTCGGCCTCTATTCGCATAGCCAAATTTGACGGATCTAGTTGTGCATCGGCGCGACATCTTTTATGATGTATTGCGGATTGGTACTGAACGTTAAAATTGTCGATCCGTCTCTCGCCATTGAATGTTGAATTTTTCAAAATTTCTCCCGAACTCCCGGAATCAAATTCTTTGTCATCTGTAAATCTTTATTGGTTTGAAAGTGGTGGGTTTCGCCGTATGAGTTTCAAGGCTCTTTTAATTTAAAGATCTTGGGTTTGCTTAATTTTGTCGATTTTCATCTCTAATCAATTTAGCATTGCTGGTCAAATTTGTCAGTTTGTACCGGTTGCACTTCCTTTATTTGAAGCAGCGCAGCACCGTCATTATATCTCACAGTAGGTGGGCAAACTGATATAACTGTTTTTATCTAATCCACCACGCCGGTTCCTTCACTTTCTACCAGCTCATCGGAATGCTGGAACGGTAGTCTTCATGTGGGATAGCCGGCGTCATCGTGATGGTCATGGCGTCCGCAATGATTGTCACGATTTTCGCCCTCCTTTTTTAGCTATCATACTAACTTATAGCGTTAAAGTTCCAAACTGTATTAAACTGTACCTTTAGCCTTGTCTACCAATTCTCAATTTTAGCTATTTCACTTTAATCACTCTTTGTATCACTGTTTTCAGTGATACACTACTCCTCGCATTTATATACTTAAGCTCGTGCGATATTATTCCATTTATTGCATCGGTCGATGTATCGCGTGTCGCAATTGTAAATTTCCAGTACATACTGTTAGTTGTACATATTCCGATTATCCTCTGTTGTGATGATTAAAAGTTTGTTACTTCCAGAATGTTGAGGTTGCAATGAACTTTGTAGGGCATTCATTCTTAACAACATATATTCGAATTCTTTACACACAAAAGCATTTGAAGAAGCATAGTTCATTGATATGAACCTTTGAATATGTTATTTATTTATTTCTAAAGAAATTTATTCTGTGAGTACATGATGATGATTTCAGATTAAAACAAAACATTCAGTTTAGAACAAAATTTAAACAAAAACGGTTAAACTAAAACAAACTAAACAAAAAAATAAGAAGCCAAATTTTAAATAACATTAAAAAATTTAAAAATAACTCTTCAGGATTTTTTTGAAGTTGTCGTTTGATAAATTAAAGTAGTACGGAATTAACCGAGCTACGTATGGAATGGTAAATTTTAGTCATAATCCCAGTCACTTTCCTTTCCTTAACAAAAAAATCAGAAACTTCTTTTGAACGCTTTCGATTCTTTTTAAGTGCACAGTATAGTCATTAGTAGAGTCATTTCATTAGAATCCAAAATTTTCTATGACAATAGAATCTAAAATTTTCTTTGATCTAATAAAAAAGTCATGAAAAATTGTCACTTTATCAGAATCTACCCTCTCGTCTTTTGACACATAATGCTGGCTTTAACAGTTTTGCTGCTCTGCTCATTTTATACCGTAGCACCTTGACTTATAACTCGTCGTCTGCTTTTTTTTATTCCATTAGTTCAGCTAATTCACCAAATATTGCAACCTAAATAGAGCACACTCTACAATGATAATGGACTCGGGCGAGAGTCCATCCTCCAAAACGAGCACTCATTCAATTCATCATATTTGAAGAAACTGCAGTTGAATTGAAATGTGGCAGTTATGAAAGGCAAGTCTTTCATAATTGCTATGTTGTATGCTACTACTACTGTTGGCCTTTGATGAAGCAATGTCGATATATACTATGTCCAGAAAAGAACGGGAACGGGTCATTTAAAAAGCCCGAACAAGGGATTTAAAAATTTTTGTAATTAATACAAGTATTGAACAAAGAAAAGAGAGAGGGAAACAAAAAAAAAGAATACGATGGTGAATACGATGGTTATTCGATAATATTTGTTGAGTTTTTGACCAGAAATTCCTTCACAATAATCGCCTTGTGAGATGGTGCTTTGCCGTGGTGCAAAATCTATGAGTTTTCTTTCCACAAATCTGGCTTTTTTCTAGGAATCTCTCAAATGCCGCATAACGCCCACATATTATTCTTTATTTACCGTCTGACCTTGTGGCAAGAATTCCGAGTGCACAACACCGCGATAATCAAAGAAAACAGTCAACATTTCGAAGGTTGACTGTTTTTTTCATGTCAAACTCGCATGTCTCATTATTCGTTATATGAATGTGGGGTCGGAATTGACTCGTTCTAGCATATCTTAAGCGGCCTTTACGCGATTGAATTTTTGAAGTAAATTCCGGTCTCTCGCCGAACTAGTCAAGCGGCAACGCTTTTCATGCCCAAAACAATCATGTACAATGGTACGAATTGATTCCTGAGAGACAGAAAGTTCAGCGGCTATCTCTTTCAAACCTGAATGGCGATTTTCTGTCACCATTTTTGTCACTTTATTGATGTTAACTTCAGCTGAAGACGTTGATGGCCGACCAGACCGAGGCAAATCTTCCAACACATCTTGACCGCTTTTGAATACACTGTACAACTCGTATGCACGTGTTTTTGATAAAGTCGATTCACCGTAAGCCTTCTGTAACGTTCTCAGCGATTCGGCACACGAACGATTTGCAATACAAAATTAGAGACAAATTCTTTGTTCGATATTTTTATCCATTACAAAAATCTGAAAATACACTTGAGATAACCTGACAAAATAGAGCACTCTAACCAAACTATATTACAGATCGCGGTCAAAGTTCAGGTCAAAATTGAGGACAGTTGTGCCAACTTAGTGACAAAATAAATTTTTAAAATCCCTTTAAGGGGGCTTTTAAAATGACCGATTCCCGTTACTTTCTTGACTGCAGTTTTGATTTTAACGTTGACGGCCTTAGTTCACCAATGCTGGTTTGCGCTTCGGATTATCAATTGATCTTCAATACCGCTAAAGTTAGCCGAAAGATAATGCAGATAGTGTCTTTGCTATCCCAGCCGAAATATGATAATGTAGATATAGTTTTGCTATCCAGGCCGAAAAAATATTTTTAGCCGAAATTTTACCAAATTGGTCCAACTTTTACGACATATAAGTTACAATAAATTTAGATATTTTCGAAACTAAATTAATAATACATTCTGTATTTTTGAAATAACCGACTTTCCCACCAACCCAACCACGTTTATTTGATAGATCACAATCCTAGGTAAACCCACAAGAAATTTCGAGCAAGTTTGAATGAGATAGGGGGGGGGGGGGGGGTGTGATTTTGTATCGTGTACTAGAAAATCCGAAATTTTTGAAACTAAATTAATAAAACATTCTGTATTTTTTAAGTTACTCACTTTCCATCAACCCTACTACGTTTATTTGATAGATCATTTGATAGTCTGAAGGGAATGGGGGGAGGTGTGATTTGGTATAAAGTGCCAGAAAACCCGAAATTTTCGAAACTAAATAATTAAAATGTTTTGTAACTTTTGCGTAACCCACTTTCCCATCGAGCTTACTACGTTTATTTGATATATCATAATTCATGGTAAACCCATAAGAAATTTAGAGCAAGTCTGAAGGAGATAGAGGGAGGGGGGATGGAATTTGGTATAACATACCAGAAAATCCGAAATTTTCGAAACTAAATTAGTAAAATGTTCTGTAACATTTCAATAACCTGTTTCAAAATTTTTGGATTTTCTAGTACACGATACCAAATTACACCCCTCAATTCCCTTGAGACTTGCCCCAAATTTTTTGGGGCTTACTTAGGATTATGATCTATAGAGTCAACATAGTAGAAATAGAACTAGGTATATCAAGTAATGTATATTTTGGCTATAAATTATTTTTTCGGCTAGATTAGCAAAGACACTAACTGCATTACCATTCTAAAACCCCTTCATGTAGCATCTTGTTAAAGTTAGCCGAAAGTTGCCAGCCGAAAGATAATGCAGATATTGTCTTAACTATTTCAGCTGAAAGATAAACTCTCTTTATACTCTCGCTCCTATCGATTTTTTAATTCCTTTAACTGAAATAATTTCCCCTTCACCCGAATGATATAACCCGATCCTAAATTCGTAAATTCTTAAGTTCATGACTGATTTTTGCGTTTATTCAAGATACTATCTGCATTATCTTTCGGCTGGAAACTTTCGGCTAACTTTAACAGTATTCCTGTAGCACTATTCTGGTAATTCCCTTTGAATAGGGAACGGGGGAAATATTTTACATAGCAAATCATTTTTTTCTGGCCTACTGAGAAAAAAGTGTGATGTAAATATTTGTAAATTGGGAATAATTTTTCCATAGCGAAATTATCAGGGAAAGTTATTCCCAATTTTATTTTGTTTTCGAAAAAATTGCCACTAACTTTTTACCTTATGCACGATTTACATGTTCCAATTTTTTCCCAACAAATTTTTTACTGAAAAATAGAGCTGCACGCATATAAAAAAAAAGTTACTAGTTAAAAAGAGTCAGCAATATAGACAAATAAGGCAATGCTATAATTTTTTTGTATGTCCCATAAATTTTGACAGTTCGAACAGCTTGCGTTTAAATTAGATAACGAACAAAATTGCAAGTAAAAATAAAATATTTAACTACCGCTCATGTTTGCTCGTTTTGTTTGAATGATGTTTATGGCTGCTTGATGTTTATTTGAAACTTTTTTGAATTTTTTTTTATTTTACTACTATAAAAATACTGGTAGAAACTATATTTTATGGCAACATTCCCAGTTTTATGCCAACATTTGATCAAATTAAACAGAAAAAAATCCAATCTTATTTTACTGGGATTTGTTTCGTGCTCTCGCAACGAAAATCGTAATATACTTAACCTTACATTTTTTACTGGGGAAAAAAATTGGAACATGTAAATCGTGCATTAGTATGCTAGAAAAAATTATTTAAATATAATTTATATGTAAATTCTTTCCCTAGTTCCTTATTCCCGGGGAATTATCAGAATAGTGCCACTGTTGTCGATTAAACAAAAATTTGCTGATGGTTTTCCGACATATGACATTTCCCGTTCTATCAATTCGTGCGTCAGCCATTTTCCCGTGCTCTGAGCCAATCTCGTTTCATGTATACGTTACAAAACACATTGTTGCGTAACATTTAGCTGATCTGTTTTTCTATTCTAACATGAATCTTTGATCAATAATGCTTCCAATTTCGCATCTTCAAAATTATTTATTCGCTTTTACGTTATCGTACGGCGAAGTCACTAACTTTGAATATTGTTGAAACCGCTCTTTGCATATGTAGTTATTAATAAGGCATGTTCGCCGTAATCTTCCTCGAACATACGATTTGTTTCCGAAAAGATTTTTGAACATTAATTCAGCGTGGATTGGTCACCTGGCAGGACATTAATTCAGCCTAGATTGGCCAATCAAGGGGTTTTAATGACATTTTTGAAATCGTGACATCTAGATATACATTAGAAGTATTGTAGTTTTATAACAGTTTAGTTGTATACCGGATTAATTTTATAGCCTAGAAGAGAATCATTGCGATTGTTCGTGTATAGAGTCTGGTATATTCAGCGCGGTATATAAATACGGATGCAATGAGCGCAATGAGTCAGTATTGGCTGAGTCTTTGGAGAGCCTTAGTTAAGACGTGGGATAATTATCAGTTGTGTTTAAAGTGAATTTAGTGATGTGATTTAGAGTATAATTGTAATTGATGGAAAGTGGATAAATAAATAATTGTAATAATAAATTGGTATTTGTTGTGTTTTAGTGATTAGTGGATATTAAAAACATTTATTATGAGAATATTTCTGGTATTTGGAAATTATTAATTTGGAATATTCCGGAAGTGCTGTAAATTACGAAAATTATGCTTTTAGGCCGTAAAATTTATAGTGATATTCACAATCCAGCGATATGAACCGGATTTGACAGGGCAATTTCGTATCGCTTAACAAAACATTGATTACCTATAGAATGAAATGAAAGCAGTGTACTAACGACATCTAAGTTCTGTAATACTTTGGTCAGCCTTATACATAATTGCGATAAAATACTTCAAGTTTTTCAACTCAAATACAACCTCATAATTGATTGGCTGTTGAATAAATGTACTCAATCAAGCAATTAAACGCAAGAATGTTAAATGACCCCGGTCTTGTTCGTATACCTTTTTATCATGCAGCAAAGAGAAAGGATAGGATTTTGGAATTGATCCGGTTTGAACGAGCTATGCAGTCAATAGACAGATAAACTATTTGGAATTAACAAACACAAAACAATACAATTTCAAGGAGTAATTTCGATAAATAAAAGTTAGCTAAATAAAAATTTAATATTAAAATGTGTTGAGGCCAACACCCGACTTTTACCACGAATGTTTACATAGATGTTTATACCACACTTGATTTCTAAAGTGAAAAATTAAACATACCGGGCTTTTGGAAAAAAAACTGTCTTGCATAATCAATAAAGGTCTGAAAACCAACAAGGCCAACCCCTGTTGAAAATTTAATCTTTAAATTTATTAGAATTTTTTAATTCTTGTTCGTTTTTTGAAAATGCTATACTTTTCAAAATCATTGCAAACATTGAAAGACCTAACGTGGAAGCTGCCACTTCCGGTTTACAAATTCTCACTAAACTTCGTAAGAATCTCAAAATTTATGGGAAAAGCTTAAATAGTCAATCCGCCTAGAATGTAGGGATGCCGAATTTTAGTGAAATAAAGTTTTTCTAATCAAGACTCGTTATTTCTTTAAAAAAATTATCTTAACAAATTTGGTTTAATTTAATTTACTTATTTTGCTTTACTTTAATTTTCTTGCTTTTAACCTTTTTTTCGTAAATGCTCCATACTTTTCAAAATATTTTACAAACAATGATAAAGCTCCTATGAAACCACTACCGCTAATGTATTTTCGATCAATCAGTATTTTGTCAAAAATTATCTCCGCTAAAATTTTGGAAAAGTAATCTGAACCGATGTTATTGCAAAATAAATTTAGAACCTTTTAGTTCGTAATTGCTTTTCTAGAAATAATATACTATTCAAAATATTTGTAAAAGATAGAGAAAGCGCCTATGTAAGCTGCCACTTTCGGTGGACTTATTTCGACAAAACATCATTTGTACCTCCTAATTTATAAAAAAACTTTAGTATGAAGTTTCATTCCTTAATTCGTCTTTGTTGATTATCTAGGAATTTAGAGCAGCGGCATTGATATTAAATGTAGTCAGACGACAGCGAAAAAGATCACCGATCAAACGCTGGGCGATGAAAGAGATTGTTGTGGCTACAGTTCAAGTGGAAGTGGTGTATGTTAGTATGTTGCATATGCGAGCGAACGAACGGGACGATCAGACTAATTAGATGGGGGTGATGTTACGATCTCGCCTATTGGTTTAGAGGTCCCAGCGTAGATTGCTCAGTCAACGGTTAGGAATTTAATGACATATTTATTTCAACATAAGAAGTATTTTTAGATCAGTTAAGTTATATTTCAGATTATAGCAGTTAAGTCTGGAATAGAGCCGAATGTGCGTGTAAAATCTGGATTATTCAACGCGGTATATAAATACGGAAACAATGAACACAATAACTGTATAGCATTTAGAGAATTTTAGAGAATTCAGTGTTTAATTTTTGGAGAGTCTTAGTAAAGACAAGGTGTGCGATAGTTTAAAAGCAAAAGTGAGAAATGGGAAAGTTGTATGGTGTTAAAGAGAAGTTATTTGTTGCTGCATTTTATTGTTAGTGGATAATAACATAATTTTTTTGTGGGAATATTCAAAGTAGTGGTACGGTACTGGCGTAAGTATTACGGTAGTGGTGTAAGTGTTTGAGAGATTATTTTCTATTTTCCGGAATATTCCGGAAGTGGTATAAATTATTAATGTTGCAAACCGCCAAATTTATAGCGATATTCAGGATCCGGTGAGACAAACCAAATTTCACAATTCGAAACAAATACGACATGTACTGACAATCGACTTATCAGCTGTGATCAGAAAAAAATTATTAATTAAAATATTAATGATAAAAAATACCTTAAATGTATTGCATGAATGTTGTGTTGCAAAAACAGTTGCAACTGGGTAGAAGCAATGTACATATTGGATAACGTAGAGAATATCACTTCAAATTTAAATGAAACTTTTAAAAACAAATTATTATTGTGAGGATTAAATAGTCGCAACTGAAGCAAACGGTTGATGTACGAGTATATTTATGTGAATAATAAATCAATTGAATCGGAAGTGTTATCATTTATTTAAATTCATTTTAAACTAATCAAAATAAAGCATTATATTGAAACATTTATATCAATTAATAAACATTTTTTTAATGAAAGTTGCAACAATATAATAAAAACTGCACTCTCATAAATTACACAATTTTCCAAACTAATTAATAGATTTACCATAAATTTTCATTTTATTTTATTTTTAATTAATAAAATGGAACAAAATTATCTCCATAACGTCAAGTGAATTGAAATATGACCATAAATGGTGGGCATTCATGGATGCATTTATAAAAAATGTAGGAGGTGACTATTGTTTGGCCAACACCCGACTTCCTTTTGCCTTGAATGTTTATACATAGATCGCTAATACGCCACATTTTATTTCATTTGATTACACTAATTGGCTATAACTGTGTGTCCAATTTCTCGATGTTTCTCATTTCTCGAGAAAAGATATTTTATACCGATTTTCTCGAGTATTCTGATTAAAATTTACAACTAAATTCGGGTTTGAGTTCGCTTTAAATTGGAAATATCGAATTATATTTCGTAATTTATTATAATAAAATTTCAATTTATTTTTTCCATATTAAAATAAATATCAAGGTGAGGTTATCAAGACGATGGAAGTTTGGTTTCGAACTAATGAAACTACAGTGACCAAACTACAAAAATACTGAAAATATTTTGAACTAATCAAAGTATAATCACAATGCCTTAGTGAATTATAATGATTCGCTACGCAATTGCCAACCCCTTGGTAACCTCGAATTTTATTGTATTTAACGCATACATGCGATTTCTATATGAAATTTTGGAAAAAAAATTATCTATTTTTTTGTCCCGTAATGGTTTCACGCTCTTTCAGCAGCTCATAATAGACGACACTCTTCATATCCCACCAAATACAAAGCATCGCCTTCGAACCATGGATATTTGCTTTTTGGTGTCGACGGGCCTGGTTCACCTGGCTTGACCCACGCTGGTTTGCGCTTTGGATTGTCATAATGGATCCATTTTCATCCCCAGTGATGAACCGATGCAAAACCCCTTCCTTTGTTGTCGTTGAAGCAGCAATTCGCACATGGTTTTCCGACGTTCCATGTCCCTTTCTTTCAATTTGTGTGGCACCCCACTTCCCAGCTTCTGAACCAATCCCATTGCATGTATACGTTGCGAAACACATTGTTGGGTAATATTCAACTCTTCTGCCAATTGTTTTTTAATATGACAAGGGTTCACATCAAGCAATTCTTCCAATTCTGTATCTTCAAATTTTCTTGGTCTGCCTTTACGTTCTTTGTCTCTTACGTCAAAATCACCAACTTTGAATCGTTGAAACCACTCTTTGCATGTTGTTTTCGATGGCGCATGTTCACCGTAAACTTCCACAAGCAGACGATTTGTTTCCGCTGCACTTTTCTTCAACACAAAATAATGAAGTAAAACTTTCCGCAAATGTTGTTTTATTGGCACAAAATTCGACATCTTCAATTACATGAAAATAATTGTTGTTTACGCTTTGAACAAATGTCACTAGTAATTATTCAAGCTTGACATCTAACCTCCAAAAAACATGTATTGCCCGATTGAATAATATGCAAGCAGTAACGACACCTATCTAAAAAGGTCGGAAATTTTTTTGTCCACCCAATACTAAATATATTAATATATAACAATTTAATTCTAATTATAATTAGGTGAACAGTAAGATATAGAATTATTAATAAATAACTGAAAAATTCTAGAGACCTTAATACTTATATAATTTAGTATAATTTAATTTAACAATCAGCCATAATTATATCACTAACCTAGAACAAAACATATAATCTTTAGTCTACCTAAAAGTCATAAACGTTTATTAATTTATATTCTCCCGAATTATCTAAAAATTAGATTAAGACTGTGTGCCTGAGAGCGATTTTTTTCGACTAAATTGCCGACTAAACTAAATTAATGAGTTATAGTTATGCTATTAGCCACCAGATTTATCATTTAGACTCCTGCTGAGGTTGCTTGCCTATTTAGTTGTCATTTTCATTTTTTGTTTTTATTTTTTTTTTATCGTGTGCATACGAGTAAAAAATGTCTAAAACGAAATATCTCATTCTTAAATTCCGTTATAATCACATTCACGAATAATGCGATTTCCATATCCATATTTGTTTTTTTTTCTATTTCCTTGATTTTAAAAAATAACAAATCGGTGATGTTGAAAACAATATGACATATGAAAAGTCATAATTTAGTTTAGTTTACAATTTAGTTTACAATCGGCGGAGGCACAGCATATTTAAAAGATACTAGTGCCACCTTTGAAAGAATGATATGAATCAGTCATCGTCAGGCACACAATCTAAATTAAATTAAATTCATCGACTAGAAGGTACAAAAGCTAACTAATTACAACACTTTCGCGATTTTCAACAAAGTAGCTGACATCTGGTGAATAAAATGTAAATCAAAGTTTGCTATGAAGCAAGGGGGTTTAAAACTGTCATAACAATGAATTTGACAATTCTCGTCCCCCTTGGTGACGTAGAAACCAACGCTATCTACATTCGATGAAAATCGCCAATATTTCAGAATTTTATTTGTTTAGTACTTTCCACGGCTACTGTAATTCTAAAAACTTAACAGCATAATCGCTCACAATAAACTTAATATTTAAAAATAGCTAAGAAACAAAATTTTTATTAGTCTGCAAAATTTACTGGCCTCCACTAAAAATTACTATAATACTTAATTCCTCGATATCCTTCGAGAACAAACATTAAGCGACGTACACCGGTAAACAATCACTATTGACAGAATTAATTCCCATTACAAGAGAAATTAATCCACACTAACATTAAATTTGTCATTTGCAGTCATCAAAATGATCATACAAGAATATTGATGTCACCGTGACACTATTTTTAGCATATTCTCAAATTATTAATAGTCCAAAACTTTTAAAATAAAACAAGGAGCCATTTGCAGCTTTCACTAACTTTATATATCAAAATTGGGAAATGTATTTAACTATTTACCATAACATTTTATTTTTTCACTTATACATAATAAAATTTTAAAATTTCTGAGCTAGAAACTGGAATATTTTTTTATATATTCATTTAATAATACAATACGGGATTTCTAATTAACTTCTGGTCTGGGATTTTTTTAACATTTTAGTGTTCCTTACTAATTTTTTTTAATTTTACTGGGGTGATATACTGGGCTTTTTCTTCACAAATGTGATTGTAGGTTTAGGTGTCGTCCCAAGTGCTGCACGTATTTGAACTGCTTTTTTGAGTTTTTCATTTTCTTTCGTTAAAATTGTAAATTCTTTATTCAGCTTAGCTATAAATTCCTTTATTTCTCTTAATTTTTCACGGAGTTCAAACATATTTCAGGTGGGTTTCTGGGTGATCTTTATAATTTGGAGCATGGTTCATATAGGTTAAGCAATCATAAACTCACACAGTATCATTTGAGCCAGCCTCTAAACAGTGTCAGTTTCGCAGCATCACTGCTGCTGTACCACCTGGGATATTATATTCCGTATTTGTTGTAGTCATTGCTTGTTTTACCATGTTATGCGATTGGCATTTGGTCTCGGACTGGCAGTTGCTGGTAGCACTTGGCTATGGCCGAAGCAATACCCGCCCCGGCGAAGTGAACGCAGCGTCTTAGGTGTACACAGGAACAGCACCTAGACTGAGGGGCATGCACTGACTATTATATGCACCATTACGCTATGGCACACATAATCTTTTGGAACTTTTTAGTCTTAGGTGTCAATTGAGGTAACAAAGACACAATACTTAAGCCAGCTATGTATTCCTCGCCCAGCACCTTCTCCACATCAAAATGCCATATGCAAACGCAACAATAAATTTTTAAATAGCACAAATAACAATATTAGTTACAACAGCACAAATAATCGTAACAACACAATTATTTAAGTTGTAATTTATTTTGAACTGTTTAATATATTCGCCAGGCCAGTCATATTTAGATACAGTTATACTCGTATAACCATTAAAATTTTCGACCTCGAAATTTATCGCTGAAGTGATTTGCAAATATTATGAGAAGTAAATTATTTACGAGTAAAACCATTGTGATCTAAAAGAATTTAAATTGACTTGGCAACAATACCGGCCCACATCAGATTTTCAAAATTTAAGCGGAAATGATGATTTTTGATAAAAAAACAATTTTTCAACAAAATTTCGTCTTCTGTACTGCCCACACAGATTGATTGATCGGGATAAAACTTGATGCTTAAGCTTTCTTCATAAATTGGGAGATCCCTGTGATTTTTGGCAGACATCGGTCCACCAGAAGTGGCGCTTCCATAGGAGCTTTTTAATTTTTTGAAAAGTAAATAATTTTAAATTTTACCGGAAATAACGAGTTTTGCCAAAAAAAACTTTATTTCATCAAAATTGGGCATCTCTACAGTCCAGTCGAGTCGACTTTTCAAAAAAAAAAAAAAAAAATTCATACATTAATTGGGAGATCCTTACGAAATTTGGTAGAATTCTGTATAGTGAAAGTGGCAGTTTCAATGAGAGCTTCTTCCATTTTTAATAAAATTTTACTTTCTTTTAAATAGTAAAATAAAGTATAGTGATCATGAAAATTGTTGACATGAGATTTTTTCAAATTTACCATTCGCTATATCACCGATGTCATAAAATGGTTTTTATAAAAACTCTGTGCGTGCATAGCATATGTGGTTCCATGCATACTTTCGTGTTAGTTCTCTTCCAACAGACATTAAGTCGGTTGAAATTGGTTCACCGGAAATGGCAGCCTCCATAGGAGCTTTTTCCTTTATGCAAATATTTTGCAAATTGTACCATTTACGAGAAAAAGGACTATGAACTAAAAGATTCTAAATTAAATTTGCAACAATACCGGTCCGGATCACTTTGCCAAAATTTAAGTGGAAATTACGTTTATTGATAAAAAAACTGTTTTCTAATAAAAATTCGGCCTCTGTACAGCTTGATCGGGATGAAACTTCATACTTATGCTTTTTCCAGAAATAGGGAGATCCCAGTGAAGTTTTGCTAAATTCGGTTTACTGTAAATCATTTACGGGAAAACCTATTTAGAACTAGAAAATTTTAAATTAAATTTGTAAAAATAACAACAACAATATTTACCGAACAAGTGGTGCAGTGGTTAAAGCTTCGGCACTTGGACCGGGAGATACTGGGTTCGAATCCCACTAGAGGCTTGTGGATGCAAAGCGAATTTACGTAATCGATTACGAATGGTGATGTTAATAAACACAAGTAAGACTCTGTTGGAGTGGAGACAGCGCCGACCCACCGCCCATCTCAGTGTATGACACGTGGTGTACTGTAATTGTGCGATTAGGTGAATTAGTGGGGGTGTATGTATGAATGAAAAAGAAGGCATTAATCGACCTTCAAAGGACAATGAATTCACTGGATAATTAATACTTTCTTTTTATAAAAAAATAAAATATTGGCCTAGATCGAAGCGGAAATGTTTTTACAAAAAATTGCAAGAACTGAAAACTTTGGTTTTATTGCGGAACTCAAAAAAGTAGTTTTTAAAAAATCGGTTTGAGGTGCCTGCAAACTAAATGTTCTTGGTTTTCTACGACCCAGACGAATTGACTGATCGAGGTGAAACATCAGACTTAAACTTTTTCTAGAAATTTAGAAATCACAGTGATTTTTGGCTGAAGTGACAACTTTTGTCGTAGAAGCTTTTTCGTTTTAGTAATTATTTTGATAAGTCTATCATTTATAAGAAAAACGATTAAGAACTAAAAGGTTCCAAATTAAATTTGCAACACAACCTGCCGATCACTCAAAATTTAAGCAAAAATGGAGTTTCTTTGCCAACTGTTTTTCAACATAAAATTCAGCACTGTAATGCCCAGATGAATTAAATGATTAGGATCAAATCTCATATTTAAGCTTTTTCCACAAATTGTTAGATCCCAGTGATATTTGGTTCAAATCATTCAACCGCAAATGACATGTTCCAAACGAGCTTTTTCGTTCATTGCAAATATTTAAAGTGAACTAAAAGATTGTAAATTAAATTTTCAACAATATCGGTTAAATTAGTTTTCCGAAAATTGAGCGGAAATGACGATTAATTTAAAAAAACTTTATATTTACCTAAGCGTTTTCCGTAAATTGGGAGATCACAGTGATTTTTGGCCGATCTCGACCCTCCGGCCAGTAGTGACAGCTGCATAAGAGCTTTTTCGTTTTTTGCAAATACATAAATTTAAAAAGTATATTGCATTTTGTATTGCAAATTGTGGATTAGGTTTTAAAGCAAATTTGTTTAGATTTTTTTTTTTTCAATTTTAACGGAAATAATGTTTTGATCAAAAAACTTTATTTCACCAAAATTCAGCATCTCTACAGTCCGTGGGGGGGATTGACTATTTGGAATCAAACATCATACTAAAGCTTTTTCCATGAATTGGGAGATCCTTGCGAAATGAGGTGGACACCTATATACCGGAAGTGGCAGCTTGCGTAGGAGCTTTTTATTTTTTGCAGTGAAGATTAAATTTTCAACAAGGATTGAATTTGTTGGTTTTCTGAAATTTAAGCAGGAGTAATGATTTTTTATTATACAAGGGAGTTTCTATCAAAAATCCGGTAGAGCCAATTTTTCGAATTAGAAATTAAGGGAAGAAAGTCGGGTATTGGCCACATTTTAACTTTCATCATACTACATATAATCTAAACCAAATTTAATTTAGTTTCTGTGTGAGAATGGTCAAGTGGATCGAAGTGTTGTGTGTGATGTCGATGCATCAGAATACATTTTTATTTTATTTAATTAAAAAGGAATCGATTATAATCCAGCGCTACAAATATTTAAAAATTAAAAATATTTGTGCAATGCGAGCTTTCTACAGTGTGAAGGTCTATGGTTGTACTTTTAATGTTGTTTTCATTATTCGCGATGACTCGTCTCATTAATTTTCATGTTAAGCCGAGCCCTACTAAACATTTGTCAAATGGTATATAAAAGTTGCATATCCTGGTGCAATATGTTAAAGATCGTGAACAATAAGTTTTCTTCAATTAGCATACCTCAGTAAGAAACAAAAAAAAAATAATAATATTTATATTTTCATGAAAATTGTTTTTTTTACCATATATAGCTTTATTATTGTAGGTTATAATTTACAAAGGCAAAACAAAAAATTCGACATTTTACTGCCTCTCTCTTAATTTTAATTTCTTTATCGTTTTCCAATTTTCTCTTATCATAATATAAAAAAGTTTCCCTCCTATATCGAATTTCCAACTGTACGATTTTCTTGTTTCGTTCGATTTTTTATGTTTTTGCCAAACAGATAATAACATAAATTTTTAGTACTACATCCTACATCCATACATACAAATAATGTAGGACATGTATGTTGTAAAATTGTGTGCTATTCGACCAATTCTATCATTTCCTATAAATGTTTATTTTCCAATTTTCTTATTTTTTTGTTGTTGTTGCTGCTTCGTTTTCTCCAAACGAAAAGCTAAGTAAAAAAAAATTTATAACAGAAAAAAAAAGAAAATTATTGATGAGTGTATTTGAGTGAAAACTTTTTTTATTTTGGTTTTTTGATGTACTGGTATTTTTCTATAAATAAAAAAATTCTGTGCTTAACCGCGTTCGCTGGAGAACGGACGTAACATTTTATTTATTATATTATATTATTTTTTATTTATGATCTAAATAAAATTAATTTCTAATTTATTGTATTTAAAAAAAATGAGAAACTAAATTAATAATTAATTTACTATAAATGATGTTCAAATACAAATGATTTAAGTGATAATGAATTTAAATGAAAAACGAAAATTCAGTTGCAAGAAAAAAAAATGAATGAAAAATTATTTTATGTGAAAAAATTTTACTAGAAGAAAAAAAAAAATGAAAAACGTAAAAAAATGTTAAAAAGGAAGTGAAGAATTATAAGATATTTTTGCTAACAGCGCCGTCGCTGCTTTACTACACACACCAACCTCGTAATCGATTGTAGACGCCGCGACGTGAAAAATTAAAATAAAAAAAAACACAAAAATAAAATATTACAATTTGTTATTTGTTTAGTTGCTAATTATTATTATTAAAGTAAATCTAAAACTTAAATTAATAACATAATATAATTGATGGAATTAATTTTATAAAATCGCACACACAGTTTATGTATAATAATTTAAGTGAAATAATTTAGTAAAATTGTAAAAAAAAACAAAAAGCAGCCATTGTGTACGAGTACTCAAGCTAAATTATAGCTGATAGTAAAAATGTATAATTAAGCCCACCGGCTACCATTCAGGGTCCACTTACTTCATCTCAAGATCAAAAAATACATAATTTTTCTTCAAAAGTTTATTTTTTTTAGTGAATTAGTTCAGTTTTTATAATTTTTGAGTGTGGTAAAAATTTTTTTTTTGTATTAAAGGTAGTAAAATTTTACCGAAATTCAGAATATTCTGTTATAATTTTTTTGTAATAAATCATGTAAAGAAAATGAAATTATTTTTAGTGATTTTATATATCGATTAGTTATTTATTATTAGTGTGAACAAAAAAAAAAAACATTTTATTCTGTGTTGAGAAATTTTTTGAAAATTATTTCGATTTTCCAAAAAAAAAAAAAAAGTTAATATAATATAAAAC
The DNA here is from genome assembly GCA_947310385.1 of Nephrotoma appendiculata. NCBI lineage: Eukaryota > Metazoa > Arthropoda > Insecta > Diptera > Tipulidae > Nephrotoma > Nephrotoma appendiculata. Next base: position 297,290,616 of record OX371224.1, on the reverse strand, counting down.
TGATAAGTACGAGTATCGATTCTTTTGAAATCGCTGCAAATAACCCGAGTCGAAACGAACATAAAATTTTCATCTTTTTTGTGTTGTGTTGGAAAAACTAAATAAAAAGAAAAATTGAGTTTAACAACTACTGTTCGGATATTTGGGGAGGGAAAACAGCCAAAGGGGGGAAAGAAAATAATATGAAAGAAGAATAATAATACAAAAATACGTTATTTTCACAATTTTCTTTTTATTTTACACACATACCCGTATATAAGATAAGGGTGTGTGTATGTGCGTTTTTCCATTATGCAATGCAACTAACACATGCATACCAATATGTCTATGTATGTAATGTATATTATTTTCACAGTGTTTTATTTTAAATTGATAAAATAAGGGAGTAATGTCCCTTATCTATTGTAAGTGTGTGAATTTAGTTATTAAAAAAAAAGCAAAAAAAAAATTTTCGGTACCACCATCTATTGATCGTCTGATAAAAATTGTATATTCTTTTCATTATTATTTTTGTTATAATCCCTAGATAAGATATATAAAATAAATAAATAAATATAAAAATAGTTTCAATTTCTATATAAAAAGTTTTCTTTTTCGGTGATTTTACTAACTTTTCATTACTATATATAGTATCTATTGTTTCTTTAGTGACAACTATTTTTGTTTTAAAATACACAATGTTATATAAAAACCATATAATAATAATTTAAAAAAAAAAAAAAATAAAAACTAAATGTTTTTAGTCGGTTGCCTAAAACGACCTAATATACCAGCATTAAAAATTAAACGAATCAAATCTGGGTTAAACGGCTAAAAAACGGCGGCGAACTAAATAAAATCGCCAAGGCCATTAGCAAAGCCCCAAGATCATACAGTAACTAATGCAGTGGAGGAAGTTTACGCGATTGAAAGCTACTGGACATTCGCGTACGCGAAGAATGCTTTGCTGTGGTCGGAGAAAGGTAAGCCATTTTTATTTTTATTTTGTCTTAATCATAATCAATTTCTTTAATTTTATAAACGTCTCAATAATGTTTTGGTTACACTTGGTCATTAATTTTAATTTGTTGTGTTCAACCTTAAATATATTTATGATTGAACGAAAATATTTTTTGTTTGGCTCCAAATACGTTACACTCGTATAAGATTAAAAACGCAAGAGGAATGTGAGTTATTTTGTGGAGAATTAAAATTGATTTTTTTTTAAATAAAAAAAAAATATCTATGGAAAAATGTCAGAATGTCTCCACATCCATGGTACAATCGAATTATTTTACTAGTGGTGCGGTCAAAGTGGGACATGTGGCGAGAAAAAATAGTTCAGTTTATACAGAAAAGTTTTGTAGTTTTTTATGGGTTATAAAAAAGTTGTATATGTAATCGAGGATTTTTTTTTAATAACTGCATGCAATAAATATGAAATTTGTTGCAATTGTTTTATAAACTATAAATGCTTAGCTGGTGTTCTTGATCTCTTTAGGAGGTTTTTTTTACTCGATATTTTGTAAGTTTTAGTTTTTCTTGTCTATTGTCTAACCCTTTTCTTTTACCATTCATCTTCAAAAAATTTACTTAAGCAGTCTTGTTTTGTTAATCCTGGCCAGCTTGTGCCCGGTGTGCTAAACACAAGAGATGCTGAAATCTAGAAATTAGGATAATAACAATTTTCCTATGTTGGTAGGGGTAATTCTCTTTGCCTTCAAAACTTTGAGTAACATTATAAAACTGAGAATGAGCTATATTTTGTCTTTATTTTATGGTTAGATTTTGGCTGAAAATATGAATATTAAATCTCTTCTTATTTTAAAATTTAAAATATTTTCAAACTTTATTTTACCAATTTGCATTTCAGAATTTTCGTTATCTAAAGGTTTTGGAAAATTAGAATTTATTAAAGTTTTCTGAGAAAGGTCTACAATTAGCGGTATAATACGTTAATTCGGTGCTGCACATAACACTGCTAATTATTTTGGATATCTATTATTAATTTTATTTTAATTAGGTGCAGTCCATTGAAATTTACCCTAGGTAAAAATCGCGCGCATCACCTGAGGCAACAACCAATTTTTCTGGCCAATCTGGCTTGCGATAGAAAATACGTTTTAATTGTTATTTATAAAGAATTTATCATATTACAAATAAAGTGAGGTGGCATAAGAATCCAAAACTCAATAAATAAAATGACCCTTTCATGAATTTATTAGCCAATCCGTGTTAATGGAAATAATTCAGGTTGCGATATTTATTTTTCATAAAGTATCATAATTCGGTTACAATTGGTTTAGCACACAATTTAACATAGCCGTATTATATATGACCTTGATGAATAACGCCGTCGTTTATAATTTCTTTCGTTATTCAATTTCCTTCCATTAAAATTTTGTTGTAAAACCCAACCAGTATTTAAGGAATACTTGATTTGGCAACATCTTCGGCAATGTAGATCAAGATAAAATTACATCTTCCTGCTAGATTTAGATATAAGATCCCAACGTCGATAGCCGTTTGATATAGTGAAATTTGCACTAAAAGTAAAGACATATTCGATCGAACGAACTAAATGTATATTCTGGCTAGTGAATTAACACATCAGGGGTGGGATGTTCTAACATCACCATTTTTTGATAATTTATCGAAGTTTTTTTCTCGTTTCTGTAGAATAAAATTTGTCTCTGCTTCAATTTTTATAGCATTTACCTAGCAGGCTGGGTGCTGGATTGCAACATTGTGATGTATATTTTCGATTCTAGAATGAAAATCAGTGAAATAGATGGGGTAGATACTCGATCGGCTAGCAGGCAAGCAATTTGCTAACCAGAATCCTGGCTACTCAATCAATTTTACCAAGTAAATTTGATTTTCATATTATATTTTTCAAAAAAAATTTGTTTGTTTTGCGATTGCACAGTAAATTTTGCGGTTTCAAAAAATGGACAGCACATTTTTAGTGTTGTTTTACTGTGCAATTGCAAAAATAAACAACAAATTTGTAAAAAATATAATTTGAAATTCAAATTTTCTTGGTAAAATTGATTGAATAGCCTGGATTTTGGTTAGTAAATTGCTTGCTTGCTAGCTGATCGAGTATCTACCCCATTGTTCAAATTAATTCTAGCAAAAAGAGACGTAGACTTCGATAAAATATCGTAAAATGATGATGTTAGAACATTCCAGCCCAGTATATGTGCATCGACTGTTCTGTTCAGTTCAAATTAAAAGTTGAACTACTATTGAGTTGTTTATTGGGCTTTTTTTATTAATTTTTCAAATTATATTTAACAGTAGAATTAAATACATTTTTTCAACGCATATAATTGTAAATGATTTATTTCTTAACATTTATATGAAGTTGAGAATGTCAATCTAAACATATTCACTATACTTTGTTTATTTATTTTATGCATTTCCCTACAGTAAAACACTCGGCAATTTATGAAGTACAAAAAACACAGATATCGCTTATGGCCATATAATTATTGTTTATTATTGTTGAACCAAACCTGCACCATCTTGGGTGCAAAAAATTTGCACATTGACAAATTTTCAACAAAAGTTCAAAAATATTAAAAAATCGTGTGTGTTTAATTTACTTGAATGCAGACTCAAAGTCTATTTCATCACCTATCCAGTGGTACGTTTTTGTACTTACACCATGTCAAAAAAGTGAGTTTTAGGATCAACATCAAAAGTACACTTTTCAAAGTACACTTTGATTTCACCAAATTTTGAGGTATCGCCTCCCATTCCTCTGCGATCGCCTTTTGCAACTCCTGGTGGCTCGTTGCAGCAATATCTCTCGCTATAACTATTTTTTAGCTCGTCTCATAAATGTTCCATGGGATTGAGGTACAGGCTTCGAGTTTTCATAACAGGAACATCCACTTCTTAAAGGTACTGGTACACTATACCAGCCGTATGCGGTCTCGCATTATCCTGCATAAATAGGAAATTTTCACCAATAAAACCGGCAAAAGGTATGACGTAGTCCGCGCGTACTTCCTCAATTCCTCAATGTACTCTTAACAAGGCAATCCTCTTGATCGACGGCCAGTATTCACCGCCATAATCCAACATTGTGCAAATCGCTCTCCTGATCTACTGTATACCCTTCCTCGCCCATCTTTGCCATGTAAACACATCCTGCACTTGTCAGAGAACAGGATTCTTTTCCAAAGTTCTTCTGTCCAATCAAAATGCATTCGAGTGAATTGGAGGCAGGCTCGTCGGTGAGCTGGGATCAATTTCGGCCCGTTTACTGTTCTATATGCAGTCACATCACCTTCTCGAAGTCGTTTTCTAACTGTCCACCGACTGCCTTCGATTTCACGAACATCTTGAAGCCACTGTCCCAGTTGCAACCGCATTCAAACGACGATTTCTCAATGAAGTCGTCTCAATAAATACGCTGTGTTGTTACACGAGGTTGGCCAGATCCTTGTTGGTCTCTGTAGCAGCCGATTTCTTAATATCTCTACCACACTCGAAAAATGGAGAATGGGCTCAAATTTTTTCACAGTCCCGCATTAATTAGTTCAACCACTTAAATACCACTGGTGTGGTATTTATTTTCGTTTTCCGGATGAAGGGCGGTATAGTGGCGACCACGAAGTGGTTCTCGATCACGGAACGTCGAAATTTCAGGCGTATGCTGGTATCGCGCGAATTACGACCCGTAACGAATCAAGACTTTCTAGTTCTAGACTTTCTAGATCCTACTTCTTCACCGAATACATTCTCCCTAACATCCCTATGAATAACATGGTAATTATCATCGTAGGTTAGGTTAGGTTAGGTTAGAGTGGCTGCTATCGCACACTTAGGCCAATAATGGCCCATTGTGATACCACAGGATCCAATCTCCCCTTACTCCCGCTGAAACCAACCAGAGCTACTAATGTAGCGTAAAATATCTCGCACCCTACAGTCCGCGAGTTCAGAAAGGCTGTCCATGTTGTACACACCCAAGTACTTACGTCTTTTGTATGATAGTGCCGGACATGAGCATAGGAAGTGAACTAGCGTCTCTTCCTCCTCTTCGTCCATACAACTTCTACAAAAGTCATTCGTCTCTAGACCCAGCCTTCTCGCATGTTCCCCAAAAAGGCAGTGTCCTGTTAGTATCCCTACGACCAATCCTAAATCTCGTTTTCCCAGGGATACAAGTGCCTTGGAGCGCCGCAGGTTTTGGCCAAACCTGTTTTGCTACCCTGCACGTGAGAGTGTTGGTCCACCTCTCATCTGTTAAGGCGATTGCCTTTTTACTGAGCGTCAATTTGAGCGCTGCTATAGGCCTCCCCAGACCTGCCCTTTCCGGTTGCATCTGGAGAGTCGTACCGTAATTATCATCGTAAGTACTAACCAAAATATCCCATGCTCCCATATTACTTCCACTAGTGGGTTGCCATGGACTCAGAGTCATAGCAGCCTTTCCTGTACAGGCTTGCGCAAATAAAGCAACTTCGTAAATGGGTCATAGTCCTTACTTCCTTACTAGTTTCTACCTGGATCACAGATTTTCGACATCCCTATTATACTCCTATATTTTTTCGACAATGGGTGGGGTAACAACCATCCCATCGGTGGGTATATGGAATCCCTTTCTTTGGCTCATAGAATTTTTCTCTCAGTTGGTTCTATTATTGACAGAAAATATTGACGCATATCCTTTCCCTCAAATCCGATCTCTCTTTGAAGCTCCAATTCCCCATCCTGGTACTTTTTTCGATTTTTTGATAGCACCCGTAGCAAAATTTTCTGATTGGGAACGATTGACTTTCCATTTTTCGAAGGTTTTCATCCCTTTTCCCTTCTCTAAATCTTTCATTAATCAGGTTTGCTGCCATTATCGATAATTTTCGAAATTCCGCCATTACAGTCTCGATGTCAGGGTCTTTGACTGGCACATTTTGACTTTGGATCTCCCAGTTCTCAGTCACAAATAACAATTTTCTCCTAAATTTCATCAAGATCCAGCAAATTGTATCGCCTCTCGTGATTGTCCAATCTGTTAACGATCATCCTGATCTGTTCCATTTTTGCCTGGATATACCCAACATGGAAATGATCTGTTGTTATCTTCGGCATTATACTCTGAAAAATAAAATTTTCTCCTTTCAGAGTTGCATACAAAGTTACTCAGAATATACAAATTTTCATAATAATAAAAGATCATTCAGACCCAAACAACCCTATATCATTAATCTATCCCGAAGGTTCAGCTCAATAATTCTTACATGAATTCTTCCATGACTTCACAATCTTGACATCTACCCTTAACATTCTAATTTCCCACACAAATTCCTTCTATATCCTTCTCTACTTTTATTGTTAATCATTACGTACTTCTTACTAATTCCTTCCATATTCCACTCAATCATCACAGTGTAATTCGATCCACCATCAATAAACGGCGACCAACTATATGTACTCAAATCACAGTCCATTCATTTGTAATAAAATCGTCCAAGTGTGCTCGCTATTCGTCGAATTATTGAAAATTTTGAGCGTACATTTCCTTTACATATAATGTTCAAGTGCCAATAAGACAAAGAAACGTTCGAATTAATGCAAATATTGCTGCTGTTCTGGCAAGTGTTGCTGAAGACCGCAATTTGTCGATTCCAAGACGTTCTCAAGAATTAGGACTGTCTCAAACCACAACCTGGCGGATTTTGAGAAAGGATTTGGGTTTGCATCCGTATAAAATTGTTCTCAGTCAAGAACTGAAGCCATTGGACCACCGTAAACGTCGTGAATTTGTCGTGAATTTGCTGATTTTGCCTTGGAACAACTTGAAAACGATAACGATTCTTTTAAGAAAATCATCTTTTCCGATGAGGCTCACTTTCATCTGAGTGGTTTGGTAAATAAACAAAACTGTCGATTCTGGTGCGAAGAAAATCCACAAATTATTCATGAAAAACCATTACATTCACCTAAATTGACAGTTTGGTGTGGTTTTTGGTCTGGTGGAATCATCGGTCCGTATTTTTTCGAAATGAAGCTGGCAACACCGTTACTGTCAATGGAGATCGGTATAGATCGTTGGTAACCAACTTTTTATGGCCGAAATTGGAAGAGGTTAATCTTGACAACATTTGGTTCCAACAAGACGGGGCTACGTGCTACACAGCAAGTGCAACAATTGAATTATCGCGAAAAAAGTTTGGAGATTTGATTATTTCAAGAAAATGTAATATTGAATGACCTCCAAGAAGTTGTGATTTAACACCATTAGACTATTTCTTGTGGGGTTATTTGAAGTCATTGGTCTTTAGCAATAAACCAAACTCTCTTCAAGCTTTACAAGTCAATATTGAACGTGCTATTCATGACATACGACTTGATTTAGTGGAAAAAGTGCTCGAAAATTGGGTTTACCGAATTCGTTCCTGCAGAAGAAGTCGATTAGGCCATTTGAATGACGTTTTATTCAGAACTTAATTGTATCGATTGTACTTCACATTAAATAAAAAACATTTCAATTTCCTTAACAGTTAGTGTGTTTTTTTTAAAGAAATCATATCACTCTTATTGCGGAAAACCCTATATTATCAGACTGAATTTTCGCTAAAGGTCCCAATTCTTGTGATTTTACTGCACCATTTTCGTTCTCAACCGAAATAAAAAGGCCTTTTCTTCAAAGATAATATTTTATAGTTTTCCTTCCGTTCACTACACGATTTTCTTTTATACTAAAACAAAAAACTCCATTCTTATTTTTTTTCTAATTATCGCTCGCTGCATATTGTAAATTATTAATTAAATAATTTACAACAAGTAACAAATAATGTAATATTAGGTAGCCGTAACACTGCTAGTGAGTGGGCAGATAGATAAGTCACGATCTCTAATATATCTTTCAACAATTCTTAAAAAGATTTAAAGAAAGTTGAAGAAAGACTAATAGGACAAAATGTCTTGATGTTGGTATAATCCAACTTACTAGCTTTCGGGATGAAAACGACTCTTTCTGTTCAAAGATTGTGTAATAGTTCTACAAGCAATGGATACTTGAAAGAGTAGGAGTAAATGATCCAAAATGAGAGGAAACTCATGTTGTAACTCGGTAGGTAAATATCCTTTTGCGCCATTTAATCTATAAGGTCGGATGGATAATAAACCTCAACGCAAAATATCGCAAGTTAAAAGCCTACCGGCTAAGTCCCAATTGAGTGAATTAATAGTACTATTAGATTGCTTGGAAGCAACATAATCATTGTTGATAACTTTGCAACCGGAAAAATTAACAAAACGCAACAATTCGACAATTTCCTTATTGGAAGAGGCTAGTCTGCCCTTAGGAAGTCGCAGTATATCAAGTCTGAAAGATGGGGTCTGTTAAGACGATTCCAGAAATACTATTAATTTCTTCGCAGGACTTCTTACTGCGAGCGGATTTTGGAATTTTTAATATTTTTTTTGAGCTGATAAAAATGATCTCATGCACAACTTTGAAATGTAAGACAAACCTATTAGAAGTTTTTCCTAGAAAGATGACTAATAAAATAGAAATACCTGCATAAGAGGTTTAAAGCTCAACTAAGTATAATGGTTCTTCATAAACCGACATCAAATCAAGTATTATGACTTACATGGACTGTTTGCCTGTATTTCCACCAGTACACATTATTTTCTTTAATCTAATTAAAGTTTTTTTTCTATTAATTCCTAAATTTTTTTAAAAGGTTCCCAATTTGTTTCAAAACCCGTTTCAAATTTAATTTCTGTATAACTTTTTATTACATACAAAGAAAATATACTCAATGAGCCTAACAACCTTTTCATCAAAATATTTCTTAGAAAATCTAATCGTCTTAACAGAAGAGAAATAAATCCACAAAACAGCAAGCATAATGAAAATGAAAGGTAAACGTATAATTTGATCTCCTATTGTGAAAATACCAATTAACACAAGCGTTTTAGTATATTATCTTGGTTTTAAAGTTAAACTGTTGGAGACAATACGAATTTTAATCGCTTTGTTACTCGAGTGCTTAGTTAGGGTTTTTAATTGTCGTTGTTGCCATTCAACAGCAAACTAAATAGTTATGTTCATCTAAACATTTAAGTTCATGAATCATTCTTTGAAAAATCTTAAATCTTTGAATTTAAACCAATATCGTATACTTAAAATCGGTGAAAAGTGCCACATTCGGACCATATTTGCTTTAGAATTCTCTAAGTTTGGTTTAAATATAGTAAGTAAAAAAAATATTTAATATTTATTGGGGGTACAAAAATTTTTTTTTATAACTTCGAAGCTTTATTCAGAGAAATTTGTACAATGTATTTTATTTAAAGTATTGCCCATTAGTTAGTTACAACATTTTTCCCATCTTTCAGGCAGCGTACGGATTCCACGCCAAAAAAAATCCTTGTGTTTTGAGGCTGTGCAAGAATCGATCCACTTCATCCTCCATGAATCATTGACCGGAACAAGTGATAGTTGGAAGGAGCCTGGTAATTACGGCGGGTGGGGTAGTACATCCCATTGAAGCACATCTACAATTTCCTTCATGACTTTTGCAACATGTGGCCGTGCGTTGTCGTGCTGAAAGATCATTTCTTTTGGCATATTGTGGGCGTTTTAGCTTCAATGCTCGGCCTAATTGTATCAATTGTTGTTGATAATGTTCTCCAGTGATGGTTTCGTTAGGCTGGTGTAGTTCATACTCCGAACTGATCCCACCAGATACACAGCATTAGCTTCTTAAATAGCGGTTTGACGGTTGCAGTTGATTCATGACCTGGCTTACCCCACAAGTTTCTGCAATTTGCGTTGTCGTCAATGTCAATGAACTGATTTGAAAGGTTAATTATTGGTCCACTATCTTTTGGATTCATCTATATCTTATACGCCAATCAAAAATATTCACATTATTTGTTATTTTATGTTACCATTCGTCTCTATAAGCCCCAATTTGTTAGCTAGTTTCGGTCGTAATACTATGGTGCAGCACGCCTAAATCTGCAAGGTCATCGGACACGAAAATTCATCGAGGAAATAATTCACCAATAACGACAATCCACCAAAAAACAGTTCACTCAAAACGACAATTCACTGTAAACGACAATTCTGCTAAATCTCAATTCGCCGAGAAAGGAATTCACCGAAAAAACAATTCGTCGAAAACAATTTACCGAATACGATAATTCGACTGTTTACCGAAAGTTTATAATAATGAGATATCTCATGAATTTTCACCAGAAAAGTTCTTGCCGAGTCGCTTTTAAAGAAATAACTAAAATTCACAATCACAAATTAGAAACAGGGAACATTATAATCCGTGAATCTCTGCCTAAACACGTTGAATTAATTTATATAGGAATTTTTATTTTTGGTGGACTGTCGTTTTCGATGAATTGTCATTTTCGAGGAACTGTTTTTTAGTTGAATTGATGCAAAATATTTTACCGAATATTCACATGAAAACACAATTCACCGAAAACAATAATTCACCATTGAGTGGTGAATTATTGTTTGAAACAAGTCAACGTGAAATTCTATAGTGTCTGATAGTAGTGGAGATCGTTAAAGGGCGGAGAATAAGGTGTGGCTGACGAAGAAGGAACTGACCTATAAGAACGAGTTATTTTGCAAGTGTCAGTATACGAAATCAAATCGATCAACTACGAATTGTGCAGGAAACAGAACGCAGGGGAAAGCATCATTAATAAGACTATTGATCAAACGAGAACGCAAACCTCCACATGGAAAAATAGTGGTTTCCGTTAATCTAATATTTACGCCACTACAGGAATACTCCCGAAATATTCCGACAGTATTTTTCCCACTTTTATTTTACCAATACTAACCATCTAATTCACTTTTGGTTACATTCTTCTACAATTTTTTGGGTTTTATCGGGATTAGCCATATCCCATTTTTGAACTGTATCGTTTCCATAACGATTTTTTTCGGTGATGACAATGAGCACAATTGGAATAGAGTTTTGTTCGTTGGGTCCAACTCAAACGCGCATAAAATTGTGTTGACGCAAACGAACAGCAGACTTTAGTTTATTTATATTCCATTTTATACCATCTACCATAGAAACAATCTTCAGCAGCAGTTTGTTGTTCAGTTTAAGACTGCATTTCCTCTTCGCCATGATCATTTTGATCCCATTCGATCACTATTTCGTCCTAACACATAATCTAAATCATTATCGTCGTATCATTGTTTTATTAGAACTAACGTTTTGTGCAATCAACGTTCACTATAAGCGTATTGCATTGGTCAATCTACAATCCGGAATGGGTAGTCTACGAAAATCCAATCCAATTTTAAGTACTAAAATTTTGTACTAAAATATAAAAGTGACATTAAGCGTATTGCATTGGTAAAGTGGATTAGGAGTTAGTTTTTCATTTATAATTTTCCAAATCAACAGCCATTTTCGGATTTAGTTTTTGGCTGTAAAGTTTGTAAATAAAAATGTTTGTTCCTGTGTATGTATTGAAATAATTTAGTACTAAAAATTGAATTGGATTTACGTAACGCCAAAATCAAATTGGATTTAGATGAATCCATTTGGGTTAACTTTTAATGCGATTTTTGTTGTAATTGACCAATGCAATACGCTTATTGTAAGCGAGATAATCAATGTAAATATTATTATGTTTATAAAATTAAATTAAAATATTAATAAAATCACATAATATGTAACTAAACATTCGAGAAAAGCATTTTAACTTACCAACTTTGAAACCAAAGTCTAAGTCCGAAAATTCCTGTTAATTTGCAAAATTTTAGATCCAAAACTAAATCTTAATCCACGTTTACCAAAGCAAGACGCTATATACCGGGTGATTTTTTTTAAACTGAAACTTTCAAATATCTCGGAAAATAAACACTCTACGGAAAAATGTCCATTATCAAAATTTAATCATTTCGGAGGGGACATCATTAGTGCTAAACTTAGTACCCCTCCACCCCATCTTGTGGGCGGGGGGTAACTTTGAAATTAAAATAAGAACCCCTATTTTTTATTGCAAATTCGGTTTATACGGCTTAAAGTACGTGGGATTTTTTTGAAACATTTTTTATCATTTTCAAATGGCGCTGTTCCTGTAATAACGATATTAATTTTTTTTCGATTTTTCCTACTGAGAACCTATGCATACGATTCTGCAACACGTTTGAATTAAAATAACCCCTTTTCAATGTAAATACTCAAAATTGGTCTTAAACAAATTGTATTTCTTAAATTTTTAATTACTGAAAAATAAATTGTCAAAAAGACCCATGGTACTTATGACGTTTTCAAATTTTCCAAATACTGGTTTGGGACAATCTGGAATCGGTAGTTATTTTTCGTGTACTAGTATGAGGATTGTGAGTTACTGCAGCCAATACAGCAATTTCATTACTTTCCTCAGTGACTGATACAAGCAACCGTTCGGTATTTATTCATAAACTATAGGCGAAGGCCGTTTAGTATTTATAATAGTTTAGTTCATATTTAAATATCATTTAAATATTAAGCCCAGGACGTTATCAATTAGCTGACTTTTCCTACTGATTCTACTATACCTACGTTATGATTTGAGTTGCGTCTTCGCAATCACGAAATTGGACCGATGGTTCGTTGATTCGATGATTAGTTTGGTAGCTTTTTTGACACCCTTTAAGTGGGGTAGTGCTTAACATCGTCACATACAACAAATTTAACTATAGCATTGTTAATATCGGATTATATTGCGTAATAATGGTCTGTGCCGAATCCAAATGGTGCTTTGAAATACCGCTGATATCGAAGTCACATTAAAATTGTTAAAACATATCTTAACTACGTTCGAAATAAGTTCTTTACACTTTTCTTTTGCGCTCGCATTGAATTATTATAAATTCTGAAGTACAACGGTCAACCGCCTCAATTATATTTCCTTATAATTTGTTGCACTAGTCGCTAGATTCCGTACCCGTAAATTAAAACCTTAAGTTTTTCGCATATTAAATTCAACTACAGTCAGTCACAAAAGTCTACATACACCACTAAAATTAGCAAAATCGTGATAAATGAAACGAACTAAATATTGTAATATGTATTAAATATTATATTGTAACAAAGAAAATTATTATATTTATATAGTAAATAATAAAATTCAAAAAAATCATGAAATTTTTATCACAAAATTCTACATATAGTAAATAAAACCAAAAGGATCGTGTTCAAACACACTTAAGAACTAAAATGAATATTTAGTTGGGCCACTGTTAGACTCAATAACAGCGCTTAGTCGCTTGGGCATTGATAATACCAGGTCCTCTGTAATCGGTGATGAAATTTTACCCCATGCACTCGAAAGGGCACTTTTTAATGAATCCCTAGGGCCTATATTTTTGGACACTTTGTTCCAGTTCATACCATGCTCTATCGCATTCAGATGCGGTGAATGGGGAGGCTGGTGAAGTTGTTTCGACACATTATACTCATTATATAGAATCCATTGTCTTACTGCCATCGCACCTTCTATAAAAACCAATTTTCCAGCATCATAGATCCCCAAACCATTACATTGCCACCGCTGTGTTTAAAGTTGGCAAGCAAATTTTTTGGAGCCATTTTTTGTTTAACTTCTCGCCAAATTCACCCTCCATCGGATCCGAAAATATTGAATTTCAAAGTTCAGTGCCTTAGCTTATTTACTAGACTTATAAATAGTTTTTTCCTTGGCCCTCTTCCATTAAACCCTTTGTTTCGTAAAGTTCGACGAACTGTTTCGGGTAATCCTTACCAGTACTATTCCGAATCTCAACCGCTATTTTTGGAGAACTAATCTTCGGATTGGATTCCACTTTTTTTAATTAGAACACCCACATTGTTGTTTATTTTGAATACTTCCTCTGTTATCAAAATTTCACACTTCATTACTCGACTTTTACCAATAGTTTTAGTAAGTTCCAAACCAAACGACGAAAAATATCAAACGAGCAAATGACGAAAAAAATTTCTCACTCAAAACGAATACCAAGTTAGTACTGAAAGTGTTGATATGCCACTAATTAGCGCTGTTAATAAAACAAAAAGAGTGAACTTTGTAAAGGCTCATAAAAACAGTCCACCGGAGAATTGTAACTACATAATTTGGAGTGATGAATCCAAGTTCGAATTGAAAAACCCAAAAAAGAGAAAACGAGTCAGGTGTAGGAAAGAAAATCGCCGTAAAGATGACAGGGAGGTGGTTCTATCATGGTTTTGGGATGTTTCTTTAATCAGGAGTGGGAAAGCTGGTCAAAATTGACAGAAGGATGAGTGGTAGCTTATGCGTAAACGTACTACAGGACAACTTAACGCAATCAGCTGCCAAAATAAGGTTAGGTCAATTTATCTTCCAGCAAGATAAGGATCGTGAAAATTATTTTACTGAAAGTTGTATTGAAACGGTGGATTAGCCACCCCAGTCACCAGATTTAAATCCTATAGAACACGTGTGGTCAATATTGGTATCCGGACAGTGCCGAGAAAAACAATTTACAGAAAAACAATTCACAGAAAACAATTCACAGAAAAACAATTCACAGAAAAATAATTAATAGAAAATGCATAATACACAACTCACAGAAAAGCAATTCTTAGAAAAGTAATTCCCATAACAATACGAATGTAGGTCAATAAAGTATAGCATATTTATCACAAAAAAGCAATTCTCATAAAAATACTACACAGATAAATTAAATATTATATTAAAAATAATGAGTTTAATGAACTTAGTAACTTATGTCTTATGTTGTCTTATTGTCTTATGTCTTATGAATGTTAATCATACCAAAACCGAAAAGAAAAAGCTGTGTTTGGTGGTTGACGGATTCCTATTTATTCGCGACAAGAATACAAAGGCAAAAGTTATTGGCTTTGTAATAATTACATATTATAGAACAGACAATTGCAAAGCTAGAATTCATACAAATAAAATAAATGGAGAAATAAACCATAAAAGTTATTGGTGATCATAACCATGCTGCAAACGCAAATAATGTTGGTGTAAAAAGATGTATGGCAGATTTAAAGGAAAAAGCAGAAACGACTAACGATTCTACTCAATTAGTAATTGCTAATTGTTCAGTTACAATAACGAATGCAGTTAAACCGCATTTGCCGTCTGTACCTTCCATGAAAAGAAGCGTTCGAAGGGTCAGACAAGGTACAGTAACAATCCCGCAAACAATTAATGAAATGTGTGTATTGGAGTAATATAAAGTAACTCTACACAGTAAAAAAAATGCATGAATTTTCATGTGGGCAAAAGTTGCCGAACCTTTTCACGTAAAATTACATGAAACTTGAAAAATAAGTTTTTATTGAAAATTAAATGGTTTATACCGTAAATTTGCTAGTAAAGTTATGTAATAACTTATGTTTTCGGTGCGCGTTAGATATTATTTCTCTCAAATTTAAAGAAGAAACTAAAATTGGTTGAATTAGTTTGTAATTGTACGATACATTTCATGTAATTTTAAATTCCAGTTGAAAAATACGGAAATATTCAAGAGAGAAAATACACGTAATAATCATAGTATTGTGCATTATTACAGTCAAAATTTAAATTTGTAGATAAAGTTGGTAAAAGTTGCGTTGAAAATTCAATTTTTTTTTACTGTGTAGTTGGCCAGCCATTTTTATTATATGACTCTGAAGCCGCAGAAAATCGAATTTTGTTGTTTTCAACAGAAGAAAATTTGAAATTTTTGAGCAATGCCACTAATACGTGGACGGTACCTTTAAAACAGTGCCTTTGATTTTCAATAAATTGTTTACAATTCACGGCGTCAAAAAAATCCCACCTATCCGGCGTTTAAATCCCACCTATCCGGTTTAAATGCTGTTCAGTTTTCCTTTGCTGCATTTGAACTGTTAAAAGAGCGAAATATAATTTCTGAAGCAGTAAATGATTTTTTTTTTAAATTTTTAAAAAGAAAGTATTAATCATCCAATGGATTTAATGTCCAATAAATTGCTAAACTATTTTGAAGATAACTATGTGGGTAGATTAGATGTTCGCATTAAAAACATATCCGGTAGGCGAGATCCGAGGTGTGCGATCAAAGCATGGAATGGTTATGAAGGGGGGACAATAGGGATGGCACAATAGTTTCAAAAAATTGGTTGGCTCAGAGCATCCTTATATGTGGTGTTTTTTGGAAAAGTTGCAATTGGAACAATCAAGAAATGAGATAACGTTACTACAAATTTTTGCTGGAATCCCTATGCCACCAAAAAAGAAAAAATATCGTGATTATGATCAAAGATTACAAGAAATTGTATCCTCTTATTCAACAATGGAAATAATTGAATTTTTAAGTGTTGTTGCGCATAATATAATAATTTAAAATAATCCAAATTATGAATTGTTTTTTTGTTATTTATAATTGTTACTAATAATTAAAAATATTGAATAAATAGAATGTAGGTCCATTTCTTTTATATTTCAATATTTTTTTTTATCTTATGGAAGCACAATTCACAGAAACGGAGTTTACGTAAAAATTAATTTCTTGAAAGTCGCGGCAACTTTCAAGAAATTATTTTTTACGTAACCTCCGTTTCTGTGAATTATGCTTAAAAAATACCAATCGAAGTCCTACAAAGTCTAGTGCTTAGTATACCACCACGTTTAGCAGCAGTGAGACAACACAAAGGGAGCAACAAATTTCTAATACAAACTTATGTTCGTACCCAATATTTTGTGTTTAATTCCAAATTTATGACATTTTTCCATCGTAAACTTAATTTTGCACCATAATGTAAACTTACATTTGCTCCTTGTATTTGCAGACAGTCAAAGTGATATTTAATTTTTACGAAATGGGCAAATAAGAATAAATTTTACTTTAATTAAAAATGTTATATATTTATGAAATTACAAATAAACACAACATTTAAAATAATTAAGTTTATTATGAATGAGCCATTTAGAGCTTTAGATTCACAAATTGCTGTCGTCAACTTTCAATTGCTCCCTAGTGTATATTCCGTTTCGTCCATAAAAAAACCGACACAAAATTTAGATTTCTCATTAAGCTTCGTAAAATTGGTATGCTGCCAACTTTCTATCGTCGTCCGTAAAATAAAAATGTAGTATTATGCTTATATGTTGATGGTGCTGTTCTGGTTTTCCCCGGAAATTGGGAAATTTTTTTATGAAATTATAAATTTCTGAAATTCGCAATTCTGTTCCGTAAAGTGGTCTCTGGTATTAAACATCCTGATTTTCATACCTAAAAAACATACAGGTGACTTTATTAGACGCTCGATTATTTTAAAACATTAGTTTATAAGATCTGGCGATGTTTAAAAATTCAAAAGTTATACGAAACACCGTTTCTTGTCAAAACCAAAAATCATGCCAACAAATAAACGTTAAAGCTATATGGAAAATATAATTATTTTTTGTAATAAAAAAAAATCGTATGCGTCATACACTTTAAAAAACGTCTTAAATTTTCGATTCTTGGAAAAAGTCAAACAAGGCCTGTGGCACTGAAAAAACAATGAAACAAACATCAAATAAGCAACAATCTACAATGTCTACATACTGATATTAAATAGTGACAAATATTCAAATGATAAAACTGTTAAAATTACTGAAGTATAGTTACTGAGTGTTTTTATTTGCCCTTTCGGACGCTCAACATTGAATCAATATTGTGATAAGTAGTTTAGATTGAGTAGGGACACTTTTTTTTGTCCCTATATCAGTTCCACAGACCATTTAATAGAAATAAAGATTTTTATCGAAACAGGCAACTTTAATTAAGTGTTACAAATTTACCATAAAATATTTGCTATAATAATTTTCCGGACTACCATCGGAATTGTTCACACCAAACATTTTGTCCAATTCCGGTATACAGACCATTTTTATATAAATAAACTGAACAAAAATGTATATAGATCAGATTAGAATTTCGCCCCACAAAAAAAAAAAAAAAATAAAAATAAATAAATAAAAAATTGAAATATTGATAATAGAAATTTTTCTTTATTTTTTCCACTTGTTCACACAATTTCTTAACTCAATTTATCTTTAATTATATCAGTAAAACATGAAGTTGCTCTATATATGGGTATTATTTCTTATGGGAAATTACCTTTCAACATAAAGGGCGTATATAGTATCTAGAAAAGAAAATTGATTCCACTTATTTTTATATTTTATTATTACATGAAAATTACTCTGCTTATTTGTTACATACCGGTAGCAGTTTTATCAGTTCTCCAGTTACACATAGATTTTAATTAAAATTTAATTTCTGATCAAAATACGTACGACGATATGCCTTTAGAACAAAAGGATGAAATATTGTATGCACGTTTAAATTGTTTAATTAAAAGATCACAAGATGTATATAGGTACGGTATTATAACAGAAAATTTACGCAGGAATTCATAATTAGTTTTGATCTTATTTTTCAAAAAGGAAACCAAAATCGTGTTGTGCTTGCTTTATTATATGAGAAATTAGTATACATATCTGAAATGCGCATAGGTTGAAATTCGAAATTGAATGTCCAAAAAATAAAAAATTGATTGATTTTTTCGTATAAAAACCAGCAGGTAAAAGTTTGACAGAATTAAATCCCGAACGTTTCGTTACGTATTTATCCTTAAAAATGAGTTATATAATTAACTAAAGTTTCTCAGAAGTTTTTTTTCTGTGTGCCTATGCCAACTTAACTGCCCTCTTTTCCAATGGTACACGGATGTTTATTTACATTTCCTTTAATACTTTTATTTCATTTGGCGTTTGTCCGTAGGTTGAGAGATACGAGTATGTTTTATATAATGTTTATATCAACAACATTGTATAGCTGCTATACATAACTGTACATTAAAGATGGAAGAAGAAAATAATCTTATTTTAATGAGTTTCTTTTAAATTGTGTGTACAAGAGTATATAACTCTGCTATATAAAAAAAATATTTTCTTTGCGAAATATGAAATATTAAACCATTTGCGCGCTTCTGAAGAAGATATACCTATCCTGACTGTCTGTCTGTTTGTATGTACACACGCGAAACAGTAGGAACGTGGAACATGCTTTATGATGTTGATAAAAAAAAGTGAATAATTTGTCGTTTTTGTTGTTGTGTGTATTCCGGAATGTAAACAGCATAAATCATATACAAAAAATAATGTAAGCTAAAAACTCTCTTAACTCGTAATAATTCGCACTATGGCTCTATACCAGATATAGAAAGGAATGTTGAGGAATGTTTATATAGTCGTGTTTGTTGTGTACAGCAAACAAAAATAGTGAAATATAAATTAAACATTTTTACTCGATTAAACTTTAGACAGAATAAGAATTGAATATTTGTGTGTTATTTCTAAGGTAATGTCATACTACTATATTGTACTACTACTGTGTTAGTTAAAACTTGGTTTGAAATTTTTGTTTAAAATGCAAAACATAATTATGGCCATACCATCGACGACGTACAGTAGCATAACGTATAACTCTAGCTCTTTTATTTTACGTCAGAAGATGAACCAAAAATGTTGTATAACGCGTGCGACTGAGTATTATTAACTCCACTTCATTGTAGTTTAATATTCCTGGCGAACACTAATTAAAGAAATAGAATAATGAATATGTTGTGGCCAACATCCGATTTTTTTGTACGAATGTATTCAAAGATCTCGAATACACCACACTTAATTTCTAAATAGAAAAATTTAACCCGTCGGATTTTTCAAAAAAAAAAAGTGGCTTGTGTATACATACAGTCACGGCTAAAAGTATTGAGCACCCATGATATCTTACAATTTTTGTGGAAGTATCTATTTGAAATAAATTGAAACAATTTTTATAGGTTCACATTACTATTTATTTATATAAAATTAATATTTTGTGGGTCCACCCTTTGCCTTAATTACGGTAGAAATTCTTTTGGGTAGAGAGCTTACAAGTTTTTTACATTCTGCAGGACGTATGGCGCTCTATTCTTGGTGCAGACAGCGTTTTTGGTCTTCTTTGTTATTTATTCTGTAGCGCTAGCGCCTGACTCTGCATTTTAATAAACTCCATAAGTATTCTATTGGGTTCAGATTCGGGGACTGGGCAGGCCACTCTAGAACCTCAATGCCATTTTCTCGAAATCATGCCATTGTGCGGGCAGATTTATGACATGGCGCGTTATCTTGCTAGAATTTAACGCTATCCATATTTGCTTCACCAAAAAGTGTTAAAAATGAGGGCAGCAACGCAGATTTTAGGACGTTTATGTATTTTGAAGAGTTCATGTGACCCTCACACACGAATATTTCGCCAACTCCAGAATTAGTCATACAGACCGCAGTACCACACACTCTAGACCAAATGCTTTCCCTATCCGGCGACGCACTAAATGGCACACCAGGTGTACCAAAAATATCTGAAATAAAGAAAATGTAGAGACTTCGGAAAAAAAAATATTTGTATCGATGAATTTAATTTTAAAATCATATTATTTAATTGTCAACTAACTTCAAAGTTTCATTCGTCTGACCACACAATATGTGACCAATCTTCTTCGGTGAAACTTTGGTATTTTAAGGCCCATTTATACCGAGCCTTCTTGTTTTTTCAGAGAGCCAGGATTTCTTCTTGGCTTTACAGCCTTTCAAACCAACTTCCTGAAGCCTTCTGCGAGTGGTGCGAGCAGAGATTGATTTCTTAATTTCTACTGACAACTCAATACCGAAGTTTGAAGATGTTTTTTTCCTATTTTTTAAAGCTTCTCTCACTAACTGACCTTCGGTCGTCACGTCTTGTGCTGATGCGCTTGTGCCCGGTTCTGTACCTATTACTGTGTGATCCAATAGCGGTGAATCGCCCAATAGTATATTGCACAGATCGGTCGTGAACATTTCACAGTTTTAGAAACCCCTACTTGTGATTTCTCTTGCTCATGCAGAAGGTTTATCTGCACACGTTGTTCTAAATTTAACTCTTTTTGTTTCGGCATATTGCAATAATACCACTAAATTTAACAAATCAAAATACCAAAATCGAATTAGATCACTGGATGTGTACACAATGAGCGAATGTAGCGAACTGACGAATAAATACTAAATGGAAAAATAACAAATTTTATTGCATCAGATGGTTTATTGCCACACTTGCGGTGTGAGTAACTGTTTTTAGTCCTTTTTAGATGTCGAAAAAATTATAAACAAACAAAAAGGGTTGTTTTCTGTTATACTTATCGTGTACGCCCGAAATTTATAGGGTGCTCAATACTTTTGGCAAAGACTGTATATCCGAAAGGTGTACAATTTTTATTGCCGCTATCTACGCGAATATTAATATTGACAGTTCATTCTTGGCAATCGTGAAGTACACGCATGGCAAATTAATAATGGAAAAATATTCAATTGAACAACGCGTTTTAAATAGTGAAAACCGTTTACATAAGTCAATCATCAATTACATTAACATTAAGAAAATCACGTGAAAATTTTGGAATGAATATGGTGCTCCAAAACCTACAACTTACCCGATTTTCAAAAAATTTGAAGAAAGCGGGACTGTGGTAAATAAGCCAAAGTGTGTTTTCAACAACGTATAATCAGAACACTGACTACAACATAAACCAAGGTTCACACTTATAGAAGGAAATGATTTCTTGATGGTTTTCAATTTGACTTCTTCCTCAATAATCAACGTATAAAATTTAGAACAAATGTGAAAGACAGAATTTTCGGTTGTAACTGATAAAATAGATATTTTTTGTGATATTCCGAAAAGGTTCCAGACATCTATTCCAAGATACAGTGGTTGTCCCAAAGAAGGTACCAGGTAAAACCGCATGTGGTGAGGTATGCCATTAAATTCGATGACAGCATTGATATATTCAAATACTCGTTCAGGATGTCCGCTTGCTGTGCTTACGTGAAATGGAAGGCATTTTCAATATTTCCTATACTGTCTCAGTAGCACTTTGACTTCGTTTTCCGATCATCACGATAACAAGGTTTTTGAGTCAGAACCAAGTTCAAAGTAAAAGGTAGGCATGATAAACTAGAAAATGTATCCATGTTTGAATTTTTGGTGTGATGACTGTCAGACACAAACGATTGAGGCGAACGTGAGATTTTAGTTGGGGACATCGGGCTGTTATACAGTACATAATTGAAAAGAGATTGAACTGTATTATAGGTAAATGTGGGAAGGAGTTTACAATTTCGTTTCATCCTGGGTGTATATATTTTCGGGGCCCCTGGTGTCCAATCTTCCTTGACCCCTCGATGAATTTTCAGCACATCGTAAGCATCGAAACGAAATAGATCCCTTCAAGCCACATGTACAACAAAAAAAATGTCGTTTAGTGGAATCCTGTCAATCAACAAAAGTGTGTACAAAATCATTGCAATTATAACAAACAGGATTATTGGAAATAACATTAGTAATTCTGGCTTTCGGAATTCGGGCATTCTCTAACTTATTACAAGTGTTATTCATATGAAATTTTTTCGCATTAGGCATTTGATTCTGAAAATGTGGTAAAAAAATGATCGTCACCCTTAACTAATTTACTTGACTAATATTTAATTCATTTACGGGTTAAAATGCCGATCCGTTATATCCGGAGTGTGGCATTGCGGGCTCATTCTCCAAACATCCCCTGCCCTTCATATCTCGATGTTCATCCGTATATCCTTACTTTCCAGAAAAACGCTTCAGGTCTGACAAGAGGGCAGTGGAGTTGTACCTACTTATAGGTCCAGTACCATTCCTGTGCCACATCTTTCAAAACAGAACTAATTTCCATAATCAAATATTTGGAATAATCGCATAGAGAAGCAACGGTTTCCAATTGAAAAAAAAAAAAAATCTCCACGGGGATACCTATAGATGAAGCGGTGAATGATATACCGATTTGAAAGAATTGGCGTCGGTCATTTCTGAAATGTCCATGCGAAGGTTTAATTTGGCATTGGTCCTTCATCAGAATGATGAATTTGACAAACGCCTGAGGTTGTTGTAAACGCACTATTGTGTTGGATATACCTGGAATGTATATTGGATCACTATATGAGGACTGAAAACTGGAAGTTCACTGGGCGTTGTAAACGTAACACATGGGATAGAACGTGTCGGAAAGCTCCTCACGGTTTGGGTCCCTTGAAACCGTATTTGCCATGGACCTTGAATTTGACGATTTAAAACATTCGACAAAAGAATATTATTGGTTTATTGATCTCTAGCGCCAACAGGAGTTTTACTAATCTGCACTTGAAGATCTGTCTGCCGTTTATTCAACAATTTTACTTGGGTAGGTAGCTAATTCATCTGAGCTGTCATCGTGCGCATCATCAAAATATTCAGTTCCGGCAGATTAAGGGAATCTGAACTAGCTTTGGCTTGTTTTAATTCGGTGTACTTTCTATTAGATTTTTTTGAAGTTGATTTCACTGTTTCATCGAGGGCTGGAACCATTGGCATGTTGGGTAACTGACCGAAAACCTTTCTAAGCAATCATGCACGTGCAATAAACGGGAGGAGACATGCTGAGCTATGCTGACTTGTTCCTCTGCGCAAAAGGTTTTTAAGTGCAGGTCGTTTTGAGGCGCGGACATACATTTTACGAGGAACTAGTTCAACGGAAGCCTTCTCTTTCGCAACTTGATCTCTAAGTAAATTTATAGCATCAGAAGATTACGAGGTAATGGCACGTATTTCACACTTAATTTTGATTTCATCAGTTTTCAATGCAGATAATATATATAGACGATTGTGTTTTAAACCAAAAGTACTGTATTAATTAGGTAATTTAGCCCGCCGCAATAAAACCCATATCACAATTTGATACACATTTATTATTACAACAAATCCCGATTTTGTCAGTTACTGTTTTCCAGGAACGAGTGGTCGGTTTAGCTTACAGTTAAACCTGAACCGCCAAAATTGTAACTTTTGATGTAGCTATAATATCGGGATGGTTCTTGGACCAAAACTATGAGGTGGTGGACCAGAATTTATTATAAATTAATTACATTGAATTAGGTAGTTCAAGACCACCCCATAACCTGTCTAAGAACCCAAGTGAAATATCTCCCAAAAAAAACCCAAATTTGTTGCAGGTAATAAACGTTTCAAAATCAATAGGATTTTGCAACATGATTCAATTAACAAATTTATTCAACAAATTTCAAAAGATTGACATGTGGATAAGTTTTCCGGAATGCATGTGATATGGAACTTTAACGGGACAAACGAATCGAACGATTCCTGGGGTCCGCGATATAAATAACTGGTCGTTTACAGAGGCGTTGTTGCAACAAATTTAAACTAACAAATTTGTTAAACAAATTTCAAAACATTGATATGTGGGTAGGTTTTCTAGAACGGTCATGATACGTTCACTTAACGGGACAAACGAAATCAATTGGTCAATTGAAATTTGTTGCAACAACTCCTCTGTAAAAGACCCGTTATTTATATCGCCGATCCCAAGAATCGTTCGATTCGTTTATCCCGTTAAGAGAACGTATCACGAGCGTTCTAGAAAACTTACCCACATGTCAATTTTTGAATTTTGTAGAACCGATTTCTAATTTTAATTTTGTGAGAATAAACTCTGTGTATTTGTCTCTTTTTGTTATTAGCATTTTGAAAACTTACTTGTTTGCCTTCTTATTATAGTTTATTGGTATGATAGGTAAGTCTTGTGATTTGATCCGTTATTCCTATTTCCAACATATAAAGTTATGACATACAATACTAACGAAACACCAACAAATCATTGTCATTTATTTTTATTCCAAATCAATCGTTATATTTTTTGAGATTTCTGTGCAACAAATTTGGGATTTGCATGTAACAAATTTGGAATTTTTTGGGGTAGTATTTCACACGTGCAACTCTTGTTGCATGCAGCAAATTTGGGTTTTTTTTCTTTTGGGACGTACTTCAACCGCATGTGTAAGAGTAAATTTCACCCACTACGATTATTTATAATAAAAACGTCAAAGCAAATTAAATGATTTATTACACCGGACCGCCACACAAGTCAAATGTTACTCCTTGGACCTTGTGGAGGGCAAGGTCAACCTTGTCGAGGTGTTTAATAAATTATTTATGTTGTGAGGTTACACACGGAATTTGTTCCAAACGGTAAAGGCTTCAAATTTTAAATTTAATGTTCGATTTTACCATAATGTTAGTTCGATTTTCAACTACCTCCATATGCCTTAATGACAAATACTCAGCCACGAAATCTTTGTATTGCTGATAAATAGGAGGTTGAATTAAGTTTTTCTCAATAGCATAGAATTGCATAAGTGAGGACGAATTTGACAAGCCTAGCTGATGGATGTTATCGTTTAGAGGAAGCAATACCGAATAGCGACCCGAAGATAGACGTGTGTGAGTTTTACTATAATGCTGCTCACAATATTTCTCGTCTAATGAATCATTATTCTCAACTGAAACGGTCTCTAACTCCCAAAATCGCTTTATATCATTATGAAGAGCTTCAAACGTACATAATGCTGTAGATAGTTGTGGTTGTGTGACATTACTAACTGAGGCTTTCCCACTAATTACATATCCAAATACGCTATCATAAAATGCAGGTAGGTTTTTAAACAGAGTAATCGAAGTTCTACCAGTGAATAGTTCATTGTAAATTTCAGCCCCAATCAAACTATATATTTCATTGGGTACATTAAAATACGGATCTGCTAATTGTATTTTAGCAGGAATTAACTTTAAATTGATATTGAGAGAACTTGCTGGTAGGTAGTTCGTTATTTTAGGAATCACATAACATTCCAAAGTGGTTGAAAAATTTGAAACTCGAGAAGAAATTGTTCACGAGACTTTGGTTTTGATTTCCGTTTCCTTGCCACCAATGCCCGAAACTATTTTGTTCTGTGCGGTTTAACTTTCATTAGATTGACAATGTTTTCAGTAACGAAATTTAATTGTGAACCACTATCTAGCATTGCTCGACATAATAATTGCTTGTTGGAATCCGAAGTAACATTAAGGCTGTATGATACTCAGCTTCTCAAAAACGATGTTTACTAAAAATCAGTTTTTGACCATAAAATATAACCAATTGACCTAATTCTTTCTTTAGTATGAACTTAGACGTATAATTGAGCGATTAATACATGATTATCTCAATAAAATGTTTAGTTTGTCTACGGTTAAGTTTCAAAGTTTATCGTTTTTTCGAAACGCACAAATCAATTTTTTCAATATTTTACTTCTAAACAGCGAAAAATTTTTGCATCAAGGTGTTAAGAAACATAAAATCGAGCTATTAATACAGGATTATCAAGATTAGTCTTGAAATGACGTAGATGGGATAGGAAAAATCAGTTTAAAAATGACAAAAATTTCGATTCTTATCGATCGAAAAATTATGTCAAACGATAAGTTTATTTGTTTTTACGCAGTAATGCTGATTATTTTTTGAAAAATTTACTGTCGATAGATGGCAAATCGTGAAATAAAAATTGTGTCCAAGATAAATGGTTATTAATTTTATTATAATATGCAATGTTTAGAACAGAAATAATGAAAAATAGTAAACTTATTATATAATTTTACACATATAAACAATATAAGTAAAGTTTAATAAACGAATCATATAAAATTTTGGTACTCATATTTATTAAAGAAACGAACCAGTTTAGACACATTTAAATATCGATACTAAAAAAGAAATTTGTTTTTTCAGTATCATACAGCCTTAACTAAAGCTGTTCCAATTAGAATTTTACTTACTCCCGAGGAAGCAGAAGACTTCTTTATTGAATTTTGATCAAATCTAAACGACGAAGTACCCCTTACTTGCGCAGAATTGGACACTGGATCATCCTGAGTGACTGGTGTGCTTGAACTAGGAGAGCTATTACTTGGAATCTGCCTTCGTCCTTTAAAATATGTATATTGTTTTACCAAAATGCAGAAGGGAATGGTGGTTTTGGGAACAAATATTGCAACGCGGTTTGTCACAATAAAGTACTGTATGAGTATTAATTAAGCAATTGGTACACAATCTATGATTTCGAATAAACTGGAGTCGCATTTGTGGTGTGAGCTTTGAATCTGTAAACTCCGGACAGTTAGGTATTGAATGTGACCCTCGACAATACAGACATGGAGGTAAGTTTGTGACCAACAATGAGGCTTTGCTTTAAGAAAATCTATGACTTTTGATAATGGTCGACATTTTCGAAGATGAAGCTGTACCTTTAATGGCTTCTAAGACTCGAACACGATTTCGAAGTAATATTATAAGTTTGTCGCAGGTCAATAGTTTGTTGGCCTCTGGATTTTTTATAACATGGATTTTCGATGAGATATCTAACCTTTCGGTTAGGTGGTGAATTAACATTAAATCCCAAGAATCAATCCGAACATTTAATGATTTTAAAGCATTATAATTTTTTACCGACTGATCTAAGGTTTCATTTCAAACCTTGCAACGAATTGGACGAATTTTCGATTAGAGGTTTTATGTTATAGATTTCCTTCATATGAGCTTTTTGGATAAGGAGATCGTTATCATACTGATCGCAAAGTATTTTCCAGGTGGTTTCATAGTCATCAGCTGTAACTGGAAGACCGTCAATTAAATTAAATGCTTTGCCGGCGCGAAGATGAGTTTTAAAATACACAAATTTAACTGTGTTTCCTATATTTGGTTTGCGATGAATAATATCTACGAACACATCCTTGAACGCTAAACAATTACTTTCAGCTCCACTGAACGTTGCTAGTTTCAGTTTTGGAAGTTTAATAGAAATGGACGGAATCGCTTGTTCAATCTGAGTGCTATTTGCTGACGATTCAAAAATTAATAGCTCTTTTGTTGTATTTTCGAGCCGTTTTAACTTGTGAAGCTTGTCCAGCAGATTGCTTTCGACGTATTCGTAATCTTCTTCGAAAGACACTCGATCGGTTGAGGCAGACTCATCTACCAGTTCTAATTTCAATTGTATATTTTGATATTTGTCATACATGATTTGCAGCCTTCGTATATTACATATTCAGTTGACCCAATTAGATATGTAAAAAATAGTTTCAATAGTTGTAAGCATATTACGAAATTGAGTCAGTTGACCTTTAAAGGCACTGCGTTGTCGTTTTAAAGAATCCTTCGTTTTGAACTTATCGCCATCCGTTTGGGTTTCTGTGTCTGACACCATTTTTAAATTTAAATTTTATACACACACGAAATTAAAACTATTTTAAGCGTACAATTTAAAAATAGATATGTATAGTTGGATTTGGAATGACACGGCTAAATTTTAATTTCTTATGTTAATAGATAAAGGACAACATAATGGAATTTACTATCTAGCTAAATAAAATGTTTAATAAAATAAACTTACAAGATGATAGTTCTCGATGATGAATCTAGATGATGGTTGATAATATCCGTTACTAGAGTTGCATTAACTGTTGACCCGATGTAATGTGGTTTTGCTTAACCACCATAAAATTGACCAATCTGATCTCGAATTGATGATAAAGTTGAGATGAAATATGATTCGATGATATCCAACAATAATGGCCAGCGATGGTTACTTATAAGTGTGTTGAAGAAGCTTAACTTATACCATGGATGATAATGTCCACAGTAATTATTTCGACGTCAATGACCTTAATCGGTCACCGTAAAATATTAAGCAGCTGCCTTGAATTTGATGAACGTTGTAATTAATAAACCAGTGGCGATCTGGTGTAATAAATTCTTAACGAAAACCAACCTATATATCGTAATTTGAAGCCTATACAAAATAATTAATTACGCACCGGGATAAGATTGACCTACCCTCTAGGGCATCCAAGTCGGTTCTACCCGATTTCGTGTAGTTGGGCAATTACTTACCCCCCAGAGACACCTGAAAACTTCGGGCAATGCCGCAAACAACCGAAACCGACAACCCTCCTATGCATCTGAACGAAAATGGAAAAAACATAAACGTATGTAAGTTGTGGATAGTACCCAGTACATTGACGCCGAAACAGAACAAAGAAGGTTCTCCTATGTATCTGGTGGGGCATGAAGGGTGTGTTTTATTTCCTGGAAACTGGTCAGACGATGACTTTTTGTCCTGCTGGTTGAAAAACTTAGTCAGAAAAGGCCATTTACTGGGATAGGAAATAGGCAAGTCATACTGTTGTATGACAATGCTCGACCTCATGTTGCTCGCGTGACTCGGAAGACTCTCTTGAACGTGGGATGGAAAGTTTTCACATAAGCGGCATGTTCACCAGACTGCAAGTTTCTTTCGGCGCGTTACAAAAACGATAGATATTAATTCGTTGTCTATTTTTTTATATAAAATATTCAAAAATTCAAAACGAATGCTAAATAAATTATTAATATTTTTTTTTAAAGTAATTTTCTACACTTTTAACTAACTGATTTTATCCCAATATTTTTTAAATAAACAACTGACCTCCCAAGGCCATGTGAGCCTTATTTATATAGCTGTATGTGGAGAGATTACCATCAGAGATGTTTACATATTCGTTTACGTACCTATGCAAAAAAAAAAATTCCTCAATTATAAATTAATGCGAAATTTTTTATGAATCAGGCGGGGAACGTTGTCTATAAACGCAACGTTACAAAGTCTTTGAACGATGTAACTTGTTGTTCACTGTGTTGATCATGAAGTCGTCGGACGACGTAACTTGCGCCTAAAATTTAGATTGAAATCAATATTTTTTACCAATTTGAACAAATTTGTGTATTGTTCTTGTAAATATTGTGTTGATGTTTACAAATTGGTACGTTAGCTTAATAAGAGAGGTTTAAATGAAGTGATTAAGAAAATCTTTTCATATTAATGAACTAATGTTTTCAAAAGAAGTAAAACAGTAAAACAGAACAAAACGATAATTTTATTCAAAATCTACGGAAAAAGAATTTCTATAAAATAACAATAGCAAGCACATTGTATACAACCAGATCAATACCAGCCACAATAGTAAATGGTTTCATTTTGTTATATAATTTTTGAGGTTTTGTGTTGTGAATCGATTAATTTTGGGGTGTACAACTCAACTCGAGTACACAATTACAATATACATAGAGCTTCTACTCGTGCATAATATATCAATATAATACGTAAAATGAAAAGTAAAATTTTACGTGCTGTAGTAGCAATGAAAATTGTATTTATACAAAAAAATTATTTAAAAAAAAAAAAAGTGAAATTAAAAAATAATAGACATTTTATATATACAATTAAAATGTTATGTTTACAAATTATAATATACATGATACTAGATGTATTTGATCAATGCCTGTAAATACATGGCCATGCTACTGAGGTTGATGTCTAAAACAGGAAATTTTAGAAACTTTTCAAAATTATACTAATCGAAAAGGTTAAGATAAAGAAACCGAAATAACAATTTTTAAAGAGGCTTAAGAGAGAAAGAGAGACTCAAATGCTGAAAATCTTTACACTTTATTTGTTTCATTTATGTAGTAATAACACCAACACGAGCTTGCTATATTTTTTGTCATGGTCAGATATGTATAGGCAATGATCTGTTGAATACGTAAATAGTATACCATGTTATTTTATGTAAATTTATTGCGATATAGCTTTTCTTACATAACTTTGACACAATAACATTAAAATGTATATTTCATTGAAAAATATATGGTGGAAATTGGATACTCATAATAATTTTCCACGAGCACAAATGATAAATTACACACGAAATGGTTGAAACGATATAATAACATTTATTTTACTAATAGTTTAATCAATGCTCTGATTAAGTGGATTGGATAATAATTACATTATAATTATTAAATCAATTTAAATTAAAACAATATAATTATTGAAAAAATATAATTAATATGTAATAAGAGTTAGGTAACATTTTTGAAATAAAATTATTCAAAATATTCTTCTTAGTCTCACTCATTTCAAATCCAATTAGTTCTCCTTTCAGAATTAGCTTTGGCCTATTGAATAAAACCGTTTCAATTTCTATAACGCTACACATCTATCTTTTCCTTTCGCAGTATGATGAACCTTAATTTGTTTGGCCAATATTCTAATCTGTAAGAAATTGAGTTGTCAGTAGAACAGAATTGGATCTAATTCCAAAAAAATTTAAACATCTCCCAATAAGTGTAGTTGAAGGAATATGTATGTAGTTATTTTTAAATTTCATTTGGGCGACAAAATGAATTATGAAAATAAATTTCTCATTTTTTCCCACACTGCAGGTATATAATTAAATTTTATAATTAATATTTTTTATTATATTTATGTTTTAAATAATAAATTTTTCTTTGTCATTTTAGGTAAGAAAATTAAATTTTGGACTGTGAGACATGGTTGCCTAACCGGACTAAATATTATCCTTTTATATCAAAGTAAGTGCAAATAATTTTATAATTAGTCTAATATTTGAGTTATGATTGTATATACATAACTGGATTATATTTGAGAGAATAATGCAGCATAAATGTGGGTTTTGAAAAAAAATTATGTACCACGGCCTCAAAAAGTTCGAGGTTCTTCAAAAATGATATACTCGTATTTTTACAGCATTATAGTAACGATGAATTGACCGTTAGGGAATAAGCGCTAAAATTTTCTTTCTCAATTTAGCATTTTTTATTGGCCAACATGTTGTGAAATTAGCCTGTTGAAAATTATTTTCATACTCTACAATTTCTTTTTCCAAATCCAAAAACCTATCGCAAAAAGCTTACCATGTGAAATCGAATTCAACAGCAACATCTTTTGTGTTGGTAAATAGTGGAAAGTCTAATTTTTTCTCACTTAGTTTGATTCTTTATTTGTTAAATACCACTCCAATATATGACATATTAAATTAGGCCGCGGTAAATTCATGAATTCTTTTTCAGGTTTTGTGTATTTTGCAAATAAGTCCCAATATTTCATTTCCCTTGTTAAATATAAAATTCATTTTATTTGTTATATTGTTAGTTTTTTAGTTTAATCGAATTGCGTTTTTCATTGCCTTTCTGTTACATATTGTAGTTCCGGTACTGCGGGCTCGTTCGCTTATTTCAATGAGTGATTTACTTGTTATTTTTGAGACTTCATGGCGTATTACAAAATGGCGCCCATAATAACTATCTCTCTCTCTCTCTGGCTTTCACATCCCATGAAGGGATTTCGCCGCCTGCACTAAGGCCCTCCATACATCTCGATCCACCGCTCTCGTCCTCCAGTTTCGACATCCTAATGTTCGTAGATCTTGTTCGATGTCGTCGCGCCAGCGTAGTCGGCGTCTTCCTTTACGACGTACTCCGGCTGGTTGTTGGTGGACCACTTTATTTATCATCCGTTGTTGTGGAGACCTTGTAACGTGGCCGAGCCATCTCACTCGATTGGATTTGATGAATCCGATAATATCGCTGCCTCCGAGGAGTTGCTTTATTTCGTGATTCATACGAATCCGATATTCGTTGTTCGCAACTTTAATTGGACCAAAGATTGAACGGACAACCTTCCTTTCGAAGGTAGATAATAATCTACAATCGTTAGTGGTCATGGTCCAGCTCTCGCTTCCGAAAGCCAGCACATGTCTTATAAGTGCTTTTTAAAGTGCGAGCTTATACGACTGCGATAGATGTTTCGATCGCAATAATCTTGATTTGGCGTAGAAAACTCGTTGTCCGGCAGCGATTCGGGCTTTTATTTCTGCCTGCATATCATTCGACGATGTTATAACTGACCCGAGGTATTTAAAGTTTTCGACGCTATCAAAGTTGTGGTCGCCAATTCCGAGATTTGCCGTAGAGATGTTCCTAGGTGTTACTAAATATTTGGTTTTACTGCTGTTCACCTCTAAACCAAGTCTTCTTGCGCAGCGATTGAGCGGTATGAAACTGTCTTTGATATCGCCAGGTCTTCGGCCAAGAAGCACGATATCATCTGCATATCCAAGAATTTGGCCTGACTTATTGGATATACAGCGCGAGGTTTCGATGTCGCTTTTCTTCACTACGTATTCAAGCGCCAGATTGAACAGCAAAGGCGCGAGTGCATCTCCCTGTCGAACACCAGATGTTATTTTAAAGGAGTCTGACACAGTTCCTTCGATTACGATTCTACATACAGACCCGGATGTTGTTAATTTACACAGAGAAACGAGTTTCTCTGGGATTCCCAGGCATATGAGCGCGGCCCATAGGTTGTCGCGGTTTATACTGTCATACGCCTGTCTGAAGTCTATATATAGCTGATGTATGGTTATGTTGTACTCCCAACATTTTTTCAAGATCATCCTCATGGTGAAACACTTATCCGTGGTCGATCGGTTGGGATGAAAACCACACTGATAGTCGCCAATGATGTTTTCGGCGAAAGGGATGAGTCTGGCAAGTACAACATTAGCCAACACTTTGTAAGCAGTGTTCAATAGAGGTATGCCACGAAAGTTTTCACATTTAAGACGGTCGCCTTTTTTATGCAACGGACATATGAGCGCGGTCTTCCAATTCTCCGGCAACTCTTCTTGGTCCCAAATACAAACGACGAGATCGTATAAACTTGTTGCAAGAGTAGCGCCTCCGAGTTTAATTAATTCTGCGGGGATTCCATCGAGACCGTGTGCCTTGCCGTTTTTCAATCGACTAATAGCTGCGTCTACTTCCTCTACTGTGGAATATTCGACAAAGACCTCTTCAACTGGCGGAGCTATTGCTCTAATGAGGGTCACTTCGTCATTCCGATTTAGCAGATTTTGAAAGTAGGTTTGCCATACTGAGAGAACATCAGCCACGTTGGTTCTCAGCTCTCCATTCCCGTCTTTGATGGCTGTGCTTCTTGGGTGGAAATCTTTAGTGAGATTCCTGGCGTTAGCAAAACAGTCCCTTGAGTTTCCTAGTTCCGCTTGGAAGCTGATGTTTTCGATGCATAATCTCATATGTTCGCGCTTCTTTTGTTGAAGAAAATTAGTCGTGGCTTACCTAGCGCGGTGATATTCTGCTAGAGTGCTTCTGGTGTTGCGAGCCAACCATTTTTCACGAAGCGTTGGTTTATTTTCGACGACCCTTCGGCATTGATCATCGAACCAATCGTTGCGGGGCCTCGGAGGTCTTCTTCCGATGGTATTTTGCGCCGCGGTTGTTATGGCTGACTGTATAGTGTGCCACTGCTCCTGAATGTTAGGAGGAGCTTCTTCATTGTTATGGGGCCGGTCTAAATAATTAGTGACAGCTGATTGGTAACTCTGCAGTGACCCTTGGACTTTTAGAGCATCGATATTCCATCGAACGGTCTTTTGTGCTTGTCTATTAAACGTAGATGATAGTTTGCACTTATACTTAAATATGACAAGCATGTGATCGCTGTCCATGTCTGCACCTCTGTAGGATCTAACGTCAGATATGCTGGTGGAGTGTCTCTTGGACACCATGACGTGATCGATTTGGTTTTTCGTTCTTCCATCATTCGATCTCCACGTTACTTTGTGGATTTTCTTATGTGGGAAAAACGTACTTGATACAACTAAGTTGTACGTTATTGCCAGGTCGGTGACGCGTTGGCCGTTGTTGTTACTAGTTAGGTGCAGGCTGTTGGGACCGATGTGCGATGAATTTTCTGCACTCCTACTGATTTTTGCATTAAAGTCGCCCACGATGATTTTAATGTCGTGGTGCGGTATGTTGTTGATGACTTAACGATCATGATGTTAAATTTCTTAGTGTGAAGTCTGACCGTGCATATCCGCAGGGCGGAAATCGATGATATGGTGCTTCACGCGCCGATGGATGAGGAAGCCAACTCCAAATTCTCCTCCGTTCTGATGGCCGCTGTAGTGAAGAGTGTAACCATTGGTGGTGTTATGGATCCCACTCCCAGACCATCTAAGCTCTTGTAATGCAAGTACGTCTAATGTGTAACTCTTTGCTTGGTTCGAAAGGTTCCGGAGATCTCCAGGTCTTAAGAGGCTAAGCACGTTCCATGTTCCCATTTTTAAAGCGTTGTCCGTGTACAATTTCCGAGGTCGAGTTTGTGATGAATCCGATATGGTAATCCGAGGCCTTTGTTTAGGGTTCATAACTTAAATATTTTTATGAGGGAAGGTGGTTGGCCTGCTGGCCAACCCGCTTGTTACGTGTGTGGGTCACGTACTGGTGAGAATCTTGAGGCATCCAGTCCTACCTTGAAACACATTTATATAGCGAGCCGCTTGATACAAGACAGACGCCCGCTTCAGCCGCTCCTAACCTGGAGAACAGACGCTGGTTTGGTATTGGTTATGAGGCGCCAATAACCCGCCTTGACATAATAACGAAGCGATATAATTTTTTCGAGAATACACCAAATTTGATGATTGTCGTTCAAATTAAGATTACGTTATATTTGAAAATACCCGTTTCTTGCCATTCATTTTCGAATAATTTGCATATCAGTCAGTGTCTTTATCCTCTGACCAGTATAATTTCTCTTGAGAAACATTACTGTATCCGCTGAAAATTAGTATTCCAATTTTTTTTTAAAGGCAATCGATTGGCATGTCACAGCAGTGTTCATTTTTCAGCGCAGCATACCTTTGATTGTTCGACCATGTTTTTCATTAAATGCTAATCGAAAATTAACCCAACAATTTGAACAGCCGACTTCGAACTACTAATTTGTAGGTTTTCTCTTCGGATCGAGTTCGATATTCTTTCGTATAACAAGGGTGCATTTCACACAAAGTTTGCAACTTCTGAATGAGGGACCAGCTGACTAGTGGTAGATGGATCCATTTGCTATCGTTCTCAGCTATATTTGGAGTAACTAACGTATTCTTTACGTTATCATCATCCCTAGGAATATGTAATTCAATTTCTGTTGCCAAATCTATACGTTTTTCCTATACGGCAGCTGGATCAAATTAAAAATTATAGCGTTAGTTTACATCAACGGTGTCTTCGATTTCATCAGACGACATCGCCCCTACCAATGCTACCGCTTTAGCTATTTTTTGCTGCTCATATTGAGAGTATAAGTTTTTTTGTATTTTTTGCAGAAAAAACACGTTTATTTCTAAAAAATGGTAAATTTTATTTTAATCATAATATTTTGATGACTTTCGACCATCTTTCTGGCAATTTATAGATTCCATCGAAAAAAAAATTGTTTGCCTTTTGATGCGATCCATTCGTCGAGCCATTTTTTGATTTCTTCGAGGTTTTTGAAGTGCTGACCTTGAAGACCGCTTTGCACTCATTAGAATAAATATTAATCTGATGGGGCACAATATGGTGAATAGGGAGCATTTTCCATTTAAGCACTACCATTGTCGTGCAGTAAAATCACTTTACGCTGTTTGTTGGCTAGAAACAGACGGTTTTCGTTCAATGCATAGTTCAAATCTATCAAGTGTTGTTGGTAAAGTTCACTAGTAATAGTTTCGTTCAGTTTTAACAGCTGTATACTACTCCTTTCTGATCCCACCAAATCCACAACATAACCTTACTTCCATGAATATTTCGTTTTGCTGTTGATGTGGATGGTTCGCCTGGATGAACCCATGTTTTTTTGCGGTTAGGGTTATTATAGTAAATCCATTTTTCATCCCCAGTCAATATTTAAGGCAAAAATGCCATCTTCGACATCTTGTAAGCAAAGAATTGCAAACCAATGAACGATTTTCAATGTTGGCTCCATGTGGTACCCATTTTCCTTCTTTTCGAATCATTTTCATGGCATGTAAACGTTTGCTTATGGCTGCTTGAATGACATATAATTATTCTGCAAGTTCATTCATTCTGTTTGAGCTGAGATTTCTTTCAATAGTGCTTCCAATTCTTCATCGTCGATTTTTTTTTTTTTTGGTTAACCAGAACGTTCTTTGTCACTGACCTCAAAATCACCACTTTTGAATCGTTTAAAATCGTTTTTAAATCGCAAGTCTGTTGACTTGGTGCATGTTTACCATAAGTTTCTTGAAGCAAACGAAAACTTTCAGCAGATTTTTGCTTTTGATTAAAGCAAAAAAGTAATGCTTCCCGCAAACGCTTTTTTGTTGATAAAAAATTCGACATGTTTAAATGGGATTAAAAAATAAGTTGTTTACGCTTTCAAAAATCATGACAAACTAAATTTTAATGTGGAATGTCAACACTTTAAAACGCCGTAGGTGTCATTGTTAAAGAATGTTTAGTACTAAAGTAACATCGTCTCTTAGAAAATCCAAAAAACTAAATTATAACACCCTACACCCAATAGTTGCAACTGGGACTAATCACTAAAATATAATTGAAAATATTACTTTGGACGCTCATTCACAAAAACGAATGTCTGTAAGACCAAGTTATTGAAATCGTGATAAATATGATGAAAAATGACCATAGTCCAAAACCATTTTGTTTTGAAGGAGCTTCATTCCAAATAAGTAAAAAAAAGTTGTCCCATTTGAATTTTTGTTCGAAAATCTACTTTTAGTTTTAATTTGAGATTTGAAAAGCTTTTGGGATCTGTACCTCAAGGGCTTGGGTAGAAACACAAAGCTGTCACTGCCAACAAATTTGAAATCAAAATGTCATAAATTTAGGTGATGAAACATAGTACTTAAAACTATCGATGTAGTGCTGGTAATACAAATGCTTGAGATGTCTTGGGAAAAGAAACAATTGCGTTATCAGCTTTTTAGTTGATAAAACCACGGTTTTGGCGCAGGTAGCTAATTAATTATAGATAGTATGACTTATCATTGAAAAGATGCGATATATTTTTCGCATTCTGATAAAATCATGTTCCATATTCCACTAAAGTGAAACTTATAAACTTATAATAATCGAAATGTCATGAAATTTTGACAGGAATCAGTTGAAGGTTGTTGGAATTTAAAAATCATATAGGTTTTAAATTTTTGGCCCCATCTGTGTGTTAGACCGGAAATTTTTCAGGCGGCATGCACACATCATTTAAAGTTCTTGAAAAATATCACAAATTTATTTGAAGCACATTAGTACTCAAAATTACCGTTGTGGTGCTGAAGCTAGTTACATTGTCTTCTTTAGTATATAATCATGAGGCGTATTGTTTGAAATGATTTAGACCAAGTATTAATTTTGTTACCAACATTTTAGTTCACAAATTGTTCGCTTCCTTACGATACAGTTACAACTGATATGATCTTTATGACAACAAATATATTTTTTTTCCAAATCTATGATGATCGTACCAATTGTCTTACAGCAAATTTGTGATTTATGCTAATTTCTGTCCATTTTCCGGGTTTGTCAATTTTCAAACCGTATTCCTGATTGCATCTTGAAGTTTTAGAATGATCATTTTGGACCTATGAAACGAAACTGATTTAAAAATTAAAACCACGATTGATATTTTATTTTATGAATTTTGCCGTTCAATGTTAGCGGAGCAATCAAACATGAAACGCCTAAGCAAGTTAGTATTTCATTTCATACCTTTTCGTTCTTATTGTTAATATATTTTTATCCACAAAAAATAAGAGACTTCTTCTCTAAAGCCATCACTGAAGCCTGCGGATTTTATATACTTTTGAAAATGAAAACGATTTAAAATATTTTGTAAAGTAAATTATTGCTTCGTGAGTCATTCGTGAAAAATTGTCGTATCATTTTTTGAATCAATTTTGCTTCTTTCTCTCTCTCTCTCTCTCTCTCTCTGGCATTATATCCCACCAAGGGATTTGGCCGCCTCAATGAGGTTTCATAATCATATCATCATTTCGGATAATGAGTGATTAATTCATTGATTCTAAGCCAGCCGTGATATTTTTTCATTGTCACCACCGGGAATCGAACCCGGGACATCCAGTCGCTGGACCAATCATGGTGACTACTTTACTACAGGGGCAAGCACTCTTTGCTTCGTCCATACGTATATCAGTTTTAAACGAATTTCTTAATTTGACACTACCAGTGTTCTGTTTTATAACCGCTCTCTGGTTATAATCAACGCTTGAGTAATCCTTTAATTTTTCCATGTAATAATCCCTTTCAAGTAATCACTGTATGTTGTTGTATGATGTTCAATTAATCTGTGCTGTTATTTTATTCCTCCGCATTTGATGTTACGGGTTATAACCAACGTTCCCTCTAATTATTCAAAATCATGCGCGGCATACCTGTATTTTGGGCAAGTATTTTAAATTTACCAAAATTTCGAGCAAAATTTAACAAAATTACAATTCAATAATTTTTTTAATATTAAAAAATAAATAAAAAAAACTTTAAGGGATATAATTTCCAATTATCTCATGTTTCCCCTTTATAAAAATCACTGTCAGCTTTTGCTTCAATGCATATTTTACAAAGTTCAATTGTTTCAATTTGGTAACTAAAAATTTCACCTAATTTAAATTTTTGTTTAATTGGTGATGGCGGGATTTTTGTTTCATTCTGTTTCACCATTCTACTACTGTAAATTTTGAAGTTGTCTTGTTTGTGGAGCTTGACTTTACATTCAATTTTCGTTTTGTCATTACAGTAAAAGTGTTTATAAATTGTTTAAAAAATATCATATCTTATAAGACATCACCAGTGGCCCTATTCTGGCAATTCTCCGATAATAGGGAATTGGAGAAAAAATTTACATATAAATCGTATTTAAATCATTTTATGTGATAATTTTTTTGAAAACAATATATTTATAATTGGGAATAATTTTCCCTGCCAGTTTCGCTATGGAAATATTATTCCCAATTTGTAAAAATTTACACCAAACTTTTTTCCTCAGTAGGCCAGAAAAAAACAGATTTATTTATAGATAAAAGATATTTAAATTCTTTCCCCAATTCCCTATTCCCAGGGAATCACCAGAATAGGGCCACAGCAGGTCGGTTCTAGCTTTCCTATATGAAAAAGGAATTAGGAAAAATATTTTCATAGTATTTTTGTCACAAAAACTTTTTTTCTGGCATACTATGTGACGAGTGGTGCAGTGGTTAAAGCTTCGGCGCTTGGACCGCAAGGTACTGGATACGAATCCGACTGGAGGCTGCATGCACATTTACCATTTGTGGAACGTAAACATGGGGAAAGCTTTTGTGCAAATGTTATGGAGTTTTTTTGGAAAGTTTTTTGGCTCTATTGGCTTGTATCTTGTACCAGGTGCGGCGTATAAATGAATTTTCATTCTCCTGGGCGTTGACTTTGTTTGTATATCATTAGTTTTGGTGAATTGTTTTTTGTTTTTGGGGTGGTTTTCGTTTGGAGATTTGCCATTTTCCGTGGTGGTGTCTTTTTTAGTGTGGTTGTTGTGTATTGTATGCATGAAAAGTAGTAATTTCGTTCGTTTTTCTTCTCTTTTGTACTCTATGTATTGGTGGTCATCGGATTAGGGACGTCGTAGAGGAGAATGGTGAAATTCTGAGTAAAGATTTGCTTGAGGGTACGAGGTACTTTATCTG
The DNA here is from genome assembly GCA_947310385.1 of Nephrotoma appendiculata. Taxonomy (NCBI): domain Eukaryota; kingdom Metazoa; phylum Arthropoda; class Insecta; order Diptera; family Tipulidae; genus Nephrotoma; species Nephrotoma appendiculata. Next base: position 297,250,259 of record OX371224.1, on the reverse strand, counting down.
AATTGGGGATGGATGGACGAAGTTTGTGCTCGGGTGACTCGGGGTTTTGTTTCTCCGTCACATGTGCGAGATGTGGATGAGTGGGGTTGGGGTATTTGGTCGTATTTTGATTTCAGAGATTAACTAATTTTAGCAATATTCCTTTATTGAATTATTCAGTTATAAATTATTATATTTTAATTTGCTTAGCAGTTAAGAGTTGTCGAGGTTTATCAGGTGTGCATTAAATTATACTATTATTCATAATTGTAGTTCCGGATTAAGCTAATTTATTTTTAAAATGGGTTTTATTGATTTCAGAGGATCTTTGAAGCCGTAGTATCTTCTAATTATATAAAAAAGTCAATCAATGCTGTTCAATTGTACTTACTAATAATAATACATTTTAAAGTGTTAAAATTGCTATTTCTTTTAAGATTCTTGAAGCGTCTGAGATAAACATTAATACTATATTTTCTTTATATTTAGTTTCCCGATTGGACAGTTATTCATACTGAGTTTTATTATTAGTAATTAATAAATTATAATTTGTACATAACCAAAACTCGTTTTAATCCCGGGTTGAGTTGATTTAGATATATATTTTGTAATTAAGAATTTCCTTCCTTATAAGCTTTTTCAATAGGTTTTACTGGATGAAGCATCCAAATTGATCATGTTTGTGATATAATTGGTGGTTTCAGATCGAAGTTAGTTTGCTTCAAGAACTGCATTAAAGTGACAATTGCCATCGCTAGAAATATAATAGATTTCCACTACTAACTAGATAACAAATTTTTAATTATAGGGTGAATTCTAATTTTAATTTAATTGTAATTTTTCTTATTTTAATTTAATTTAATTGTATATTTAAGAATTAATTTGTCTCACGACAATTGGTTTAGTAATATTATTTTAATAGATTAAATTACATTGAAGTGTCGGTGGAGAAAAACTTTATGGGTTAACTTATTTTTTCAGACAAATATTGATATACACACTCAGATGGTTTTTGTATTTTGGGATCAATGCACTTCTTTAATTACATTATTTTCTACTAACTAGCTATGTACTTATTACTAATTCTGTCATCTTACAGATTTCTGATTAGCTTAATAGTTTTATTTAATTCTAGTTTATAATAAATTGTAATCTGTTAATTTGTTTAGGTATTGGGGATTATTAACCTGTCCTGTGGCACATTCATTATTGATATATTACCTTATAGATTCCAGATAAGCTATTTTTGAAACCAGATGTCTTTGTTTCACTTTTTTTTTTTTTTTTTTTTTTTTTTTTAACATATTTATATTAGATTAGGGATGATAAGGTTATCCGTTGAAGAGGGGATCGATCCGTTTGATGCTACAATATTTGGATTCGACTTATTTTATTTTACTTTATTTTATTTGTTTTACGACAACCAAATTATAATTAATTTAGTTATAATAATCATTACATTACATTTATTCTATTCAAGAATAATTTAACTATATCGTACAAAATAATGAATCTCTAACTCATAATAATGACGTTTTATTTCAGGAAATTTACCATTCAGATGTTAACATTATTAATTATCAATTTTTTTAAGATGCAATAATAAAGGTGTGCGGCGGGCCCGGCGTCGCGTTATTGTAAATTGATATGTATATGGTATATACAATTTAATCACTCATAAACTTGAAATTTCATTTCAGGACATTTATACTAATTAATCAATTAATTTTCAGAATGTTGATTGCTGATTATTTATATCTCGAAAAAACAAAAATAATTGTGCCGTCTTGTGCTTTACTAACTATTGACTACTTAGGTGTCTGTAACCGGGTCAAGTCTATCATATCTAACAACCTTTCCTATCCCTCCATCTTGTTATATGTAAAAGGGGTGTGCGGTAGGCCCGGCGTATCCGGGATCCCTGCTTAGTCTTGGCCGTACATTCTAATCAATCAATCAATCAATCAAAAAACTTTTTTTCTGGCATACTATGGTAAAGAGTTGGTGTAGATTTTTTCAAAATCAAAATTAAATTGGAAATATTTTTCCTATTCAATTTCGATACGGGAAAAATATTTCCTAAATTCTAAAATTTTAGATCAAACATGATTTCGTAGTAGACCAGAAAAAGATATTTTTGACAAAAACGCTATGTAAATATTTTCCTAATTTCTTTTCCTATAGGAAAAATCAGAATCGACCTGCAGAGCTCGTTCCTGGTTTTCCTATAGGAAAAGGAATTAGGAAAAATATTGACATGGAGTTTTTGTCAAAAATATTATTTTCTGGCCTACTACGAAATCATGTTTGATCTAAAATTTTAGAATTTAGGAAATATTTTTCCCGTATCGCAATTGAATAGGAAAAATATTCCCAATCTAATTATGATTTTGAAAAAATTTACATCAACTCTTTACCATAGTATGCCAGAAAAAAAGTTTTTGTGACAAAAATACTATGAAAATATTTTTCCTAATTTCTTTTCCTATATAGGAATATTAAAATTTTTGAACCGTTTGGGTTTACTAATATTTAAACTTTGTGTCTAAATCGAAAAAGAATGTTACCAATATTGTAGATGGGCACACTAAAAATTATAATGGGCAAAATACAATATATATCTGGGCGGCCGCCCGTGTGCCCAGCTTAGCGGGAACGTTGGTTATAACTAAAGAATAACTAACGATCTTGTACTACTAACCCTAAAAAACTTGGGTTTAAAATCTTTAATTGTCGTTATATGTACCAGGGTAGTCTCAGAAAAATGTGTTCGACTTGACATATAGTGCAGTTGTTCGAAGAAAATTACTATGAGCACAAACGTTATAAAGTTTTAATTTGGCGACACTACGTTCTTTAGTAATTTTTTTTTTTTAATTTTATTTATTGGTAACTATGCGATCTGTTTTGGGGCTCAAGGCTCACCCTGCTCTTCCGCGGTTATGCTTTTTACGTCCTTACTTTACGCCTTCCGGCCAATTCGAGGACGTACGGCTATAGGACCGATTTAAGACCATCTGCACATTGCAAGCTCCATGCCAGCCTATACCGGCATGGAAGATGGGTCGGCCCATGGGTTTTGCACACCGACAGGGGGTCATAGATGTGTTACATTTCACCACAGATCGAAATCTGTTGATGAAATTTCATTTTGCATCCTGCCCCTATCGGGATTCGAACCCGGTACCTCCCGATCCAAACGCCAAAGCTTTAACCACTGTGCCATTTGGTCGGTCTCTTTCTTTAGTATTTGTTTAACAGACATTAATAGTGAACGCTTTCCAGTGAATTTGTGAACAAGGAAAAAATTGTCATGGTTATGTGATACAGTACTTTCGTTTGAAAAGTTTCAGTTCAACCAATCTCAAACCCGATCTAGATTCTTCTTTGGGAGAGTCTGATCCTTCGTTTACAATAATAAAATATTGTGTGACAGAGTTTAACTAAGGATTTTATAGGTTTATCTTCAGATATAGAAAACATTAATGGCGAGAATTATGTGAACTCCCTGCGTTCTACCAGTTCAACATCGTTTATTGCGGTGGCAAAACTCAAAGTTTAACCCTTTTTAAATATTCTATATGGAATTATCTGCATACAGTTGCGATAATACTGAGAAATTTGGAGAAATTTGTTATCTGGAAACATGACTACTTAGGATCATCTTTCGGATTCGGCATCAAATGATTGAGTAATTTAATGATTATCGGGACCTAAAATTTAATTGTGCCGTTTGGGCACATAGAAGTTTCATGAAAGTAACTCAGTATGAAGATGCTAGTATTCCATGTAGTAGTCATGTGGTCGAAGATAATTTGGGCAGAGAATTTGTTCAGTTCCAGCTAAACTCATCACACGAGACGTAATCAGTAATTTTATAATATGTACCAATTTCCTGAAGTCACAGGCTTAATTGACAGAACGCATATTTCAATTAAAACGCCTTGTAGTGACGTTGAACACGTATAATCCACAAGAAAATCTGAACATACGAAAAAACGTCAACTAATATTATAGTAGATGTTCGTAAAAATGTTTAACCAAAGATTACTATTTAAATGTTAATTATAAATTTTTATTAATTGCTCCACTACAGACATAACGTCTAAAGGAGCTTTACTTTATTTCAAATTTTAAGATGTACATACAAACCTCTTTTATCCGGAAATCTAGTATCGGAATAAAATCTAATATCCGGAAAAAGTTTTTTTCGTATCCTTTCATTTTCTCTTTTATTTACCTTATTTTCTAAAAATGAAATAATTTTTTTACTATGTAATTAACTAAAATAAATTTAAAATCTTAATAAATGACACTGCAGTTTAAAAAATATTAAAATATGCTGTTTTACTATGAGATTATTAAAAAAATCTTTTATCCGGAAAAATCTTTTATCCGGAATTGTTTGCCCCAGTCGTTCCGGATAAAAGAGGTTGCACTGTATATTTTACTCAATTTTGTATTTATTTTATTTAAAATAAAGATTACATAATAATAATAATAATAATAATTTTGGAAATTTTGAAAGATAATGTTCGATACAATAGGTCAACCCATGATAATTTTGTCTGAAGTACTTCGCTTGTCAAGCGGAAACTTAGAACTCAATATGACAACGGAATCAAAAATATGTGGTTGCTCTGTAAGATATTCACAAATTTGCATATATTGAAATAAGTTTGAATGTTTAAATTATGTAGTTTTAGGTGATAATGGATATGGCCGTGGGCTTTAACCATGGCTGATTTGTTGAAAGATGCATCAGTGTCTTTAAATATAGATTTCGCTGCTTCAGTCGGCAACGCATATTAATATACAGTCCTCAAAAAGCCGGTTTAATAATAAATTGTTGTGCAATTTTGCACAACGTATTAATTTTAAATAGGTGTCCATTACCACCAGAGGAAGACGTATCAACTGAAATGGACCCACATTCTGTTGTGGAAGGAGAAGAAACCAGTAATGTAACCGGCAAGAATTCTTTCTTTAAGAAACGATGTATTGGCGATGCAACCGACCATACAAAAGCCAGCAACTGTACAAAAATTAGGCTCAACTGCCACGCAAGCGAGCGAACCACAGCAGCAAGCAACAATAACGCGACAAACACCACCAACAACAATGTTGTTCATGTCATTGATAATTTATTATTGGTAACGTTTTGATTTGCATATATCGGTATGATAATAAAATTTATTAATTTTGTAATGTGTACAAAATTGTTTTGTTGTCAGACTACGGAGAATTGTCCGTTTGTAATTATGTATATTGTGCGGTGTTTCTTGTAGTTGAAGAAACAGGCCGCTACAAGGACATCTTGATTTTTGAAAACAGAAACTAGATAGGCTTCCTTCCAAATAGATATGGAAATATATTTCGATTCCATGAAAGATTAAAAACATTTGTTATAATGGGTGGTTCATTTAGAGGTACTTTTTTCAGTAGGGATTTTATGACAGATCACGTGTGAGTCGTGTCAAACAGTTATGGTATTTTTTCAGTATTGTTTGACAGTTCATCGTGGAAAGACTAAGCCCGGCACATCGCCTACAAATTATTCAGGTATATTACGAAAATCAGCGTTCTACGAGGAATGTGTTTCGTGCACTTAGAGCAACTTATGGGGTATATTTTTTAATTAAACCCGAGCAAGCAGCCTTGTCCTGGGTATTGTACACCGAGCACAGGTTTTCAGTGCCAAATGATCCAGTGTGCATAGTTTAATAGTTTGTTTTTTACTTTGCATACTCTTCGTACACTGGCATTCTGTTCAGAGTAAAATTTAAAGAACCGAGTATGCTCGGTGTAAGCACAGTTCACAAATAAAAACACAGTATGCAGAGTAAAATTACTCAGGTTGAATAAAAAAAACACAGAGTATTTTTTTTGACAGCGCACTGCTTGCTCAGACAATTTCCTATACTATTCAAAAATTGGAAAACAAATTTTCATTATTGGATAATACGCTACCAAGGGTCTATTTTTAAATTCAACCCGAGCAAGCAGGCTTACCCCGGGTAGTGTACACCGAGCAAAGGTTGTACTGAGTAAAATTATCCGGTGTGCATAGAGTAAAAAATTGTTTGTTTTACTTTGCACACTCTTCGTACACTGACATTAATTTCAGAGTAAAATTTGAAGAACCGAGTAAGCACGGTTCACAAATAAAAACGCAGTGTGCAAAGTAAAATTACCCAGGTTGAATAAAAAAATACGGAGTATTTTTTGTCAGCGCACTGCCTGCTCGGGATGAATTAAAAAATAGACCCCAAATAAACCACACCCAGCACGTAGTGAAGAAAATGTAACGGCGGTAGCTGAGGGTGATGAATAGATTTGGCACCGTTCTCAACAGCTTGGCTAGTCGTATGCAACAACTTGGCGTATTTTACGTAACCGCCTTAGTTTAAAGGCATACTCGTGCAACAATTCAACAAGACGGCGCTACTTGCCACACAATCCGTGAAACCATACCATGGCTTCATTGCGAGTATAGTTCGGTGAACAGTTAATTTCACACTTCGGACCATTGAATTGGCCATCCAGATTATGTGACCTTTAGACTTTTTCATTTTTTGTTGTTGGCGATGTGACCGATATCCGTTTTCAACAAAATCGTATCGAATACGTAATCCCTAATCCTTTACTGTACAGTCAATGCAAGTTTATAGCAACATTAGATTGAATAAGGAAGAAAACGTATTTTTTTTAAATTAGGAATATTATACGAGTATGCTAAAAATAACAACTAATATTATCAGTGAAAAATACTGTATAATAAAAGTGAGCGACAAAAACAAAAATTTAATTTACGAATACATCACCACGGAATCTCATTTTAGGATCGAAAACCAAATTTTCTGTTTTATGTTCACCATAAAATATTTGTCCCATTTCCTAATTTATAATATATATTTTATGTACGAACATAAGGATATGTAAAAATATCACATCCATGCTATATATCGTTTATATACCATAGACATTAATAATAGTGATCATTTAGTCGTTCATTTACATTTCTTTCGGTATTTTTTAATCACGCAAACTATTTATGTATCCGTATCTATATATACATATATACATAATATATTATATATTCGTATAATACACATTTTGCTATTAGTATCATTTAAAACAGCATATTTCATATTACATTTGGGAAAAATTTACATCAAAATTGTTTTGTATTGATTAAGTGAAAAATACTCAAGTCCTTTCAGGTATATACCTACTCGTATATACATATCTATATGTATATAAGAAGTATGTATTTTCCACAAAACGATATCGTACATGTTATGTTTTAAGAAAATAACATACAAAAATATATTATGTACAATAAACTGTAGCAAATACTATCACAAATTGGGAGCAGCAGCGGCAAAACGAACACAAAAAAAACTCAAAAAGAAAAATAATTTCCCAATATTAAAAGACGAATAACAGACCTACATGCATTAATAAATTAATATGTGTATATGTTAAGTTAAATACTACATTCACAAACAAACAGTGATAAATTATTTACCAATTTATTTAGAAGTTGTAAATTACTTAACCGTAAAGTCCCACGCAAGCCGATGTCTGTACGTATTCGAAATCCAACATTACCGATTATGTAACCAATATTATTTTTATTTCTGCTAAAATATATATGTTTTGATTTTATGATTAATTATTATTATTATTTATTTGTTTAGTTTTATTTTTTAATTAGCGAAATAAATAAAACTAAAAATACCCAAGAGTTAATTATATTAAAATATTTCGTGAATTTCCTAAAGTCATCTAACCAAAAAAAAATATGAAAGCAAAAATTATAAACCACAAGTGGTTTATTTGTGGTTTGGTTTGGAAAGATTTTTCTATATTGGAAAAATACTTGTATACCCTCTATTTTTACCTTAATTTTGGTCTTTGCTGGAAAAATAATTGAATGGGCTTTTTACCGCACACGAAAACGAGCACAAAATAATTAATATAAAATATTATAAATAAATAACGTAAAGCTTGAAATGTGTATTTTTAATTAACAAATCGTTAAGAAATACAAGCATGAAATATTCAACGTGTATAGATAGCTACATACAGCAATATTACACAAGAGACAAAAAGTATGTTCACAAGATATGTTTTCCAAAATACGCACTCTAAAATACTTTGTATAGTGAAGTCGGTCCCTTAAATTGGTTCTGTATTGTCTGGAACAAGATAATATTATTAACGCTTGATGCAATTCAATTGGATGGTTGAATTTGAGGCCAAATTCGATGTTAAGGAATATGATTATTCTAAATAGAAACAGTTCTGGGGACACAGCATTTTTACCATTCATGCTTAAGAATTCTGTAAAGTTTTAATTTTTGGCTACACATTGTTACGATCTCGCCTAATGGTTTAATGGGCAATTAACTCATAATCGGCAAGACATTATTTATTCAACGAAAATTGCTCTTTTAGAATTAATGAAATTTCTTCTGATATTAGTGACATCTAGGTTTAAGTAGTAGCACTAAAAGTTTTGTGGTATTGCGGATTATAGCAGAATTACGGCTCAAACACAATTAATCATTTGGGAGATTCTGAACGCGAAAGAATAAAGGCGAAAGCGAACAGTGCGCAAAAATAACTAGCGTTAAGTGAAAATAGTGACGTGATTTAGAAATTTTTTAAATCCTAAATAGTGAATAAATAAATGGTGAACAAATAAATTCGGTCCAACCATAGTCACAGAATATACTACAGAAACGAATGTTAGAAACTATTTTTATTTTTTAACAATACTCCTAAAATTGTTTCTACGTACGCCAATAGATGACTCTAAATTTAAAAAAAATTATTTTGTAAACATTCGGCATAATTACCACTACTTGCAGTCAACAATGTCGCGTTCGAGGAGTCTGACGTGGGAGCCCTAATAGTTGGGTCAGTCGATGAGTTCCAGCGACAAGAAAGACAGAGTATACTAATTTCAACCGTAGAAAAAAAAATTAAAATCAACAATTCATAATTCAAAATCAAAAATTTATTATTCATAATTTCGGATTATATATTAACGTTTTTCGATCTTAAACAGCATCCGTATTCTCAAGAATTCAATAGCTTTCATTAATGGGGCTACTTCAGTTTTTAATTCTTTCAATGTAGTTAATACAACCGATTTGGTATTTGGAAAATCTTCCGGCATAATTTCGCTCATATTTAACCTGCCGTATATCCGTTACACCATACCCGCGTTTCATTCACGGTTTCCAAAATTTTTTCGTCTAATTCATTTTTGCCATATAACTAATAAAAAGCAATTCAATGCATAATTTGTAGGTTATGTTGTCATCATACATACATTCTTGTAAAACAAAATTTCCAACGGCGGAAAAGTTAACTGCCGATCCAAATATTGGCATGTTTTTGCCGTTAAATCGAATTTTGCCATTTAAGTTTAATTCTTTGCACACTTAGACTGCGGTCCAATTCGTAACTTATTTTGTGGAGACTGGCTTATTTGAAAGTCTACAATAAGTTTCCCGTCGAATAGACTTATAGATTACTTGCTTGAATTATTTTGAAGATTTTCCAGTTTATGCGCAAGCGTTTCGTAAAAGTCAAACAAGCATACAATAAGTCTAGCCGACAGGCTAGATAGCTACGACAAACAGTCGTAGACTTTCTACTTTCTTCTTAATAGTTTAATTGCAATTTTTACTTTATAAAAATTTCACAAAATTTCATGAGGACGTTTAATATATTTGATGTCTGCAATAAAGAGGGAATTAGAAAAAAAGTGAAAGCGCCAGAATGAGGCGATCGAATCTTCAGAAATTAAAAATTCTTCGGCTGCCAGCTCGCTCATTTATCATACGAATTACCGATTTGCCGATCTACTGATTTTTAGTTGTACAATGCGAGGATTTTATAATCGATTTTAATTTTTTGAAAAATACTAGCGCGGTCTATTATATAGTATACCTATCTAAACTATTTTTACCACTCCTATTTTTATGTAGAACGACAAAAGTTTCATGTCAAAAAATTAATACAAATGTGGAGCTATTTCGCTTCTGTATATTCTGTGGCATAGTCCTCTTTCGATTTTTTTTTTACAAATTTTTTCATTGCCTGTTATTTAAAACGATCAACCTAAAGCATCGATGATTTGACAATTTCTTCACGAAGTAAACCTATGAATATCGTTTCAGGAATTGTTGTTACCTATTATAGAATAAATTTTGGCTCTCTAGAATAATTCAAAAACAATAACCCAAGAAAATTGCTTTTTCCATTAAAACAATGCATAGGTACAACTCAAGTGTTTTTAATTATTTCTAAATGTTAAGAATTCTGGTTTAAACAACATTTAGTAGAAAAATTACCACTTCATCTACAAGATTATCAATAAACGAAAAACATGATATATCATAACATTGTACTTATATAAAGGGTGTATTTTTAGAGGTTCGCATCTTTAAATTGGCAACACTCTTTGGTTTGGAAACCGTTTGGAAACTCGATAGCAACGCTTGCAAATTATTGAAATTTCTTATCAACAGATTTTATCATTGATGTTGATTTTCTAAACAAAATTTTGTTCAGTGATAAAGCTCACTTTTTGCTGAATGGGTACGTTAATAAACAGAAATGTTGGAATTGGAGTAAGCATAATCTAAAAGTCTTTGCCGAAGCACCATTAAATCCAGAGAAAATCACTCTTTGATGCGCTTTATGAGCCGGCGGAATCCGCCATATGTTTTCAAAAACGATAACGGGCGGAATGTTATAGTCAACGGTGAACGATATATATAGAGACATGATTTCTAACTTTTTTCTACCTCAATTATGGCTGACATAAATCTTGCTGACATGTTGCTATAATAGGACGGTGCCACATGCCACACAGCGTGGGCTACAATTAATTTACTCAAAGAAACATTCGATGAAAGAATAATTTCACGTAATGGTCCTGTTAATTGGCCACCGAGATCATGTGAACCATTAGATTATGTTCTTTGGGGATATGTTAAGTCACTTGTCTACGCCAATAAACCAGATACGACTGAACACTTGGAACACAAGATTCGGCGAGTTATGAGCAAGATACGACCGCAATTGGTGCGAAAAGTGTTTGAAAATTGGACATGCAGATTTGCCACATTAAATGTGAAAATATGTTATGAAACTTCTATGTGTCCAACAAGCGGCACAATTGAATTTAATGGTCCGAATATCGTAAAATTGCGCAATCTATTTCTTGGTGGCGAATACAATTCACTCTAAAAAAGTGTCGCATTAGAACGAATGTTTTTTTAGATGTGGACTACTAACATCTGCGTTAGCATGAAACATCTAAAGATCCAAGCGGCACAATTAAATTGTAGGTCCCGATAATCATTAAATTACTCAATCATTTGATAGACATATTTCCTCAACCCACCAAGACACGGATGTTTGCGACATCGCTATGAAAAAGTTCTATAAGTCGCTGGTAGCAACCAACAGAGAGGAACCGTAAAGTACATAAAATTCGCAGCGTAGAATTTAACCCGTGTTTATTAATATTCTTCATATTGGTTTACTTAACCGATACAACCTTTGGAATTCAGCATCCGTTGTTGCTTTAAATGGGTCACTAATATTTCTTAGGGTTCTACGGATTTTGAACAGCCGGAATCTAATATAAATTATGCAACTTATATATTTCAACTTATAATTATAGTCCAAATTATAAATATTTTTTATTAGTATTATTTAATAATTCTAACGTCGAATAACTTGAAAGTTTAGAGAAATATTAATATTTGGGATTGTGAAAGAGCTCCCGATAAGCAAAATGCTCATGCTATAAAAATTATAGCAAGTTAAAACTCAGTAGTAGTACGTGACTCGGAAATTTGATGATAATGAGAAATGATTAGTCGAAAAAAAATCATATAATTTTGCCATTGTCATTTGTCAGCAAACCGGAATTCACCAGCAGATTAGTTTCTTCCTGTTGTTTTCGGAACGCTTATTATCCGAATATGCGGACGAAGGGAACATCTTTGCTAGTGCTCATGTCCCTCAAGATTGCATTCCAGGAACCAGCCTAGTTCGTGATTATGCCTTGTTTTTTCGGTACTTTTTGAGGGAGGCCTAAGAGCCGAAGTCTCACGTTGGTAATCTAGGCCTTGGAGACAATGCCAAAATCCCACCACCATTAATTTGGTATTATTATAGTTTCATTCATGTTTTATCCCAATCGAGGACCATGGTCATAAAGTAACTAACATTATTAACGTTCATAAAAAGTCGACAATTAATAATGAGAAAATTATTAGACACTTCCCATTGTTTTATGTAGACCTGGTGTAGGGGGAAAATAATAAGGACATATACGAAATTAAGAACCTGCTATATTGCAAGGTGTCTGTTGAATCACCTAAAAAGGTAATAGGTATAACTTAGTGTACAAATTGCCAACAGTTAGGACACACGAAGAACTTCTGCAATAGGCAGGCCAAATGTGCAGAAAACCATCAAACAAAACAATGTCAAAAGCCGCGAAATGTTATACCAACTTGTGCACTGTGCAGAGAAAAGGGTCATCCGGCTAGCTATAAATGATACCTGGTGTATCAGGAAAAACTAAATGCTCAACAGCAAAAACCAAACTAACAATATGATACTATTAGAGAGGGGGTTTCCTACGCCCAGGTGACCAAAACCTAAAATAACAATCTAAATCAAGAAAGCAGGCAGAAGCCTGTGAAATGAGACAAAATTTCAGCCAGCTTACTAACAGGATGGATAAACTGGAAGATAATTCCAAGCCACCAAAGAAACCGCTAAACATAAAAAGTAAATGACTGTAACGTTCCTACGTATAGTTGCCTGGAATGCTAAATGGCTTAATGCAAGTGCTCAAGAACTAGAAGTATTTCTAAGAACCAATAACATAGATGTAGCTTTAATATCAGAGACGCACTTTACGGAGAAAAACTTTATCAAAATTACAGTATATAGAGCCTGTCCAATAGGCATCCTAGTGGTCGTGCTCGAGGAGGGGCAGCAATCTTAAACAAACAAAATATCCTACATTTCCACAAGAAGAAATTAAGGAGCCAATTATGCAAGCTATCGTAATAATAATTAACCATGGTGGTGTTGAACTAAGTTTAGGGGCGATCTATTGCCCACCAATACATAATATCGTAAGAAATCAATATGTCAACATTTTTAATAAACTTGGACCAAGGTTTATTATAGGAGGTGACTACAACGTCAAACATACTTCGTGGGGATCTCGACTCATAACACCAGGAAAAGAAAAAGAACTCTTAAGTACAATAGAAAGGTCAGGTTGTGAATATCACTCATCGCGTAAACCTACCTATTGGCCTACCTGATTGACTTTTATATCTCGAAAGGAATAGCCTCAAATTACATTGAAATCGAGGGCATTGACGATCTTACTTCCGATCACATACCTGTCTTAATGACTCTGAGTACATTAGTCATAAGAAAGAAAACCAGACTTAACCTTACTAATAAATTTACTGATTGGGAATTATTTAGAGAGAAACTGGACAATCTAATTGAGTTAAAAGTTAGTCTTAAAACTAAACAAGAACTTGAATTACAAACTAAATATTTTATTAACTCCATGCGTGATGCAGCTAAAGAGGCTACACCCGTATTAGGTGAGAAAGTTGTACAAGAGATCAACTACCCGCTGGCGATTCGAGAACTGCTAAAAGAAAGGCGAAGGAAAAGACGCGTATGGCATAGAACCAGCAACATTATTGACAAAAGAGAATTTAATCTGGTAAGTAATAAAGTTAACCGATTAATTAAAGAATATAAAGAAGCTTATACTGAAAATATTTGAAAGGACTGGGTCCTGAAGCTAACAAAAATTATTCTCTTTGGAAAGCTACTAAAAAATAGAGGCCAATAATCCAAGTGCCACCTATACGGAACATAAATGGAGAATGGGTGCGACGTAACGAAGAAAAAGCAAAACTGTTTGCACAACATCTGGCATCAGTATTTCAATCACACGACATACAATCTAGGATTGATCCTGTAGTGTCACCCCACTAGAAATTGCACAAGCAATAGACATGAATTTGAATCCCAAAACGTCACCTGGAATTGATGACATTTCGCCAAGGCTATTTTAAAGAGCAGTCACTATGTTAACATATATATGTGCCTGAGTGTTTCAAGGTTGCACAAATAATCATGATAAAAAAACTAGACAAACCAGCCGAGCATCATACGGGGCGATCTCTTTGTTACCTACTATTTCAAAGTTGTTTGAGAAGTTGTTATTGAAACGATTAAAACCAATGATCATTATACCTGACTTCCAGTTGGGATTCAGGAATAAACATTCGACAATTGATCAAGTTCATCGCGTGACTGCAAAGATAGAACAAGCACTTGAAGAGAAGATAGATTGCCCTGCAGTATTTCTAGATGTATTACAAGCTTTCAATAGAGTGTGGCATGAGGGATACAAGATAAGTAAATTAGTGCCAGAAAATTACTGCCAATTGCTCAAGAAACATTGCAAGAAACATACTCCAACTTTTGCCCAGCCATAGCAGGTGTGCCCCAGGGTAGCGTATTAGGACCCATCCTATATCTACTTTACACTTCTGATATACCGACAACGGAAACAAGCTTCATCGGAACTTTTGCTAATGAAAATAACGAATGCTTGCCGCTACGTAACCAACGAAGAATTACACAAAGAGCTAAATGTTAAATGAATTGATGAAGTGATCCAGGAATTTGCCATCAAACAAGAAAGAAGGTTACTGCAACATACCAACAGTGAACCAATACAACTTCTTGACATAACACAAGAACTGAGACGCCTTAAAAGAATTAACCAGCATGAGCTAGTCATCTAATAAATATAATTTCATTATTGGAAGCAGAATATTGATTTCTTGTAAACCCACACTTGATCTACTCATTAGTTTCAAATAAGTGCGTTATTATCATTAGTAATAAATTATCATGTGATAAGATAGTACTATTTAAAAAAAAAAAAATAAAAAAAATGTTTTATCCCATGAGTAGCGGAGAAAGAAATGCCCATCTGTACAGAGATTTCCAGAACACAGATAAAACAGATGGATTTGGAGGGTACCAGGTTTCTGGATACACCGTTAGAGACTGAGATTTTGTATACTGAGCCCCCATCCTGACCGGAATTTGAAATCAACGTGATGTTTATTAGAAACTATTGGATATTGATTCGTATTAGCGTTATCGATTACACCAGTGGTTCTTAACCTGTTTTTACTCGCGGCCCACCAAATAATTCATATTTTTTTTGTTACCCCCAAACGTTCGCGTGGTTTTCAATCGTTTTCAATATATTTAGTACAAATCCCGGCATGCATTGCAATGCCACACAATGAAAGAAAGTATTTATTTATAATTCTGTTTATTGAAGTCCTTTTGGAAACAAAATATTTTTTGTTTTTCCGTCAGGTATGTACACATAAATCAGACGGTTTTCCGACCCGTGAGCATGCCACATACACCTGCCACATACATACTTAGATTTCAAGTTGATTGCCCATTTCTATGGTTCCCAACCCTTTTCGGATTTTCGAAATTTTTGGATTTTTTGATGATTTACCATAGTAAAATGGTTCAAAAAGGCAAAATGGTCGTAGCGTAAAACCGTTGAATTTTACATGGGAATTGCTTATCAAAAGAGTTTTTTGAGCTTTGGTTCGGATTTTGGATTTTTTGATGCTTTCCACACATCCGAAAACCACGAAAAAGACATAATTGGCGAAAACCTAAATTATAGGCTGAATTTTTGTTAAAAAACTTTTTCTTGTCAAAAATCGTCATTTCCGAGCTGCCACTTCCGGTGGACCGTTTTTTTCCAAAAAATACAGAATCACTCCTCCACTATATTCTGAAGGAAATTTTGCAAACTTTGGTGGCCCCCGGCAAACTTCTTACGGACCCCTAGGGGGCCGCGGCCCCCCTGTTAAGAATCACTGGATTACACTATCAGCGTGTAAATTAAGTTCGGTTGTATTTTGTTAAGAAATATGTTTAAATTTCAGAAATACATTTATTTAAATTTTCATGGGGTAAGAGATGAGAAAGATAGATGTGATTGTGGACGTCAAATATTGGTCAATCGGGTAAACACAATTTACCCGATTGATCAATTTTTGTTTTATTGACTTTCTCCGAAATCACTGCGTTGAAATCTAGGTCGATCCCATAATAACCAAAAATCTGCAGGATACGATTACAAGGTAATGTGGACAAAACTACGGCATAATTATTTTCTTAAAATTACGCTTTGGGGTTCTCCTGCATCCAAATAGAAAAAACTATATGCGGTCACTTTATTTAACCATGATATATGTAATTGCGTGATACCTCTGGTACATTGTAGCAGTATGATGTAAAGTTTTGTATAAAACAATTGGATAAAATTTTGTGTTCTAACATATCAGATTTTGTTGAAGGGATTACCTTTATGAATAATAAAAGCCCCTTGGAATTTCAGAAAATATATTTCCCAAAACAGTACATAAAACACCCTAAATAAATATTAGAAATTTGTTACCAAATAAACAACAACGCCTGTCCCAAATATTCCCGTAAATTTAAACGAAATCAAATCAATATTATACTTTATTATATACGGTATACTATAGGCTGGAAAAATCAACATAAAAGTTCTTTTTAACGATTAAAAACCAAAATACACTGTAAACCTAAATTTCCGTCGATTAAGAATAAAAGATCTTGGAAAATGATAAGAAATTATGATTATGATGCTAATGGGATATCAAAAACCTAAAAAAGTTAATAAAAATTAATATATTTTCCTCACCAGTTATCACCTATTTACACAAAAATTTTCCAGGTATACACTGTACAGATATATAAAAATAAACGATAGGTAAAATTATGAGCCCTTGTTTTTACATATTTTCGCTCAGAAATCAATTCTACACAAAAAAAAAACGTTTTTTTTTTTAATAACTGGAACAAAGTAGTAAAATTACGTGTTTTTATACAAAAATCAATCAACTCGTAAAAACAGCTTTAGAGTCCCATAAAAATTTATTCAATCACATCATGCTCGTATATATAACAGCATATAGAACAAAAAGCTCTACGCTACATATAACTACAATATAAAAATTGTAACTTCTAACTCTTAGCAAATTGGGTAACTATGTATAAAAATATTTACGCTTGTAACAATATTGTTTAGAACTGTTTAGGTGATGAAGAGAGGAGGTATTATATATTGTTTTAAAACATTAGAACATACATCTAATTATCTACATAGATTTTTATTTAAATCATTAAAACTTAATTTAATTTCATAAAAATGTTGCTACAGTATTACATACTCGTACAATCTTAGGTTTCCAACCAGAACACAGCCCAAAAAAAAATGTAAGATTTTCATATTGCCGAAGTTTTTTTATTTCTGTTGTTGTTGTTGTTATATGTATAATGGCTGTTATCCTAATTTTTGTCGAACGAATTGATGTCGTTATTACTTAGGTACCCGTATATTTAGTCAGTATGTTACATTTCAAAATTAAATGTTTTCTTCATATATGATTGTGTAAGTGTGTGGGTTCCTTATATATAATTTAACTTTAATTTATACTTGCTAAGTACATATGTCGTTATTAATATGTGTATTCAGACGAGATAGCTACCTAATTTGATTGGTATACTAAAATGATATACATTGCTATATACATACATAGTACGCACACTATAATGTTGCTTATAATATTTCGAACAGACCAACTTATTTGCCGAAATGGTTCGATTTGTGTATGTGTGTGTGTGATGTGTATACATATACAGAGTATAAAATAAAAATCAAACTTCTTATAATGATGGCCCCATAAGGAATAAGACAAGTAATCGATTTTAATAGCGTCATAAAATGATCAAGATATATTTATGCGTGCTTTTATATTCGAACGAATATGTATATATGTATTCAATGTGGTAGACTTACCTACAAAGAAAGGTAAACGTATATAGAAGTTACCTGCAAAATGTTTACTCTTGTGTAGAGGAAACGTTATTATCCGTAAAATGTCCTGGGCGATTTTTTGCTTACTGGGAAATACATTTTTCATTTGAGATAATTGTATCCAATAAATTATATGGAAAATAAATATCTCGCTGTTTTACATAAGCAAAATTTTTCTCAAATGGCTGCTTTAATTTAAAGTATCCTGCAAATTTAGTCACTGTGTAAATATATAACATATATATACTTTATAATATAATATAATATAATATATACTTTATAATATATTCTAATGCTACCCGACGGAATTTCATCCACATTACATGTATTGTATACCGCAACTAATGAAAATAACGTTGAAACAAGAAGTATGTAAAATGTGTAGGTGACCATCATAGAACGTGGGCCTTATGTTAACCCTTTACTGCACGATATCTCATTTTAGTGAACAAAAATTATTTTGATATGCATTTTTAATCACTGATAACGAGAATCGCCTTTAAAAATGGGGGAAAAATTTATTTCTCATGGAAATCACGGTTTTTCATATATATGACATGTGATATTCACGCAGTAAGGACAGAAAAAATATTTATGTCACAGTAATAAATAAAAATAGGTAACACTGTAAATAAATCAATTTATTTCAAAAGAATCCAATAAAGTTTAAAATATAAACAAATAAAATAATAATACTACATTTATAATAAAATAAATATTTGAATTATTTAAAAAAGGAAATAATTTATAATTAAGAATCCCAAAATTTCAAAATTGTTCAGTCTTTAGATTATCGTGTTTTCTATTGAATGGAACATTGCGGCAATTTCTATCCTTATTTAGGCACGACGGGACGTTGCTTTTGGGCAGCTTACATGACAACCTACTACCATTCCAAGTCGGCAAGTGTCCTATATTATCTAACCGAATTTCTTTTGGAGGTAGCTGAGCTACTGAAGCTTTCTTTCTTTTTAAGTCTATTCGATCGATAATATCATGAGATGGTCTTCCCACTCTTACTGGATCTGCATATTTCATTAAAATTTCCGAAATTTCAGCTTTAAAATCTGCCATACCTAACAGTTTCTTTTCGGGCATGCCACGTTGTTTTTCTACTCGTTTGTAAAGTATTCAAGCATTTGCTACAGTGAGCTCAAGCATATATGGTAGAAAACTCTCATATACCATTTTTTTGATCTTATTTAATTTTATAACGTCCTAAATTAGCGTCCAACAGGTCTACCCCCATATATTCCTTCACTATGGACGGGCAGTCAACATTGATAGTGACAGAATTCTGCTCCCATCTCGTCGACAAATGCAGTGGAATTCTACCAACAAATGTATAGACATTAGAGTGACAATGTTTGTGACTTTTCACTGAACTATAGTTCTTTGGTTTCCCTCGATATTAGACACCATCTCAAACGAAGAGCCTCTTTGTTGCGTTTTCCAATATGAATCATGCGGCAGTTTGGAATTCGGTATACGATTTTTTAGCAGTTCGGATAATAATGGAATAGACGAATAATAGTTATCAAAATATAACTTATAATGTTTGATGGAATTATTCGTGCAAGATGTATTACAACATTGGAAGAACAAAGACACTTCCTGAAAATTTTGGATTAACTTGTTGAGCAGTGGCCTTATTTTGTACAATCGGTCGTGGTCTGGGTGAGTTCTAGGAAGCATTCTCTCATTATTATAAAAATGAATGTTTTGTCTAATTGCCTCAAACTTCCTTAATGGCATCGTTTTTTGAGCCATGGCCTTACCAAATTTCGGATGCCAATATCTTCGACTGTTGATGAGTTGTGCAACTGAAGAGGCATATCCCGATAAAATTTTTCACATCTTTGGTGGATTTGGTATTATTCGAATTTTTCCGAAATCTGTTAAATTTGTCTCTTCAACAATATTTGCCACTACACTAGGGTCGAAGAAATAATTGAAAAATGATAATAGTGCACCTAAATTTATTTGGTCTTTCGTAAGATCAGAGAGGTCCATAAAATTTATGTTGCGCTGAAGATATTTTAAAATCCTTTTTTTCCACACAATTCGTGAACATTTATCTTTTAATTACTTTAGTTCATTCAAACCAGTCACTGTATTGCTAATCTCAGGCATACTTTCATTAGACACAATTTCATGTTCAACTTCCAGTTCCATATCTACATGTGAGTCCTCTGCGATTGGTTCCACCACCACTTCTTCATATATATCGTCTTCTTCTTCACCATCTGCATCAAATCCATCTTCGAATCTTACTAGCTATTAAAAATTACTTCGACGACTTATATTTCTCGACTCATTATATTTCTATAAAAATGAAATAAAATATTTTATAGAAATTTTTTCGTTAATATGAGCAAAGCTTAATTTTAATTCAACCTTGTGTTCCACAAAACATATTTTATTACTAAAAAACGTTGCAATGAATGAATCTTTATATAGTAAACAGGCCCAATGAAACTTTCATCAGTTGTGAATCAGAAAAAAAATTGGTTGATCTAATATTTCTAATTTCTATAAAATTAATTTGATTTCACTTTCCAAACTAATAAATTAGGATCTTAAACCATAATGTTTAATTTACTACTAACATTGAATAATTTTTGCCTAATTCTTAAATAAATCGAAGTAAATCTGGAGCAACTGTTCACTACATCACTAAACAAAGTACATTGGTAGAATTAAACGTTCCCGCCAATTTTTTGACAACTGTTTTGACAAATCGATTTGTGGCAGAGTAGTGATGAAAAAGAAAATTGTTTACGTAATTAACATATCATACGAGTATATGATATATTGTGCAATAAAGGGTTTAGCCACTTTTAGAAAATCACAGCTTTTCTTACAAATTGTATGAAAATTAAAGCTTTCGATAAGGGTACCCAAATGGCTATTTTGTATGGAAAAATGGCATTTTCGAAAACTAAACTATCACATAAAATGAAGTTCATTTTACAATTTAATTATTCATAAATATAGTATATTTCTTTAAGTTCATTTGATTTTAATTTCACACCATAGAAATATCGAGAAATTACATAAAATCATAAAATAAATAATACGTTTAGCCAAGCTTTTTTTTATTTTCACAACAATCGTGAACTTTAATTGTGCTGCCAGATGTAGAGTCACAGAAGTATTGCTGAATTACTGAATAACTTTTGCAAAATGCCAAAAATTTTGTGACTTGTTTTTGTTTGGTTTATATTGTCGTCAAAGTTGTTTCCTTATTGTTGTGTTGTATCATAAATAAGCGATTTCTTATGTTTTATTATGAAATTCCCGATTATGAAATGCGACATATAAATGCATCATTGAAAACATATACTTTTAGAATTTTCCAATGGACCAAGCGATTTTCATACAAATCAGAATGAATATTTTTTAAATCTTGATATAAAAATTCGTAAGTATGTATACGTGAAATTGTGTTCTAAATTCTAAACAAACAACAGTTTTTATTCTCTCAAATTCAGATTGCCATAAAAATACTAAGACATTGAAATCATTTTAGTATTAGGCGGGGCTGACCCGGTTTAATTCAAAATGTTTAAGAGTGTTTTAAACTGTGTTTGATTAAACATATTGTGACGTTGCTAAATAATGTATATCTTAAGGTTAAATGCAAAAGATATTTAGGATACGGTTCACCCGCATACGTATTAAAAACGTTCGGTAATGAATGAGTGCGATAGTTTTTCAATATTTAACAAACGCCACAGGTCAACGCGGACTACCCTATTTTCATACCACATGATGAACCACTTAATCGAAATTAATTTTCGAAACTGCTACTACTAACTTTGAAAATATAAAAGAAATATATATAAATAAGTAAATACAAAAGAAATATTCTCTACATTCTAAAAGTAAATTTCTTGTACTTTAATTTCAGTTAGTTTCAATATACCATATACATACTGCACAGCTCGATGATAAACCAAATTACCAAAAATTACGAACCATATTAATTAAAACAATCAAAAATTGTTAAAACCAATTATTTTATTTTGTCAAATAAAACATAATTAAACATATTAAAATTGGAAGTAATTATGTATATTTTTAGAAGATGTATATTTTCATATTCATCATTTTTATAATTTTGGTATACAAATCATAACAATAGACAACAAATTCAAACTGCTTCCAAGAACAGTAAAAAAATGTTGTAGTGAATCGTCAACACGTGTCGTCTCAACACGTCAACATTTAAAAGTAAATTTTTTATGCTGTGTTGTTTTTGTTCAAACCCTAAACAAATCGTATTTTATGTAATTTCCGGGTTACAACTGGATATAACATAGAACATGTATTACTTCTGGAACATCTGCCGCAACATTTTAAAATCTATGAAACTTAAATAAATCAATAAGTTAAATACTTAAATAGTTAAATAATATTTCCGCCTCAGCTATACGACGAACTGCTTGGTGGTATTGCCTAGCCTGAGGAGTAGGCCGGCAGTCTGCTTCTTTGGGTAAATAATGAGGCAGGCTTGGAACAATTGTTGGGACAACATCAACACGCAAACGCGATCTGCTACATTGCTTTGTACTTTTTGCTTTAACAGTAAGCAGGAACTCTTGTTTAAAATGAATTTCACAAATGCGAGTATGTTTAGATGGAGTCCAATTTTTTCTGGGGATGTTATTCAGCTATAATACTTTTTGATCTTCCTCAGTTGGTATACTAAATAAATGGTGAGTCTTCCAGTTCGACGTGCACGATGGCACACAACAATAAGCTTTCATTTTTTGAATATTTCAGAAAGCAATTTCGGTTGAATTTTCTTCGATTCTAATTTCAGAAAAGCGAATTTAAATATTTATTATAATATTAAATTGTAAATTTAAATTGTTTAATAAAAAAGAATATAAGATATGTGATCAAAAAGTTAGATATTTAAAAAAGTTCAAAGCCGGGTTACATAGGCAATTAAACCGAACATGGCAAAAATTATGAAATTATCTCCACATATTTATTTAAACGATATTTCATGTCGATCGGGCTGCAGTTAGTCCGTGAGCAACGTGTTTTGAACATTTTTTTAAAATTATATGAATATTCGACCTAAGAATAAAACAGTTTATTGTACACCACAAAGAACATACAGATTACAAAATTTTTATACGTATTATATTGTTATATATTTATCATACATGTTTCAATATACGAGTATATTATTTTTAAATATTATAGTCCGCTACATTATAGTCCGCGGCCAATGTGTCACCCATTTAATCTATTTTAAAAGTGTTTGAACGAAATGATATACGTATTTAACATTACTACCCACATCAATTCTTATAAAGAAATATTTATTGATAATTTCTAATCCAAAAATTTGTAAATTACATTTTTTTATTAAAAGCTGTATCAATTATATTTCATTGAAATCTCCATTAGATTGTGTAATAAAATTGACAGCTCTCAGTAAAAGGATTGACATTTAAAATTTACAAATTTTACGTTAATTATCATCAAATCACAACACAGAATACAAACACTCCATTCCCATCAAATTTACAGAAGATAACATATGTATACATAATTATTTTAAATTTTAAACATAATTTTAAAACTAATATTTTATAATGTTACCGAAAAATTCAAAATTAAGCCCCCAAACAATAAAAACAAAACGCACGATTTTTTTTGACGTTTTATTCAGCAAATTGCTGTGTTAAGACGATATAAATGTACATCTGGTAGCTCCGTCATAAGTTCAAAATTTTACCAAATTTATAATAAATGTATTTTGTATTTAACTAATTTTTTAATTTTATCGCCAAATTTATGAAATGCAATTCAAACTAGGTGGAATTCAATAAATATGTAACGTATATTAACTCATAAGTAATCAAATTAATTCTATTTTATGCAGTAATTTATTGTTAGAAAATACGCTTTTTCCATAGAAAATACACATTTGAGTACCCTTATTGAAAGCTCGATTACTTTTTTTGTATACAATCAGGCCTGTATTTCTTTGGCCTTGATCAAACCAATATATGCTTTTATTTGATATGTGTACTTTGTTTACGATTCATGCGACATCTTAAGGGTGTTTTTTAGAGGCGGAGAGCTTTAAATTGAAATAAAACACAGACAAATGATTTTAATGCTCATGAAATTGGCTTTATTTGACAGATAATTTTATGGCATTAATATTTTAATTATTTTTATTTAAATTATTACAACTGAATACAATTCGTCTAGTAATTTGTCTTCCTTAATTTAGTCACTTCTGAATGAGAAGAGGCCCATTGGCCATCTCCATTTATAGCTTAATTACTGTATAGTAGTCTTTGCACTTTTGTCCTTAATCCATTAAATCAATTAGTTTCGTTCTGTGCAATTGTCTTACTGCATTTGAAGTGTCCAACATACCACGTGTTGATAATTACGTAGTCCATAAATTACTGCAATTTTTTTATTTCTTTTTAAACCGTCTGGATATTTAGGTCCCTAGAAAGGTAGGGTCCATTGCTAATGTACCACGGAGCCTTAACTATACCACGTAGCACTTTGTTTTTACAAGTTTGCATTATTTTGATGTTGGTTTTCTTTGTACAGCCCGAGAGCTGTATTTCGTAAGCCCATATAGGCTTTAGTACCTGTTGATATAATAGCAATTTACTGTCGGTTGACAATTCCGAATTTTTCCCGAGCAGCCAATACATTTTGCGATATTTGATATTAAGTTCATCTTTTTTCTTTTTAACATGCTCTGTCCATCTGAGCCTGGTACCTAAGGTCATCCCTAGATATTTAGCCTTATTTACCTACGGAATCTGCTGACCGTTAATGATTACAGGTTTGTAACTGGCTTTTAGATTAGTAAAATTCACAAGCGTGGATTTTGATTCATTGAGCCCGATACGCCACATTTTTTGTCCATTTTATGATTTTGTCACATGCTTCTCGAAGTTTCGTTGTTGATTCCTCGATAGAGTCTCCTACTGGGAGAACTCCAGTATCATCAGCAAATGTTGCAATGGTAAAATCGTTTAATTGAGATAAATCTATGGGTAGAGCACGTAAAGAATAGGTCCCAAAACACTACCCTGCCGAGCCTTTGCCGAAATGTTGTTTTGTTAGGATCAGAAGGCCATTACGTTGGTTTCTCTTCTGAGTAAAATTCACAGTTTGAGTATTGGCCAGCTGCAAATAATTCTTTGCCTTTTGGAGAGATAAATCTTGAACCCCAGAAGGCATTTTTTGCATTAAAGTCACCTCCGATAATTTCTGCTTTCTAATTTCTGGAACAAGTTAATGTAGTATTCTTGCTTTAGGTTATACCGTGGGGGACAATATATTGCAAATATACTACATGAGTTGTGATGTTGAAATTTAACCGTCACGGCGATTACTTGCATGGATTCTTTTTCTATTTTTAATTCTTCATGATGATTAGCATTATCCCTAATATATATATAGTTGACTCTCCTCTTGCCAGTTCTACTGTATGTGTGTTATGGTAACAAGTATGTCTCCGGATTGATATATAGGAGCTGCTGGTAAGATGTGTTTCTGGTATTAAGCTTTAATCAATTTTCTCGGTATTTAAAAATAGTTCTTATTGAGCTAGGTGTTGTGCTAATCCGCTTGCATTCCATATAGCTATTCTTAATGAGTAGTTTTGATGTCTGGTTTCTGCTCCGGAATTATGAATTGAACTATGTATTGCAGTCATTATTTATTTTTAGTTATTTTGGAACTTGGTATTTCCAGCAGATTGAGTCGATCCAGCATTAACTTATTTAGTTTGAGTATGCCAGTTATATTGTTGTAAATTTTTTCTATTTGCTCGGATTTATCAAACGTTAGCATGAACAGCGGAAGTCCTCTTTTTGAAACGGCTTCTAGTCGGTTCTCTCCGCTACGTCTCTCTTTTTTAATAATATTTACGGTATCAAGGATTTTAAATCCTTTATTTTCTAGGTCCTTTATTATTGAATTACTTCCACAGGTTGCTTGTAGGCCTCTTGCCATGACCTTTGTGGGACGATCGTTTTTGTTTTCGTACGTGTACCACTGATGTTTTTCCGTATTCAGCTTCATTGACAAGTTTCTGTATGCGTTTGGATTGGAAGTGTTAATCTTCCATATATTATTATTCAGAGCAGTAATTTTATACTCTTGTTCCGTAACAGTACTCATTACACTTTGGATTTCTGAATAGTTAGTCGGTAATATTTAATAATGATTTCGGGCATGTGGCTGACCTCGTGCATGGCGTAATCTGGAGGTCCAGTCCACTTTTCACACACTTTTCGCAGTCACGGCAATATTGCGTCGAATGTTGGCTTTCAAGTGCTCAATTGTATCTGGTTTATCAGATTTTACCCCATAGAAAATAATTTAATGGCGTCAAATTGCACGAACAAGCTGTCCAAATAACATGTCCATTTCGTGAAATTAATCGTTCGTCAAATATTTCTTTCTGTAAATTAATTGTTTCCATGTGGTGCCGTTCTGGTGAAAACACATGTCTGCAATATTAATGTCTTCCAATTTCGGCAAGAAAAAATTAGTAATCATGTCTCTGCACCGGTTTTGGTTTGTTTTTAAATCATAGGCTATGGCAACATTTTTTTGAACGATTTGCTTGAAATTTTGACAGCCCCTTCAGTCTGATATTCCGCGTCATGAAGCAATCATGTTTTCGCTTGAGGAGTGCCTCGAAATGTTCAACAGTTATTTTAGAAGTCAGTGATGTGTAGCCGAAACCGTGCGAATTTTGAAAAGAAATATGGATCGTGAAAGAGCGCCAAGCGGAATCGCTGTAGTGAAATTTGTGAAGAAAGTTCGTGAAAAGGGATGGGCAATTGGATGACAGATGTGATCCCTGAGCTCGGATAGTGCAGACGCCTGAGAAAATTGCGGCTGTGGTCCATAGTGTAGGACAGCATCCATCGACTTCAACTCGACGCCCATCACAGGAACTGGTCATTAGTTGCACCAGCCTGAAGAGAATGCTGCAAAATTACCTCGTAGGCGAATAACAAGTTATTTTTCATTATTTTGTTGTGCACTTTTATCACGAGATTTCATTTCAAATTTATGTAAAAAGTGAGAATATTTTCTTCTATAAGTTATATTTTTTATTTATTTTTTATTTTGGACTAGTTTGGAGAGTTCTCTCTTCGTCAGCATTTTTCTCTATTCTGAGAGAGAAATCTCGGAACTAGTCCAAAATAAAAAATAAAAATAAATACATAAAAATTATCACTTAAAGAAAAAGATATTCTCACTTTTTATTTAAATTTGAAAAAAAATTCGCCTACAAGATCCAGTTGACTCAGCAGTTGAAAGCAAATCACCATCCATTTCGATATCAGTTCTCTGCGTGGGCCATAGACCAGCTTCTTAATGACGTCTATTTTGGTCGAGAAATTATCTTTTCAGCCGAAGCATTTCCATTTCTGGGGCTGCTGGATGTGGGGATCAGAACAGCGACACGTAATCGTTGAGAATCCAATGCATCTACCAAGAGTGACTGTTTGGTGTGGATTTTGGAGTGGTGGCATAATTGACCCATTTTTATTCAAAAACGCTACTGGAAACGCTGTTACCTAGCGTCTTTGGACTATTTTCTGTGAAGTTTTTTCTAGGATAGATGTTATGCGGATCAAAGTGGTGTAAACAACAGCTGGTTTGGACGATCAATAGATTAATTTTTGTTACCTATTTTTTGCCTCTCTCTCTTTTATTTCTTTTTTGTTTCTTTCTACTAAATATAACTAAACTTTTATTTTTACAAATTTGTAAATACTCCTGATGATGACATATCAAGTCGAAATCGATCGAGTGATTTTTTAAACTTTTTGCACACATTTTTTAATTAAAATATTCAAAAATTTTATTTTTTTGCGAAATAAAAAAACAAGTGTTTAATAAAATGTGTTTATTAAGAAATAAAGAATTATACTCATTTTATAGCGTTTTTAAAAATAAACTTTCAAATGGTCCACCCTTTATCACACCAAACATATAAAATATTTGAGCCAAGAGTGCTCACCATAAAAAGATTACTAGAAAAGATTAAGAATTGCTGAGGGTGAGATATTTTTAATTTTTATTTTTTCCTAACTCTTTTGCGCGGTTTGCTTTTAACAGCAGTCAAATCGAGGACGAACGGCTCTAGGTCCGATTTACGTAGAAACATCTGCACATTGAATTGCACGAGGCCAGCCTAAGATAAAAATAATTTAACTCGCAGGTGGATTTTTCATGAAATTTTTTATGAAATAAAAGTAAGGGAGACATTTTCAAAACATTTTGATTGGTTTAGCGTGCGGATCACAATTAATAAATTTTTTTTATTTCGCAATCGTTGAGTTGGTTTAAAACAGAAGAGAAAAGTAAAATCCACGTTTAAAGCAAACTACGATGAACATGCACTAGAGGTCGAGAACTATCGATAGTGAGTGCCATCGATTATTATCGATAGTCGACCTATTGACTATCGATTATTATTGATAGTTTTCGATAGTTTTTAATTTTCTATTTTTTCGAAAATAACTATACCAGGCCAGACTTATGTATTTAAATAGCTAAAGATCATTATTTTAAATCATAAGGAAAAGTTTTATTATCATTAATTCAAGTATAATTATTATAACATTTCATTGATTATTTTTATGCAAAAAGGTCAACATATTAACGCTTTCTGCTTTTAATTTTGAGCGACACTCTGAAGTTAATTGCCCTGTAGCACTAAAATTTCTTTCGCTTTCCGCGGAGGTGGCTGGAATGCATAATAATTTCAAGCAGCATTCTTCTAATGGAGTTAGTTGCTCGCAGGTCACCTAAATTAACAAATCAAATTAACAATTCAAAAAGTTAAAAAGTGACTAACAATAATTTACCTTCCAGAACTGAATGGGATCGGTTTCCTCCTTACAGTTCTCCCTCTCAAAGTATTGTCTGCTGGTGATTATTACGTCTACTGTAAGTGTTTTTACTTTTTCAGTCATTCTTTCTTCAAGAAATTTAAATAGAGATGATTTGGATTTAGGAGCAGAACTGGTACTTGGACTATTTTCCGATTGGTTCATGATATTTTCTTGCTGTTTTCTTTTATTAAAGACGGCGGACATTTCCTGCTCCAAAAGCGTTGTACCGGCTTTAGCACTTTCATTCGTACGGAATCCATGCTTCTTAAATCTAGAATCTAAAAGACTTCCCAGTTTAGTGACTATTCTAAATTCATACGCAAACAATCTCTTGTTAACTGATTCTAGAAGTTTAGTATAAAACATTTTTCCTTGTTCAGAATTCATTACGTTATATGTAGCATTTAGATGATTGAAAATGCCAAATGTTAGTGGAATTATTAACGAAATAGTAACATAATTGTTTCGTGAAATTAAAAAAACAATGAATTAATACAAATAACCGAATTCATCACTATATATATATAAACCTACTTAAATGGAACCAAGCTTACCTGAATTTTTTTTTGTTGCCTCCTCAAAATATTGCAAAGCTTTTTCTACGTCTTTTAATACGACAATTTCATCAACAGATAGAGGCTGAGGAGCTTTACGTAACTTTAAAATTGCCCTTCCAATGGCATCATTTGTTTTAATTATTCGTCGGATCATATAATATGCGCTATTCCAGCGTGTTCCAACTTCTTGCAGCAGCTTTAATGGTTCATCAGTAGATTCAGCAGCCTGTTCTTTTTTAAACATTTCCATTGCAGAAGTACTACTTTTAAAAAAATGTAACAATGTCTTTACATTTCTTTATAACTTCCTTGATGCATTCAAGATCAAGATTATCAGGTATCGCCAAATGGCCAAGGGTATGAGCGTAACATGGAAGATGCCGTTTTTTAAGCAAGTCACACACTTTTATCATGTTGGCTGTATTATCCGTGACAATACATACTACCTTGTCTCCTATATTCCATTCCTCAAAAATTTCGTTCTTCGAGTCAGGCTATGTTTTCGGAAGTATGATGTATACCATTAGTTAGTGGTTTTGTTGACAAAACCACAGATTTTAGTTCAAAATCTTTTGAAATAAAATGACATGTTACAGTTAAATAAGATTAAGTTGCTCTCGATGTCCATCCATCACAAGTTAAAGCTACATAATCAATATCTTTTAATTGATTTTTAAGTGCTGTATAAAATTGTGTATACGACTGTTTTAAAAGTTTTCCACTCATTGTAACTGGACTAGGCAGAACATACCTTTCGTCTAACAAACTAACAAATTTTTAAAGCCCGTATCATTGACGATTGTAAATGGTTGGAAATCCAGAACGATCATATCCAATAGTGCTTTATCTAGTTCTTTTTTCTCCATGAGTGTTCATCATAAACAATCGATCTCTTAAAAAATGGACTAACTGATCTTTTACTCGAACGAGTAGAACTACTCTGACTGCCAGTACCACTAGAACTAGAGTATGTACCGGCATTTTCATCGTGATTTGACTTTAGTAAGGTGGAGTGGGACCTTTTCAAGTGGGCTAACAAGTTACTTGTATTGTCGCTTGTTTTATACTCTTTACCACATTCCATACATTTAGCAAATTTTTTATCACTAGAACGTTTAAAAAAACCCAGACTCACGAAACTTTTGTTCGTTTATTTAATATTATGTTGTCAGTTGAACGTAATAATTCACTTGTAGTTATTTCTATGGAATTGTCAAGTGGAGAACGAGATCGAGTTACAGTTGAAGCTGAAAAAATTTAAACAATATTATTACGAATAAAATATATATTAGATAGAATATCGAACGTCAAATGAAGTAAAACTTACCTTGTTTGCCAATTTTATTGTTAGATAGTTGTTCTATTGCACAAAGTTTTTCCATTTTAATAATTTTATAACAAATTTGCAAACACATTTATGAAACTACTCATATTGAATCCAAACGCAAACTGGTTTAACGGTTTACCCAAATCATTGAAGAGAACAAAATGATCGAAATGGTTAGTGTAAAAATATCTGGTTATTTCATTCCCTTTTTCACATCAATGATTTAATATATTATTATTTTTATTTTTTCTCCTCTCTCTGTTCGATTTCTATTGAACTGGATCCAAATTACTTAAAAACCAATACATAACAAAAAGCAAAAGAAATCATAATTAAAAATCACCTGTTTTCCTATTCTAGTTTTATGAACTTACTCAATTTCAATCATATATATTTCTTCCTCTCTTCCTCACCGCAATAATTATTTCGGTATATTTTACTTCAACCAAATATAATATAAGTAACAAAAGTATCGATAGTATGTTTCGATAGTTCAAAAGTATTTATAGTGTTTCAATAATTCAAACTATCGATAGTTATCGATAGGGCTATCGATATTTCTTGACCTCTAACATGAACGTAGTCCTTCATTGATCGATTAAGAAAGACTGAATTTTTCTAAAAATAAATTTCCATGTTTAATTCATTGCTGACACTAGCAAAGATGGCTTTATTTAACCAATGCACGAGAGTTTCTTTTCTGAACTATAAGTTACAGTATGTGTCCGTAAAAAATTGAAAAGTCCCAATAGATTTCCGTTTCATTCAACATTACCATGGTCGGTTAGCCATATTCCAATCAATCAACCCAATGTCAGACCCGCAGATTTTTATTGTAAATCACAGTAAATATTTTTTAAACTTTAAAACTATTCTGAAATTTTTTTCGACCATCACGCTTTCTTTGAGGTATAAACCTGCTTTAATAAAAAAAAAACTGTGGCTTCTAGTTAGTCCTCTAGCCTTAGTCCGCCTTAGTTCGTCTAGCGTAGCATAAATAAATGTATTTGCTCTTTAAATTAAAGGTCATGTGAAAAAAGTTGCTTAGTACTTCTGCAGCCATGAAATTTTAGGATTTTGAATTAATTTATACTTCGTCGTTAAATTTCATAACCCTTGAAAAATAAGTTGAACCGATAAATCTACGAGTTACATATTTATTTACAAAAGGTTGGCCAAATAAGATGCAAGAAAATATATTGTTATGGAGTCGTATTCGATTGAAGATCGTGTTAAAGTTATTCAAGATCACAACAAAAATGGCGAAAAAATAAAAAACACGTTTCGTGCAATTCATGAATATTTTTGTCAATTGGAGGCTACAGGTTTTGTGGTGGATGCACCAAATCCTAGCAGACCCAAAACTGTTCCGCCAGTTTGTTGCGAATTATACCGAAGGACTTGAATTGACACGCATACAAGATCCAATTAACACCAGAGATCAAGCTAATTGACCATCATAAACGTCGTGTGTTCACCGTGGTAAACAAGCATAACTGTCGCATTTGGGCCAACGAGAATCCATGTGAATATTAAGAGCAGCCGTCGTATCTTCAAAAAGTGACTGTTATGTGTGCTTTGTGGTCAAAAGGCATCATTTATTTCAAAAATAAATACATATTTGTAGTTTTAGTTTGCGTTTATTTTCCTCCGTTTTAATTGGACAACCCCTAAACTTTTGTGTTATTTGGCTACATTTCCGAGCTTGATAAACTGCCTTAGCATCCTATTTCTATCCAGTATATAATTATAATCAAAACCAGCTCCAAAATTGCCTAAATGAACACAACTATGACCGTTGTCGGGGTGCAAAACCCAATGGGCCGACTCAGCATTCATATGTCAGTAGTTAGGCGGGCATGTAGCTTTTCAATATGCAGATGGCGTAGGTTAATCGGACCTTTGGCCGTACGTCCCCAATTTCGTTACTGCAGGGCAAATCCACGTGCAATTCTTTAGAGACTTCATTTTATTCAATATAATCTTCGACTTCGCGAATTTTCTTCTCTTTATCTTTTACCGTGTGCAGACTATTGAGTAAGATCTAGATTGGTAAACTAATCCTATTTTATTTTGTGGTGTGCGTGCGGGACGTTTATTCATCTCGTTTCTTTTCTTTGCTAATCTACATCAAAGCAAATGTAAAACGAAACCATACTCGTTCATAGATGTCTCTTTTATTTAATAGAAATTATTTTTATTTAAACATACTAAATTTCCTTTCATCAATAACACTAATTTTTTTTCTCTTCTCTATTTTTTGTGAATTATAACGGTATTTGTCTTTAATATAAAAAGAATAAGTCTCCGTAATCTCGTCGTGAGGACATCGACTGTAAATTTAAAATAAGTGGATGTGAATAAAATTGTTAAACAGTGAAATAATTATAAAATTGTTTTAATAGTTAAGGTGAATCCTGACCACATAGTTTGTGCATCGTTTTAACACAAATCGCTGAATTTATACAAGATTAGCTCAAAATGTGGGATTACCTCAATTAAGGAATATACATTACTGCACAAGTGCGCACGGTATGAATTGGAATAATTAATTCGTTTATTTACAATATATTCAATTTAGAGTTTTAAGAAAATAAGATATAAAACATATCTATCTTTATTGGTGGTACTCTCTCTCTTTCTCTCTTTTTCTATCCTGTGGTTGCTTTGCAACCTAAAGAAATCGTAACTTAACAGCTATATTTTAAATTTAACTTTTTACGCGGAACGTTCAAATTTCAAAATGGTTTATAGATGGTGGGGTGGGTGTTTGAGGTGTAAGTAGGTGATTTAAAACAAAAAATGTATGTAATTTGAATTCTACGTATTCCAAACCATCCCAGAGCTATATAAAACACGTATTTAAATAATTTTTTAAAGGTTAGAGGTTAGAAATCCTTAATTTGTGTATATAGACATTTTATCCCAGACCAACAACTAAACCAACAACAATCGATAGAATATAATAAAACAATTTTATTGAACTTTAATTATCGGTGTAGGGAAATTAATTTAATCGAATTAGATTACAATAAAAAACAATTAAAACATAATTTAATACCAAAAAAAACATATTAAATTTTTAATATTTTCAGAACCTACCAATTTCACTCTACCTTAGTAAATTTGTCTATATTAAAATGGATTTTTGTATTAGTTTTATTTATATTTTTTTACCTAATCGTTAACAATTAATATTATTCTGCTTTTCCTTTTCCTTTTTTAAATCAATAAAAATGATAAAAATAGAATAAAAATAAAATACCTACTGACGGAAAAAGAAGTTAATGGTTTTTAGTTTTTCCGATATACCATTACGATTTTTCTTCATCCTTTTACCACTGTGTCATTTTGTTTTTGTTTTATACGTATACATAAATAAATAATGAAGTAAAATTATAATTTATTATATATTATTACCGTGGCATTGTTTGTAACGGTTACATTGTAAAATCATATACAGTAAAATCTACTAAGTTGTTTCATAAATAATTTCCGATTTATGTAATGGTTTTTCTTTTTAATTTTATTTTTTAATGGAGGTTAAATGTGTGGAAATTAAAAATATAATAAACCTCAATGGAAATTATATAGTTATCGATTTGTATGAATTTATAACGGTTTTTCTTTTTTTGCAAATTGCTATACAATTACTAATAGAAATAACTATATAGTTTTAAAGTTGTAAATTGTATACGTAGTACATTGAGTATTAGTTAAATTTAGTTTTCTCCCTTTAGTACATGGCAAAAAGAGATAATGCTACAAGCACTTTTCTATCAGCGTGCAAGCAAGTTAATTATAAAAAATGGATGGAATACGATATAATTCCCCTCGCTCTTGACAATCCAGTTTGTCCCATCCACCATTTCTGATATCTGAATAGGTTTCAATGAACTAATCAATCATTAATCCAAAGATAACCTGATTAGTTAACATCAAAAATAAGTAGGGCGGCTAAATCCCTCCAGTAGTGGCAATTAAAAACAATAGTCAGGTAGTACTGATTTGACTGAAATTCGATTGGGGGTTGACTAGAATAATGTAAATGATAGAATTCATACAGTAAAAAATGTTGATTGAATTGTACAAGAACTTGTGGGTATTATTTTCGGCAATTTCATTATGCCGCTTTTCCAAAACGCCTTGTTCCTATTAGAAAAATACTGAGATAATCAGTTTTCACAAGCCTCTCTTGAGGCCATTTGTATATCACCAAGAGCGTTGGCCATGGACAAAAAGAGATGATAATCGCTTGGTGCCAGGTCCGAACTATATATGGTGGATGTATAATAATCTCCCAACCAAGCTCCCGGAGGTTCTGGCGGGCCATCATGGTCGTGTGAGGCGGGGCGTTGTCATGGTGAAAAATGATCTCTCTCCTATTGGCTAATACTGGCTGCTTCTGGTCGATTACTGCCGTCAATCAGTTTAATTGCTGGCAGTAGAGGTCTTAATTGATCGTTAAACCATTGGGTGGTAGCTCATAGTAGATTATACACTTCCAAACCCACCAAACACACAGCAAAACCTTCCTGGCCGTCAATCTTGGTTTGGGCATCGTGTGGGTCGCTCGTGTCGCATAAATGGTTTAAAACTGTTCACTGGTCGATCTTCGGCTCAGGATTTTATCGGCATTTTCTATGATAGGCCTTTCAGTGCGCGGTGCAACTTTGATATGGAAATTACCGGAATGGAATCAACAAAACCAAAATGGCGCGTGGTTGGCTACGACAGTATCGGGACCATGACACCATTCACAATTTTAGCCGCCTGAAGTGCGTTTTCGTCTTCATCGAAGCAACATTGTATAATTTAGCGAATTTTTTCTTTGTTTATACATCTATCCTTGATACGCTATAAATCGCAACTGGATCGATCAACCAAAACCATAAAAAAAATTTTTTTTAGTACATGAATCCACTTTCCCAACAAGCATTAGAGCCATCTAGCGAGAGATATTTTTAAATTACACTCCCAACTGAAATATGCGTCCAATTCGAAACAAATGTATGTTAAGTTTAGCACGAATTTCTTTCAATTCCTTTATGTCCTCAAATTATTGCAGTCATCCAATTTTACAAGTAATTTCGTTCTTTAATCTCGTTTTTAATTTTTAATTTTATATACGAATAAGTGTATGAAATTTAATGACCTGTTAGGATATTTGCCTTGCTATTACGTAGTAAAATAAAGTATAGTAATCATGGAAAATTTTGACTTTGAGATTTTTGCAGATTGTCATTCCTGGGCAAGAAAAGTAGTTTTTTAAAATTATTGGACAGATTAACCGATCGTGGTGAAACTTCAGACTTAAACTTTTTTCATAAATGCAAATATTTCCATTTCAATAAGAACTTTTCCGTTTTTTAACACCGGTCCAGATAAGTTTTCCAAAATTTAAGCGGAAATGATAATTTTTGATAAAAAACTGTTTGTACAAAAATTCGGCTACTGCCAACCGGATTGATTACTGGGATGAAACTTCATACTTAAGCTACTAGACAAGTGGTGCAATGATTAAAGCTTCGGCGCTTGGAGCTGGAAGTGCTGGGTTTGAATCCCACCAAAGGCTGGCTGCAAAGCGAATTTTTGTCATCTATTACGATCGGTAATATAAATAAACACAACTATGACGCTCTGTTCTGTTGGAGTGTAGAATTCAGCGCCGACCCACCGATGTCAGTGTACTGGTTGACATGGAGCTTGCAATGTGTAAGCTCTATGAATGGGTGTCAAAGGTCATTAAATCCGCTGGACAATAAAATTTTTTAATTTTTTTTTAAATTAAAAGAAAAAAAAAAATCCGCCCATAGCATCTTCCATAGGAGCTTTTTCGTTTATTGCAAAATATTTTGAAAAGTGTATCATTTACGAGAAAAATGACTAAAAAACTAAAAGATTCTAATTAAATTTTCAATAATACCGCTCTAGATCAGTTTTCCAAAATTTAAGCGGAAATATAATTACTGGAAAAATATCGATCCAGTGGAAGTAACATGGAAGCTTTTTCGTTTTTGCAAATATTTTGAAAATTCTTTAGCATTTACGAAAAAGCGATTAAAAACAAAAAGATTTTCAAAAAAATTTCACCGAATATAAACATTTTTGATTATAATAACTATGTTTCACCAAATTCGGCATGTCTACAGTCCAGGCGGATTTACTATTCGGAAAAAAACTTTATTTTTGAACTTTTTCCATTAATTGGAAGATCCTTGTGAAATTTGGTGGAAACCTGTGTAACTGGGGTGCCAGCATCAATAGAAGCAATAATGTTGAGAAGTTTAGCATTTCACAAAACGGCACAAAACTATCACTATACCACTACCAAGTTCAGTCACCTATGAAATATACCATTTGTTTGCAATTGGGTTACAACACTTGCATTTAGCAGTACCACTTCAGATTCCAAAAGAGGCCATATGGGGGAAACAATCGCTGAAAAAACATTTTTGGGATGGGTAATTTTCGGTAAACTAAACCAAATCCAAACTAAATGTAACAATGAGCATTTAGTATTACACGTCTCAAGCCAATTCAACTACATGATAAAGTGAAGGAGTGAAGGAGCTTTTCTCGTTAGAAAATTTTGGCGTTAAAATTCCATAGAAATTGATCGAATTAAAGGAAAACGAACGTGCTCCTGAAATTATGGAAAGAACTATATGGAAAGTTGGTAATCATTACGAAACCGGATTGTTATGGTGGGGCAATAATGTTGCTTTCCCAAAAAACTACACTATGGCCGTGCGGCGACTAGTCTGTTAGGAAGAAAAACTTGAAAGAGAGCCAGCTTTGAATCAGACAATTAAAAAGCTGTTGAAGGATTATGAGGAAAAAGGGCTTGTTCGGTAACTAAGCAAGAGTGAAACAATGATGATCTACAAGCGAACATGGCTACAACTTACCTATTTTCACAGTTACTAATCCGCATAAGCTAGGAAAAATTCGATTAGTGTGGGATGCAACAGCAAAAGTAAACGGAACATTGTTAAATTTTGCTTTCCTGAAATGGCCAGATTTATCAGTTCCACTGGCCCACATTAAAATGGGATTTCGTCAACGACCCATTTGCTCTAACAGGTGACATAAAAGAGATGTATCATCAAATTGGAATACTTATTAGAGGATGTTCAAAAGTTGCAACGATTTCAGTGGTGCAACGGATGTTTATGTCATGCGAGTAATGACATTTGGGGCTATTCTGTCATAATCATTACGTGGACGACTGGCTCGACAGTTTCTCGTCGGAAGAAGAGGCCATAAAATTGCCAAAGAAGTGATTCGAATTCATTCACTCGGTGGGTAGACGAGTATTACGGAAGCTGAGAGAATCTGAGCAAGACTCGTAATGAGCAGGAGTTTAAATATTAGCAGAGAATCTGATGATCCGAAAGTGCTCAGAATGTGCTGGTTAATTACAGATGATCCTTTCTACTATCGTGTAAATTTCAATCGAATCAATAGTGGGATCATGAATGAAACATAAGAACCTACAAAACGGGAAGTTCTATGAACTTTAATGATGATCTTTGATCCGAATGGATTGACAGCTGATATTCTTGTATATATGTGAAGATGCTACTTCAAGATATTTGGCGAACAGCGTTCTAATAGGATGGCCCGATCACTGATGAACAAAATAATCGATGGAAACGCTGGAGTTATGTATTGTCAGAACTAAGAGAGTTAAAGATACCAAGATGCTCCATCAAGACAAAATTTAAATCACTTGAACTGCATATGTTTGTCGACGCCAGTGAGGTTGCGGATGCAGGTGCTGTATATTTTCGCTTTGAATATGCAGATGGTATTGACTGCGTGTTGATTGGTGCCAAGGACTAAGTTGCGGCGCAGAAACATATGTTCATTCCTAGACTGGAGCTACAGGTGTCCCTGATGGGCACTCGTTTAGCGAAAATGATATGTTGTGCTTACACTTTAAAACCAACGGAAAGATGGTTCTGGTCTGACTCGATGGACGTGCTTTGGTGGTCGTTAACACGCAACATGACAAACGATATCGACAATTTGTCGCATATATAGTAGAGTAGGGGAAATACTTGATTCTACTGATGTTTCACAATCGCGATCGGTTCCGACTAAGAGCAACGTAACCGACAACGCTACGAAGTGGAAATCTGAGCGAACAGTGTTCCCAACGAATAGATGGTTTGTGGGGCCTGTGTTTTTATATGAACCAGAAATAGGTTGGCCCGTTCAAAGGCTTCCAAAGGAAAGCAGGAACCATCGATATTAATTCCAGATATCGAAATATTTACTAAATAGTCAAGGCTACCTAGTACGGACAATTGCATGGGTACTTAGAGCAATCAATAATATGAAGTCTGATCAACAAAAAATCGGAGCTGAACTAACCTGTGGTGAGACTCAAGAAGCTGAAAATGGGTTATTACGACATGTGCAACGAAAAGTGTACTCTGTGGAATTTCGTGCTTAAAGGATAATCCATCAAAACCATTAGATAAAATTAGTACACTCTTTCGAATCACACCATTTTTGGATGAAAATTCAGTGTTACATCTTGTTACGGGTAAGCGAGCAGTGCGAACACTATAGTCTAGAATATGAATATATCGGTGGCAATTCGAAATTGTGAGAAAATAACAGAATCTTAATTCTATTTTTGTTTGCATATTGTGAGTAATTGTACACACCCAGCTGGGAATTTTTCCGTAGTGAAGAGCGGGTAAACAATCAGCAATAAAGCAACTGTAATACCTGAAACTAGAATCGAAAATGGCTATTTACATGAAACAAGTATAGGTTGGTTCTCGTGGTTACAACTGAACTGAGGTTGGTTCTCGTGGTTACAATAACACTGGTGAAATACAATTAGTTGATTTGCTTATGGGTCACGTATGTTAAAAACCGCTATAATGTTACGAAATTTTTGAAATAAGAATCCTGCATTTATGAAATTTATTCTTAACTACAGTTTAATTTATGTATGGTATTTTCACCGAGACATCTGGAATTGTAGAGGCGCTAAACAGTTCAAATACATTAATGGGGGCGTGAATTAGTGGCGGAGAACTATCGATAGCACTATCGATTACTATCGATAGATTTAACTATCGGTCACCATCGATAGTTTTTTCAAACTATCGATAGTTTTCGATAGTGCGTGTTTGTTTTCCGTTTATATTTAGTAATTCATTATTTTTCTCAACTTTGATGAGTTTCTCAAAATTCATTTGTAGTGTAATAATACTTTAATTTAATAAGCAAAATGTAAAATATATACGTGAAGTATAATAATACCTTTAAAAAATAAATGACAGCGGTACATGTCCTTATCGTTCGAGTTCTCATTTTGCTAGTTTATTTTAAAAAAGTGCGTATGCGTAACAATAATAAAAAAACATAATGCCGAAACGTAAAACTTCTAATGTGTGGACATTTTTTAGTCGTGATAAAGAAAAAAAAACTTGCCAAATGCTGTAATTGCAAAAAAGAATATCGAACAAGTGGGAATACGAGCAATCTTTTAGACCACCTTAAACGTTATCACCCCGAGTGTCTCAATACGAATGGAACGGATTCTTTGGCGTTAGATGCAGAAGATACAAATCTAAGTAGGTCGAGTTCTAGTTTGGGACGGTCTATAACCCCTTATTTTAAACGACAAAATATTTATGACAGCGAAAGTTATCGTAAAAAAGAAATAGACAAAGCGCTTATTAAAATGGTAGCACTAGATTTTCAGCCATTTAGTTTAGTTGAAGACAAAGGATTTGGAGAATTTGTCCAATTACTTGACTCAAGATACGAACTCCCCAGCAAAACAACATTGCGGGACAAATTCCTAAAGGAATACTCTGTAAAAATGCCAACACAAATTATCATGTATACTGGAAGAGGTAATTTTTTTTTTACTAAAAATGTCGATATTGTTGTTTCAAATATATTGCCTTAAAATTTTTAACAGGTAAATTTCGTCAATCTTACATGCGATTTATGGTCCTCGCGAGCGAATCAAAGTTTTTTAACAGTTACTTGTCATTTTGTTGATAATGACTTCAACGTTCGATGCGCTGTTTTATCGACCAATATCCTTAACACAAATCACACTGCGGACAATATTGCGGCTGAAATTAAACACATCATGCCAAATTGGAAACTAGAAGGAAAAGTGGCTTGTATCGTTACTGACAATGCTTCGTCGATGATAAAAGCTTGTCAAATCCTTAAAATACGCCACCATCCTTGTTTTGCCCATACGATAAACCTGGTTGTGCAAGATGCGCTTAAATGTAAAGAAATCCAAAACGTTTTAATCAAATGCAAGGAATTGGTTACCTATTTCAAAAGCAGCAATTTGGCTTCTCAACAATTAATTTCGGATCAAGAAAGCAAAAATAAAACCCCGCTAAAGTTTATTCAGGAAGTTCCAACGCGTTGGAACAGCGCTTTGAATATGGTGAAAAGAATTATAACAATTAACGATTCAATAACTATTGCGCTTTCCAAAATGCCAAAAGCACCTTCGGGCATTTCTTTAGAGGATGCAATGGTGATGGCTGATATGGTTTCTATACTAGACATATTCGACGAGGCCACTAATAAAATATCCGGTAATTATGTTACCATGTCACTAATTATACCATTAGTGTTTGGAATATATAGTAATATTTCATCTTTTGAACCAAAAACATTAGAAGGTAATATATTACAATTACACACATGTATTTTAAACGGGATCAAAGCACGGTTATTTCCTTACGAAGAGCGGTCGCTGCCTCGACTTGCCACTATCTTAGATCCTAGAATGAAAAAGGAAGGTTTTCGGTCACAGGAGAATGCCAAAGCTACTGTCCTCTTGCTCCAAAATGAAATGTCGATGCACAATGTAAAAGTAATTCGTAATAATACAGCTGGAAATGAAACTGAAATGCTTACGACCCCAGGTGCAGTACAACCAACCACTTCGGCCAATATATTTGGGTTTATGGAACAACGAATTGCTGACAAAAATCGCCAACGTACTGGCAATGTAGATGACATAATTATAATGCGGCAATATTTAGAACGTACCAATGCAAATTCGGAGACGGATCCACTATTATTTTGGAAGGTAAGAGGAAGTGAACTTTGTCAGTGATTCATAATTTATTCCGATAAATTAACTCTTGATATTTTTTAAGGTGAATGATTCAGAGTTTGTTTCTCTTCAGAAATGTGCAAAAAAAAATACTTAGTGCACCAGCGACGACTGTTCCGTCCGAACGAATATTTAGCAAAACAGGACAATTAATATCTGATCGACGGTCACGGATTAAACCAAAAAATGTTGACATGCTCATATTCATAAACCAGAATAACTGGTTGGAAAAATAAGAAAATATTATCAACATTTATTGCAATACTTTATTTATATATGAAAAATGTGAATTAATTAGTACCTGACAATTGAAATTGGAAACATATGTTTATGTTTTTTATACTCAAATACGATTCTTCTTTATTAAACTAAAACGTTTACAAATTTTGTACTTAATTAAATGCGTTCAAACGATTGCAGAAACAGTATTTCACGATTTATAATTTTTTGATGTGATTTTCATCAAAATTTAATAACAGTCGCTAAAGGAAATTTACGAATAAAAAACTATCGATAGTTATCGATAGTTAAACTTCAGACTATCGATGGGGCCAACTATCGATATTTCTCCACCTCTAGTGAAAATACAGTATACTTCTATCCTTGTTAGATCGCCATGCTATACGTTAAATAAAACTTCGAATGCGAAGGAGTGGAGCTGGGTAAATAAATCCGGGACAAAGGTCCCATTTATAACCAATTTCATGGCAGTGAAGTATGTCCAAAATAACAAAAATAAACCTGTATTAGTATATACACTGTTAAAAAAATTCTTATAAAAATTTTGAGTAATAACTAGAAAATAAACTCAAAAAAATTATTTGACATTCTTCATAATAACCCGGAAAATCATTTCCATTTTTTTTCATTTGTAAGTAGTTTGCAGAAGATAATTAATTTCAATATATCTAAATGCCGGGAATAAAAACCGCAGTACTCTCCAAATTTCTGGTCAAAAAAAATATTTCTGTAGAAAGCCACTATGTGGAATTTACACGATAAGAGAAT
The DNA here is from genome assembly GCA_947310385.1 of Nephrotoma appendiculata. Classification (NCBI taxonomy): domain Eukaryota; kingdom Metazoa; phylum Arthropoda; class Insecta; order Diptera; family Tipulidae; genus Nephrotoma; species Nephrotoma appendiculata. The sequence goes on along the minus strand of OX371224.1, from coordinate 297,207,298 downwards.
ATCCAGACAGAAAAGAAAATCAAGTGAGCTAAAGGACATTTCCAAAAAAAAACGGGATATTTCTGAATTTTGTTGTGGTAAATGGAGTTGTTTCGTTAGGTATGAGTAGTTTTAGTTTAAATATATTACTAAAATCGTGGAGTTTGTCGGAAAATGACTATAAGATAACACAATGAAATGAACCTAGTTTCCAAATAACCTTTTCAGTTCTGCTAAATTTAGTCGATTTTATTAGCTTGCGTAATTCTTCTTAAAATAAATTCTGGTTATCGTAAACTTTGTTTGAAAAGTCACCTATGTAAAAATAAGAGCCTTTCTTGACAAAAATAAATTAATTAGGTGCAATTTCCAAACGATACCGAGAATAAGATTAGATTTGTGAGAGCTTAATGTGTCTAATTTTTTCTTGATTATTTCTCACTCTTTCTTTCATCTTTGCAAAATACATAAATCGAATATTAAATAAAATGTGGCATCTATTTCCGTCTCTTTCTATTATAATATAGTTATTTCGCAAATATTTTATTTTAACAGTGTAAATGCTAATACTGTTCTGCATTAGAAATTTCTAATTGGATTTGTATATGTACACGGGATTTTTTTTGGGACAAACTTCACAACCGTCCAATTTCTCGTTTTATTTCTAAAATCTGTATTTGTGAGATTTGCGCGAGTCAACAGAAAGTATACAGAGTGTTTCATTTAATACGAAATACCGTGAATAATTTCAAATATTTTAAAACTATATTGGTTGATGTTTCTGGCATTAAAACAATGTTGTGTAGATTTGCCTTCTTCAGTTCCAGAGATAGAGGCCGTTACTTTTCAAATGGCACTAAGGGTCGTATGATGTATTATTTTAAAAATGTTTCTGCGTAAAAAAGTATGTGATTTTAGAAAGTAGGCCAAACGGTTTCTGAGTTATGTATATGACTTATTGGAATAATGATCAAAACGGTAGTGAATATCAATTGAGGCCCAGTGATGGGCGAGGTAGAAAATCACGCCCCTATCAGTTCCTGTATATTATTTTGTCTAAGGGAATTCCCATACTGAGTTCAGACGTTGCTGATTACGATTTTTTACCAAATATTTAAGCAAATTTGAAGTGGGGAGGCCATCTATTTAATTCTAAGATGACTCTGGACCAAGACCACTGGCTTGTGAAACCCCTGACTTGGACAACACGTCCGAATACCTTAACTAAATGTTAAGCAAGTATATTTGGCGTGTCTGTATCGTTTTTTGTCCGGTTCCCAACGGGAAGGCAAACCGCACGACGTAATATTCCTCTAAAATAATACACAAAATGCTTGACTTATAAAAGTTCACACGAACTAAAACAAATATTAAAGACGTAATTAAATTATGGAGGACGTATATGCTCCCTTGCGCTATAACAATATGGGTGTTCGTTTTATGTATTCTAAACATTATCAACATGCAAATAACAATAATCATAAAAATAATAATAATAATTTTATGTAATATGACAACGAAAAAGTACTTTTTAATCATACAGCTATGTAGCATAATATATATTATTCACTGCCACGTATCTGATCTCGATTCTTTAATGAATTATTCAAATTTTTTTTTTTACAGATTTTTTCATTTTCTTTTTATTTTGGTATGAAAATGCGACAAGTTTACTATAAAATAAAGTGTTTTAGTGTGCATTGTATGTATATTTTGATAGTGCTGCTGGCAAAAGACGTTACGAATGTACACTTTGGTGGTGTGATGGTTTTGTTGATACGTTTTTATTGTAGTATTAAAAAATAAAGTTTTGTTTTTTCTTATGAAGCATTGTAACGGATATCGAAATCTCGTACATGCCGCCGTTTGTCAAATTTTTTTTTTCTTAACATACATAATACCGATTATCTTTATTAGATAGAGAAATACTTATGTGTCGTGATGTGTGTAAATAAGTGACTCCGATAACGTCCCATTTTTACTAAAATGTACACTAAAAAGTAAATTCGTTCCTCAATTTATTATTCTGACAGATTTAACAGAATATCATAAAATATGGTCATGAAGGATTTATTTTCATTTCATCATTATCGGAGTTTAGTTCATAGACCCACCGTTTTGGCACTGGCGAATAGTGCGTGGTTTCCGTGCAGACTAAATGTCTGTGTCTTCTCTTCAGCCCAGACGGTTTGTTCAATCGGTTTGAAACTTCATACTTAAACGTTTTTTATTAATTTAGAGATCTCAGTGATTTTTAGCCCAAATCGATTCGCCGGAAGTAGCAGCTTCCATAGGAGCTTTTTCGTTTTTTGTAAATATTTTGAAAAGTAAATCATTTACTTATTTACTGAACTAAAAGATTCTAAATTAAATTTGCAACAATGTTAGTTCAGATAAGTTTTCCAAAATTTACGCGGAAATCACATTTTTTGACAAAAAACTGTTTTTCAACAAATGCGGCTCTGTACAGCCCAGACGAATTGATCGATTGGGGAGAAACTTCATACTTAAGATTTTTCCACAAATTGAGAGATCCCAGTGAATTTTGGCTGAATTCGGTGGCAGCTTCTAACGGAGCTTTTCGGTTTTTGCAAAATATTTGAAAAGTATCTCAATTATGACAAAATCGACTTTGCTCTTTAAGATTCTAAAATAAATTTGCGAAAATGAAAATTATGGATTTTTGCTGATTTACCTTTGCATATATCGCTGAAGTCAAAAAGGTGATTTGTAAAAGGAGGTTTGTATGTGTATGTGTGTGCCTAGTTCCGTGCAGACTAAATGTCTGTGTCCACTCTGCAACCCGGATGATTTATCCGATCGGGAAGAAAATCCCAGTGATTATTGGCTAAAATCGGTCCACCGAAAATGGCGAGAGCTTTTTTGTTCTTCTGTAAATATTTTGAAAAGTAAAGCATTTACGAGAATATCAATTATTTACTAAAGATTCTAAATTAATTTTGCAACAAAATCTCATTTTTCAAAAATTTAAGCATATATGACGTTTTTCACAGGGACCCTGCTTTTAGACAAAAATGCGGCATTCTAGTATAATTTAATGCAACCAACTTCGTCGTCCCAACCAAGTCGCCGTAAAAGAAAGTCGGGTGTTGGCCACAACAATTACACTCCTCCACTTTTTAAATTGGAATGTTGAACCGGCAACGATAGTACTAGATAGTACTCACTCAAACTACTCACTTGTGTTAAAATCAAGTATCACACTCGTTATTAGGAATGATGAAAATGAAACGCGTAAAAGCGTTTCAAACTACAAAAAATTTATTCAAAGTAACATTAGAAAAACCCCTAAGATCCTTTTTACCTATTCCCAGTCACCCACTGTACGTTCAAAATGAGGGATATTGTACATGAAACTAGAGGATATTAAAGTTGATCATTTTGTGTCAGTATAAGTTGTTGACTTAAATTAACTTATCTTAACTAAGACTCCCCTCTGCGTTCATCGCACTCGTATTTATAAGCCACGCTGATTATTCCAGATATACCACGAGCAATTGCAACGTTTGTGCAATACAACTATTTCGAATGCTTAAATTTAGATGTCACTATCTTTTAGGCCAATTATTGCTGAATTGACGTCCACCAGAGCAATAGGTGACAGGCTGCAAACTACCGTCTTAGTCCGGATAGAGCCAATTAAAGGTTCTTCTCTCTTGCAATTTTCTTTGGATGCCATCCAACTTTGCAGTCACCATCTATGGCCCATTCTACGTCAGCATCATCCTCAATAAAAAACACTCCGTCACCACTGGCAAATCAGCCACGTCGTGCGCCCTCTCCGCACTCTTCGGTACTGCTTCATCCATACTTTCTCCTCGAAAAACTCGATAGCCCTGCATACGGTTCCTACTCACCACTGCTTTCTGCCAGTTTCTCTAACTATTGTGGGAGATATGTTACACATATTTTTCTATATTCTAAAGAAAATTGATCCTCCGTGATGAGTATGCGAAATTCTTTTCTGATATTTGCAACTTCCATACTAATTTCCCTACTGTTCATGCATCCAAAAGCATCGCCGCACCTGTAACGAATTGCTCATTTTAATTTAAATCGTACTTACCGACATCATCGATTTGTCACACACCTATGACATTGTCACTTTCCTCAAATTTTCTATAGTTCTCCCTTACATGAACAATCTCTGTAGCAAAATAACCAAAGCCAACTTCTGTCCGGTGGTTCATTATCATCATTCACAATTACTTTAAATCATACCATCATTTTCACTTCAAACATGACTAATATTTCACCCGCTTTTCACTTTCACTTTTAAACTACCGCGATATCGCATACCGCGTCTCATTGAAACTTCTTCATTTGCGGTCATCGTTACAATATTTATATATATATATATATATATCTCAATTATCTATATAGCTGGAACATTCTAGGCACGTTTGGATTTATAAAGAAGCAAATATACTCGGAAAGATTGTATTACGAGATAGCTAGAGTTACAAATAAATTAACAAAATTGTAATTAAATTGTTCCAAATAATTTCAAATTGTCTCATATCCACGTAAAATTATTCTAACCCGACTTAAGTGATTCCAAACCGTCTCAAATTTTAATTAAATAGATCGAGATCTTTTCAGATTTTTTTACCCTCTCATCCTGGATCCAAATTTTCTCAAATCCTCATAAAATCGTCTAAAATTGTAACCAAACCTTTTCTAATTTTGTGAAGTCGTCTCCAATTTGCATAAAATCGTTTTAAATTGGTTTAAATGATTCCAAATAGCCTCAAATTTAAACTAAATCGATCAAAACCAATTCTCCACTCCTAATAAATTTGTTGAAAATCGTTTCAAATTTTCTCAAATTGTAATTAAATCGTTTCAAGTTATAATAAATCGTCTAAAATCGAAATAGAATCGCTTGAAATGGTTTTAAATGGCTCGAATCAAATTAAATGAAAAGGATCTAAATCATAATTTTTTTTTCAAAGCCTCATAAAATGTCAAATCAGCCTCAAATTATAAATTTTCGTAGATTGTAATCAATATATTCCAAATCACTTCAAATCGCATAATTAAAACTTTCTAAATCTTCTTTAATCCTCGTAAATTCGCACGAAATCGTCTCAAATTGTTCCAAATTTTCTCAATTTGTAATCAAATCGTCTCAAACCCACAAACAATCGTAAAAAATCAAATTAATTGTTAATAATCGTCTCAAATTGTAGTTAAATCTTTCCAAATCATCTCCACTCCTCGTAATTTCGAAAACGCCTCAAATCGAACCAAATTTTCTCAATTTGTAATGAAATCGTTTCGAATCACTTCAAATTGTCTCAATTGTAAATTGTAACTAAATCGATCCAAATCATCTCAAATTTTCACAAATCCAAAAATCCTTCCAAATTGTAATTCAATCGTTATAATAGTAAGCGTTATAATCATAATTATGTTGATCCAAGTCATATTAAATTGTGTCAAATCCTCATAAACTCATTTCAAATAACTACAAATTGTTTCAAATTGTAAACAAATCGTCCCAAGTTATCTCAAATTTATATAAAATTGTTATGAAATTGTCCCATCTCAAGTTTAAAATCCTAATAGAACCGTTCCAAATTGTAATCAAATCATTTCATAGTGTCTCAAATTTACACAAAATTGTTTCGAATTGTTCCAAATTGTAATTAAATCGACCCAAATCTTGAGATGATGACTTGCTTTAATCCTAATAAAGTCATACCAAATCGTTCCAAATTAATTTCCAAAATAATAATCAAATTTTTCCAAATTTCTTCAAATCTACGTTAAATCGTTCGAAATCAACTGCAATTCTTTAAATAGTCTCAAATTACAATTAAATCGATCCAAATCATTTCAAATCTACATAAAATCATTCAAAATCGACTTACATGATTGCAAATCGTAATCAAATCATCTTAAATTGACTCAAATTGTAATCAAATCGTTTCAATTATTCTCAAATCGTTCTAAATTTCCTCAAATCATTCCTAATTTGAGTTAAACAAAGTCGTTCCAAATCGTCTTAAATGGTTTCTTCTTTTCAAAATTGGAATTAAATCGTTCTAAATCATCCAGAATTATATTTCAAAAATACGTAAATGAATGAAACAACTTGTAAATACGGCAACCCAAAGTCCCTTGATAAAAATACCTTTTGTTGTTATTGTTCGTAATTCGAAACTCGAAATGCTTGTATAACCGACCCTAGAGCAAGGAGCACGATATGTTGTTTTCACACCGTAATTCGCCCAGTAGGGGTCGACACTCGTAAATTTGTAAATTTTTATTTTTTTTATTTTAAAACTTTATATCATAAAAACATTTCAAATTTAACAAAAAATATGTTATTGTTCGATGGAGCAGTTGTTCGCACGTGAAAAAACGGCGTTCTACGTCTCTTGCCTTATTAACCACAATTATTTATTATTTTCTTTTTACTATAACTCCAAATTAATGTTAGTCTGAATATTGCGAATTTTTTATGATTTATTGATAACTCCATCCTTGTTAGTTATAAAATCAGTCTAACCATAAATTGTTATACTTTAGTTTGTCGATATTATACAGTTAAATTCATGGTTTAAATTTTCTATAAGTTGTTCATTTTTATTTTTTTAAATAGTACAGAATTCTAGTTTTAATGATAATGTCTATTATTTGTATTTAAAATCGTAGCCCCGATACATTTGTTATAAATTAGGAATTTACTATCATCTCGAAAATTATTAAGTTATAAAACAATATTGTAAAATAAATAAGAGAAATAAAACTAGGTAAAAAAAATCCTTATTTTTTGCAAACCGATGGTCGTAGACGGTTTTGAATCGCTTGTTGAGTCACTCCCACAGTTTCAACGAACCCTTATTGAGTTTGGTATGAATATTGGTCCAATAATACCTCCAACTCAGCGTCTTAAACTCTACTAGTCTTTCTTTCTTTGTCATTGTCAGTTCTCACCAGTGTTGCGCATCTACGCGTAATTCGGAATTATCGACGTGTTGATGTTGAAAATAGTGTAGATAATTTATTTTGGCGTACGTAGACAATGTCGATAATTTGTAGAGTATGTAGAATATTCGTAGACAATGGGCGCTTTTAGGTCCCTTATCATGTTTAGTGAAACCATCGTCAATTTGATTTGAAGATTTCGTAGTTCTAAACATTTTCATAACGTTTGCTTCAATTTTACTCAACGTGTCCCCAACTGCTGGGTGCCCTGAAAGCGCCCAATCTAGATTATTGCTTTTTGTTATTTCTTCATTTTTTCAGTACGGGCTTGCCATGCCACCTCACAGTTTTCGTATTCAATTTGCGAATTTCGAATATTTTGAAAGTTATAATTTAATTTTTACAAATCAAATAAGTGAAATTAGATCACCACCGATCTGACAACAGAACATTTCATGAGAACCAAAAAAATGATCAGGTTTAGTTTGCCCGACGCTAAAATAACTTTATTCATTATGATTAAGAAGTTTTTAAAATCGTCCGTGAATTATAATTTTTATTAGATTTTTTTCGGCTTTTCGGCCAAAATATTAATTTTAATGGACGTTAAAAATAATATTTTATCCGAAAAGCTGAAAAAATCTAATAAAAAGTTATTCATTATGGTTGGTTTATATATGGAAAATAAACCAATTGTATTCGTTTTTTTTTTCAAAAAAGATTTTGTTGCCAAGAAAAAGCAGATATAAGGTATTGCGTATAAATTTATGTTAGAAATTTTAAAATTAAGAATAATAAGACCGTTTTTTCAAATAATTTTACTGAAAACTATAACATAATTATTCTGAAATTATTTCAAAACAGGATTGAAAATTACTGGTTTTTTATTTAGATTATTCACGGGAGGTCATGTTTGATTGAAAGAGATTACCTTCCCGAGTATTTGAAAGTAAATCATAAAAGAAGTGGCAATCCTGTGATATAACAGATTTTAAATCCTAGATAGATGGTTATATTTTTTTGGGTAATCAACTGTGGATAATTTGAAACAGGACCACGGTTTTGCAGAGGCGGAGGTATGGAGTTGGGAGGTATTGAAATGAATCATTAAAAGTTAATTGGATCATACAAAATTGCACTTTTGTCTGTCACATGAAGATCTCAGCTTGGTCGGACTGTGGTATAGCGTTACTATCGAACCTTCTTATAGGAGTGAATATGCTCATATTTTTTTTCATTGACAAGTTCTGTGAAAGCGCTAATTCCAAAACATTGCTTCTGGTTTTCATTGCGCATTTCTTCATAAAATCCATGTAATTGATTTAAAGCAACGTAATGTTGATCAAGGTTTAATTTGTTTGTCATTTCTGACATAATCATAAATTTATTTTGGCAAATTGCCCAAAAATTTGATCAAAAACTCTTTTTGACCAGTAAAAGACTTGACACGAGAGTTCCTGGGCGCATATTCTGGAAATCGGTGGATATTTTCGGCGGCGGATTATAATTTGCATTAAAATTCTTTATATTATTCGAATTTTTCTATTATTTAGGGGAATAAATCCGCATTGATTTATTATTTTTATACTAATTATAATCCGCCGACGGAATTATCCACCGATTTCTAGAAAATGCGCCCTTTGTTTTTAAGTTTTTCCGAATTTGGAATCATTCATTCCGCATACACTTTCTTTAGCCCAAGGGACTCTTTTCACTTTAAATTGACTTAGGCCAATAGTTTTGAGAAATATATTCCTATGTTTGGTACAAATCCTGACCATTATTTAATCCAACAGTTTAGAACACGTTGAATAAAATCGCGACCAACTTATGAAAATGTCGCGACTAACTTATAAAATTGGCGATGATTTCGCTAATCATGACAACGGATCTGAAAGCGCCCATTGCCTCTCCTGATGAACAGAAGTTTAGATAGCAGAGTTTCTTTAACTGACATATAACATAAACATTTATTTTTTTGCAGTAAGCAGGTTTCAACAACACGTGCGCGGCATTATATTATAATGTTGTAGCGGCTCAAACTCAAAATCATTTTCACTTCGTGGCACTCCTCGTAGCAAAACTATTTATACACCGCGCCGCTTAATTACGAGGCATTGCTCGTTTTGCTGAATATAGATATTTCGCCACCTACATACGCGAATCTCGATATTTATCGACTATCGATAAATATCGAGATTTCAAATAATTACACGAAGCAAAATAAGAAACGAAAAAGGATAGTCGCGTTTTAGTAGTCAAATGAGACACAGTCTCTTATATATATATAATAAACAACAAAGTGTTGCCGAACAATCGTTCACCCTTGGTGCGAACCACCACCATCTTTGTGAACTAGGCGTTAGTAATAATTATAGTGAAAAGTTATAACTATACATATTTTATAATTAAATAAATAACTTATATAATATAAATATAGTGAGTGTTTAATATTTAATCATAAAAACGCAAGAACACCGCTATAAATGGTGACCCCGACGCGCGGATTACGGTAAAATAAAAAAACAGTTCGCGTTACAAAATTCCGCGCAAGAGCACATTTTTTTTTTTTTTTTTTTGCAGTGTGCATAATAAAAGTGCAATTAATTAACAAACTAAACTTAACGAATAGTGCAACATTATAAAACGCGCACAATAAAAACTAAACGCTAAAACGTAAATACAAAATAACAGGCGCACATAAAACCTAAGTGAGTGATAAAAAAATATAAAATAAAACACAAAAAAAAAAAAAAAAACTATAATAACTAAAACTAGCATAAAACACGACGCACAGCTATAGTCTTGAGTGTAGTGCAGTGAGTAAGTGTACTACAAGTGTGTCTGCGCTCAACGAATTTACGCAAGTTCGATACTCGGTCAATCCATTAACATTTTTTTTCAATGGAAACCGCAACCTATATGTGCATGTAAAGTAAATTTTGGGCCAATTGCCCCCACAAAGGCGATCGCGCTCACCGAGGGAGCCAGGGAGCTGGCAACAGCATTTGCATGCGGAAAAACATCAAAGGCCCTGAACAATAACGGTCGACAGATCAAGAGGCAGCATCAAGGAAACAACACATCAGCGACAAAATAGCCACAGTTAAATTAAAATAAAACGGATACATCAACAAGGACGCCTAACGGATATACAATTATATGAGTAATTATTAAAAACAAAATTAAAATTATTAAATATTTTTTTTACAAATATATTTTCATTAAAAACATTTTCATAACATTTTCTAAAATTTTTTTTAAAAAATCAAAAATAAATTAAAATATTTTTTAAACTAACTATATACATATATGTACATACAAATTCAAATTTTTTTCTCTAAAATTTTTTTTATAAATAAACAAATTACATAATTACGTAGTATATTACAACAATATAACATAATACATAAAAACTATATTATTAGACATTAAATTTCTATAAACGCAATAGCTCAACGGTTAGTGTTGACGGCTAGCGATATTAAAGTCGACAGTTCGAATCTCGACGAAATCATATCATATTGTTTATATAACCAAAAATTTTTTTGCAAACAATTTCAATTTAAATATTATTAATATATTTAACATATATATTCTTAAACATTATATTATTAATTATTAAGCTTGTGTAAGTGTTCGATTGTTAGATTCAACATTTTTCGCACGTCCTATAATTTCGCTGATTTTCCGTTCTCGCTTTTCATTTCTAATTTCGATCGTGTCAATTCCTTGAATAATTGATTTTTTTTGCTGATTTTCTCAATTGATCTGCCCTGCCCATTCGTTTATTCGCTTACCCAGTAGTTGGAAAAATAATTACATTCAGCTTGTTCGCGTTCGAATATTTCTTTTTAAGTCTACAATTATAGACAAGTGAATAAAATAAATATTTCTGCTACGCCGGTATTAAAGTGAAGTGAAAAATAAAATAAATAAAATGCCACCAAAAACACAAAAAGCCGTTTCATCATCGGACGATGAAAATGACAGCCACGATGCCACACCAGCATCTCGGACGACCAAAATATATAAGATGCCACCTAAAATACCTCCCTTCTGGAACGAGCAACCGGCAGCTTGGTTCATCCTCGTCGAACACCAGTTCAGCATCCACCGCATTGTCGACGACGATGAACAATTCGCCTATACTCTCAGCGCGATACCACAGGAGACGATTCAGTTCATCACGGACATTTTCAGGAACCCGCAGCCAGGCACGAAATACAAGCGACTGAAATCCGCGTTAACCAACCGCTACACTATCAGCGAGGAGCAACGACTTGACGAGTTGCTCTCCGGTTTCCAACAAATGGGAGACCTTAAACCGTCCCACTTTTATCGCCTGCTTGAACAAAAAGCAGGTGATTCCAAATTAGTAAACAACGATTTACTCAAAAACCTCTGGCTAAAACGTTTGCCAGACGACTTACGAGCGATAATGGCGCGGGATATAAAGAACGACATCGAGGAAATCCTACCGGTCGCCGACAACATCTGGATTTACGCTCAATCCAGAACAACCAAACCAATTGCTGCTGTCAACCAGCCATCCACGAGCAAGGCAACTGCTGACGGTGAATCAGCCCTTGCTTCAATGCAAAGACAACTTGACAAGACGCAACAACAATTGGCAGATCTACAGCGAACACTGGCCAATTTGAACATTGGTTCACGTGGAAGATCGCCAAACAACAGACAGAGCTTCAATTACCGACACAGATCAAGGCCGAGATCGTCATCTCGATCTGGACTCTGTTACTTCCACCGTCGTTTCGGCTCACGCGCACGCAACTGTAATCAGCCGTGCAGTTTCCGACCGGTAGCTCATGGAGAAGCTACTTCAAAACATTTCAAGTCTTCGGAAAACCACTAAATCCTGCTGTCTCTACGGCAAACAGTGGGATTGGTTCATCTCGCCGTCTTTTCATCCACGATCATGAAAATAACTTACAATTTCTGATCGATTCGGGGGCTGAAGTATCTGTGATACCCGTCAACAAGTTTCCCCGAAATGCTAAAGACACCGTTTGCATTCTTACCGCAGCAAACGGATCCCCAATTTCCACTTACGGTACCAAACTTTTGAAGGTCAATCTCGGTCTCAGGCGTACGTTCACACATCCCTTTATCATCGCGGCAGTAGACAGGCCTATTATAGGTGCTGACTTTCTGTCCAAATATAGTCTCGTGGTCGATTTGAAGAACAGAAGACTTTCTGACTCATTCACTACCCTCACTGTGAACGCAATCATCGCCCAAGTTGATACGCCATCTCCAAAACATTTCAGCGTTAACAACGATTACGGCGCTCTTTTAAAGAAATACCCCTCGCTCACTGAGGCACCGAATTACAATCTCCCAGTGAAGCATAACGTAGTCCACTACGTCGTCACGCAAGGTAGGTTACCTTGTGCTAAACCGCGACAACTCGACGCAACTAAACTAAAAGCTGCTAAAACTGAATTTCAGTTTATGACAGACATCGGAATCTGCCGCCCCTCATCATCACCAGTCTCCTCACCATTACATATGGTGCAAAAGAAAGACAAGGACTGGCGCCCTTGTGGAGACTATCGACAGCTAAACACTGTCACTGTCCCAGATAGATATCCTATCCCCCACATACACAGTTTCTCGTTGAAACTCGCCGGCGCCACTATTTTCTCGAAAATAGATTTGGTTAGGGCATATCATCAAATTCCCATGGCTCTCGAGGATATTCACAAAACAGCGATAACTACTCCTTTCGGGCTGTTTGAGTTTACCCGAATGCCATACGGCCTTCGTAACTCAGCCCAGACATTCCAGCGATTCCTTAACGAAGTGTTAAAAGGGCTGGACTTCGTCTACTCTTATATCGACGATATCCTCGTTGCAAGCCGTTCCGAGATGGAACATAGTGAACATCTCGAGTCAGTATTCAAACGTCTCTCCGCATTTGGTATTAATATTAAAGCTTCGAAATGTATTTTCGGCGTGAAGTCACTCGACTTCTTGAGCCACACAATTTCGGAAGATGGCATCCTCCCGTCGCAAGACAGAGTTGATGTCATTTCAAACTTTCCAGAACCAACATCAATCCGCCAAATACAGCAGTTCGTCGGTATGGTGAACTATTACCACCGCTTTATACCACGGTTAGCCGAACTGTTATCGCCGATTCACAGGCATTTGGCCACTTTACTCAAGAAAGGCAAAAACAGAAGAAACTTCTCTTGGCCCGAAGATTGTACAGAATCTTTCCACAAGGTCAAGCGTTCTCTTGCCGCTGTCACTCTTTTGGCACACCCGTTGAACGACGCGCAGTTCAACATAACTACCGACGCTTCCAATGTAGCAGTTGGAGCTGTCTTACAACAACGCAACAAAGGATGTTGGCAACCATTAGCGTTCTTTTCAAAGAAGCTCTCCCCTGCGGAAATTAAATACTCTACTTTCGATAGAGAACTTCTTGCTATGTATTTAGCAATCAAACACTTTCGCCATTTCGTCGAAGGCCGAAATTTCTCTTTATTTACCGACCATAAGCCTCTTACAACAGCTATTGCGTCAAAGTCTGAACGTAGTCCCCGTCAATTACGACATCTCGATTACATTGCCCAGTTCACTACCGACATTCATCACATTAAAGGTAAACACAATGTGGTGAGCGACTGTTTGTCTCGTTCTGGTGAAACACTTCTCACAGAACTCAGCGTCTTTTCCTTCGACACGAAGGAATTACTTGTACAACAACAACGCGACGACGAATTGCAGAAATTGATTTCAGCACACACACCGAAATCAAGCGTAAACCTGCAACGGATCGACTTACCAGACAAGCAGCAAATTTGGTGTGAGACTTCAACAGGTAAAAATCGACCCTACGTTCCTCTCAACATGCGACGGACAATCTTCGATAGTCTACATGGCTTATCACATCCCGGCATCCGTGCTACGCGAAAACTCATAGCTTCAAAATACTTCTGGCCAAGAATGAATACTGATACAAGCAATTGGGCGAAATCTTGTATCCCATGTCAAAAGTCCAAAGTTCACCGCCACACGAAATCAGAACTTGGTAAATTCGAGCTACCAAGTGACAGGTTTGAACACATCCACATGGACCTGGTTGGTCCACTGCCCCAATCGAATGGCTATCATTACATTTTAACGATAGTCGACCGATTTACCCGTTGGCCAGAAGCTTATCCAATCCGAGAAATGACCGCAAAAACCGTAAGTAAGATCTTCTACAATGAGTATATCTGTAGATATGGTGTCCCACTCTTCATCACGACAGATCAAGGAACACAATTCGAGTCAACGTTGTTCACCGAGCTCACGAAGCTCCTAGGTTCCCATCGCATTCGGACAACTGCATACAACCCGAAAGCGAATGGTCTTGTCGAACGGTTCCACAGGCAACTAAAATCCGCCTTAACAGCTCGATGTAATACATCCCATTGGAGTTCAGAACTTCCTACAATCCTATTGGGTATTCGAACCTCCGTCAAGGAAGACCTCAACTGCACACCAGCAGAGCTAGTATATGGTCAAAATATCAAGGTTCCCGGTGAATTCTTCATCAACGATCAAAATTCGAACCCAAACACAGATACTTCGGATTTCGTGAATCAGCTTCGTACCACCATGAGAACCTTAGTTCCTACGGACACAAGACATCCACCTGAACAGGCAACGTACATTCCCAAAAATCTGGAAACCTGTTCACACGTATTTGTACGTGTGGATAGAGTCAGAGGTCCATTGAGTACACCCTATTCTGGACCGTATCCAGTGACCCGCAAATTGCGCAAATTCTTTGTTGTGGATGTAAATGGAAAATCCACAACAATTGGCATCGACAGGCTTAAGCCAGCGTACGGAATACTTGTGGTAAACCCACTCGAAAAACGTAGTGTTCCAAAAACGGTCACTTTCAATTTAAAACACCACGGTTTTCGATCCAGGAGGGGAGTGATGTAGCGGCTCAAACTCAAAATCATTTTCACTTCGTGGCACTCCTCGTAGCAAAACTATTTATACACCGCGCCGCTTAATTACGAGGCATTGCTCGTTTTGCTGAATATAGATATTTCGCCACCTACATACGCGAATCTCGATATTTATCGAGTATCGATAAATATCGAGATTTCAAATAATTACACGAAGCAAAATAAGAAACGAAAAAGGATAGTCGCGTTTTAGTAGTCAAATGAGACACAGTCTCTTATATATATAATAAACAACAAAGTGTTGCCGAACAATCGTTCACCCTTGGTGCGAACCACCACCATCTTTGTGAACTAGGCGTTAGTAATAATTATAGTGAAAAGTTATAACTATACATATTTTATAATTAAATAAATAACTTATATAATATAAATATAGTGAGTGTTTAATATTTAATCATAAAAACGCAAGAACACCGCTATAATGTCAACTGCTAACATTGATTCAAAATTTTTATTTGTAATACGTTATGTTTTTATATTAACAAACTCTACCGCCATATATTACATGCATTACATAGAATAACTTTTTTCTCCTATCAGAGAATTTTAACTTTTTACCGCTTTAGATGTCAACATTTGGACATTTCTTTTCAAAAACATAATAATTTCGTTAAAATACTCGAATTATACTGAACTGTTAAAAAGTTTATTTTCAAATTTTCATAGTCACTGCAAAACCAGAATTACCAACAAATGAAAAACCCCCAACTTCACCTGCCTCTGATAATACAAATTTGTGAATTCAAATCAAATGTCATTTCAATTTTATAATTTAGTTTCGCACTTTTTAATGTGAGGTAGAAATGAAGCAAAATGGTTCCAATAACCAAATTGTCGACGTCATTTTTTAATTGTCTACATACATTTTCTACACGCGTAGAGTTTTAATTATCTACGCGGTGTAGACAATACGGCACAATCGATCTCCATCAGCGGCAATTTTATTCAAATTAAAACAAAAAAGCAACGCTTTCCACAAGTTTTGTTTTATTGGCACAAAAGTTGACATGGTTAGAACCCAAAAAAAAAATGTTGTTTACACTTCGACAAAATACACATCATGAGTTCTAGAGGGAATGATGACGCTTTAACATGAATATAGTTAAAAGGTGGTCCGATGCGATTTAATACTAGTTACGCCATCTTTTGTAAATCCCTCAAAACTTGTTTGTACCCTATACTAATGCAACATTTTTATTCGACATTATTTGTTATAAGATTAATTTCGGCAATACAAAAAGATGTCGACTTTCATTTTTATATAACAACAAGATGTCGATAATTAAATAAAATTATTGTAATAACCACATGTAGATAATGCAGATTCATGAACATCAATTTTGTAATTTTTAGTAGTTTGTTCGTAAAATGTCGAATGTTTTTGAGATACGTTGAATGTAAATTCCGCATTATGTCCACAAGTAAAGTTTCCACTCTAAATAAAGTTCATCTTTTAATATTACGGCTCTATCAAATATGTGTCTGATTTCATTTGTGTATTTCTAGATAGTAGCCATAAAATAAATTTCTTAGAATTTCTGCCGTACCTAAAATGTGTTTAATTTATAATTAAGCTGGGCGGCAGATAATTCTGCTAAAAAAAATAATTTTTATTCTAATTATAATAGACACTGATTAATAATTTTTTGTTTTATCGTTTCAGGTACGTGCTTCATTTATGCATATATGATTCACACCGGTTAAGGTAATTTGTCATTTTATTAGTAATTATCTAGGTACAAAATATGCATCTTTACCTCGTATATTTTTGAAAGTCGTATAAGTAAATATTTGAGTTTTTAATTTTGTTTTTAAATATAAATTTATTCGGAATTTTGGTTTTATGCTTTCACATAATATATTTTAAATGTTTATGCAAAATAGATATGAAATGTGATGTACATATCTTATATAACAAAAACCGCGTGCGCGGGCGAGCTGTTATATTATTGATGTGGAAATATTTCGAGTTCAGTGAAAATGTATGTCCAAATTCCACACTGAAATCTATCCATCTAAAACTTGAAAATGTAAATCCCAATAAAAATGTTATTTCTATTGTGCTAACGTTTTCTTAAAAACTGACGGGATGAGAAAAGATATGACGTTTATTGTGTGGGAAGCGACATATAGATGAAACCTACATGTATATAAACGTCACAAAGTTGAAAAGTCGAAAATTATTTCGATTGTAAAGGGTGTAATGTGCCCACGTTTAATTTAGAAAAACAATAAATAATTTATTATTGGATTTCTCCCCACCACAAACAAATTTTTAAATAATTTATTCCACGCACACGAATTTATTATGGTGCGGTGACTCGACGATAAAAAAAAATATAAATTTTTTACATATGTGCTTCAGATTTTAGAGTTGTTCTTGATTATAGACTAACCTCGTTAAGTACTCGTGCAGTACTGATTTTTGTCTATACCTGTGGCGCTATTTTGGTAATTCTGGAATTGGGAAAAGAATTTATAAATGTAATTTTTATATACACATTTTTCTTGCTTTGTTGATGTATTTACTTTATCCCTGGCACTTTTCGAGAATTACCAGAAAAGTGCCAAGGATAAAGTAAATACATCAACAAAGTAAGCATTCATGATATTTTAAACAATACATACATAAACAGAATTATTATAATTTTTAAATTTCTCAAAGCATTATTCATTATCTTCCTACCATAATACTTCCGTAGTCAATATTTCACCGTAACTTTTGACAATCACTTAGTAGGTAGTTAAATTTATATAATGCCCACATCGCAACGACGTTGCTGTATGGAAAGGGAAACTGAATTTTTGGAATACATTTCATTAATTTATTATGGGTAGGTTGGACAAAGACGTGGGCTTAACCAGTGTCTCTCAGTATAATTAATTCTAAAGTATCGTTCTAAAGCTAAAGTTTCTATTATACATTTTTTTTTGTAGTGGTACAAAACGTGTTAATGTTATATTAATAATTTATTCACGGTTGGCATTCGCCACATTCGGACAACAGTAATCACAAATTTTTAAAAACTCTGAGGACGTTCCGTAACTTTGGTTTGAAAAATAATCGACCCATTTATCACATCTTCGCTTATTTGAAAACTCTTCGTTTTCATTCCTTCGACGTAGAAATTCGTTGAGATTTATATTTTGGTCGAATAACAAGAAAGCGCATCCATTTGAACGATTTAAACTCATCTAAGTAATTTATCCACATTTCCAAATAGTCCAAATATATCGACAATAAACTAGTACCAGTTCGCCTTTAATAACTGTACTTCTTGGATTATCGTGATTTGTAGTTATTAGATTCTTTAAACTTAAAGGAACAAATTCTTGTGCGATTCTTTCAGATAGCCTATTTTCTACGGATTTTAATATGTAACCGATATTCAACAACTAATTGTTTTCATTTTCATTCGATTCAATGAATGTATGAAATATACACTCTGCCTAAAAAGAAAGGGAATTGGTAATTTTAAAAGCCCCGTTATTGGATTTTAAATAATTTTTTGTCGCTAAGTTGGCACAACCCGTCTTCATCTTGACATGCAGTTTGAGCTCGATATGTTCTTTAGTACCTTCATCTCCGAAGTTAATATCATTAAAATGAAGGATTTTTTTTTGTTTTATTAAGAAATCATTATTTCTGTATAATATTACAACTAATCATATGGATTATCTAGTAATTGTTTTATAAACTAAGTAGTACATTCTTGTGGGATCAAACCTATCGGTTCATCCCAGCTCTGTCAGTCCTTTGATTTAAGCGGCTCAAGAAACCACTAATTCTAAAGGCTTTGTTCTTTTTAGGCGCTTTGGTCCATTGGTTCGATCCAGTAGGTTCCGGAGCTCCTCGTTGTCATGCTGCTGCAGTCGCAGTACATGACCCTTGCAAATTTTTGTATTTCATCGTTGACGTTTTCCATGTTTAAGCCTCGATGGAGATTGTCGTTTCTAATGTACCAAGGAGCATTCACAATACTACGTAGTACTTTATTTTGAAATGTTTGAATTATCTTCACTGTAGTTTTCCTTGCGCACCCCCAAAGCTGAATACCATACGTCCAGATAGGTTTTAGAATTTGTTTTTATAACAGCAGTTTGTTGTGCGTTGTTAGTTCGGAATTTCTTCCAATAAGCCAGTGCATTTTTCTGAATTTTAAATTCAGTTCTTGCCCTTTCTTTTTAACATGCGCTTTCCACCTGAGTTTAGAGTCTAGCGTCCTGCCGAAGTACTTAGCATTGTCAAAATATGGTATTTGTTGTGAATTCAGTCTAATCGGAATATATTCTAATTTCCTATTTTTAAAGTTGATGTGTGTTGATTTCGATTCGTTAAGTATTATTCTCCATTGTTTTGTCCAGTTAATCACCATATCAACAGCATTTTGTAGTTTTCTTGTAGACTCAACTATACTAGCATCGGTGGTCCTAACAACTGTGTCACAAGCTGGGCACTCAAGGGGTAAACCTAATCCGAGTACGTGGAGTTCAATGGTGCTAGTCCCATTTTAAAGTTAGTCCCCATTTTTGAGATATCGCATTCGACATGTTTTGGCTCTGAGTCAAAATATACCATCATTTTCACGTTGATAGCTCTTGAACCATTAAGGTTTTCGTTATGCTTTCTTCAGCAAAGTTGTTGCGCAGTTCAAGACCACCAACTTTGCCGAACATATCAAAACCGAAAAACCACATCTAATTTTTTTTTTGTTTTTCATTTCGACGAAAAACACTGTTTTTATCAATTTTTATCATTTTGTTGAATTTAAATCGAGTAGAATCGATCGAATAAATATCGCATCGACAAATATAGATACAATAGAAACTATTTAAAAAAATTAATTTGATTCAGTTGATTTTATGGTGATTATTCCTAAAAAAAAAATTCCTAAAAAATTAACATTTTTCTTCTCTTTGACAAAACAATGGCGTGGCGTTGCGATAGTGGATAAAAATCCTGGATTTTTCCATGCCATCATTTTAACCAATTACATCACGTAAAATCTATTTTTGGACGGCACTCCAAACGAGTGACGAAAGCACCTACTGAGCACCTACTCGTATATACGAGTTCGACTTCCAAAAAATTAGTTTTTCAGGTACAACTGCTCCAAAAAGTAGCTCAATTATTTTTTAACTAGCAAATTATGATATTAGACATCAATACCAATTCAACGACACCTCAAACGTCCAAAACGGATGATTTTGACCAAAGTTATGACATTTGAAAAAATTTCTGTGACGTCACCATGTCATCTTGCTTTGGTATATATGTTTCTTTGTTTGTTTGTTCGTCCGTACTTCTTTCATTTGATCTCATATTTTCAGGGTTTGTAGTACTTGAAAAACTAAGCAACTCTTGTTCTACAACTTTTTGATTTAGCCGTCATGTTGGCCGCGGCCAGCCTCTGAAAGGCCATTTTAGCCACGCCCACAGCGCTGAACTTATTTGACATACCCCGGACATATGCATATCGTTACAAAGGTATTGATAGCTATCAAATAGCATATAAAAAAAATTCAAAAAATTAGGGTGGAGGGTCATTTTGACCAAAAAACTGAAAAATGCAAAATCGGCCGGCCACATTCGGCCTAATTGCTAAAAAATTAGCCCAAAACTTTTGGTTCATATTTTCAAGATTATTAGCCACAAACCTCACCTATATTATGACATCAACCGTTTGTCCCAGAAAACTCGTATATTTTAGATATTGAACTCCATAACTTAAAAGCCACCTTAATTTTTTGCAAAATTTCATTTTTTGGCTCAAATGCACCCTAATATCGGTCCGTTGCGGTTCATAATGATTGTGAATCAACGTATTACAATGAAACAAATATAAATACGTCATATTCCAAGGTCCCGCTTTGCGTCGCAGTTCGGTTCCACACGTAGAGACGCAAACTGGATTACGACGCATAGCGAACAATTTAAAATATATGTGTTTGGCAGCAAGAATTACAATTTAGGACACATTTATCTAGATAAAATTCAAAATAAGACAAATATTAAGATAAAATAAATAAAATCACTCTATTAATATCACTTTATTAGTAAATAATATTAAAATAATACATAAATAATTATCTATGCATTATTATTCTCACTAAATGTTCTCATGGCAACGAGAATTTTCTTTAATTGTAACAAAACAAGAAAATATAAGCAACAAAAGGACGACGCATAACGAAAAACCGACGCAGAGCGGGTGTTTTTTTTTTTTTAAATCGACGCAAGAACGAATAGACGCACAATGAATAGACGCATAGCGGGACCTTGGTGTACGTCATATTATTATCAGTGCTACGAGAATTTTTACTAGTGACCCTTTTTTCATAACAAAAAAAAAAATGAAAAAACTGACAAATTGATGTGATCGAAAAATCACCAAAAACATTGAACATTTGACAGTCTCCTTGCATAACATCGATATTTTTTTAATCTTTATGATGATTTTTGTTTCGAACTAACACATTAAAATATGTATATTTTATTGTATTGTTTAAGGAATCAAAAATGAATTGCTATCGAGTGGGTGTGAACTGTTTTGACTGACAACAATAAAACGAATCGCAATTCAATTCATTTTCAATTTGCCGTGCCAAAATCATTGATATCAAATAAAAAACGTCTTAACGAGGTAAATGTTCGAGTGACGAAAGCCGAATTCAATTCACAAAATTTCTGATATCAAATTTGTGCCGAAAAAAACAATTGCATTCGATTTGTCAACGATTTTTCGGAATGTTAGTGCATTCGGCGCGTTTGTTTACATTTTTCTTTCTAGCTGTCAAAAACAACAATTTGTCAATGATTTTTCGGAATGTTCAATAACAACGCGCTGAATGCACTTACATTCCGAAAAATCGTTGACAAATCGAATGCAATTGTTTTTTTCGGCACAAATTTGATATAATTTTGTGAATTGAATTTGGCTTTCATCACTCAAACATTTACCTCGTACAACAGACACGCAACTTTGCATACAAAAAAGTTGAAAAAAATTGAAAAAAAATCTGGCAGAAAAATCCGAGATTTTTATCCGTCGTATGTTTCTGTGATTGAATGGCGCAGTGACATTTGATGGTTGATATATTGATGCAGATGTTTCTTAATTTACGTGTATAATTTACGTGATGTAATTGGTTAAAACGATGGGATGGAAAAATCCAGGATTTTTATCCACTATCGCAACGGTACGCCATTGTTTTGTCAAAGAGAAGAAAAATGTTAATTTTTTAGGAATTTTTTTTAGGAAAAATCACCATAAAATCAACTGAATCGAATTAACTTTCTTTTAAATAGTTTCTATTGTATCTATATTTGTCGATGCGATGTTTATTCGATCGATTCTACTCGATTTAAATTCAACAAAATGATAAAAATTGATAAAAACAGTGTTTTTCGTCGAAATGAAAAACAAAAAAAAAATTAGATGTGGTTTTTCGGTTTTGATATGTTCGGCAAAGTTGGTGGTCTTGACCTGCGCAACAACTTTGCTGAAGAAAGCATAACGAAAATCTTAATGGTTCAAGAGCTACCAACGTGAAAATGATGGTATATTTTGACTCAGAGCCAAAACATGTCGAAATCGATATCTCAAAAATGGGGACTAACTTTGAAATGGGACTAGCACCGTTGAATTCAGCATACTCGAATTAGGTTTACCCCCCAGGTGCCCAGCTTGTCACGAAAAAACAGTTCGCAATTCAAGCACAGTGTAATTACAACTATCTACTTTGAATTTACATTTTTTATAAGCTTCAGTATTAATTGTTAATTTCATAAAACAAAACAAATATCAAATTTCAATTTATAACAAAATAGTAACAAAAATCAAAATTTCTAAGTAAAAATATGTCACAGCTAAAATGATGCAGTTTTAAAAATTGTTTAAAAAATAATTTATATGTGTGTAACTGATATTATCACATTGTATAATTAATTTATTAATATTTGGTGAATATCCATTTGGTTTAGAACCGCTTTGAGCCATTTTGGCATCGAATCTACGAGTTTTTTCGTGTACTTTGGAGTTATTTTACTCCACTCTTCTAACAATGCGTTTTATAAGTCCGCTATATTATTAAGCTCATATTTTCTGATTTTCCTTTCAAGTTTAGACCATAAGATTTCAATAACATTGATGTCTGGTGATTGGGCAAGCGTTTTCATGACATGAGGATTATTCCAAATTCATGATTTGTGTTTCGGATCATTGTCATGGTAGAACGGAAAAGAATCTTTAATATTTTACTTTTCAGCACTTTCCTCCATATTTCTTTTTAGTATGTCTAAATGTATATTTTTGTTCAAATTGCTTTCGATAAACTGTAAATTTCCAACTCCGGAAGAGGCTATATAATAAGCCCGTAACATAACATGACCTCCACCGTGTTTAACAGTGCCTCGTAAATTTTTAGCTGATACCTTACAATTAACTTCACTGATGTATGGCTTTTTCCGCATCGTTCTGCCATGAAAATTTCGTTCTCTTAATATTATACGAATTGTTTCTGGATGAAATTTTATATGTTAGTATTTTCAGCCTCCTCGGCTTACTTTGGAGCACTTAATTTGGGATTTTCTTTCATTTTTCGGACAATCCGTCGACAATCTTTTTCGGAAAATATTTTATTGTATGCTTTTCTAGGCTTATTTTCAACACGATGTTGATAAATGAATCGTTCGATAATATGATGAACAGTAGAAGAACTTGTTTTCACCATTTCTGCAATTTTCTGTGAGCTTTGCCATCTTTTAATTGTTTAATAACTAATTCACGCATTTCAATACTTGTGAGGCGACCCAGTTTTTTCAATTATTACAAAATTTCACTTATTTGCCTATATTGACGCACTATATTGACTATAATCACTCAAAAAGTTGCTTAAAACTAATACTCAAAATTGTTTTCATTGAAAATTTTGTTTCGTGTAGGAAAAGTAGTGCTATTTTCAAAACAAAGAGAGTGCATCATTTTAGCTGTGACATGTTTTTACGTGAAAATTTTGTTTTTTGTTACTTTTTTGTTATAAATTGAAATTTATTATTTGTTTTGTTTTATGAAATTAACAATTAATACTGAAGCTTATAAAAAATGTAAATTCAAAGTAGATAGAAAAAGTAGTAGTAGTAGAGTCTAAATCAATCCCTGAAATACAAAACCTATATAGTCTGGTTTCTGGTCATTAAACATCATTTTAATTCAAACGACTATAGCGAGGCTCTAAATCATAGAATTATTTTGCCTCTTATTATTTAATTAGGCCAATCCCTGAAATACAAAACCTATATAGTCTGGTTTCTGGTAATGGACTTCTTCTACGAATTCAAATGACTATAGCGGAGCTCTAAATCAAAGAATTTTTTGCCTCTTTTATTTAAATTCAAACGACTATAGCGAGGCTCTAAATCATAGAATTTGTTTGCCTCTTATTACTTAAACAGGCCAATTTCTGAACTACAAACCTATATAGTCCGGTTTCTGGTAATGGACATCTACTAAGAATTCAGACGGCTATAGCGGAGCTCTAAATCATAGAATTTTTTTGCCACTTATATTATTATTTTGGTTTGTTTTTTGTTTTCCTACTCCTGTACTTAATTTTCCTATATTATTAATTTTATATATCATTTCATGTTTTTTTGATATTATACACGTTTTTTGTTTTCAAAAATTATTTATTTTCTTGTTAGAAAATTTATCGTGACATAATCTTTTCCGGGTTGGCATCAGTTTTCAATACAAATTGTATATACATTTTTATGAATTGATATAGTAAAAAACTGTCATGACATTTTTTTTCCGGGATGACATTCAAAAATATCGTGATATAAATATTTTTTCGGGATAACATTGAAAAATATTGTGATATTTGTATGTTAGTGTTGCCATCGCATTTTTCTGGGATCGTTTACGGGCTAACTTCACAGACATATAAATACATGATTACATTTACCATATTATGATAACACTTAATCATTGTTATGATTAATATCATCATTGTGCGTTAAATACAATCATTTAAATGATAGATTTTATCATACTATTATATTCTTGATCTTCTTCATCATAAGAATGAAGATCAAGAAAATGATCAAGAATATAATAGTATGATAAAATCTATCATTTAAATGATTGTATTTAACGCACAATGATGATATTAATCATAACAATGATAACACTTAATTATCATAATATGGTAAATGTAATCATGTATTTATCATATATTTTTTTCTGAATGTAGCGTTTGCAGATGACGTGGCACTGATATATAGTGATACTAGTAGTTTGAGTTTATCTGTGAAAATAATTCATGATTTGAGAGTTTTGCGAGCAAAACTCATCATCAATTTATGATCGTGAGTGATAAATCTAAAATAATTCAATTCCAAATAACAAATAATTTACTTGATAGAAATTCCAATTTTATATACTCAAATGCAACAACGTCTCAAAATAATTCTAATATTAAATTCACTGATAATAATTGTTCCAGCTTATGTGTAAAAATTGATTATGTTGATTCCTTCAAATATTTAGGAATAACTTTAGACAAGAACCTAAATTTTAAAATGCATATCAACATCTTACAAAACCATTTATTTCTTACAAATCGTATTCTTTTTAGATTAAAGTCACTATATCCACAGATTCTTTTTAAAAATTTGTATTACTCCTTAGTTCAATCTCGACGTAGTTATGGAATTAATTGTTGGGGAGGAATATACTATAGTAATTTAAAGTGACTGCATGCATCCCAAAAGTTTATTTTACGAAATCTATATAATGCATCAAGACACATGTCAAGCAAACCGTTATTTATTAAAGCGAATATTCTAACAATAAGGAATTTATACATTTTCAAGGTGCTAAAAATATTTTTTATTCGAAGTGGAAATCGTCATTTTAAAGAAACATTGTATCCATTAAGAAATAAATATTGTGTGGTTCCTGCTTCAAAGAAAGAATTCTTCAGACGATTTTATGTGTACACGCCCCTATGTTATTTAATTAGCTCGATAACCCAAATCCAGAAGATTGTAGTCACCAAAGGCACGTTGGTGAATTACCGATCGAAATATATAAATGTTCCTTATGGAAGCATCTCGACTAAATAAAGAGCTACTGCTGAGCCTAAGCCTAGGAATCGATCACCAAGTTCTGTTTTATCCCCTTGATAAATCTGAAAGTCGACTACTGGCTCTTTAGACATGGTAATCATACATTTTTTTAAACCTATCTCGGTCGAGGTTTATTTTTGACGTGTTGTCTAGTTGGACATTGACCCGTGTATGGGATCATCTGTTTATCTACAACGTAGTTGCCGATGCTTTTCGGTAGTGATCTACCATTATCGATGGTGCGACGTTGTTTTCAATTCTGTGCTGCGAGCTTGCAAGTAATACACGTTCATGTATCTGGTATAGCATCATTAAAATGTTCTACATTAAAATAACCTTTAAAATTTTCTAAAGGCGACTTTACGGAATTATGCACAGACGACTGATCAGATTTAACTGGTAGATAATGCATTGCAATTGACCAGGACGCCACACATTAATCTGTGTTTGTTCCTTTAATGACAGTTCCTCCAATAATGTTCCTCTAATATTTGATTGTTGTTTGTAGTGGAGTCTGTATCTTCCTCGTCATGGTTCTCAAGCGACACAATATTGTTCAAGCCGTCCTCCGAATCAGAGCCAGATTCTTCCATAATTCGTTGCACTTTTTCTTCGCTGACCTGCCATTCCCCGTCTTTGTACAAAATTGTAAGAAATTTAATATATAAATTTCAGTGTAATTTAAAACCATCATACACAAACGTGTATGTTAGTTTTCAAATCAGTTTTAAAGCAATATTAACCAATAATTTGATTAAGTGATATAAATTATACATAATTTATTAATTACTATTGAAAATTAAATTAAAAAAATAATTAAATATATATTTTTATGTATAAATATCAACCTACCTTTACCTATGGGTTTTGTATTGTATATCAGCCACTTTTTTAGGTTATAAAAAAACTTACACCAAATTATTTTAGCACATTCATTTTGACATTATAAATTATTCTATAAATTAAGTTGGGCTTATGTAACAATAGTTTTTTTTAAGGAACAGGAAGGGAGGATGGTGCAAGTTACTGAGATTGGGTTACTGGGTGAATTATTAAGTGGGCATCTCTTATGAAACTCGAAACTATATCAACAGTTTTCACTAAAGTTTTTAGGAGTGTATTTAGGACTTATGGGATAAAAAGCCTTTTTTCGGTATAATCTGACTTCCCGGTCATTGGAATAACCTCCACATTTTGTCTGCACTAGAACAGTGCGGTTTTGCTAAATGTCTGGAATAAATGGAGAAGAACAGCTTTAATAGATTCGAGTCTTTTTAACCGTTCAGCAAGAAGGATACCTTCTTGCCTTCTGAATCTCCAGATTTCAACGAAGCAAAAGAAAAATACTCCATACACAAGGCATCGAACGTGCTCTATCTGGCGTTCCTAATAACACGTGGGGAAATCATTCTCAAAATTGGCAGTAGGCAAAAAATCGATAAAATCGACTGAATAAAGCTTACAGGTAACCAAAGTTTTGTTAAGACAGAAGCTAATCCACGAACTTATGTGAGTAGATTCAAGATTTTTATAATTATTTTAAGCGATTAGGAAAATATTCTAATCAACCTGTTATTAATTCTTTTCCAGTTTCCTAGCTATTTCTACGTGACTTCGGTCAACATTTTTTTTTATTATGGTTTGGAGAACAGAAAAGTTCAAAAGCAGTTGTAATCGCATTTGCCAAGAAAAGTGTTTGCTCACGGTTTGTATATTTAGTATAACATTGTATTGTGGTTGGAAAATCAACAACTTTTGTTAACATTGCCACCACTGATTTTCAAGTTATGGTTTTGAGGGCACATAACAGGTAATGCTAAGTCATTAAGCGATATTTTTGCTTAACAATATGGAGATGAGGCAAACTTTTGTCTTGTGTGGCGAACATTAAAACCTTTTGAAAGATGCTGCAAACATCTGGCCTATAGTGACGTATTACCAAATACTTGAAAACATTTATTTGGTCTAATGGATTTATTAGGTAAAACTGCCAAAGCGTAAATCGACCGTTCCTTTTCAGGTAGTTGTTAAAATGCATTAGCCCAATTATAAATAAATTATTATCAATTTAATCTAGCAATCGATTACCCAAATCAAAATTCTGAATAATTTAAGAACGAAAAGGTCATAGTAGATTATATATTAGACTAGATTGTTTAATAATAGATTAATCAATATTGAATAATTACAGCATTACCGTTCGCTCTGAAAACAAATAGACGAGCATAAAAATGATTTTGTTTGTGGTAATATGAATGAGTTTATCCCAGGTCAGTGTATCCTAAAATAATTATCTATTAATAGTACTGTATAGACTGTAATTTCTAACCATATACAAAAATATTACGTCATCAAATTTTTTTTGAGCTTAATTTCCATTACGTCATTCAGCCTATTTAGGATTTGTTCGTTAAAGTGGAATTGGGTTAGGGGGTTTATATTTTTATTTTGTGGTGTCGCTTTATATTTTCAACAAGTTTTATTTTTATTTAATACTCTCTAAACATTTAAAATTATTCAACCCTTATAATTTTTGTTTTGTGTATATAAATAATTAATTTACTAACCTAGAATTTTTAATATTCAATTTTCAAAAATGTATTTTAGTATTTTTTCTACCAGCATGCAACTTTCATTCAGGCTATATACTCTTATAGTATATGTATATAGTAGCAAAATCGCGCACACAATTTATGCAATATACAAACACAATATAACAACAAATTGGAAAAGCTTTGGTGTATTTTATATAGACGGGCGCCCCCCTCCCTCGATTATACTCCTAAATAGTAAAAAAAATTAAAGTTGTATCTAAAACCGTATACAAAAGTGGATATGACAATGACGATTGCATTCGTATAAAAAAATGTTTGTTTCTCGTTTTTCCCGATTTTCACAAAAAAAAACTACTGTGCAGAGCTGGATATGCTTTTGTATATTCTACAAACCATAGAGATCATACGGATTTTAAATATTAAAAAGGATTTTTTTTACAAACTATATAATAGAATGGCCTAGGTATAGTATTATAGTTTTTCCGTTTTTAATATGAGAGTCAATTAGGATAACGCTTTCCAATGAAAGGATTTTATTTTATGTGTGTGCCTTGTTCACCGAAATGAGAATGAAAATTTATATTATTGTGGCGCTTGCGTACCACTCGCTTAGCATATGAATTAAATATAAATCGTGTTCTACTACAGTCGGGATTATAAAAACCAGATCTATTCACTATGTGCGCTAATTAAAATAGAAGGATAATTCATAGCATTTTCTTGGATACAAATATTTTAGAAATTTGATTTAAATTGCAAATAAAAATTATGTTAATTGGGACAAATCGGGAACGAGACCAAATTTAGTTTAAATTCCAAACATGCCATGTTTTATTACTTCCCATCTCCACTGTTTCAAAAAGTTGTATATATATAAGATTTTCCCCTGCATTAAATTTACTCTCCACTCCCTGCTCCGTTGTATTTTCCCTGCGATATAACCTTACAACATTAAAAAAAAAAATTTCGTTACTCACATAATAGTACGAGATTTTTAATATTTTTTTTTTATGGGAAAGCGCCATGTTTGCCCTTGCTTTTTTATTTTTAAATTTTCCATTTTCTTCTGTGCACTAAATACACATAACATGTAATAATTATAATTAAAAATTCTATATATTAAAATATAATAGTGTTATAACAATAAAAAAATATTTAAAATAGTTTTGTGTGTTTTTATTTTTATAACAAAAAAATTTATTCGAGATAAGTGTAAGATAATACCGAGTTATCATCAAATATTAACTTAAGTGTTTTATATCCGATAGTTTTTTTTTTGGGGAAAATTTACTGTGCGCTTTTGTATGTGTTAGTGTTAAATATTTATAACCAACAAAAAAATATATATATAGTGGAAAATTATAATTATTATTGATTTTTTAAAAAAAAATATTATATGTGAGTGTATATGTGAAATATGAAAGCTCGATAGAGTTTTTAAATCTTATAATTTTTTAAATATTTAGTTTTATATTATTTTTAAGTGAGGTAAATGTGTGACGGTTCGACTACTGGTTGCTTTTTCTCGAGTAGCAAAAAGGTAAATGCCACATATATTTTAAATTAAAGTTTGCCTTTCTACTATATATGAACCTAAAAAGCTTAGTAGTTCTATCTACATATATACATAGTGGATTTACGTGAATTATAAGTTGTAGATTTGTATAGTTTTTTTTTCATGAATGAATAAATGATATAAAATCCGGTCATATTATTTAAAAACGGATACAAATGTTGCGTTCCATTTCAGTGAAGTTGCGCCATGCTCTATAATCATTAAATTATTGTTTTGTTTTTGTAGTTGTATATGTCTATATACATTGTTGCCGATATCGTGCAAGGAAAATGCCGTGTTTTATCGTAATTTTGATGTACAAAATTACACGTTTTTTTTTGGATGTGTAAAATATAAAAATTTTCTGAAGTTAGAAATATTGAAATATTTAGGTCAAGGTAGAAAGTGCATGCATGAATTTTGTGACTCACTCTTAAATAATATTTAATAACGAATGGTCTTGGGGTTTTTACCTCGAAAAGGCAATCTCAAGTTTTGTGAGTTTTATGGTTGATACAGGACATTATTTCTTGTTGAAATAAGGAGCCATTGGTCAAAATACTCGTGGTTCTTGGGAATCATTAATATTCATCAATAATTTATACATTAATTGAATAGGCCATGTACACAAAACAGTTTGTTTTCTAAATTTTATCACACAAATTTGAAACATAGATATACTCGTACGAGTATTCTAGGTCAATTATTGCCATGTTTCTTTGTTGAAATTCATTGTTGCCTTTTCTTTATACATTCATTGGTAATTATTTAATTCTACTAGAAAAACAGCAGAAATGTTCACATTTCTAACCCAATGTGTTACAAAAACTATCAATATTTTCTGTTCGCGATGGTAGTACTTTTGGATTTACTTACGTTCCTTTAACAGATTTACTGAATTAGAGTATTTTTTATTTTAATATATAAAGTGATCCAAAAAAGTATACAGTAATCCTCCACTTTACGGATAGGATACGTTCGTCATAAACTGTCCGTAAATCGAAAATCCGTTAAACGAAACCGCTATTACTAAGAAATCTTATTGGAAAGTGATAGATGCGTTCCAGCTAGTGAAAATTAACCAAAGAAGCTATGTAAAAGAAACCAATTTGACTATAGATTCACACTAATAATGGGAAGATACAGGGTTTTCAAACTGCGTTATACGAAACCTAATTTTATAAAGTAAGGAAACCAAGCTGTTCGATAGTTTATCGGAGCTGTCGCTATAATTTCCATCAGGACACTCTTCAACAGTAGATTTTTCAGTTATTTTGGAAAAATAACAGTCTAGAGAGGTTTGTTTTGCTGGCTCTTACTCGCGGTACAATTCCTTGTAGAACAGAAGGGAATTTTTAATTTTCCTCGATACTTTAAGGCTCGATAACATGTAAAATACTAATTCGTAAGAACTAGGGTTGCCAGATAAAATTTCTTTAAAATACGTATACCTCTTGAAACTTGTATTTTTTCTGATTAGAACTCATTTGTTTCTTGAATATATAGTAAATCTCAAAATCACTTTATTTTTCAATTCGTACAGTAATGTTTAAAGTTTTGTTCGTCGGCTTATCAAACAAGCCTAGATTTCTAATTAGAAATTAATTAGAAATCTTATACCGAAAAATAAATATCGCATAGTTCGATTTAATCGTCTTGTGTGGGAGGGCCTTTAGAAATTCTTTATTTTGCTATAATGGCTGCGGACCAATAGTCGGGTAAATCGTTTACTATGGTAAAAATCGTATTTAGAACAGATTTTTTGATCAGTTTTCCACAGAGTTTTTGAAAAATAAATGAATTGACCGAAAAATTTACTTAAAATTGACTTTTACCCGACTATTGGCCCGCAGCCAAAGTTAGTAATTCGTGTTAAAACTGTTTGAGCAAACCAGATTCAAATTTCGTCCCAATGTGCATATCCATACTACGACAACTTGTATCCGGTAGCTACTTCGTTTCTTTCCCCGTTATCTATAAATGTTTTTTATTTTATAGGTAAAGGGGACAGAAACGAAGTAGTTACCGGATTCAAGTTACCGTAGTATGAATATGCACAATGAATAACAGGCGTCATTCATATACATTAGATCGAAGAACGTGCTTTAACTAAATCATTGTAAAGTTATGTTGCTTGGACGCAATTAATGATTTGTGTAATTCTTGGCGTATTTTAATACGTATAAAACAAAACAAAAAACTTCTAATGTATTTAAAATAAAGGGTCTTTTAAAAGTCACGTCTAGATGTCAGTAGTAAATAATTTCACAACGCAACCTTTTTTTTATGTCATCTTTGACATTTGAGAAGTAGACAGGTGTACAATTTTAACGATGGATACTTACTCGCTAGAAGAACGCATTAAAGTTATTCAAACTTATTATGAAAATCATCGATTTTTAAAAAATCCATATCGTAAAATTCGTGATTTTTTTGTTGTAAATAATCGTCCAAATGAGTCAACAATTCAAAGGTTAGTGAAAAAACTTGAAGAGACTGGTTCTGATGAGGATCGAAAAAGGTCTGGCAGACCAAAAGTGAGAACATTGCTGCTGTAACCGAAAGTATCGCGTTCTTAGGAATTAGGCATTCATCTAACGACTGTTTGGCGAATTTTACATAATGATTTGCATTTGCATCCTTATACAAAATTCAATTAACACTAAAATTAAAACAAACAGATCATTATCAACGCAGAACTTCGTCAAATGGTTGTTAGAACATGGTGCTGGTTTTTCACACAATACATCTTTAGTGATAGCTCATTTCACATTGGATGGTTGCACCAACAAACAAAATTGTCGTATTTGGAGAGAAGTAAAATCCTCAAATAATTTCAGAAAAATCATTGTTGTAATTACTATTGCTGAATATAAACAACGAACAAAAAACGTCGACGTTCGATTTCCATAGTAGGCCCCCCGGTTTTCAAAATCCCGGTTTTCAAAATCCTGGTTTTCTTTTTTTTATAGTTCTAATTGCACAAAATAATTAATAAAGTTTTTTTAACAGCAAGATTTGGTACTTGCAACATTTTGTAGCTGCGCAAGATTAATAAAAAAAAGCCATTATTTTGTTAATGCAGCATTTTGAAATGCAATAATTGTAGAATCTGAGGGCTTCGATAACTCTCAGTGGCACTTAGCCCTCCATCCACATTCCATACCTATAAGCCATTTTCTACAACTTCATCGTAAATTAATTTTTGATATTTTTTTCAAATTTTAAAAATTCAAACCGGGATTTCCTAAAAATCGATTTTTTTTTTTATAAAAAGCGACGGAATGGAAGTTTGTCCTAACTTTCCTAAACCAACAACAAAAACATTTATAGTGAGAATGGCTTATTAATAATGTAATAAAATAAAAAACTCTACATTTAGGCGACATTGGAAATGGGATAATGAGATTTATGTTGTGTAATACAAGTACGTATATATTTTTACGAAAAAAAATCGTATGTATAAAATAAAAAAGTAAAAGAAAAAGCAATACTGCAAACATACCCGGAACTACAAAACACTTATAGTAGAGGGCCTTAATTACTCGAAAAATAACAGTTTTTTAAAAAATCTAGAGGAGAAGGGGGTTAGATTTCAATGTTTTTGATTGACGAATTGATTAGGTTTGAAACCTCTTTTGATTACCATATAGTCACCATGCGAGCACATCTCCAGATTTCGCGATAGTTTCTATAGAGTAGCATTGTTTTCTCAGATTTTTGTCGAACTTTATAGTTTGACATAAGTATAGGTCAGTGATTAAATTTAAATTTTCTTTGTTCAATTATTTTTGTATAATTTAATGTGAATTGTTGTTTGATATAAATTTTCACAAACCTACACTTTTTAACGTCAGAATCGTATAAACATTTACATTTTTATGTTGTCATTTTTTTGTGTACCTACCTTTTTTTAACGTTAGAAACTTCACACTGGTATTTATATAGCGAGCCGCTTGATACAAGACAGACGCCCGCTTCAGCCGCTCCTTACCTGGAGAACAGACGCTGATTTACTGAACACATTCATATAGCGAGCGATATACTCAAAAAAAAATTTATGAAAATTTGAATCAATTTTTAAATTCAATCTGCCAATCAAAAACCTTGAATATAACCAATCGTATTTGCACAATGAGCCTTTCATGACATTAAGTCGGAAACTCTTAGGGTTCCAGCTACATAAATAAATGAAAGAAAACTTCGCCTGATTTTTCAACAAACTATTGTGTTTTTTATAAAATTAGGTCTTATTATATTAGAAAATTACCATCAAAAATACAATAACCATAAGCTGTCTGAGATTCTGGTTTCTAAGGCAAGAAGTCAATAAAGTTTATCAAGTATATCTAGCCCCTACCTGTGTAGATTATTCAGAAGAAATGAGAATTGAGTAATGGAGGCTTCAAACTAATAGAACATTTCAATTCCAGGTGTGGCAGCCGCCTGCGTTTATTCAAAGAAAATCCATGCAAATTTCCTGTTTCAAACGAAGTCAACTCGTCAATCAAAAACATTGAATACTAACCCCTTCTCCTCTAGATTTTTCAAAGAACAGTTATTTTTCGAGTAATTGTGGCCCTCTTCTATAAGAAAATTGTAGTTCCAGGTGTGGTAGCCGTCTGGATTTATTAAAAGAAAATCCATGCAAATTTCCTGTTTCAAACGTAATTTACAATCAATTAAAATCTTTGAATACTATCGTTTTTATAACTCAGATTTTTCAAAGAACCATTTCGTTTTGGCTTATTTATACCCTTTGCGTTTTAAAAAATAGCCGTTCCAGTTGTGGTAGTTCTCAGCATATATTCAAAGAAAATTTTTGGTTTCTAAAATTATTTAATTTTAATCTTATACTTAATAGCCGTGTTTTATTATTCGATCACTATCCGGAGCCAAATGGAAATTTTCTACTGAAACTGCAGCTATTATTCACTGGTGTCGCTAAATTTATCAATAAAACAAATATTTAACGACCTGAAATATACTAATTGACATTTATTTTTACATGACGTTATAAACAAGAATTCATCTTGCTGCGTTTTAACTTTTTATTGGGGTTTACAAAATAAAGGCCTTTTCAAATTTCCCATTAAAATGGATAACGCTTCCGATAGCGGCTCCCGGTAAATAGGTAGAGCAAAATATATTTTTATCGATTTTTAACTAAAAAGTTGAATGAAAAATCTTAGTTTAGAGTTAAATAAATTAATTACATGCAAAAAAACGCGCTAAATATAAGTTTTGGCATAAAAAATTGGCTGCTTCGGATAAATCTATCGGGCGCTAATAAAAAAACACGCTCAATACCACTTTCAAAATTTTTCAACAATCCTGCACGTTGCTTTTCCTTATTTTTTGGAAAATTGGTCAACTTCTTTTTCTGCTATAAATAATTTGAATTTTGTTTTTTGTCAATTATTTTTCCCATTGCTATCACAACCTACTAGAATACGTTTGAACAATACCTATTTCACCAATTTCGTTCTAGTATCAAACATAATTAATTTTAACACCACCATGTTTCAATCACAATGATATAATAATTGAAACAGAGATAATGTAGATACAGTAACGAAAAATAAACGTCGATAAACTATACGATGAAGATAGAGATTAGATAAAGGATGATGTTAGAACATCCCAGCATAGACATGAAAATATGGTCATAGCTACTTAGCTTTTGAATATAACTTTAATTGTTGACGAATGGTAAAGTTCCTTTGAGTATGGTATAAATATGTCCTATGTAGTGGTGGTCCTAAGACTGGTACTTAATTGAATATTCTTGGGTAACCAAATTAGTAAAGCATTTGAAATTTTTGAGAAATAAGCTAAATTTATTTGAAATATCCAATCCGGTTGTTAATCTGGCATTGATTAACGTTAATAGTTTTCTGGAATCATTGCCTTTGGGATGTCTCACTTATTTGTTGTAACTTTTTGAGATTTTTTTTTTTTTTTTACTATTTCTTGGTTGCTTAATTGAAGAGTTAAATACTAATGTATTTTAGAGTAATGGTAAATACTTATATTGTAATTCAAATATCTATTTGGTTCCAGGAAATTCTATTGTAAGTTGTGAAGTTAAATTAATAAATGTTTATATTATTTAGGAAACCAGAAAAAATTAATTTGGAATTAAGTTTCAGGAAATCTGAAATAATAATATTTCTTTGAAATATTAATTGGTGATTTTGTAAACTAGAATTATGTTGTCATTCTAGGTGTCTGTAACCGGGTCGAGTCAATCAATCAAATTTTGTTTCGGAAGCCGAAAAGTATTAATGTAGAATTATATTGCAGGAATTTTCCACGTGAAATAATACTATTTTTTTCTCAGGTTGCTGATTTAGAGAAGCAATTCTTGAAGACCAATACCATCGTTATCCATTAAACCTGTTAAGCCTTTATCCTTCCTCTAGTAGATTAGAAGTAGATTAGAATTGTGTTGTGCCGTACGATCGCTAGGTGTCTGCAACCGGATCGTTCCGACCCAAAAAAAAAAAAAACCTTTCCTATCCTTCCTATTGTTATGTGTAAACAGGCTATAGGAATAGGCCCGGCGTTATCCGGGACACTTGGCTAGCACTTGGTTCTACAGTCCAATCAATCAATCAATTAGCTTTTGAATATAACTTTAATTCTGATTCGTTTTTATACACTGTTATTTCTTAAAAATTTGCATGGCAGTTTAAATTTATTTTGCCGTAGTGTTCGCATATGTTTATTTTTTAAAATTGCCAACATTCCGGCAAATCAAATTGAATTTAAACGTTATTTTATCTATTATTTTCACTAATACTTTCAAACAAATTTAAGATTTAGGAAAAACTTCATAGTGGTATATAGAAGCGTGAAGTTTGTCCTAAATTTGTAATAAATTTGTTTTTGTAATTTTAGGACAAATTTAGGACATACTTTACGGGAATAAAAAACGGGATTTTGAAAACCGGGATTTTGAACACCACGATTTTGAAAGCCGAGATTTTGAAAACCGGGATTTTGGAAACCGTGATTTAGAAAAAACCGCGATTTTGACAAACCGAGATTTTGAAAACCGAGATTTCGTTACACATCGCAAAAGTTCATTTCTAAATATGTTATAAAACCAAGTGAAATGAAATATGTATACACTTAGATATTTTATGTTGGCCATGAAAATAAAAATATAATATTAGATTAGTATTTTGTCGAGTCTCCTTTGACGTGAATGACAGCCTGTGACCCTATTCTGGCTTTTTCTGGGAATAGTGAATTGGGAAAAATATTTTCATAGCATTTTTGTCAAAATTATATTTTTCTGGCCTACTAAAACAATAAGTTTAGTGCAAAAATTTTCAAACAAAGTGAATTGGGAAACTTTTGTTCCACACAATTTTTATAGGGAAAAATATTTCCCATTTAACTTTGTTTCGAAAATATTAACACCAAACATGTTCTCTCAGTATGCCAGAAAAATACAATTTAGACAAAATTGGTATGAACATATTTTTACCAATTTCCTATTCCCAGGGAAAGACAGAATAGGACCACTGTACACGTTTAGCCATGAAGCCTGGACCATTTCTTTAAACGGACTTGACTTGAAGTCCGGGCTCTGAGAGGACAATTCCAGTAAATTTTCGTGGAATTTTTTCAAAAATTCGTCACCTTTGAACGATTCTTGGGATCGTTGTCTTGCATAAATATAAAATTACTAGTGGATACTCGGCACGTGCTACTAGGCTAAAAAAGAAATACATTTTGTTTAATTGTTGTTTAATTGTTATCTTAATGTTTTTTTGGTAGGTGTGTAAACATAAAAAATTTTCGGCGTGGAGCAAGCAACATATAATTGCTCGTGCGAAAAACAGGAATTTTCCAACTTCAAACCAGCAACACTTAGCGATTGGCCTTGAGCCTTGTTAATGGTTAGAACAAAAGTCAGACATACTGGAAACTAATCGCTTGAAATCGAAGGGCAAGTCGGTTGAACTCATTGAAATTCGTGGTATCAGCACATCTTCTCGTTTACATTTGCCGCTGATTATTGATAGTTTTTTTTAACAGTAAGTGTTGTCCCGTTGCACAATTTCGGTGGATCTAAGTTACGAATGAGCATCAACGGTGCACCAACTTTTAAAGTTAATATGTGTGGTGGCATTCCAGATGGTTCCAAACAGTTAAGAAACTCTTTTGATTAGTTGACAGCGTGTTCTTCATCTATAACTGTGTCAATCGATTTGTACTTGACAACTTAACGGAGTAGTTTCAATTGAATTTGATTATTTATTTTGTTGACATCATCATTCTTTGGAGCCAAAATTGCTCGTTCACAAAGCCAATCATGATTTTTGAAATTGTTTCTAATATCGGGAAAAATTTTCTGCACAACAATTTGAATTGATGACAGCATTTGGCAAAAGATTGACGGAAAAGATATTTAACGTTTACAGTTTCTCTACACGTTTCCAAAGATATGACGCTTTCAAACATGCATTTAGTACATCGGCTGGTGTTGATCTTGGAATCACTGGCAAGGTTTGTCGAAAATCACCAGCAGGAATCAATAGAGCTCCACCCATTGGTCGGACCTTTTCTCTGAAATCTTTGAGAGTGCGGTCAAGAGCTTCAAGAGATTTCTTGTGCGCCACAGTGCATTCACCCAATACAATAAGTGGGCTTGTTTTTAATACTGCAGCCATGCCAGAACTTTTTATCGATGTTACATGTTGGTGTTTCGGTATGGTTTGACTACGGATTGTTGAGCTCCTATCATAATGAGATATGCATGATAATCCATAGATGAAACCTGTAATACGAATAGTTTTGTTTAATAAATTGTTTCCCATATTATAAACAGACAAACTCATTTACATATTTTGGACGATATTTACTTTAAAGTAAAATTACAAACTTTTTTTGTTGTTGCTGCACCAGTGACAGAGTTTTTCTGGTTGACGTTGCAATGGTATCCACCTTCACCTTGCCAAAACAGTAATGGATATTGAAGAGCATCATACGATCGGTGTGGGTCAGTTCTTGTTTTGTACTATAGGTACAAAGCAAGAGTTGAATTTTTGCAGTTTAATCGTTGCAACCAATCAGTACGAAACCAAGCTGCCAAGAAGAGACCTAAGGAAGTTCTAATTTTTGTAAGGGTTCGTGTATCTTTGTGTACACAATTACCCTGGTTTTAGAAATGGGGGTGGGGGGAGTGCTTTTTTCTACGTTTTGTGGTAGCTACCTTGTGAGTAAATGGTCTCTTTGATTTCTATAATTAGAAAAGTTGTAAACGTCTGTTTGACGAGTAGCGTCCAGGCCGAACATTTATTTATTTTTGAAGTTAGTAGTTGGAACTGCACTATTAACTTTGTCTAAAGTTAGACTATGGAGTTAGAAATGCAATACATTTAAACGTTTTAGTTTTGTTAAGCAGTCAATTGACATCAAAGTGACTTCTTGCACTGGCGAAAGTCTGTTATAAGAATGGAGCTGGCCTGCTTTTAATATACCGTTATATATGGCGTGCATGTATCATTTTCCGACTTTTTTCGTCGACATTTGATATTTTTAGTTCTCAAATATCTCGGTAAATATATTTCTTCGAATAACAGCTCTTTTCGGTGGCATTTTTGATAACTAATATTTTTCCACCAAAATTTCCACCTGCTCTATATACTTTCAAAACATTAACAAACTGTTTGCTATAATTATTTTATTTTATTATCCCTGCAATCTGTTCTGGGGCCAAGTCTCTCCCAACTCTTTCACGGTTTGCTTTTTCCTTCCTTACTTTTACGCCGTACCCAGCCAATTCGAGGGCGTACGGGCAATAAGTCAATTTTCACAGAACCATTTGCACGTTGAACAGCTCCATGCTTGCATATAGTACCGACATGGAAGATGGGTCCGCGCATGAGTTCTGCGTTCCGACAGGCGAAATTAGTTGTGCTCCTTTAAGCACGAACATTTTACACCTTCGTCTTTTAAATAAATCACAACATCTTTTAAGCGAGAAATACATTTTTGAGTTCGTCTCATAGCGGAAGAGCATATAGTTATAATGACATTGAAAAGGAATTTGACGACCTTCATTTGCCATATACTTAAATTGAATTTGATACATTTATTATAAAAGAGGGTGGAATAATTTTCATTTATGAGCTAAATGTCTCCATTATGCATCCCAACCATGATTACCAGTAGTCCTAAATTACGTGAAACAAAAGAAATAGAAAACCTTTTTGACATTCAGTATTATAGTTCCATTTGAAGGAAGGCCAAAGAAACTGGAGGCCTGATTGTATACACCAATTAATTTATTGAGCTTTTAATATGCGTACCGAATCGAGTGTTTTCATAGCAACGGGGTCGATCGAACAATTATGACATAAAATAAAATTACTTTTACGAATTAATTACAAAATAATTAATTATGATTTACGAATTAATTAATTGCAAAATTATTGCACCTAGTTTGCATTTCATTCCATAAATTTTCCGATAAATTGAATAATACGTTTTAATAGGTTGCCAAATGTAAAATTATATTGTCATAATACACCACATATTACAGCAGGGGTGGGATGTTGTAAAATCACTATTTTCGACATTCAACTTAGTTTATTTTTAATTTTTTACAAGTAAACTCGTAGTCTATTTCACTTCTAAAATTACTTTCTAATTTATTCTCGTAATTTTTTGGAAGCTGGTTATCACAATATAATTTAATAACACTAATTTGTGGAGGGGAGCTAAAATTTCGTCGGATTGGGATGTGGTCATCAAACAATTGTTCATATCCGATGTTGTTATTCTACGCAGCGTGGGTACTAAGCTCTTAATTGAATTTATTATCACGAGAATTTGTGCAGAAGTGTGAAACTGTTTATACTGCCAAAGATAGCCGACTCGCTCCAGCCGAAAAATGTTGATTATGGAGATTCGTCTGTAGCAACTAAAATGTATAAGCCGGCAAACGTCGATAATGTAAATTCGGCGACAGTAACTGAAAGTGACACCCTCGATAATGCAGATTAGGTTAGGTTCGATAATTCATATCGAGTTGTATTGCTCACCTGTAAACGTCGGCAAGGCAGATTCGCATAAGTAGCCAATCGAGAAATGTCGATAAAGCAGACAAATAATTCTGGTAGTAATGTATAATTAAAACTAGTAGAAGCGGACAATTGAAATTGTCCGATAAGCGCTCGATAAAATAGGAAAAATGCAACAGACGGACGGCCAGAGGTGTAAAACCTCTGAAAAAACTAAGGTGCTAATACAACAAATTAGCCCAATAGACAAAAAATGAATAGAATCTTAAGCAAATCAAAAAAATTACAGAAACTAGTTTTGAAATAACACTCTTTTTATTATATATAAAAGTATGCTTAGAATAATAATTGAAAATTTAAAAAAAAAGGAGACAGCCGCATCTGTGTGACCTCTATTTTTAGAAAAAGTTGAATATCTCGAAAACTACTTGACCTAGAGTTCTAAATGTGACCTTTTTAGAGTAGTATCTATCTGTGTGCAAATTTTGAGCATTCTGGTGTGTATAGTTTTTGCTGTGATATTGCCAACAGACAGACGGCCTAAGTCTTTGTATAAGCTTGCTCGTAAGAGCGAGCGCTAAAACTATGAAATAACCCTATTAAAGTTGGCCGACTCCAGCCGAAAAATGTCGATAATGCAGATTTAAACTAATAAAACGAAAATGACAGCCGATTTTTGTCGGTAACATCCTAGCCGAAAGATGTCGATAATGCAGATATGAATTTTATGCCGAAATGTAATTGTTTTTATTGCAAATTTTTATTTTGTTCTTCCTAAAAACCAACTAAAAAATTTAAAATAAGAAATTTTCATTCGAAACAATAGAAATTAATATACAAAACCTAATTTCTCTAAGTGCTAAACCTAATTTCTCTAAAAAGCTGTATTACATGTTTGGAGTTAAAACGTGAAATGTATTTTAAGTTAAGTGTTAAGAGAATTTTTAAGATGGCACGTCATCTAATAATTATCATTTGAAAGGTCTATTTCTATGTTGGAAGTCCGGGAAAACTCGATTGAATATATCGCACACACAAAATTTGAAAATTTCTAAAAATTGACCGTTTAAAGTGTCATGGCTAGAAATAGATTCAAATGAAAGGTGTTATTGATGCTCACACCTGAATAAAATTTCAGGTCAATTTTCATGAGGAGGGTTTGCAAAAATTCGGTTGAATAAAACATATACAATGGTTAAAAATGCACAGAAATACCCAGCCACATAATGCCGATAATGCAGATTAAATATAAACAGATTAAGCGAGAGCCGAATAATGTAAATAATGATACAAATTTTATGTCGAAACATAATTTTTTTAGACCTTTCATTTGAATTTATTTCCAGCCATGACATTTTAAAAGGTCAATTTTTAGAAGTTTCCAAATTTTGTGTGTGCGATATATTCAATTGAGTTTAATTGGACTTCCAACATGGAAATCGACCAAAAATTTGTTTATGTGTGAGCATCAATAAGACCATTCATTTCAATCTATTTCCAGTCATGACACTTTAAACGGTCAATTTTTAGAAATTTTCAAATTTTGTTTGTGCGCGATATATTCAATCGAGTTTTCACGTACTCTCCACATGAAAATTGACCTGACGTTTTTAAGCGATAATTATTAGATGGCACTTCATTTAAAATATTCTCCAAACATTTAACTATAGATGCATTTCTCATCTTACCTCCCCAAACAACTTTTAATTGTTTCCAATTGAAATTTCTTATTTTAAATTTTTTTAGTTAGCTTTAGGAACAACGACATAAAATTTTCTAACATAAATAGTTACTTTCTGGCATAAAATTTGTATTGACATTTGTCGGCTGGTGTGTTACCGACAAAAAATCGGCTGTCATTTTCGTTTGATTTTTTTGAATCTGCATTATTGATATTTTTCGGCTGAAGTCGGCTAACTTTAATAGGGTGAAATAATTGTCAATTGTCCGTTGTTTAGTAGAATAATTGTCATTGTTATGTAGATTGTTTTTATTAGAATAAATCAAGATGCCTAATATTTTATATATTCGTAAATTCGTCGGTGAGTATTCGTAAATAACCAAAATAATTATTGCGATTTGCCTTTTTTTGGACTCTAATACATTTTTGTTTGAAAGACACTCGAATACCGAAACCAATAAATGCCGTCGGTTTGCATAAGTTCTACAGCAGTCAGCAATTAATAATTATTTTGTATAAATGAAAGCACATGAAAGCTCAACAATTTCAGGAAAATTATGATAAAGCTTTGAGAAAGATAATAATTATTTTATAATTTTATATAATTTCTCGTTATTTTTGTTAAATTAAATTAAAATTAGATACGCTTTAACATATTTTCAATATATATAAATTATTAAATTTTCAAATCAACTACATTTTATGTAATAATTTAATGTTCAGAAACTGCTTTTAGAGACTCTACATCGTCGAATCTTAAAAATATATATTTAAATATGTTTGAGCATTTTTTAGTCAGTTTACAAACCGGAAGATAGTTATTATGCAAAAATGTGTATGTCAAACATTGACCATGACCATTTGATGCATGCAATTAGTGAAAACTAATTTCACGGTTGTGGTCCAGATTCCATAACTGTTACTGTAAAAATGATGCCAATTTCTTGTTGTGACACATACTGGAACACAAAAAGTACCCTGTACATAAAACGTTTTTGTTTTCCAGGCCCATTGTGTTCTATACTTTATTCTCTGGAATTGACGTTTCTTTTCCGAGTTATAATTTTTCAGGTTTAAGCTCACTTTTTTCTTCTTTCCAAAGTGGCCATTTTCCAGAATCGATTGGCCATTAACAGTAAATATATTATTGTGGTTGAGTAATTACAAAAGTTGGCATTACAGTCAACTAAAAAAACAATTATTACTGAGACCTTATTCATGTTGATTCGTCAAACTTTCCAAAATCTTCTTTATATAAGCAAAAGGGTTTAAATTTCTTAATTACATATACAATGAATAAGATAAATTAAACTTTCGGTTCGAGTAAATAATCTCTGCATAATCCTGATTGTATTTATGGCATGGTTATTTATACAGACGATGCTGTTGATGATGTGTAGGAGATTATCAAATATTTATATATTTTAATGCTGGGTTCAAATAACTGAATCGTTTTTATCATATATAGCTACTCGTATAAAACTGCTAATTTACTCGTTTTTTTATATATATTCGTATCGTTCATTAGGCAAACCTGATAATTAAATTCAAGTTCATTTACAGTATATCGAAAATGACAAACTACCCCCATCGTCATCGTACAAATATATAATCGTCGTCATAACCACCTTGTTTTCCAAATTCCGCACATTAAATCACATCAAAATGATAAACTTCTCACACAAAACTAATAACCTCATTAAAACAACAAAAAAACATAATGTACCGTACACCTGTCTCAAATCATTTAATCTTAAACCCAAAGTCT
This sequence comes from Nephrotoma appendiculata, assembly GCA_947310385.1. NCBI lineage: Eukaryota > Metazoa > Arthropoda > Insecta > Diptera > Tipulidae > Nephrotoma > Nephrotoma appendiculata. Next base: position 297,162,630 of record OX371224.1, on the reverse strand, counting down.
CATTTATTTCATTTTCTGAATTTATTTTTTCTTCGGTAACACCCGGTACTAAAAAAAAGAAAATGAATTAGTGAAATTGTGATTGCTTATGTACTCATACATTCATATATAGTATATACATACTCGTATATATTGTGTATACATATATGAACCAAGAAAAGCAGATACTAGATACAAAAATCAATAATTTTCTTATATACTTGATGTGTATCCAAGTTGTTGTTGTTACTATTTTCAATTCTAGATACGTTGCCATAAAAGAATCTATATAATATTTTGTGAAGAAGAGACAACAAAACAAATTCGGGAAAACTCGAAGAAAATCACACATTCTTCTTTTTTTTTTGTGTATATCTTACCAGCATCGAATTCAAGTTTCATTGTGTAACAGAAGTTTTCCAGTTCAGAATATATACATACAAATGACAACAACACGAACAAAAACAAAAACTGGGAAAATGTCACCTTCTCATAAATAATAATTACAAATTTCAAATTTTATTCTTTAAATAATAATAATAATAATAGCAATAACAATAACAAAACAAATAAATAAATCATAACTCAAATTGCGAAGGGTTAATCATCAAAGTAATTACCCTTAATTATACCCCACTTGAAATAAACAAACAAATGATAACAACAACAACGCTACTCAGTTTAATGTTAAATCTAGTATAATTCAAATAAATAAATTGTATGTAATTTATGTTTTTATGGTATTATTTATATTTTATGTATTCGTGGTCTTGTGGTTTATGCTGTGATTTGAAATTTTTAATTTTCTCAGAAATGATTACTGCGGTTTTTTATTCACTATCCAGAGTGCGCTATTACTCGTAAGAGTCAACTTTCTGTATAGCCCGTATTGTCGCTTCATAATTGAATTTAAATTGAATTTTTCTACTTGCCAACTCAATAATTCTAATTCTTACACTTTTTTCTAAATTTGTATCAACAAAAAGCTTATTTTTGTCGATTTTGATGATATGTGGACAAATGACTAATTAAGCCACATTTGTTTCTCAAATGACGCGACCAATGTCTGTCGATGATCAAAGGCTAGTGTGGCTAGACATGCCATGTACTCAACTTCTTTGTTGACAATGTCTTGAGTGAAACAGCGAAACATGTATGACGAGTCCTCGATGTTTCGCATTTTATCGCCATTTTTTGAAAATGGTGTAAATAAACAATTGATAAAAATAAAAATTACCACCTGTCACCATCGCAATAATTTTTGTTTTTATGTATAATTTTTATTATAATATATGTAGTGTTAAATTTTTTTTTGATATCAAATTTTTTACCAGTTGGGGCGCCAACACTGTAAATTTTTGTTTATGGAAACTAAAGTTTTATATGTTTAGAGTCCACGTAAATTTTTAACTATTGTTAATAATTTAGTAATAGTTTTCTTCCTTCAAATAAAATGTTTTTATTACAAATGTCAATTTGCACATCATCTCAGACATGTTAAGTATACAATATATTTTAGACCTGCCACAATATACTTCTATGAACTATGATAGCATTTTCACAGTTGATTTCTTACACACGATTCATCTCAGACATGTCATTTACAATTCGTCTCAGTCACGTCATGTACGATTCATCTGATACATGTCACACGCGAAAAGTAGTCCTATTTGATTCTGATGAGTCATTTGTGTAACGTCAATGACTTTCCTTCTGAATATTTGTCTAAGTGAAAAATAGCATGAATGTATTTTTGTACAACTTAGGATACAAATTCTCTCTAAAAAAATTTCATTACGCTTAATTTTTGAGCTACATTTCCTATTGATTGAGTACATTTTTTGATAGGTTTTTCATGCATTCACATTTAATTTAACATGATCTTATAAATAAACATTTACTTAGCTTCGTTTTCAATAATTAAAGGAAGAAAAAATTCCCTGGCTTCGTATAAATCTCGTATCTGAAGCTAATTGATTTTTCTAAGTTCTTGATACTCTGTAGAATTAAAAAATGGAGTTTGATTTTAAAAATACTGATTTTTGTTTTAGGTTTAGTTTCAATTGCGTGCAGGGCGGTTGTTTTGGACTATCCTAGGTTCTTGTATATCTAACAGAGCTCCTCAATCCAACGCACGATCCTTCAAGTAAAGGTTGATAGCTGCCTTAAATTTGTGCATTTTATATAGTCAGATAGAAATATTAAACCGTTTAATGAAGGCGAAGTCCACATCTTCAATTTCGGTAAATAAATTCTCGCTTGGCTTCCTCAGTTCGAGATTGCGACTGCTTCTTCGTAAACATTGGTGCTTTGACCGTTCCTCTTGACCGTTCCTCGCGTAACGAAAGGTGGTATTTGCCTTTTAATTCAGCAGAACATTTACTATGCATTAATCTGTAGAACATCAGAGTTCTGCAACATCTCTGCGGTGTTGTAGGCTGTCTAGATGTTTTGTAAATCTGGGGTTGCTTATTATTTCGATGACACGGTGCAGAATCCTCCGTCCTCTAACTGGAGGATAATACCATATGCTTAACCCCAAAATTGATAGCAATACTCTAAACATGGTCTATTGAAGGTCTTTATATCTGAAGAAACTGATGTAATTTAAAGAACCTTCTGTACCTATTGAAGAACTCAAGTTTTCGTGAACTGACTTGGCAAATAAAACAATGTGTTCATTCCATTTTAAATTGTTGCTAACTTAAACACTATAGTAGACACAAGAGCACATAGTCCTTTATTACAAAAGGGTAATCGTTGTGACCTCTTTTGCGGAAAAACGTCCATATTAGTATTTCTTTGGTTAAATTTGACCTGATTTTTTTCTCTAGACTCAAATCTCTAGACTCAATGCCAAAACTTTTGAAAAGCCTTGGATATATCCAAAGCGATTGCAAAGGCCTCTCACCACTTGACATACGTCAAGATATTGGTTGTGGAGCGGCTTCGATTTTAGCTTTAGAGAGCCGCAGTAATCTCAATTTCAATGTTTATTCTCTTATTTATGTTTTTTATTTTTATTTTATGTTTTGCTCCCACTACAGTAAAAGAAAATTACAAGAAATACAAAAATGAGGATAGTATTCATAAAATTATGAATCCGGTAACAACAAAATTGTAATTTTTAAAAGTTGATGCATTTCAAAGTGTGTTCTTGGTTTAACAAACAACCCAAGTAAGCAAGAAATATTTTTAATTTACTGTTAACAGCGCAAATTTGTGTAATGCATATCTATATATGTATACTTATAAATTAATTACGATATTTACGAGGAAACTTCTTTCTGAGGAGAATTTGGTAAAATTCCGGAAAGTGGCTCTAATACGAACAACACAAAAAAAAACTAGAATCGAGGTAGAACAAGCTGCTGAAGATAATCAAGCCTTCATAGAAGAACCGAGTGAGTCTAATAGTGCGACCGGTATCGCAGATCAAGCGAAGGAACTGTTACTATAGCAGACAATATAAATTTTGAAATCATCGATCAAATGCAACCTGAAGAAAATACATTTTCCAATATTACTAATTTATAGAATGGAAGCGTTCTAATGTTGTACGGTCGGAAATATTTTGCTGATTAATTATTTGAAACAATGGCAGAGTTCACAAATATATATGCACTACAAAATGGCCAGCCATTTAAACCAATGGGCATTAACAAAATGAAACGGCTCATCGGTGTTCATATATTTATTGGGTGTACAAAATTACCCCAAATTCGCATGTATTGGTGCCGGCTAGTTGGCCTGGAGCAAGTAATGCGATCAATGACGAGAGAACGATTCTGGCAACTGAGAACAAATTTCCATGTTGTAAATAATGTAGATTATATTTAGATATAATAATAACAGTAAGAAACAGAGGTCTGCGACTGCCGCTAGAAGAAAATCTTTGCCTCGATGAGCAGATGATACCTTTCAAAGGAAAATTCATTGCGAAGCAGTACATGAAAAACAAACCAACGCCTTGGGGGTTAAAATTGTTTATACTTTGTGGTAAATCTGGCCAGCGTTATGATTTTGTGATGTTTCAAGGATCTACTACAGAAATCCCCAATTATCACCGCAAGTTTTGCTTTGGAACATCAGTTGTACTACATTTAACTCAGCGAATTAAAGAAAATGGTTATACAATTTTTTTGATAACTATATTTCACTAGCTATAATTTATTAGAAGTTTTAAAAATCAAAGCTATGCACGCTGTCGGGGCTGTCCGAATCAATCGGTTTTAAAAGCCAATATTTTCGGATGACCATATGTTTAAAAAACAGAACCGCGGATATTCAGAGCAATGTAGGGTGCACAATACGAAATTGTTTGCTCCTATAACGAGTGCCTGGGCAGTGTTGACCTTTTCGATCAGCTTATCCAATACTATATAGAATATCTATACACTCTAAAAAGTGGCCTTTACGAGTTTTAACTCATTTTATGGATTTCTCTATAACCGCCAGCTGGATTGAATATAAAGGGTTATCCAATTCAAGCTTGATAAAGTAAACTTAAAAAAAACACACAAAATATTCGGAATGTATTGTAATTTTTATTTCATTTTACAGATTGATCCTTGCCATTTTTAGTTAAACAAGATATCATTCAAATGTCCTCCACGGGACTTCTTACAGGCCTTGATTCTTTTGAGGTAATTTTCAATGACTTTTCGGCACATTTCGGGCGGTATCTCGGCCATTACCTTACGAATATTAGTTTTCAATTCGTCAAGAGTTTGAGGATTGTTTGCGTAAACACGATCTTTCGCGTAGCCCCACAAAAAGAAATCCAAAGGCGTTAAATCACAGGATCTTGGAGGCCAATTGACATCAGCCAATCGCGAAATCAAACGTCCAGGAAATTTCTCTTGCAAAAGATCTCGATTTGCTCGTGTTACGTGACTGGTTGCTCCATCCTGCTGGAACCACATATCGTCAAGATCATAATCTTCGATTTTCGTAAAAAAATAATCGGTTAACATGCGGCCATAGCGCTCAGAATTGACGGTAACGGTTCGTCCATGGTTGTTCTCAAAAAAATACGGCCCAATCACACCACCAGACCACAATGCGCACCAAACAGTGACTTTTTCCGGGTGTAATGGCTTCTCTACAATCAATTGTGGATTTTCTGAGCCCCAAATTCTACAGTTTTGCTTCTTAACGTATCCACCAAGCGAAAAATGAGCTTCATCACTGAAGAAAATTTTGTTCGAAAAATCAGCATCAGCAGATTTAATAATTTTAACGCGTTGGTCGATTGTTAAATGCTCCATATTCTTAAATGGCAGAATGTCAACTAAATAAATGACAGCGTACTTGACGTTTATCTTTGACAGATGTCGGTATACAGATTTCTACTTTATCAACCTCGAATTGGATAACCCTGTACATTCAAGATGCGAAAACGGAACATCCCAGAAACACACACTGAGAAAAAAAACCAGTAAAAATAAAAAAATATACATATAAAGTCAAAAAAATATACATATATTTTTTAGGCGAAAAGTTTCGTTTTTAAAATCAAAAGGATAATCTTTTTATTTTTAAAATATTTTTTTTCGCCAACTTTGTTTATAAAAACAAAAAAAATGTTTTTATTTTCAAAAATACTTTTCTTACTTATGTCAAATAATTTTCTTAAATTTTAAGAGATTGTTTTTTAAGAATAAAAAACTATTGGTTAGTTTTAAAAGAATTATTTTAATTTTTAAACAATTACTTTTAACAAATGTCACAATAATTTTAAATCAAAGTAATCAATATTTGCGACTGCTCAAGTCAGCTGACCCAAAGGGTTATCTACTCATAAGAACATAACATATCTACCACGACACGACTCACGAGAAGTAGAAACTTAACTCCTCCTCCCCAATGTTTAGCCCCCAGGGCCATTGTGTAAAAATACACACAACCCTTAAAAAAATATAAGGAGAACCTAGTCAAAATTCTATTTTGGCAGTTTGGTTTCGTTTCGTACTGATAAAAAGTTGTTCTACTCAGTGAGTACTCATTAGGTTGCAACGACCAAGCTGCAAAAACTCAAATCTTCATACCTTTAGTATAACACAAGAACATATCGATTTGGCGAATTATATAAATAGCCTTTAAAACTTTAAAATAAAAAATAAAATATAGAGGAATTGAAAAATAATACAACGGGATTTCTGGCAAAACAATAAATATAAACATTTTCATAAGTTGTCATTATTATCAAAAAAATTGTTTTTAAATATTAAAACACTTCTTTTGAAATAAATTATTATATTTAAATAAATAAACTTTTTAAATTTAAAAAGTATTTTATAAATCATTTTACAAAATATGTTTTTAAAATAAAAAAGCTTTTTATTAGTTTGCAAAAATTGCATTTAACTTCAAAAAAATACTTTTGAAAAACAAAAAAATTTATAACTTTGAGAAATTAAAAACTTCGTTTTTTAATTTTACAAACCAAAATTTTTCTCAGTGCACATTTGTTAGAATTCAGGTTACAAGTGGCGCATGTTTTAAATAACACAAGGCATAGTACACGAAAACGAGGTCGCCCTCCAATCAAATTTTCCAAAAAGTAAAAGCGAAGTTCGACCGATAACCGATATTCGATATGACTGCATTGATCATTTTCTCAAGTTTAGCCAAAATAGGGTGGCAACTAGATGTAAAAACGATGGATGTGGATTTCGGACACATGTTTTTTGTGGCAAATGTGCTGTCCACCTTTGTTTATTAAAGGATCGCAATTGCTTCTAAAATTTCATAAAAAAAATTGAATGTCATATTGAATATTGATAGACTATAAACGTAAAATAACCTAAGAAATGAATTTAGATTTATGTTATAGTAAATTAGTAATAAGTATTACTTTATTATACGACTACGTGATTTATTAACGTGATTTATTCGGTTTATTTATTGCTTCCTGACACGTAAGCAGTCCTCCAATTTTCAGGTAATTTTTTGCTTCTTTCACTTCGTCGAGATTCAGTTATTTCTTCTATCGGTACGTCCTATTGGTTTTGAGAATCAATTTGTTGATTACTTTCATCCTCTTCTTTGACTTCTTTAAACGGATCTTATCAGTTTTGTCCTCTCCATTGTGAATACATTTTTGATTTTACTGAACTAGAACAATTTTTCCTTTCTTCTATCAGAGTCTATACAAATTCACTGCATAAACCACAAAAATACATTTTGGCTTCGATCACCTTCGTTTTCTAAGATGTTTTTGAATCTTGGCACGTAATTCAAAAAATTTGAAGTTTCGACAGATCTGGCACTTTGTTATACCATGCTTGTGCAGGAGTTTTATTCATCGTTCTGATAGTACATATGTTTAAGAGATACGCAGCTGTATGAACTGCTCTTCCCCACATTTTCTTTTCTAAAGTCGAATCGTTTAATAGAGCTCTTGACCGTTCCAAAATAATTTTGTTAAGTCTTTTTGCCATTCCGTTAAGTTGAGGCGTGTGAAGTGTTGTGTAGTCGAGAACAATTCCTTTTTGACTACATCAATTCATTTTAAGGTTACTAACGTATATAGCGTATAGCTCCTTAGCCACTGTTTAGTTTAGAAATTTTTATATTCCACTTTGACTCCAATAGCTTTGAATTACATTCACCGTTTCTCCTTTATTCCTTATCAAATACAGTTTTGTTAAATATGTCCAAGAAAGTAATTATTTTTTGCTTGTTGTACCAATTAATTGGACTAATTGGTCTGCACTGATATGTTGTGTGTTTATATTTTACACACACTTAATAAACAGCATCTAAATAATTCACATCATAATACAATTTACTGATACTAGTTGACATTGGCACAAGTTTTTGTGGCACAACGATCAAATTTTCGATGCTAGGCTTCAGCAATCTTTTTATTAGCAATTGAAACTTCTTCTTTAGCTTCGGTTTTCAGCTTTACCTCATTCCGGGCTTTAGTTTAATTTTCCCTGCCCAACAATACGGTTTTACTGTTTACTTTAACTGCTACATTGTCTTTTGTGGGCCTAACTTCTCCACCATTCGGTGTTATTGTATTCACACTAAATACATTTTTACCATGACTAATATCCAAAGTCCACTATCCAAGATATTTCTTGAAAATTTTGATTTTCAGAATTTAGCGAAATAAGTAATATTTCTTTTCGTTCGATAATCTTCTTTGCACTTAATATTTATTTTTAGAAAATAGCAGTCCTGTTCAGTATAGTTTGACATTCTGCAAAATTTGCATGGTGCATGTTGACATTATATAGTATACTCTTATTCAGACATAAACCAGCAAGATGATTGTATTTACATACGCAACATATTTCATTCACCTTAGTATCGCGTTCAAAAGCTTCTGCTGCTAACAATCTTGCGGTAAGGTTTTCAACGCCAAATTTTCGAGAATCCAATTCCAGCCTTGGCACGTGCTTCCATGGAATGGGGCTCACAACAAAAATCCAAAATATGGACCCTTATAGAATTTTGACATTCAAATGTGGAGTCATTCTTCAATCTATCTCATCGTTCCACCATCGTTCCACCTGGTGGTGATTTAACCATTTTTATGGTGGGTGTTAAAGTTACCATCTAAAAGTAATTCGTTGTAAGGATGTTGGTTGCGAATGTTATGACATTTCTCTAATATTCGTTCGAGCAAAATTCAAGGTTCTTCGATCCTGGAGAGCTACTAGGTAAGGATATAGAACCAAACAAAACAAAAGATATAAAATCTAATAATAAAAGAATGGACTATAGAAAGTCAAAAAATTAATTTTGGGCGAATTCCACAACCACACCTATTTACATTTTTGCTACGTTTTTTTTATTCACTATACGGAGCGCTTATTTATTAAAATCTGCTCTATACAGCTGCATCTATCTTTCACTCAATTATGTCACATTTAAAAATCTTAACACTATAGACTTTTCTTCTTGTTAGGTCAACATTTTTGTTGTTGTAGTTGATAGTCTATCAAATAAATTAATTATTATCGCCTTTCCTATTTACATATTCGAAATAAAAATTAAAAGTTGTAAAATTGAGTTTGAATAAAAAATTAAAAAGGGATGGGTAAACATAAAAACACCCTATGTCTATAAATTTTCCATCTATACTTTAAACATTTATGTCACTCTTCTTAAAATCTAAATCACGAAAAGATATTGACATATTTTGATGGAGAGCGACACATATCGCACGCTTTGCCATTTTGATTATTATGTAACTAAAACATTTGAAATGGATTTTACGTCAATAACAGCTGGTTACAAAATCAAATCAATCCACCGAAGGGGTTCAGTTTCAATTATTAAAGCAATCCCAATCAACTTTAACGGAATGGTGTTGTTTGCATCTTTCTGTATAGAATTATAATTCTCATCGTCTGACAGTTTTTCAGATGTACCAGCTTCGCTCATTTCGAAGTTATAACTTTTAAACGATTAAGAGAAAATTATCTAGTTTTGGATAAAGGATTCCTAGAAGTCACGGGTATCAAAAACTCATTATCCTATACTTCGTTTCTCATTGATTTAGTTGAGGATACATTTTAATGCGTTTTTACTGAAATTTATTTCATTTTAATATTAATTCCTCCTCGACCATTAAATATCGGGTATCCAGAATCTGCCAATTTCTTGACTAAATTAATTTTATTTTTATATTATTTCAACAAGTTCCTAGAGTTTTGAGATTCTGTTGTGGAATTTAATATACACGGCTCGCAAGGTTTTCCAAATTTCACCACGAATTTTTTTTTGGTTTTGGTAGATGGTGCTGAAATCACAAAATTAATATTCGGTCGCTTTTTTCAAAACAGCTATCCCATGTTATCACAATCAACCTCGATCCGCGGCCCACCAAAATAATCACCAGTATTTTAGCGTAGTATGCGAATCTTCAAAAAAATGTGAGTTTCTATTTAAGATTTCAAAATTACTCCCCGCCCTTGAGGCAGAGAGTGAAATAATTGGATAGTTTTTTTGAAAATGTTAAATTTCAAAATTCGATGTGTATTTCTCATAATATTTGACCATTCTAGGATTTTCGGACCACTCTGCATATGACGTCATTTAATAATTTTTGCAACAATTTAATTACATATTTAACGTAGTGTAATGTCCTAAAATTGGCATGTTTCGTATAAACGCTCTTCCACCCATAACTTACATAACACATTTTAGGAAGCATAGCGTGGAATTGAAAATTTGGAGAATCTAATGTTGTGCCCTTGGATATTTGAAGAATATTTGATTGAGTTTGCCATGAATGTTTAATAAGTAAATTTCATTTACTGAATTGACATACCTAGCCTTCGAGTCAGGTAAATGCAAGTATGCCGCAAGGAACACCCTAGTCCCCTACAATGTACTTGGTTTACAGTCCAACGCTGTCGGTTTTCACTGAGTTTGTCTATCAAAGCAGAAACAACGTTTATGTTCACAAATATTCTAGAATGGGTTAAGACTAACAGAGTCGAACTGAAGCAAATTTTATTCTTTTCTTTTCTCCCAGCAAATAGTACAACACAATGTTACATCTGGAACGATGGGGTTTTAATTCCACGTGGAAAAAACCATATACAAATACGACTTGCTCGATTTCTTCCTGTACGTCTATGATAACTGTTGGTTCCGTCCTGCTCAAGTCGACCTCGTCGTCTGTTGACGGTATGTTCTTTGAAATTGTCGTTGTATAGCGAATATTGGGTTATTGTCTCGGGGTTATATTAAATATAGTTTTAAAAATAGCGCCACGTTGCTGAGGCGTGAATCGACTAATTTTAATTCTTTTTGAGGTAATTAACAATAATTTGAAAGAAATATAAAAATAAAATTAAGGAAAATCAAAATCTATCAAATGCAAATTGGGTGATTAATTTAGGAACACCCTGTATATTCAATCTCCAAAAGTGTGAGTTAATATTTGGGGTTTAGTAGGCTATGCAACTATTAATTCACTCCATCGGAAGTCATAAGACTTTATAAAGCTTACATTAGACCTTTAAAAGAGTTTAACTCTTTTGGGCGGAGAGGTGCCCCTTAATCCGATGTTGAACTGCCTTAATAGAATTCAAAATAGCGTCTTTCATGAAATGCGAAAAGGCGTGTTAATTAAATCCTTTCTCGATATTTTAGGGCACATATATAATGTTGGTGTCGGGACTGTATTTTACATAGTGTATTATGGAATGCTCTTCAGAAACTACCTATATGAAATCTATGACTCCAAGGGAAGGGGGGGGGGGGGGTTGACAATGCCTAATTTCAGTTCTAGGCGTATATAGGCTCTAGTAGCTTTTTATTGTAGAACATTTGAAGTCTTTATTTTTCTCATCGACCGCATTGTAAATCCAGTTAGAGGACTCCATGTTTCCCGATTTAGGTTCTACAATAAAAAGTTTCTAAAGCAAGGCGTAAATTACGTAAATTAATAATATTTTTTCAATCATAGCGAATAACAAAAGCTTCCTTCCCATTTTTGAATAAAATCCCATGTCATTTGAAGTTAAACTTCAGACAAGCTATTTTCAAAAAATTCGGAGATCCCAGTAAATTGTGGTTGGAATCAGTCCACAGGAAGTGCCAGCTTCCATGGGATCCTATTCAATTTTGGAATCATCTTGAAAATATTAGCATTTATGAGAAATAATATGTCATTTACGAAGAATACGTAACTGTGACAAAAAGATTTAAAATTCGGATTCTCTACAGCTGGATCGACTGATCAGGATGTCATACTTAAGATTTTTGCATAAATTCAAAGACCTAAGGGGTATGTAGATGAAAGCTTTGTCCTAATGAAATTTGGCGGTATGTCTGAATTTTTATTTTAACTTTAAATCGCTATGAAGGTTATCGTTCTGTTGAGAAGCAATTTGTTATGTATTGTGAGCTCAGAATTTCTATTTAGTACATTTATTTTTATTTTTATTTATTTATTTTTATTGTTCATTCTCATTCAATAACAACGGCGGATTATCCAGTGAATTTAATGTATATATTCGTATATATTTGATGTTTAACTCTTGATGTGCCCCTAGTATTTTAGATTAGCATCGAGTTTCATGACAAAGTATTTAATTGTATTTGCGTGTGGAATTTGGTTTGAATTAAGAACCACAGGGATCCAGTTTGCATTTTGGATTGTAAAGTGGAGATGTATATTGATTTGCTTCATTAATAAGACACGTCATTTGTAGTCCAGTTACTCGCTCTGTTAACTGCATTTTGAAGTTTGCTTATTAATTGCTTCTGATATATCTCTTCTAACCGCTAGGATTGCTGTATCATCTGAAAATGTTGCTACTGTAGTACTTTGAATATTAGGTAAATCCCTTGTATAGGAGGAACGTAATAGTTCCAAGACGACCTTGTAGTATACCTGCTGGTATAATTTTTTGTTCAGAGTACTCTTTTTCAAGTATGACCCGAAAGTGTCGATCTGCGATGTAGGATTTAAGAATCTGATAAAATTGCATAGGTAGGTCTCGATGCAGTTTAAATTCTTTCTCGGGAATGGCTTTCTCCATTTGCTCACTAATTAAGTCATAACCAAGCTCCAGATCCTGATACTTAAATTACTATTAATTCCATTTTTTAGTTTCAATATCACAGTCATTCAGTCACATGCCGTATGCTAAGATCACTTGTTTTGTTTACGACCGTTGTATTTTGATTTGCTGTTTGTCTCAACGGTTGGAAAGTCTCTTCCAAATGGGCAGCAAATAAAGAGACTTTCTGCTTGTCATTTTTAGTGCAGAATCCGTCATCGATTTTGATTGGTGGCTCATGAATTTTGTTAACCCCTTCTTCAGTGAGGTTTGTGGCTAAAGCTCTGTATGCGTTGGGATCTCTTGCCTTTATCTGGCAAATGTAGTTGTTAAACTAATCTATAGTCGTTTGTGGACACTGATTTCATTAAAGCTTCAATATTTGCAAAGTCTGTGATGCTAATCACATTAATTGGCAATGGCACCTTTCTCTTCAATCTCTGAATGGACATCGCCCATTAAAATTATAAAGATTAAATTTTTAAATTTGGTTGTTATTGTAGGTTTTGTGAAATTTAAGCGGGAATGAAATTTTTTGGTTAAACAACATAATATTTGATGTTTGAAAGTCAGGTGTTGGCAACATACGAGTTATGTTCAAAAACAGGGGTATACGCCAACATCTTGTTAGACGGTGTAATAAAGAAATCACCATACCAACCAATAGACTGAGTTAGGATGGTTTCTCCGGGGTCTCACGACAAAATCAGGATTAACGTCAAATTCACTATCTCTGGTAGTACAAAACAACCTAGACGTGCAACTGCGACAATTGTGGAAAATTGAAGAGCTACTCATGGAAGACATACTCAGAAGAAGAAGAGATGAATGAGCATCACTACGCAATTACTCACAGAAGACTACCTGGAGAACAAAGGGAGTCAGAAACCACACTCATAAATAAAGAATTTGTATCCATAAAAACGTTTAGTATATTGTGGAATCCCCAACGAGATTAATGTGAGTTCCAGGTCAACATGGAACCCATGACAATAGTTCCAACAAAACGATTCCTTATCTTGGAGGTATCCAAATTATTCGATCCGCTAGGGTAGTTTTCCCCAACAATTTCAGTCAAGGATAATGGGACTATCATGGGATGAAGAACTACCTGAGGAAATGAAGAGAAAATGGCTTCAATATAAAACTACGTTCAGCGAGCTGCAAAAAATTAGGGTTCCACGATGGGCTGATATCAAGGACAAGTGCGAAAATTTAGAGATGCATGTGTTTTTTGATGCATTGGAATTAGTTTACGCTACAGTAGTTTACTGCAAGGTGACAGAAGCAAGAGAATCAACAATTACACTTATGTCCGGGAAAACTAAGGTGGCCCCAATAAGTCAGAAACTAAGTCTTCCAAGATTAGAACTTTATGGTGCAGTAGTACTGTTAGCGAAACTACTGAGACAAGTTTCAGAGGCCATGGTAATCCGAAACGTGCAAATGCGACAATTATTCTGGCCTGGCTGCAAGGACACCCTAGTACCCGGAAAACTTTCGTAGTAAATAAAAAATCGCAGATTCATGCCCTGCACAATGGAAACATGTAAAATCAAAAGAAAACCTCGCAGATTGTGCAACTTGTGACATAGATCCTGATAAGCTGGGTGATAATAAATTATCATGGTCCGGACCGGATTGCCTTAGGAGTAGTATCGAGCCAACATCGAGTAACGTAATAATGGAGACCGAGTTAGAAAAAAAATAGCAGGACACGTAACTACCACATAAAAGTACTCAGCATGGAGGTTTGAACTTAACGCTCACGTTCATAAGAAAGCAATTTTGGATCCTCCAATGCAAAAGGGCAACAAAACAAAACAACACAATCGCCAGTGCCAGAAGTGTTTTAGGTTCAATGCTAACAGAGCAACTCAACTGATAAGAAGCCTACCTCCTCCAAGAGTAATACTCTCAAGAGCATTTACTCATACAGGAATAGAATATGCTGGGCCCATCAATTTTCGAATGTCCAAGGGCCGCGGAACAAAGAGTCGGAAGGAGTGCATCGCCATTTTCATTTGTTTAACAACGAAAGCGATGTATATAGAATTGATTAGTGATTTAACAACACAAATACGCTGCCCTCAAACGTTTCATAGTCCGAAGGGGTAACGTTGCAAATATGTATAGTGACAACGCCACGAATTTTGTGGCTGCAAATAAATATTTGCTATCTATTCATCATTCATCCGATATTTTAAACGTAATAACCAACCAAGGGATCCAATGGCATTTCATTCCCCCAGGCTCACCACATTTCGGCGGTATATGGGAAGCAGGAGTGAAATCGGTAAAGCAGCGCTTGAAAAAAGCCGAAGCATCTGTACTACTAACATATGACAAATTAACAACTCTGTTGTGCCAGGTTGAAGCAACATTAAATTCTGGACCGCTACGTCCATTGTCAGAGGATCCTAATGAACATGAATGTTTAACACCCGGGCATTTTTTAATTGGCGATTGCATGCTCGCCCCGCCTGATAATAAAACTATTACCCGAACCAAACTCTATTCACTAGATGGCAGCAAATTGAGAGAATGCATGGAGACTTCTGAATGAAATGGACAAAACAACCACCAAATATCAGGGAAAAACAATTAGTTCTTATAAGAGACGAAAATTTACCACCCACCAAGTGGCTAATGGGAAGAGTATTAGAAACTTACGCAGGACATGACAAATTAACCAGAGTCGTTACCTTGAAAATTCAGAAGGAAATACTCAAAAGGTCCATAGCTAAGATCAGCCCCTTACCAACACACTACACCATTAAGTCATATGCTGAACCAATTATTGAAGATTCGGAAGGGCAACAGTTTATAACAAACAACGATAAGCCGACGGAAGGTTCATCTCGAGAGAAAGTTCCTGAATAATGACCCCCCGAATACCCTGTGCACCGGAATCTGGCCCTGAACGGTATTTCCGTGGGACACTCCCAAAATGCACGCGGGGAAGGAGAGAAACTCGGTGTCCGGTGGTTTTTTGAGGCGTTGAATCCTTATATGGCGTCGCCGAACACCCCCGGATACCTGGTGCGCTGGAACCTGGACGCGGACGTCATTTCCGAGAACTTTCCTGATAATATCGACAAAAACAACCCGAAAATCATTGTTGGGGCGTTTTTTGGGCCGCTGAATCCAAATTTCACGTCGAAAACGACCCTCGAACAGCTGGTGCAATGGCATCTTTATCTTGACATCGATGTCATTCCCATGAATGTCAACCAAACATGATGTTTAAGAGACGGACATCAATACTGCAATATGTGGGTGGAATTGTTGATTCTATTTAAATTATGTGAGGAGGGAATAATCGAATGAATGGTATGATTTCAAAGGGCCGAATGGGTCGAAGGGCCGAATTTTTTTTTTTTTTTTTTTTGTGTTTAGAAATATATTTTTTTATTTAATTTAATTATTTTTTGCATGACAAAATTTTCCTTCACCAAAATGTCCTTTCCTTTACCAAAAATGATATTTTTAAAACAAAAAAACAAAAAAAAAAAAAAAACAAAAAAAAAATCGGCCCTTCGACCCATTCGGCCCTTCGACATTCGGCCCTTCGTACCCATTCCGAATGAATAGAATCTCAATATTTATGTAGGTTAGATACGTGACTATATATCAAATTCTTAATCAAGTGACACATCGCTAGTCTGCTCATTTTCTTCGTCATCGACTGATGTATTCATAAATAGAACATCTTTCTCATCTAAGGCCTCTCTCTCTGCCGCAATAACGTTTTCAACTGAATAACTTTAACTTTATTTACAATAGAATAATATTACAATAAAATTATCATGTCAATTCCCCAATGGATTTACTGTCTTTTAAAGGGAAATTAACATTATAATAAACATATTTCTCATACATGTGTCAGATATAAGCATTTCAAAGTTATACAATTTACAAAATGTAATTATTTACCAATTCTCTATAGTAGATCTTTAATTGTTTCTTGAATTGATGAATATTCATTTCAGTTTTCAATGACTTAGGCAATCTGTTGTAAATTGAGGGACCGGAAAATCGGATTAATCTGCGTCCAAATTCGTTTGTAATAGATCCGCATGATATGTTATTAGCAAATCTGGTTCCATATTTATGATTACTATTACTAAATTCTAAATTAGATAAGGTAGAAGAGACATTTAATGTCCTGTACATATACAATGAAACTTGATAATCATACAACGCACCCAACGGCAAAATTCCTTTGGATTCCATTTCATATAAATACAATGATGATAATCGAAAAAGGAGCTTCAAGAAAGCATTCACACTTTTGTTTTGCATGATTTGAAGAGGTTTTAACCTGCTCCGACTTGCCGTTCCGTAAACAATAATTCCATAAAGAATTCTGGGATGAATAAATGCAAAGTACATCAGTCTCAATACATAACTAGGCACAAAATACGAGAGTTACCAATCCTACTAAAGGAGCCATTTTAGTACAAACGGATTTAATGTGTTCAACCCAAGACATGTGCGTATCAAAAGTCACTCCTAAGGGTATCCCGACACTTACTCGGAAAAAATATTCTAGAAAAACATTTACTCGAAAATTATTTGCTCTAAAAACATTTACTCGAAGAACATTTTCTCGCAAATGTATAAAACTACATTTGGTCGAAAATCATTTACTCCAAAAACATTTTCTCGTAAAACAACATTTTCTCGTAAAATATGTCAGGTGGGCTTAAAAGCTCAATATGACCAGAATGCAGCGTTCGCTCATAAAATTCGTCTGATTTTATTGGTTGCATTTGAGCCGCCAGCCGATGTTATTAACGCTTTCCAATCTTTAACTGAAAATAATCTTATCCCAGAAGAAGCTAATGAAATATTGGATTATTTTGAGGATAATTATATCGGTAGATTTGATGTGTAGTCTAAAAATGAAACTGGTAGGCGCAATCCCAGGTATTGTATTGAATCGTGGAATGTTTATACGGCAACACTAGAAGATTCCGCTCGAACAAATAACTGCGTTGAAGGTTGGCATAATGGATTTTCCCGGTTAGTTAGTTGTGAACATCCATCTGTTGATTTTTTTTTTTTGAAAAACTTCAACTAGAACAATCGAAAAATGAAATAGTTCTCGAGCAAATTCTTGCTGGAACTCCAATGCCTCCAAAACACAAAAAATATCGAGATTTAAATCAAAGAATCAAAAATGTTGCTTAAAAATATTCAATTATGGAAATCACCGATTATTTAACTGCAATTGCATACAAAACTGTATTATAAGTAACCAAAAAAAATAAAATATTTAATAAAAAATCTAAAAAAAGTAAAATTGCTCGAACAACAATCGACCGTCATTTTCTGGTAAAATTAATAACCGAAAAATTCTTCAAAAAATCGCGCGATTTTTTGAAGAATTTTTCGGTTATTAATTTTACCAGAAATTGACGGTCGAGTAATTGTTGTTCGAGCAAATGTTTTTCGAGAAAATGTTTTTCGAGGAAATGTCATGGAATCCTCCTAAGTACTTGAAATATTCAACTTTATCAACTACAACGTTATTTATATTCAGATATGGCAAATCAATTGGAGTTTTTTGTGGTGATTGAAAGATCATAAATTTTGTTTTATTTAAATTCAATGAGATCACATTCGATTTGAAGTATTCCAGTAAGATGTTCATATCATGCTTCATGCTATTCTGTATTGTAGAAGGGACTTTTGTTTCATAAAATATTGCAGTATCGTCTGCAAAAATTTGAATTTTGCCAATCAAGGGCATATTCGAGATGTCATTGATCAATATCAGGAACAGTAATGGTCCCAACACACCGCCTTGAGGAACCCCACATTTAACAGTTAAAATATTACTGCTAATTCCATTAATCATAACATATCTTTCAGTATAGGTGCAAGTTGAGCTTTCACAAATTTTACAGGCAAGATTGCAAGGAAGGCCGTGCTTCCTGCAACTACAGGTCTTCAGTTTACAATCTGCTGCGCATCCACAGAATATTAGTGCCATAATATTCTTGGGCGCAGGTTTTTGTGTAACTTCCACAGGGACCAGTTATGTCGCCTTCCTTTCTCCACCCCCATTCTGTTGGGTCTGTGGTCAGCTGGTCTCCGTGCAGCCAATGTTGCACTTGAAAATATACCCTCTTTAGATGTTGTTGAATGGCGTCTACTGTGGGGAGAATTTTCCCTAAATTTACTCTCTCCTTTACAACGGTTTTTATATACATACTGGACCTTTACTGTACTAGTAACTGGCCCCATTTTAGCTTGTCCTCATCAAGACCATTCCGCTTCTTGAATACCAGTGGAGCACTGTACATTGCCAGGAAACCAGCTTCTTTGAACTTCGTAGCATGAACTTGAAGGTCTGGGAATTTCTGGAAGGTCTTGAAAAATTTTGGTTTTTCCTGGTAGTATGTTGCTGAAACGGTATCGCACCCCGTTATTGCATAGAGCAACAAAATATTATCCTCAACTACTGGCATATCAGACAAGCTACGCGAAGAATATACTTCTTCGGGTTTATTGGGCGTTGCAGGTTTCCGTAAAAATATTTCTCTGTCAACCGGGCAGAGTGCGGTCAATAGTACGGCAACGTCTGTATCTTCGGCGACTATGACTACCTTTTTAGTAAGGTCCCTTGATTCTGTTAGAGCTGTCGTTACAATCGTATGATCAGCAGCCGCTGCACATTGGTCTGAAACTATCCCGACTGTGGTCAGTTTGGCATGGAGCATTTCAATAATCTTATTTTTATTGTTTTTATATTGTAAGAATTTATTTTGTTGTATTTGTTACGCCATATTCTCGCTAAAACGGACGTCTGCTGCACTTCCTCAATCAACGCGACGGATTCTTTCACATTCTTTAGTACTGAGAGTTTGGTGACCATCAAAAATAACTATCGCGCGTTTGTCGTAATGGTTCAAAATATACTTTATGTAACTGTCCATAATCGCCGAGAATGTTTGTTCGATTGTCTATTTGATTTTGTGAATCAGTAATCCTCCATCCAGAAGATTTAGATCCTTGAAATTTGATCCCGAAATATCTTGCATAACCTTGACACCTTCTTCAAAAGCATTATGGCAATTGCTTTCCGGACTCCCACTCATTCCATTAGCTATGTTTGTGAGGCATTCTATGGATTCAGGGAATGGATCTCAGGAGTTTCTATCCTTCCTCGCGTGAATTTTGGTAGAGTCCCACGGAGATGCCGTTCAGGGCCAGGTTTCGGTGCACCAGGTATTCGGGGGGTCGTTTTCGACGTGAAATTTGGATTCAGCGCCCCAAAAAACGGCCCAACAATGATTTACGGGTGGTTTTTATCGATATTGTCAGGAAATTTCTTGGGAATGACGTCCGTGTCCAGGTTCGGGCGCACCATGTGTCCGGGGGGTGTTCGCTGACGCCATATTTGGATTCGGCGACCAAAAAAACCCCGGGCGCCGAGTTTCTCTCCTTCCCCGCGTAATTTTAGGAGAGTCCCACGAAGATGACGTTCGTCGGCGTTCCTGTGCTCCAGGTTGGCTGTGGGTCAATTTGAACATCATAATCGTGATCAGCGACCTCGAATACCTCTGGGAACCCAAGTAGGGCTAGTTCTGACTCTTATTTACAAAGTTCTCCAATCTTCCAAAAGCCGTCTCAAAAAATACATTTTTTGAATGCATTTTTGGCCCGGTTTGTTAAAAAAAAAAAAAAAAAAAAAAAAAAAAATAGGCTTTTACAAATAATTTTTGGAAGCGAATGCAAAAAATCGCATTCCAATACGTCTTGCTCTCAAAAATTTCGAACTTTTTTGCTTCATTTCCTCGACTATAACGTTTTGAACTTGGCTAGTTTGAGACTTGCCACATAGAGATCCCATTCCAGTCACATTTGCTTTAAACTATTATTTTTTGTTAGTTAATGTTACGTTATAAATGTAACAAACATAAATCATAAATCCGTATGTACATTAGACCTGGATATCGTTAATATTTTATCTGTTAAAGAAACAACTTCTAAATGTATATATGTGGGGCCATTTTCCTTTAATGGAAAAAATAGCAATAGATGACCCGTTCATAATTCTATCCGTTTGGTTAAAAATTCCCAGAAAATTAATTTTTTTTTATTTGCCTTTCTTGGCAAATCTTCAGGTCTACCTCGGCCTAAACACAGCAAAAAATAAATTGGAAAAACAAAATTATTAAATAAATGTTTTGTTTATTTCTATGCAGACTTATCTATACTTTGAGAATAAAAGTGTTGAACAAAAAATGTAAAAACAAAAAAACGGTTAAATACTGTACCATTTTAGAATGGGGTGGGGTTACCGGGGTAAAATTGTCAATACACGAGTTTAATAGATTTTTGATTTAAAATCTCTGTTATCATAAAATCGTATTTAGTTTTTTGCTATTTGGAAATGTTAAATCGATATGTTCCAGATTACTTTTTGTTTATATATATAGATAGAAGAGGTTTAATGGGATCGATGAACAGAATACTGAAAATGTTGAATTAATTCGGGGCTTAAAAATCAAATAGATTTGGAACAAAACAACGTATAGGATGATTTAGTTCGGTTGATGAAACTTCGGACAGATGTTTGTTTTAATCTTTTGCTATTGTTTGCGTTTTGGTTATAATACCCGGACTTTATACGTGTATAATCTATATGTAATATTAATATGTGCGATATTAAGGTTAATCGCATACGGTAAAATGAGAATATAAAATTTTTCGCAAAATACTCGTACATGCCTATTGTACGGTTTTAGAAGAGAAAAATTATCTAATCAATTGTTTTTGGTGAAATGCAACCTACGGTGCTGGTTTTAGCGATAACCGAATGGTATAAATTAATTGGGGTTTGTTCTATATAATATAATGTGAATTCTTTCTATCTGAAAAATTATGATATCATGTACGTCATCTCAAAAAATACTTTAATAGCTGGAGACCAATTTTCACCTTCTACATGTTGATGAGCTAGCTGTACTATTACAGTTAGCTGAAAGTTTCCAGCCGAAAAATGGTAATACAGATAGTGTCTTTGCTATCACACCCGAAAGATCGTAATGCAGATATTAGATGGAAACCAATCTGACGTCCGATTCGATAGCCCATTATCATGGGTAGATTTTGATTATAGATTACGAGTGGGTCTAATGAGGTTATAGGGATGAAATGCCATATTTGCTTAATACACTCGAAACTACTCGATAAAAAAGATTAAAAATTATGGTTTAAATAAATGGTTTCTAATTGTCGTTAAAATTGTTGGGAACTCAAGATTTTGCCAGTCAGTAGCCGATCTAACTATTCCTATTCAATAGCCCATGACCATAGGTTGATTTTGATTACAGGTTAGGGGTGGGCCCGATGTGGTGAAATTTTTGTTTTTCCATATTCAGATATTGTGTCTATAATGCCAAAATCTCGAACTACGAATGATTTTATCTTTGAAAAATGGAGAAAAATTAAATTTCACCCCTATAACCCCATTAGACCCACCCCTAACCTGTACTCAGAATCTACCTATGGTCATGTGCTATCGAATCGGCATAGTCAAATTGGTGTCTTTATGCCAAAATCTCAAATGACGAACGATTCTTGACAGTGCTTGATAATTTTCAATCTTCTTTATCAACTACTTTCGGCTGTATGAAGTAGATATGCCATTTCATCCCTATAACCCCATCAGACCCATCCTAACCTATACTCAGGATGTACCTATGATCATGGGATATCAAATAGGCATAGTCAGATTTGTGTCTAAATGCTAAAATCACGAATGACGAACGATTTTATCGATGAAAAATGGGGAACATCAGAATTACCTCAAAACCTCATCAGACCCACACAAAACCTATATTTCATATTTGCTTATGACCACGGCCCATCGCATTGGCATAGTCAGATCTGTTTATGTTTGGCATAGTCTTGAATTCCAAACCATTTAAAGCTTGATAAGTTTTAAACTTCTTTATTGGCAATTTTCGGCTGTATGAGACAGAAATTACCACTTATAAACCTCTTCTAAACCTCTTCAAACGAGACCTTTTCCAAACATAATACTTTAGTCGCATAGGTTAGTCACTTTCAGGATACATATTTTAAATTAATTTATAATTTGTTTAACTTTCGGCTGAAGTATAGTCAAGGCACTATCCGCTTTAACGATGATTTCACTTTTAATAGGCAACTTTCGGCTAACTTTAACATGGTGAGCTAGCTAATACTTTGAGTTCGACAATTCGGAAACTTCAGTTAATTTGGACATAGTATAAAAGTAATTAATTATTTAATTAATAAATTGGCAACAGACCGTCTGCGAAGAAATGGTATTTGATGGAATAAATGAAAAAATAATTATGCCAAAATGAATGTAGCTTAATCATAAACCTAATCGAAATTAACAAGGTTTTTGCAAGTTCTGCAACATCCGTTGTACAAATATTATATTTAATAATCTGACCTAAAATTAGAATTAATTATTATAATAATTTATTATATTCTTTAAATCCAACTGGTAACAGAAATGGGGCCCTTCCAGTTACATCGGACTTTATAGTAATAAAGAATTACAAATTTGCGCAATTAACTTTTCGGTCACGTGTGGCAAGAAATCTACTGTGAGTCCGTTACATACGGTTGAATGGAGGAATTTATATCTATTTAAAGCTTAGGCATTGAGTTAATATTCGGAGATATCATCAGTAAGCATAATATAATTCAAGAAAAATGCATACAAAATAATTCGCGAAAAATAATTGTTCAAAAAATAGTTTTTATCAACCAACTTCAACACCATCTAACTGATTCCTTTTTCTTGGGAATTATAGATCCTAAAGAATTGTTCTACGAATTTGCGAAAGATTAAGTTTCGAAGAAATATTTTCCCAAGAGTAATTTGTTCTGAAAAAATATTTGGTGTATGACTTAATTTTTACCAATTTTCCAGCAAATTTAATTTATAAAAAAAGGAAACATCGAATTTAATCTCCCAAGTAACAATTTGTGTCCAAAATTTGGTCACGGTGACTAGTTTTTGTGGGTTATTTAGCATTGCTATAAATGCTAAAAAGTCAAGATAAAGTCAAAATGACTGACAAAAACGTGTCATGCTGATCAAAGTGGGGAATGATTTTAGCTTTCTCAAATGCAAAATGTTTAGGCTATAATGCTGTGTGCTCATCAAAATTACTATAAAGAATAATAGTCATTTACACAGCCGAATAGGTTCTATAGCTTATTTGAAATCTTCAAAACAAAATAACATTTATGGCAAATTAGTCATTTGACAAGCAAAATATTTATTTGGTATATATGTAATAGCGTTTCAAGCGACCATATGGCTGTAAAAAAATTAAATTGTTTCCAAAAATTACAAAATAACTTTTGTAAAAGCATTTTTTTATAAAATATCTAGTTATTTTGTATTTGTATTGACACTACATAATTTTTAACGCTGTTGAAAATATGAATGACAACGGAGGCATTATGCGTAATGAAATAATAATGAACGTATCTTCTAATAAATACGCCCATCTGTCGACCTAAAATTAGTTAGGAAGAAAGTTTCATCAGGTAGTTTTTAAAAGTTGCTCTAAAAAGCATAACGCCCCTCAGAAATACGTCTTATTTATTGTATACAGAAAATAAATTTTTTGAACAAATTCCAAAATATGGAGTAATTAAGAATAATTTTTAAATACAAACGATACGAAATTGAAATATAGAATGAAAACGTATTTCTTTTCTATGAACGACAGCGAAAAACGAAGAAAATTAAGAAAATAAATAATGCAAAAATGAGGGAAAATGGCAGTGGTGGCATAATAGCGGAAAAAGATGGCAGCCATGACATAATAGCTTTAGCAGAAGCAATACTGTCAATATGTTGTAATATTCACGTGGATTGCTTAATATTTATTCTACAGCTAATTATTTGTTCTAGGGACAAAAATGCAATGAAGAAATGCTATTTTGCCACCAAAGATTACCAATAGCATGTTTAGCAAATTAGTCGTCGGAAAAGCAAAATTGCTTTTCCCTCTGACTAAATGGCTATCCACACCACAAAATTGTCATTAAACAATTAATTTTTCAAAATATGCATGGCATAGTAGCTGTAGTAGAAGCCGTAAGGATAATATGACCAAATGGTCACATAGGATGCTAAGCTAACTAATCATTATACAGTTAATTAGCTATTCTGATGACAAAAATGCTATAAAAATTGCTATTTTGTCACGAAATTTTCCGATTATTATATTTCCTAATATTAAAAAAGTTAACTTGAAATTGATGTCAAAAACAGCTAATTTAGCGTAACATCTTTTGAGATGACTGTTTTGCTGTTAATACTAACGTTTTACTGTGGTGACTATTGTGCAGGGTTGCAAAAAAACTGTTTTTTTTAATTTAAAACAAAAAACACGTTTTTTTTTGTTTAAAACATATTTAAAACAAACCAAATCAAACACGTTTAAAACATGTTTTAAACGTTGTTTTAAACATGTTTTCATTACGAAGTAATTAGGTAATTTTTAGTCGATTTTCTTGTAATTTCTCCATACAAAATAAAAGTCGCTGAAGTTGACCCGGAATATCAGCCCGAAATTTTTGGTAAGTTTCTTCGCTAAAGTGTAGTCATCCCGAAAAAATGTACGTCTAGAAAAAGTGTAGTCTCATCCCGAAAAATATAATATGAATAGTGTTATGTACACTATGGAAAAAAATGTAATCGTTATTTTGTGTAGTTGTATTACCAGTATATTATTATAAATTATTTTAGTTTTATTACTGTATTGATAAATTTAGTAATATAACAGTAGTAAAGTAAATTTTATAATTTTTTGTCAAATCTTAAAGAAACGGTAAAATATAAAAATATTATAAATTTATAAATTTTAATTAAGAAAAATATAAATTCATTTGTGATAAAAAGTTATATGAGTCTATAATTTCTTCATGTGAACGGATTTAAACAGAATCCTCAAAACATTTATAAAAACAATATCGAAATTGTTGTAACGCAAAATCCTTAATGGAACCAACACTATAAATAAACAGCACTAGTGGTATGTACGATTAACTAGAGAATAAGTGAATGATCCTGGTAAAAACCATTAACATATGATATGGATAAAAAAATACAAATCACAGCAAAACGACATTTTTGTGAAATTCGAACATATGGCCCAACCTTAACTTCAGTGGAGCCAATCCTAGAGATAAAGGAGACTAGTGGCAAATACGGTTATTTAGGTCTCGCTTATGTCAATGATTTCTGAGAATTTTATTTTCAAATCACGGGGATAAATAATGCAAATTTTGGTTTACATTTGCATAGAGCGACATTTTTGTGAAATTCGAGCATATGGCCCAACTTTAACTTCAGTAGAGCCAATCCTAGAGATAAAGGAGACTAGTGGCAAATACGATTATTTAGGTCTCGCTTATGTCAATGATTTCAGAGAATTTCATTTTGAAATCACGGGGATAAATAATGCAAATTTTGGTTTACATTTGCATAGAGCGACATTTTTGTGAAATTCGAACATATGGCCCAACTTTAACTTCAGTGGAGCCAATCCTAGAGATAAAGGAGACTAGTGGCAAATACGGTTATTTAGGTCTCGCTTATGTCAATGATTTCAGAGAATTTCATTTTCAAATCACGGGGATAAATAATGTAAATTTTGGTTTACATTTGCATAGAGCGACATTTTTGTGAAATTCGAACATATGGCCCAACCTTAACTTCAGTGGAGCCAATCCTAGAAATAAAGGAGACTAGTGGCAAATACGGGTATTTAGGTCTTGCTTATGTCAATGATTTCTGAGAATTTCATTTTGAAATCACGGGGATAAATAATGCAAATTTTGGTTTACATTTGCATAGAGCGACATTTTTGTGAAATTCGAACATATGGCCCAACCTTAACTTCAGTGGAGCCAATCCTAGAGATAAAGGAGACTAGTGGCAAATACGGTTATTTAGATCTCGCTTATGTCAATGATTTCTGAGAATTTCATAATCCTCCTTACAGATAGTTTTCCACATATATGAAGGTTTTCCTTTGCCAGAAATAAATTATTTTCAAATTTGACCTACTAAAACTGGTTCGAACTAATTAGTTCAAGCAGCCCTTAAAAATTTCCATTTCCTTTTAATATAAATAACGCTAAATTGATCAAAAATGTAATTTATGGAAACAATTTTTCGTACATAAACAAAAAATTCTCGTGACACAGAGTTGCGACATATAGTCAAAAAATGATTTAGTATTTTATTAATTTAACAATAAGTATTTCATATTATACTTGTTGGTCCGCGGGAGTTATTTAACTTTTCTCCTACCCTTCGGTTGTAGCCGATGAGCTTTCCCTTATCCGCCACCTAGGGACGCGCCCGATGGGGGTAACAAGTTCCCCTCACGGGTTAGTAATTGATAATTATTAATTATTAAGTCGAGCACACCGTTCCAACTGACCTTCACGTCGCTAGCATAACTATCCCACAATACACATCTTTCATATGGAGCGCCCTTTTCAAGGGGGTCCATTTCATTTAATCGAGGACTCGTTAATAAACATCCATTCACACTGGAGAGCCCGTTTATAGGGATCCTCATTTATACCACACTTATCATTCACATGGAGAGCCCTTGTCAAGGGGGTCCATTTCACCCAACGGAGAGCTCGTTTATAGAGATCCAATTCACACTGGGGAGCCCGTTCCTAGGGATCCTCCATCATTACAAAGTGACGCGAAGAGTACACATGTTGCGTTGTACCCGGTGTGGTAATTAGTAATTAATAATTAACAATTAATAATTAGTACTTATTAGTAACTAGTAATTAGTTAGTAAAAATTAAATAGTAATACGTAATTAATAAATAGTAATTAATAATTAAGAGTTAGCAACAAGTAATAAGTAATAAGTAATATGTAAGTAATTAATAATTAATAATTAATAATTAATAATTAATAATTAATAATTAATAATTAATAATTAATAATTAATAATTAATAATTAATAATTAATAATTAATAATTAATAATTAATAATTAATAATTAATAATTAATAATTAATAATTAATAATTAATAATTAATAATTAATAATTAATAATTAATAATTAATAATTAATAATTAATAATTAATAATTAATAATTAATAATTAATAATTAATAATTAATAATTAATAATTAATAATTAATAATTAATAATTAATAATTAATAATTAATAATTAATAATTAATAATTAATAATTAATAATTAATAATTAATAATTAATAATTAATAATTAATAATTAATAATTAATAATTAATAATTAATAATTAATAATTAATAATTAATAATTAATAATTAATAATTAATAATTAATAATTAATAATTAATAATTAATAATTAATAATTAATAATTAATAATTAATAATTAATAATTAATAATTAATAATTAATAATTAATAATTAATAATTAATAATTAATAATTAATAATTAATAATTAATAATTAATAATTAATAATTAATAATTAATAATTAATAATTAATAATTAATAATTAATAATTAATAATTAATAATTAATAATTAATAATTAATAATTAATAATTAATAATTAATAATTAATAATTAATAATTAATAATTAATAATTAATAATTAATAATTAATAATTAATAATTAATAATTAATAATTAATAATTAATAATTAATAATTAATAATTAATAATTAATAATTAATAATTAATAATTAATAATTAATAATTAATAATTAATAATTAATAATTAATAATTAATAATTAATAATTAATAATTAATAATTAATAATTAGTAATTAGTAATTAGTAATTAGTAATTAGTAATTAGTAATTAGTAATTAGTAATTAGTAATTAGTAATTAGTAATTAGTAATTAGTAATTAGTAATTAGTAATTAGTAATTAGTAATTAGTAATTAGTAATTAGTAATTAGTAATTAGTAATTAGTAATTAGTAATTAGTAATTAGTAATTAGTAATTAGTAATTAGTAATTAGTAATTAGTAATTAGTAATTAGTAATTAGTAATTAGTAATTAGTAATTAGTAATTAGTAATTAGTAATTAGTAATTAGTAATTAGTAATTAGTAATTAGTAATTAGTAATTAGTAATTAGTAATTAGTAATTAGTAATTAGTAATTAGTAATTAGTAATTAGTAATTAGTAATTAGTAATTAGTAATTAGTAATTAGTAATTAGTAATTAGTAATTAGTAATTAGTAATTAGTAATTAGTAATTAGTAATTAGTAGTTAGTAGTTAGTAGTTAGTAATTAGTAATTATTAATTATTAATTATTAATTATTAATTATTAATTTGTAATTAATAATTATTAATTAGAATCATCATTTGGGCTTATCATAACGAATAAGCTCAAAGAAATTTTCACTATCAAGTTCGACACGATCAGGTAACGTAACACTGAGTCGTCATTTGATTTTATTAGCAAAAAAAATTTCAAACAGATTTTTGAACAGTTCTACGCTACTCTGTTATATGTAATCATCATTTAAACGATGATTGACACGATCTATTGGTACACTGAATCATCATTTGATTTTATTATAAAAAATAAATTTTTCAGATTTTTTATTTCAGTTATAAATTACAAATTATTGATTGCTATTCCAGTGGCATGCTTTGCTTATATTTTTCGGTACATAATTATTTGTGGTTTGACTTGTTCTTTAGTAGCATTGCGTATTACAGGGACATACGAACATAAGTCATCGTATTTTGCCCATTTTTGATTTACCACTCCATAGCAAACATAATGCCCTTCCGGTGCCTTTGGATACTTTACGATTGGGCCTTCATTAATAAAACTAATAAGTGACGTTAAATTGTATTTATTATTATCTAGGTTAATGATAGTCGGTATGTCAGACAATTTCACTGAGGTATCGGTGACAGCCTCACTATCTATACACACAATTTTTCCAAAACACTTAAAGCTTGGACTCATTGAGTGAAAACAATTATTGCAGGTTTTAGAGGGAATTTCCTGAATACATGCTTCAATATTCGATACTCCTAATTGCAGGTATTTTTCGTGGTTCAGAAAAATCATTGGACGTTTTTCTAGCTCTGTATTTAAACAGTTAGAACATTCCAAAGTTATTTCCAAGCTTGGAAATTTTTCAAAGATATTCTTACAAACATTGAATACTTCTGTCGTACAGTCAGAATTAAATCCAGAAATTTCAACCAAAATTTCCTTTCTAATTTCATATACTTTCTTCAAGTCATTTTTAAGACATGATTGTAACAACAACTTAGACCGGCTGTTATCTAAATTGCTTAAAAAACATTCATCTTTAAATACAGATATGGCAATCGCCTGATAAACCGAATCTAATGCGCATGTATTTTTGAAAAAGCTGCAAGTATTGAGTGCATTCCTTATTAATGGTACCTTAAAACTGTTTGCTTGTTTTTTAAAAATGGTTTTAGGTAAAGCTTTCTTTATTCGTTTTGGTGTATTGGAGTTTTGGCTTAACGTCGTCATGGCAGTAATATTTTGTTCCGTATTGGTTAAATTTATAAAACTGTTTACAAAATTAAAATCGAAACTGCTCGTCGGTCGTTTTTTGCAGCTCATTGGAGAACAATGTGCTCCCTTTCTTTTCCAAATAGATTGACTGCTTTGTATATCTGACAGACTGCAGTCATCTTTATTTTGTGAAATTTCTCTCTGGCTTTCCCGGGTTATTGAAAATTTGGGTATTGAATAAAATATCTCTTTGCAGACCGTTTTATTTCTCGAGTTTATTTCGCGTACGAAACGACCAACTTTAAGAGGCATTTTTCCCACCTCAAGAGACCGACTTGTCAATGAAAATCGTCTTTTTAAAAATGCAAAATAATTTTCAACATGTCCGTTGCTTACTCGAGTTCCATTACGCAATATACCGGTAAACAATGGTAATAATGTTCCGTATTTTTTCAAAAATGTGTCATGGAAAGGAATATTAAAAAAATTATTAATCGGGCTCTCATTATTTTGTTCCACTATGACAATCTGCGTACTAATATTATATAAATCTCTATAGAAGGGGCTTTGCTTATAAATGGGATTGTATAAGTCATTTGTAACAGTCTCCTCGGTTGGATCATCATGCGTGCTAGTATCAGTTATATTTATATTTGACGCTGCCTTATTCTCCGCGATCAATATAATTAAACTATCAAAAGCGTCTTTTACTTGAGCATTAATGTATTGGGATAGCAATAAAATTGCAAATTTCTGCCATATTTGTTTAGCGTTGTCATAGTTATTTGCAGTAATTATTGATGCCATAACTTCTTTCAGAAATTTGTGAATATCTGTCAATTTTTCAAAATATTTATTTATATCTCCGGCGATTGTATGAGATATATGGGAACAGCATAAATGTACCTTTACGGTGTTTTTCTGCGTTTTCAGACATTTTTTATGTGTTGCCCACATGTGTGCTGAATTTAAATATTCGACTAGATCCATACGATTGAACGCATCCAATACAGAATGGATCTCGGCAAATGAAAAATCAATAACAACAGTATTGAAAATAGGCCAGGTTTTCAAAGTATTTTCGACATACAAACGATATTCTCTTAACCAATTTCCTATAGTGCGAGTGTTATGACTAGAGCTTATCATATCACTGATTGGAAAAGGAGTATAGGTATCCTTGTTTTGCGTTTTAACTGGTAAAACGAGAGCATAATACAAAACACTTTTGCAAGTTTTATACGGCTTTCGAATGAGTCCACCTGTAGCGTCTAAGTAAACAGTTAGTTCCTGATGTTTTTGTTGCTCTTTAATTTTTTTGAGAATCAAACATTGCCTTTTGCTACAAGTCGTTACACAAAAGGGATTTTTGCCCACTTGCTGAATGTACGATTCTTCTCTATTTGAATCTGTTTTTTCTTTTTCCAAATGAATATCCTCTACATCATCTGAATGGTTATCATCATACAACAATTTCTCCGATCGTATTTTATTTAAAACTCTTCTATCTCTTATAAACCGCGCAGTATTAGTTTTTTCAAAGACATCTAAATCCTCTTCATTTATGAGATTTTCGGAAACTATTTCTACAGTATTACGGGTCAGTTTTTCTTTAAATAGATCTCTCTGATATTTTGATGTGTGCGGAAATTTTTTGTATGGATGGTAAATAGTCTCAGTAGTGCTGTATACATCAAAAGTTCCTAACGACAAATTGGAGTTAACCAATTTATAGGTTCTGCACGATTGTAGTTCGTCTTTATGACCGCAGTAAGCCCTAATAGTTACACGGTTTTTAGCTACATCATATCCTTTAATATATATCAAGCAGCCGCTTAACTGAGATAGATGGCTGGATATATGATGGGTGTAATGATAGGCATCAAGTAATATCATCGTAATATTGTATATTATTGTATATTATCGGCATCATCGTAATATTGTATATTAAATTGATTGGTGAACAGATTTTGTAATACAATACGGAATACCGTATTGGTGTTTGAATTGGCGTTTCGTTTGTATACTCGTCAGGATTTACATTTTTTTTTTACTTGAGTGATTTACTTTTCGGTTGCATAATTACAATGACTGCGAAAAGGTATAATAATCGTAAAAATAAGCACAATCTGAATGAGGAAAGTCTAGAAAGTGCTCTTCTATCGTTGTCGCTCCCACTTTACAGACTAACCACATCTGATACGATAGAAATGCAATCTATATGCCAACATCTTCATGTTAAACATACAAAAAAAAATCGGAAAATTTTGTTTAATATTTGGTACTCAAAGTTGCGCAATAAGTTATGTTCTTCTGGTAATTTTAACAACGAAACAGAAGTTACCAATATTGCCATTAATGACAAATGTGAATTAATGTCATCTGAATTTAACAATAATATACAAACAAATGACATTAATCTCATTAATAATGATAATTCAAATAAAGTAGATTCATTGTTTGTCGATAGTTATGCTGCAGTTGAAAATAGTCAAAATGAAATTATTTGTTCCGACAATAAATCAAATAGTAACCAAATGATTTTACCTGTTTTCATGAAACCAAAATCTTCCGGGATCATCAATATTATATCTATTGAAATCCTAAAGCCACCCTTTACAATAATAAATTTAAATTTCTGAAAAATGTCGCTCTATATAAATGTAAGCCAAAATTTGCATTATTTATCCCCGTGATTTCAAAATGAAATTCTCAGAAATCATTGACATAAGCGAGACCTAAATAATCGTATTTGCCACTAGTCTCCTTTATCTCTAGGATTGGCTCCACTGAAGTTAAAGTTGGGCCATATGCTCGAATTTCACAAAAATGTCGCTCTATGCAAATGTAAACCAAAATTTACATTATTTATCCCCGTGATTTCAAAATGAAATTCTCAGAAATCATTGACATAAGCAAGACCTAAATACCCGTATTTGCCACTAGTCTCCTTTATCTCTAGGATTGGCACCACTGAAGTTAAGGTTGGGCCATATGTTCGAATTTCACAAAAATGTCGCTCTATGCAAATGTAAACCAAAACTTACATTATTTATCCCCGTGATTTCGAAATGAAATTCTCAGAAATCATTGACATAAGCGAGACCTAAATAATCGTATTTGCCACTAGTCTCCTTTATCTCTAGGATTGGCTCCACTGAAGTTAAAGTTGGGCCATATGCTCGAATTTCACAAAAATGTCGCTCTATGCAAATGTAAACCAAAATTTACATTATTTATCCCCGTGATTTCAAAATGAAATTCTCAGAAATCATTGACATAAGCAAGACCTAAATACCCGTATTTGCCACTAGTCTCCTTTATCTCTAGGATTGGCACCACTGAAGTTAAGGTTGGGCCATATGTTCGAATTTCACAAAAATGTCGCTCTATGCAAATGTAAACCAAAACTTACATTATTTATCCCCGTGATTTCGAAATGAAATTCTCAGAAATCATTGACATAAGCAAGACCTAAATAGCCGTATTTGCCACTAGTCTGCTTTATCTCTAGGATTGGCACCACTGAAGTTAAGGTTGGGCCATATGTTCGAATTTCACAAAAATGTCGCTCTATGCAAATGTAAACCAAAACTTACATTATTTATCCCCGTGATTTCAAAATGAAATTCTCAGAAATCATTGCCATAAGCAAGACCTAAATAGCCGTATTTGCCACTAGTCTCCTTTATCTCTAGGATTGGCTCCACTGAAATTAAAGTTGGGCCATATGTGCGAATTTCACAAAAATGTCGCTCTATGCAAATGTAAACCAAAATTTGCATTATTTATCCCCGTGATTTCAAAATGAAATTCTCAGAAATCATTGACATAAGCGAGACCTAAATAGCCGTATTTGCCACTAGTCTCCTTTATCTCTAGGATTGGCTCCACTGAAATTAAGGTTGGGCCATATGTACGAATTTCACAAAAATGTCGCTCTATGCAAATGTAAACCAAAATTTGCATTATTTATCCCCGTGATTTGAAAATGAAATTCTCAGAAATCATTGACATAAGCAAGACCTAAATACCCGTATTTGCCACTAGTCTGCTTTATCTCTAGGATTGGCACCACTGAAGTTAAGGTTGGGCCATATGTTCGAATTTCACAAAAATGTCGCTCTATGCAAATGTAAACCAAAACTTACATTATTTATCCCCGTGATTTCAAAATGAAATTCTCAGAAATCATTGCCATAAGCAAGACCTAAATACCCGTATTTGCCACTAGTCTGCTTTATCTCTAGGATTGGCACCACTGAAGTTAAGGTTGGGCCATATGTTCGAATTTCACAAAAATAACGCTCTATGCAAATGTAAACCAAAATTTGCATTATTTATCCCCGTGATTTCAAAATGAA
The DNA here is from genome assembly GCA_947310385.1 of Nephrotoma appendiculata. NCBI lineage: Eukaryota > Metazoa > Arthropoda > Insecta > Diptera > Tipulidae > Nephrotoma > Nephrotoma appendiculata. The sequence goes on along the minus strand of OX371224.1, from coordinate 297,128,218 downwards.
ATTCTCAGAAATCATTGACATAAGCGAGACCTAAATAGCCGTATTTGCCACTAGTCTCCTTTATCTCTAGGATTGGCTCCACTGAAATTAAAGTTGGGCCATATGTACGAATTTCACAAAAATGTCGCTCTATGCAAATGTAAACCAAAATTTGCATTATTTATCCCCGTGATTTGAAAATGAAATTCTCAGAAATCATTGACATAAGCAAGACCTAAATACCCGTATTTGCCACTAGTCTGCTTTATCTCTAGGATTGGCACCACTGAAGTTAAGGTTGGGCCATATGTTCGAATTTCACAAAAATGTCGCTCTATGCAAATGTAAACCAAAACTTACATTATTTATCCCCGTGATTTCAAAATGAAATTCTCAGAAATCATTGCCATAAGCAAGACCTAAATACCCGTATTTGCCACTAGTCTGCTTTATCTCTAGGATTGGCACCACTGAAGTTAAGGTTGGGCCATATGTTCGAATTTCACAAAAATAACGCTCTATGCAAATGTAAACCAAAATTTGCATTATTTATCCCCGTGATTTCAAAATGAAATTCTCAGAAATCATTGACATAAGCGAGACCTAAATAGCCGTATTTGCCACTAGTCTCCTTTATCTCTAGGATTGGCTCCACTGAAGTTAAAGTTGGGCCATATGCTCGAATTTCACAAAAATGTCGCTCTATGCAAATGTAAACCAAAACTTACATTATTTATCCCCGTGATTTCAAAATGAAATTCTCAGAAATCATTGCCATAAGCAAGACCTAAATACCCGTATTTGCCACTAGTCTGCTTTATCTCTATGATTGGCACCACTGAAGAGAAGGTTGGGCCATATGTTCGAATTTCACAAAAATAACGCTCTATGCAAATGTAAACCAAAATTTGCATTATTTATCCCCGTGATTTGAAAATGAAATTCTCAGAAATCATTGACATAAGCGAGACCTAAATAGCCGTATTTGCCACTAGTCTCCTTTATCTCTAGGATTGGCTCCACTGAAGTTAAAGTTGGGCCATATGCTCGAATTTCACAAAAATGTCGCTCTATGCAAATGTAAACCAAAATTTGCATTATTTATCCCCGTGATTTGAAAATGAAATTCTCAGAAATCATTGACATAAGCAAGACCTAAATACCCGTATTTGCCACTAGTCTCCTTTATCTCTAGGATTGGCTCCACTGAAGTTAAGGTTGGGCCATATGTGCGAATTTCACAAAAATGTCGCTCTATGCAAATGTAAACCAAAATTTGCATTATTTATCCCCGTGATTTGAAAATGAAATTCTCAGAAATCATTGACATAAGCGAGACCTTAATAGCCGTATTTGCCACTAGTCTCCTTTATCTCTAGGATTGGCTCCACTGAAGTTAAAGTTGGGCCATATGCTCGAATTTCACAAAAATGTCGCTCTATGCAAATGTAAACCAAAATTTGCATTATTAATCCCCGTGATTTCAAAATGAAATTCTCAGAAATCATTGACATAAGCAAGACCTAAATACCCGTATTTGCCACTAGTCTGCTTTATCTCTAGGATTGGCACCACTGAAGTTAAGGTTGGGCCATATGTTCGAATTTCACAAAAATGTCGCTCTATGCAAATGTAAACCAAAACTTACATTATTTATCCCCGTGATTTCAAAATGAAATTCTCAGAAATCATTGCCATAAGCAAGACCTAAATACCCGTATTTGCCACTAGTCTGCTTTATCTCTAGGATTGGCACCACTGAAGTTAAGGTTGGGCCATATGTTCGAATTTCACAAAAATAACGCTCTATGCAAATGTAAACCAAAACTTACATTATTTATCCCCGTGATTTCAAAATGAAATTCTCAGAAATCATTGACATAAGCGAGACCTAAATAACCGTATTTGCCACTAGTCTCCTTTATCTCTAGGATTGGCTCCACTGAAGTTAAGGTTGGGTCATATGTGCGAATTTCACAAAAATGTCGCTCTATGCAAATGTAAACCAAAATTTGCATTATTTATCCCCGTGATTTGAAAATGAAATTCTCAGAAATCATTGACATAAGCGAGACCTAAATAGCCGTATTTGCCACTAGTCTCCTTTATCTCTAGGATTGGCTCCACTGAAGTTAAAGTTGGGCCATATGCTCGAATTTCACAAAAATGTCGCTCTATGCAAATGTAAACCAAAATTTGCATTATTAATCCCCGTGATTTCAAAATGAAATTCTCAGAAATCATTGACATAAGCAAGACCTAAATACCCGTATTTGCCACTAGTCTGCTTTATCTCTAGGATTGGCACCACTGAAGTTAAGGTTGGGCCATATGTTCGAATTTCACAAAAATGTCGCTCTATGCAAATGTAAACCAAAACTTACATTATTTATCCCCGTGATTTCAAAATGAAATTCTCAGAAATCATTGCCATAAGCAAGACCTAAATACCCGTATTTGCCACTAGTCTGCTTTATCTCTAGGATTGGCACCACTGAAGTTAAGGTTGGGCCATATGTTCGAATTTCACAAAAATAACGCTCTATGCAAATGTAAACCAAAACTTACATTATTTATCCCCGTGATTTCAAAATGAAATTCTCAGAAATCATTGACATAAGCGAGACCTAAATAGCCGTATTTGCCACTAGTCTCCTTTATCTCTAGGATTGGCTCCACTGAAGTTAAAGTTGGGCCATATGCTCGAATTTCACAAAAATGTCGCTCTATGCAAATGTAAACCAAAATTTGCATTATTTATCCCCGTGATTTGAAAATGAAATTCTCAGAAATCATTGACATAAGCGAGACCTAAATAGCCGTATTTGCCACTAGTCTCCTTTATCTCTAGGATTGGCTCCACTGAAGTTAAAGTTGGGCCATATGCTCGAATTTCACAAAAATGTCGCTCTATGCAAATGTAAACCAAAATTTGCATTATTAATCCCCGTGATTTGAAAATGAAATTCTCAGAAATCATTGACATAAGCAAGACCTAAATACCCGTATTTGCCACTAGTCTGCTTTATCTCTAGGATTGGCACCACTGAAGTTAAGGTTGGGCCATATGTTCGAATTTCACAAAAATGTCGCTCTATGCAAATGTAAACCAAAACTTACATTATTTATCCCCGTGATTTCAAAATGAAATTCTCAGAAATCATTGACATAAGCAAGACCTAAATAGCCGTATTTGCCACTAGTCTGCTTTATCTCTAGGATTGGCACCACTGAAGTTAAGGTTGGGCCATATGTTCGAATTTCACAAAAATGTCGCTCTATGCAAATGTAAACCAAAACTTACATTATTTATCCCCGTGATTTCAAAATGAAATTCTCAGAAATCATTGACATAAGCAAGACCTAAATAGCCGTATTTGCCACTAGTCTGCTTTATCTCTAGGATTATCAAATAAAAGATTGGCTCCACTGAAATTAAAGTTGGGCCATATGTGCGAATTTCACAAAAATGTCGCTCTATGCAAATGTAAACCAAAATTTGCATTATTTATCCCCGTGATTTGAAAATGAAATTCTCAGAAATCATTGCCATAAGCAAGACCTAAATACCCGTATTTGCCACTAGTCTGCTTTATCTCTAGGATTGGCACCACTGAAGTTAAGGTTGGGCCATATGTTCGAATTTCACAAAAATAACGCTCTATGCAAATGTAAACCAAAACTTACATTATTTATCCCCGTGATTTCAAAATGAAATTCTCAGAAATCATTGACATAAGCGAGACCTAAATAACCGTATTTGCCACTAGTCTCCTTTATCTCTAGGATTGGCTCCACTGAAGTTAAGGTTGGGTCATATGTGCGAATTTCACAAAAATGTCGCTCTATGCAAATGTAAACCAAAATTTGCATTATTTATCCCCGTGATTTGAAAATGAAATTCTCAGAAATCATTGACATAAGCGAGACCTAAATAGCCGTATTTGCCACTAGTCTCCTTTATCTCTAGGATTGGCTCCACTGAAGTTAAAGTTGGGCCATATGCTCGAATTTCACAAAAATGTCGCTCTATGCAAATGTAAACCAAAATTTGCATTATTAATCCCCGTGATTTCAAAATGAAATTCTCAGAAATCATTGACATAAGCAAGACCTAAATATTCGTATTTGCCACTAGTCTCCTTTATCTCTAGGATTGGCTCCACTGAAGTTAAAGTTGGGCCATATGCTCGAATTTCACAAAAATGTCGCTCTATGCAAATGTAAACCAAAATTTGCATTATTAATCCCCGTGATTTCAAAATGAAATTCTCAGAAATCATTGACATAAGCAAGACCTAAATACCCGTATTTGCCACTAGTCTGCTTTATCTCTAGGATTGGCACCACTGAAGTTAAGGTTGGGCCATATGTTCGAATTTCACAAAAATGTCGCTCTATGCAAATGTAAACCAAAACTTACATTATTTATCCCCGTGATTTCAAAATGAAATTCTCAGAAATCATTGCCATAAGCAAGACCTAAATACCCGTATTTGCCACTAGTCTGCTTTATCTCTAGGATTGGCACCACTGAAGTTAAGGTTGGGCCATATGTTCGAATTTCACAAAAATAACGCTCTATGCAAATGTAAACCAAAACTTACATTATTTATCCCCGTGATTTCAAAATGAAATTCTCAGAAATCATTGACATAAGCGAGACCTAAATAACCGTATTTGCCACTAGTCTCCTTTATCTCTAGGATTGGCTCCACTGAAGTTAAGGTTGGGTCATATGTGCGAATTTCACAAAAATGTCGCTCTATGCAAATGTAAACCAAAATTTGCATTATTTATCCCCGTGATTTGAAAATGAAATTCTCAGAAATCATTGACATAAGCGAGACCTAAATAGCCGTATTTGCCACTAGTCTCCTTTATCTCTAGGATTGGCTCCACTGAAGTTAAAGTTGGGCCATATGCTCGAATTTCACAAAAATGTCGCTCTATGCAAATGTAAACCAAAATTTGCATTATTAATCCCCGTGATTTCAAAATGAAATTCTCAGAAATCATTGACATAAGCAAGACCTAAATACCCGTATTTGCCACTAGTCTGCTTTATCTCTAGGATTGGCACCACTGAAGTTAAGGTTGGGCCATATGTTCGAATTTCACAAAAATGTCGCTCTATGCAAATGTAAACCAAAACTTACATTATTTATCCCCGTGATTTCAAAATGAAATTCTCAGAAATCATTGCCATAAGCAAGACCTAAATACCCGTATTTGCCACTAGTCTGCTTTATCTCTAGGATTGGCACCACTGAAGTTAAGGTTGGGCCATATGTTCGAATTTCACAAAAATAACGCTCTATGCAAATGTAAACCAAAACTTACATTATTTATCCCCGTGATTTCAAAATGAAATTCTCAGAAATCATTGACATAAGCAAGACCTAAATAACCGTATTTGCCACTAGTCTCCTTTATCTCTAGGATTGGCTCCACTGAAGTTAAGGTTGGGCCATATGTTCGAATTTCACAAAAATGTCGTTTTGCTGTGATTTGTATTTTTTTATCCATATCATATGTTAATGGTTTTTACCAGGATCATTCACTTATTCTCTAGCTAATCGTACATACCACTAGTGCTGTTTATTTATAGTGTTGGTTCCATTAAGGATTTTGCGTTACAACAATTTCGATATTGTTTTTATAAATGTTTTGAGGATTCTGTTTAAATCCGTTCACATGAAGAAATTATAGACTCATATAACTTTTTATCACAAATTAATTTATATTTTTCTTAATTAAAATTTATAAATTTATAATATTTTTATATTTTACCGTTTCTTTAAGATTTGACAAAAAATTATAAAATTTACTTTACTACTGTTATATTACTAAATTTATCAATACAGTAATAAAACTAAAATAATTTATAATAATATACTGGTAATACAACTACACAAAATAACGATTACATTTTTTTCCATAGTGTACATAACACTATTCATATTATATTTTTCGGGATGAGACTACACTTTTTCTAGACGTACATTTTTTCGGGATGACTACACTTTAGCGAAGAAACTTACCAAAAATTTCGGGCTGATATTTCGGGTCAACTTCAGCGACTTCAAAATAACAGAGAACGAAACGAACGACAAAATACAGGCACAGGTCTAAACGTGAAGCATGTTTTCCCTTTACTACGAGCCTGAAATGATGACGTATCGCTTTGTCGATGGTTTACAAAAAATTCGGTCTCTCTTAATCGATTGAAGTAGCACCAGGTTTATTTTCTTTGTAAGTTGCTGTAAGAGTAAGTTGACGTGGATTTTACTACTCTCTTCTGTTTTAATGTGCTGAATTTTCAACAAATAAATTCGATCATTTATTTGTGTTGCCGTATTAAAAAAAATAGTAAAAGAGGAGTTGTCGACATGTAATCATTAGCAAAAACCAATGTTGTCACTGGCCCATAGTGGACCATGGCTCTGGTTTACCACATACATAATTATACAAATAAATTTCTAATACATACAATATAATTGGATTTTATTTATTTTATAGTTATTTGTATAGTATGAGGATCTGCATAAACCAATTTTGAATTAAATCGTTTTTCTCTATTTTCATTCGTTTTACAGCATTTGTCGTTTTTTGGTATTTTACACAACTGCTCTTAAATCGAGCCCTGTTAGTTTAATACAATTTTGGGGAAGTTCTTTCTACTAATCGACTTTAGTTTTTTTATAATTGATTTTTTAGTTCATTGGTTATCTTTCTCCTCAGCGGTGTTGATTACTATCTAAAAATAACAATGACTGATCGCACAAAAATTTGGTATTAGTTCACCTGAATTGGATGATAAAACCGAAAAATTTTGTTCTAATACTTGTGTGTGTGATGCCGATTTTTTTTTTGTCCGAATGTCCTTTAACTCAATTGATGATTTGTTCATACCAGTTATTGATTGCCGCCCCGGTGGCAAAGTGGTCAGCATGCTTGTTCCAGCGACCGGAGGTCCCGGGTTCGATTCCCGGTGGTGACAAGGAAAAATTTCACGGCTGGTTCAATGAATTAATCACTCATTATCCGAAATGAAAGTATGATTATGAAACCTCATTTGAGGCGGCCAAATCCCTTGATGGGATGTATAGTGCCAGAAAGAGAGAGAGAGTTATTGATAGACGTCTTCAAGGTTCATAACCAAAATATGCTTTAAATTTAGTTCTAAACTGAAAACTTTTTTAGGATTGGTCTATTTTAGATTAGAACTTAAGAAATTAAAAATCTTAATTTATTTAGCAAATTTTATTTAAAAAACACCAGATTAGATTTGTTTAGTGCTGGCGAACGAGTGGTTTGGACTTTTGGAGTAATAATCAATTCAGTTGGCAGCAAATTGGGACAAGAAAAGCTGTGCCAGGCATACGGTATAAAAGTGTGAAACATAAAAATTGTAAAAAGAAACTATCTGGGTTCTTGTTATTGAAATCGGTGGAAGTTTCGCCAATTGGCATATAATTTGCTTTAGAATTCGCTATATTATTTGATTTTTTCGCCGGGTACTTTGATTATTTTTTAAAATTTCTCTGTATATTTCTAATTTTTGCCACTACTAAGTAAAAAATTCTACCTGCGGCGCGAAATATTCGAATAATGCAGAGAATTCTAAAGCAAATTGTGTTCCGATTGAGAAATTTCCATCGATTTCAAGAATGGGGCTCCTGTTTTAGTCGTTAGAATGAAAGAGCACCTGAAAAAATGCACGCAATTAAGCAGACTTGTGGATGAGTTGAAGATCTATATAGCGATCATGACACATCACGTAAGGATATTACATAAAAGCCTGCCAAGTTAGTTACAATATTTAAATCATTGAATCACAAAATCAAACCGAAAACTGAAGCCAATAAGTTGTATTTAAATGATACTAACTGAATCTAATTGATGAGTTTGGGTTTTGTGGCCAATCATATTTATTTAATTTTATGTATTTGAAGTTACAGATATTATTTTTTATGATTTACTAAAGTTAATTTAAATAAATAAACCTTTGTTTTTTTCTAATTAAAATCATGTTTAAAACACTTGTTTAAAACAAAATGTTTAAAACATACCAATTTGTTTAAAACATGTTTAAAACATTCGTTTTAAACATTTTGTTTAAAACATTGCAACCTTGCTATTGTGCTATTTTATTTTCTTGTTAATTTGCCCGCATGCAATGCAAATTAGCAACAATAATGACTTATTTGCTATTAAGCCAAATGGCTGTTGTAGTGGCTGCATTGCTATTTTTTGTGAGTAAAATGCCCGCCTAAATACTTTTTAGTCATATCCGAAAATTAGCTATATTTTTGGTAAAAAAAAATGATTTCCTGACATATGAATTATGCTAAATTGCAATTAACTATTTAGTCATAGAACCTGGTCACTGTGACCAAAAAAGTGACAAAATATTTCTATAAAAGCTAAACTAAAATTTCATTGTTACTTGGGCTTGGAAATATTGTTCATCGTTTTTATGACCTTCCGCCATCTTTCAGATAACATGGGGCAGGCTTCTACGCGATAAAGTTATTCGCATCGTCCAGCGATTTGAACTGGTTCCGCCCACTAAGGCGTGCTGCACTGACCGTAACAAATGGTAGTCGAATGGGACCAAGTCTAGTGAATATGCTGCGTGCGGGAGAACTTGCGCCATCCCAAGTTCAAGAGAATGTTCTGAATCACGCGAACAACGTGTGGTTGAGCGTTGCCGTGCAGCAGTGCTACAGTTTGACTTGTCTGGTTGCTTGCTCAAAAATGGTCTTTTCTGATCAAGCTCTTCACTCGGTTTGTTCAGTTTTGACTGTAGCGTTCTACAGCTAACGTCTGTCCAGTTTCCAGAAGTTCATAATAAAGGACACCGTTCATGTTCAACCATATACACAGGAGAACCTTCTTTAAGTGGATGTTCTGTTTCGGCGTCGATGTACTTGGTTGCCCGAGATCTATCTATGACTTTTTACGTTTGAGATTCTCGTAAAACATATTGTTTTTATTACCCGTCATAATTTTCCGCAAGAAGTGAAAGGCGAGTATTCATACGTTGACCTGGGTTATGTTCGGCCAACACATGTGGGACCCTCCTTCCAAATTTTTGATTTTTTCCCATTTAGAGCAAACGCTTGGAAATAGCTGTTAAGGTGCCTTGTGCAAGCTCTTGTTGCGTTTGCGTTGAATATTCATGCAGTAGGGCTTGCAATTCCACATCTTCAAACTTTCGAGACTGCCAGGACGCGGCTGGTCATTAAGATCGAAATCACCACCCTAAAACATTTTTACCATAATTTACACGTTTCACACGCACCAAGAACACTATAAATTGATTTCCGTGCATAAGGAACATTTTTCCTTGTTGGAACTCGTATAGATTGCAGTGCCGAATGTGCTGTTTATCAGTTGCCATCGTAAATTCTGATATTCTGAGAGATTATGTAACTCACGTATAATTATCGTTCGGTGTTCTGAAACGTTGCGTACGACCCTGTAAAAACCACAGAATACCGGTAAACCGTAAAAATTAAGTCATCAAATTAAGTCAAGAGTTTGATGCCCAAACAATCGTGTACAATGTGGTATAAATTGATTCGTGAGACACAGAAAGTTCAGTGGCCGTCTCTCTCAAACCTAAATGACGATTTCCGTCACTACTTTCTTCGTGTTTTTGAAAACGTTAATTCACCGTAAGCCTTCTCTAACATTTTGAGTGATTCGAAATTCCATTTGCAATACATTGAGACAAATTCTTTGTACGATATTTTTAGCGAACTTAACAACAAAAAATTAAACACATTTTAAATTTTAAAACCAGTGGTTGCATTCTAAAATATTCCATCCATATACTAAATTTAACTGGTAGTCTATTTGCCATCACCAATTATAACTGAGGGTGAACTTGATTCGTTGAAAGCTTAATTAGTTGTCCATTAAAGGCCGGTTTTTTGATTTGTTTGGACATCGAATCATACAAGGTTATTTTAGGTTAGGATGGTTGTCGTAAAGGACTGGGTTAGACATAACCAGGTCCGTAGCCATGCCACATTGTTTTCTTTCTCATCTACTCTCCGAGCCATCATGAGCTCTCAACGAAGCGCGTACGATATCTGTGAAATGTATTTTACTGAGATCTGTCAAGTCATTTAGGAGGGGAGCTTCCTTGAATTTTAGCCTGCTAAGCGCTAGTCGGGGACAGGCGCAAATAAAATGGATAACAATTTCCTCCTCCTATTTACCTCAGTAACTACGATAGTAATCATGTAAAAAGATTACCGTGCTGTCTAATAGTACCTCATGCTGTAAGCATGAGGTACTATTCGACCATCTGTCCATCTGACCATCTGTAGTACGTTGCGGTGACCTGCTATCTCGTTAAGAGATGATAAACATTTGCGGGCTACTTTCGATGTAAGTTTCAGATATTAGATTATATCTCAACCAATCAACAACTTCCCTTATATTAGCGAGTAGTTCAGCTTGAAAAACGCTGTAGTAGTCCGAGAAACGAAAAGTGAGCTTCACATTTAATTCTGCTCAGAAAATGCTACCCCAATCTTCCCATCCATATTTGAACCACCAGTGAAGAAATTAGGAACTTCAGTAATCAGAGAGGCTTCTCTCATCCAGTCCTCGGGGGTGGGGGAAGGGAGGAGGGGGAAGGGGGTACATACATTAGTGCTAAAATTACTACCGATACTCCCCTTCTTGTAGGTGGGGCAGGGGTAACTTTGAAATTAAAATACCAACCCCTAGTTTTTATTGCAGATTCGGATTGTACGGCTAAAGTACGTAGGATTTCTTTGAAACATTTTTTTTGATTCGTGACAGATGGCGCTGTAATAACAATATTAAATTTACATGTGCATACGATTCTGCAAAACGTTTGAATTAAAGTTAACACGTTTTTAATGTAAATACTTGAAACTAGTCTTAAATAAATTGTATTTCTTAAATTAGAAAAAAAGTAAAAAAAAAACAAAATAAATTAAATACATTTTTTTTTTTAAATGTTTTAAAAAAATCCTACGTACTTTAAGCCGTAGAATCCGAATCTGCAATAAAAAATATTGGTTCCCATTTTAATTTCAATGTTACCCCCCGCCACCTACAAGAAGGTGGAGGAGGGGTACTAATTTTAGGACTAATGTATGCTATTATTAAAAATTATTAATTTTGATAATAGACATTTTTTTCGTAGGGTGCTTATTTTCCGAGATATTTGAAAGTTTCAGCTTAAAAAAATCATCCAGAATACATGCCCCGCATTGTTACAGATGAAATGAGAAGAAGTTGCCTTATAGCTGAGCTCGCTGCCATAAGATATTTAGGGGTGTAAGATGGAAGAGAACCTCTAATACTTGAGTGGTTGTGCTCCTGAAAGCCCTACTAATAGGCAATGCAGTTGCTCGCTGTGCTTTCACCAAGAATTTTAAGTTGGTCAGAATACTTGAAGCTGGCCACCAAACAGTAACTCCATAAAATTAAATGGAGCTTATAGTAAAAATACATAGCATATAATGTGGGGCTCCAAACCCCATCTTTTACCAATGGCAGTTTTACAGGAATAAAGTGCTTTTAGCTTTCTTTACTCTGTCTTATTTGTAAGGTTTCCAGTTTAGGTTGCTGTCTACAATGAGGCTAGCTACTTCGATTTATTTTGATTTAAGTTAGGGCTCGATCTGAGGAAGTTAGAATTTTTTTTTTTGAAGAATAGAACCAACTCAGTTTTGTTTGGATTCACATTCAAACCACAACTATTAGCCAAATTGAAGGCCGAGCGTACTTTGCATGCGTTCTCTTAAGGTGCAAGGGTCTTTACCTAAAACACCGATCGCAACATCATCCGTACAAGCAACCTCCTTAATGCCGTACCCTTTCAGGTTTAATAACAGATAATTTATGGCCAAACTGCAAAGAAAAGGAGTGTGCCTAATACGGTGTGTCTCTACTAAAATATCTACTATTGGAGGACCCGCCCAGACAAGAAAAATTATCATGGAGTACTCTTCATGTTCAAGGGATTTTTTGATAGGAGCAATGCTAGACTGGGGATCAGTTTCATCAGACTTCCCCTTGCAATATATATGTTGAGATTTCGATAGCTTATCTGACTTAATCGAACTCCCAATGTGAGCTCCTATCTGCCTTTCCAAAATGTTTAGTATAGAAGAGGCTAAACTTTTAGGTCTAAGGTACTTGGAACTGCAATGTTAGGTTTTTCCGCTTGAAGTATAAATATTACATTTAGGTCAGTCCATTTACGATGAGGAATTGTCAAAGTTCTGGGCTGCCCTTGAAGATCACTTCCAGCCAGGGAAAGGTTAAGTCAGTCGTTTAGTGGATATCCAAACAGTCGTTATAATTAGAGGCTTACAATCCATCGCAAAGCTTGTTGTGACCACATCTGAGTTACTGTAATTCTTTTTTATAAGTGTGACTGCGCTGAAAGCAAAGCTAATTAAATTATAAGTTCTCACTAGCAAAGCCAGCGACTCTCTATTTAATAAGATAATAGCTGACCTATATTCAGCTTTTGGTTCGTTCAACTTGGTCACTCTCCAGTCGCCGGTTGGTAGTTCAGGTTTGCTCGGTTCCACTGGCATCCAAGCTCTCGCTTTAGCTCCGCAAGGGATATTCTCTCGAGCGACTACTTCTAGTCTACCACCAGACTATGTCACCTAGGCTCTACACCCTTTTTATACAGGGACAATGACCGTTGGTCGGTACAAGATGTCAACTTGACAAGACTTTAGTACCACGCTACGTCTCGGTAAGCCGGAGCTGGTCCAGGGTTTTCCCTCCTAATTTGTAGGAAAATCGTGTCTAAGGCCTTCTCCACCTTCCTCCAAATGCTATACGATATATATCTACCTTCGTGGGCTCTGTCTATGCTCGCCATAAAAAATAATTTGTAGTGAGTGTCAGAATCAAATCAAACAATTTTCGTCATTCTATTTTACACGTTTTTATTGTTTATTTTTAGATATGAACTTTAAATTTATTTTAAGTTTGAACGCTCCAGTAATTTTGGTTAAATGTCGACTATATTTAACGAAGATTCGTTAAATTTTTTAATTTAAATTAATTTTTCTATCAAAAACCACTTTAGAATTTAGAAAACCATTCTTAAAACCATTCATAACCAACTATTGAACTTATAATTGATCTTTATCACTACTTTTCAGCAAGGGTCACAATGGAAATAAAATAAACGGCCACTATTTCTACGAGCGATTTTAGATGTCTGCTTAGGGCTCAAATTTAAAAGATTCCTCGTTATTGTTTTTGGCACTGGAACTTCTTCAAACAAAATGGTGTCGAAAGTTCCAAGCTACTATGCTATACAATTGACATTTATAAGGGTTAAACAAATCACACTGTCTTCCAACGCTTCGTTAATATCCAGATTCGGAAAATTCCAACTAATACTGTTTTGGCGGCCACTGGGCTTAATCAACTAACTAAAAATAGCTTTGTTGTTGGGGCTGCTGTTGTTTTGTATAGTATTGTTAAATGTCTTAAGCTCGTTACCATCATCACTAAATTAATCATGAAATGTATTAACAACGCATCTATCCACACTTCCAATTTAGGCAGAAAATCGAGATGAGCGATGGAGCGATGGCGCGAAAATGATTCGGGAGTAAACTAACTTGAATTGCGAGAGGAGGATTGACAGTCCAACCACCTTATTGCTTCTGATCTGCAAGTGAAAATACATTATATGCTATTTTAATGGTTGCTTCAGTCGTTCAAAATTGTATTTTTATAATGTCACTTCTCTTTAAAACTAATCACATTCTTTAAATTATCAAAACACGCACAGAAATCAAATGAAACAATTGATTGCCATGAATTTTGTCGGTAGAATAAACAGAGGAAGAAAAGCTTGATAAAAAATTTCTATTACCGTTATCTATATCTATAAAAATAGTGCAAAAAATGTATGTGCGCGCATCAGTTGAGAACGGCTGAACCGATTTGGCTCAATCTTTTCTGTTGTGTTTGCAATTACCAGGAGATGGTTCTTACGAAAGAAATTTTTAAAAAAATCCACCGGAAAAGTCGGAAAACCCGAAAAATCGAATAAAAAACCATTTTCATGTGAATTATGTGTGTATATTTTTTATGAGACAGGTGGTGTAGTGGTTAAAGCTTCGGCGCTTGGATTTGGAAGGTACTGAATTCGATTCCCACCGAACTCTGCGTAAAAACTGCTACTTTGTTTTTTATCCAATCTATTTATTTTATCTATTTATTTTCTCTATCTATTTATCTAAATAAAAATCAATGGCCGTGCGTTAGTCTCGCAAAAACTCGTAAACGACACGATCAATTTGAATGATTCTTTTTGTGCATTGTCCATCTTAATACAGTGGTGGTTTACGAAAATTAAATAAAATCTTTTTTAATATGAATTTTGTGTGCACGTTTTGTATGAGATAGGTGGTACAGTACTTAAAGCTTCGGGAATTGGGCCTGGAGGTACTGGATTCGAATCCCATCAGATGATGCATGCTTTTTTGCTTTGTTCGTCTCAATACAGTGGCGGCTTTGGAAAAAAGAAAATTCGGAAAACCCCAAAGGTATATCCGAAAACTCGAAAAAATCGAAGAAAATTTTGAAAAATCAAAAAAAATCGGCAAATAGAAAATTGCTTTTTGTATAGAATTTGGTATGGAAATACACTTAACACCACCAATGAAAATTGTATTTCGACAATGATCATCCGTTTATATAGCCGCTTCGAATTATTTTCAATAGATGGGCGTTGGTGGTGGACTACTATAAATATAAGTTGTGTAGAATTTTGGCAATCTATGAACAAAATTAAAATCATAATTGTCTATATTATAGCATATATGTCAAATAATTGTAAAAAAATAAAATATAAATTCTTTTTGCATCAACCATCAAAGCAGTAACATCAAAAATTATTTATTAACAAAAAAATCATTATATTTATTGTACCTTTATTTTGTGCCAAGTTTGTTTTTTATCGTGAAACCCACAATCTGTTGGCTCAAACATTACCATTATTACAATAACATAAAGTTCGGTGTGATTTTTACTAGGACGAAGAAACCGTAATTCAGAAAGAATGCACGGTGTACGTAAGAATGAAACACGAAAGCAACGCGAAGAATTAAATGAACAGAGACGTGCTCATATCGGACAAGTTCGCGCTGCACGGACACAAGCTCAGGTTCGACAAAACATAACTCGACGAAGAAGTTTGGTGAACATCGACTTGAATCACGCTGCTTTGTCTTTTCTTATGACTGTACAATCGACTACAAAAATCTTCGCTGCGTTGATATTGGCGTATTGTCTGCCGTGTGCCGTCATTGTCAAGCATTGAGGTTCAAAACAGAAACACCAGGGCTATGTTGTGCCGATGGCAAAGTTAAATTGCCGGTTTTGACTTCGCCACCGGAGCCATTGCGTACTTATCTCTATGGACATACGACGTTATCCAGACATTTTCTCACACACACGCAACAATACAATCAGTGCTTTAACATGACGTCATTTGGAACCGATGTTGTTGTCCATCAACCCGGCTATAATCCCACCTGTAAGGTAATGACGTCACCACATGTTTATCATTTCGATAACGTTGAACGATTGTACTCATCATATTCAAAATTGCCCTCTATTTTATAGATTCAAGGTCAAATTTATCATCGCAGTGGAGCGTTGATGCCACCATCAAATGAAGAACCCAAGTTTCTTCAAATTTATTTCGTTGGAAATTCCGAATTAGAATTGAATTATCGTTTTGCGCTTTTCAATGCGTCCAAACGAGAGATAATCGGAGAACTCCAATGTCTTTTTCATGAACACAATGTGCTGGTTCGTTTGTTTAAAACTGCTTTAGAGACAATGTCTTCCGATAACCAGAAAGTAATCATCAGAGCAGGCAAAATACCAACCGGAGGCCATGTTCGTCAGTACAATGCTCCCACTATTGACGAAGTCGCAGTTGTGATTGTTGGTGAAAATGTGGAGTCCCGCGATATTGTGATCACGCGGCTTGATGACGGACAAGTGCAGCGAGTATATGAAACTCATCGGTCATATGATGCACTTCAGTATCCATTGATGTTTTGTCATGGAGAGGATGGCTACCACTTCCAGATAAAGATTGTCAATCCGCTGACCGGTTAGTTATTGAGCTGTCGATCATACTTGCATTGGTATAAAAATAATATATTCATTTTGCAGGTGAAGAAACGAATAAGAAGGTCAGTTCAATGCAGTTTTACACTTATCGGTTGATGATGCGACAAAGCGAGGACAATCATCTTTTGAGATATCGTCGATTGTTTCAACAGTATTGTGTCGATATGTACGTGAAGATCGAAACGGAACGTTTAAATTTCATCCGCTTCAATCAATCAAAACTACGTTCCGAGCAGTACATTCATCTGCTTGATGCCATCGGTTCGGACGGAGATGCAACCAACGTCGGTCAATTGACCATTCTCCCAGCAACATATGTTGGCAGCCCATATGCATGAATATGCGCAAGATGCTATGACATATGTGCGGCATTACGGACGGTCAGATTTGTTCATCACGTTCACACACAATCCGAAATGGTCTGAAATTACCGGTAATTTACTGCCAGGACAAACTTCCAGCGATCGCCATGACATCATCGCACGTGTGTTTAAACAAAAACTCAGAACGCTAATGGACTTCGTCGTTAAGCAGATGATTTTCGGACAACCACGTTATTGGATGTACTCAGTAGAGTGGCAGAAGCGTGGTTTACCACAGGCACACATTCTGCTGTGGTTAATTGAGAAAATCAGACCAGACCAAATCGATTCAATCATCAGCGCTGAAATACCATATTCAGAAACCAACCCGGAGTTGTTCGCAGTAGTCGCAACAAACATGGTGCACGGTCCGTGCGGAGATCACATTCCAGATTCACCGTGTATGGCCGATGGGAAATGCACAAAACAATATCCGGGTCCGTTGCTGCCATACACAATTAGTGGAAACGATGGTTATCCAAAATATCGGCGTCGTTCATCCGAAGATGGTGGCAGAACAGTCACGATGACAGAGGAAAAAATATTGTGGTCGATAATCGCTGGGTCGTTCCATATTGCAAGCTTCTATCGAAAACATTCGCAACACACTGCAATGTTGAGTACTGTAACTCCATTAAGTCCATTAAATATGTCTGCAAATAAATATATGAACAAAGGTAGCGACCTGGCAGTGTTCGGCATTGCTGCTTCGGATGCAAATGACGAAGTGTCAAAATTCCAATTGGGCCGTTTTATCAGTTGCAACGAGGCGATTTGACGTATTTTCTCATTTGCATTACACGAACGTCATCCCACTGTTCAACATTTGTGGGTGCACTTGGAGAATGGACAACGTGTCTATTTCACGGAAGCTAATGCAGCACAACGAGCAGAACGACCACCAGCTAAAACACTCACTAATTTCTTCGAAATTTGCCAAAGCGATCCGTTCGCACGAACATTGCTTTACTGGGAAATGAAACGCTGTTATACTTGGAACCAGTCAACGAAGAAGTTTCAACGACGAAAAAAAGGTCAACCTGTTGCAGGATACGTAAATGTGTATTCGACTGATGCGCTTGGCCGTGTGTACACCGTGCATCCACGACAAGACGAATGCTTCTATCTTCGTTTGCTTTTGTTCCATGTTCGTGGTCCTACTTCGTTCAAATCTCTTCGTACTATAGATGGTGTATTGTGCGCCACTTATCGAGAAGCTTGCCAACGTCTGAATTTGCTGGAAAACGACTCACATTGGGAATCAACACTCGCCGATGCCACTGCTTCTACGCCAGCATATCAAATTCGTGCATTGTTCGCGATCATCATAGCGGCGTGTCATCCATCGAACGCATTGGAATTGTGGAACATACAAGGACGAGATGGCTGACGACATTTTGAATGGAGTTCGCACTACAACATCAAACTTGAGAGCTTGAAATGAACGACGAGATACGCAACGAAGCTTTGATCATGATCGAAGTCATGTGCGTGCTTATGTGCGGCAGCTATTTGTCGAAATTGGGCATGCCAGCACCAATTCGTTCGATGTACCATGCATTTAATCGTGAATTGCAACGAGAGCAAGAGTACGATCCAGATTCAATGAGCCAAATAGTGCGAACAAATGTCCCGCTTTTGAATGTACAGCAAAAGAACGTGTATGATGCATTGATGAACGCAGTTGATGAAGGAAACGGTGGAATATTCTTCCTCGATGCTCCCGGTGGAACAGGCAAAACCTTTCTGATTTCATTACTTTTGTCCAAAATTCGCTCGAGATCTGAAACAGCCGTTGCATCATCGGGAATTGCAGCCACATTGCTACATGGCGGCCGGACTGCACATTCTGCGTTGAAGTTGCCGATGAATATCCACATGAATGACAAGCCAGTGTGCTCAATTGCAAAAAACTCGGCGACGGCCAAGGTATTGCAGGATTGCAAAATCATCATCTGGGACGAGTGCACAATGGCACATAAACGATCATTGGAAGCGTTCAATCGAACGACGAAGGATTTACGAAGTGACTCAAGGCATTTTGGTGGAGCGATGATTCTGCTGGCTGGTGATTTTCGTCAAACGCTACCTGTCATTCCGAGATCAACAGCTGCAGATGAACTCAATGCATGTCTGAAATCGTCAAGTTTATGGCGCTATGTGAAGAAGTTGCAGTTGATCACGAACATAAGAGTCGCGTTACAGAACGACTCATCAACTGCTGATTTTTCAAAACAACTGTTGGCGCTTGGCAATGGTCAAATTGCTGTTGATGTTTTGACCAGATCGATTTCGTTTCCTTTGAATTTTTGCATATTCACGACGTCGAAGGAAGAGCTTATCACGAAAGTGTTTCCGGACATCCACCGAAATTATATGGATCACGATTGACTCAGCGAACGAGCGATTTTGCCGGCGAAGAACAAGGATATTGATACTCTGAACTACTTGATTCAAAACAAAATCGCTGAGGAAATGCGTTGTTACAAATCCGTTGACTGTGTTATGAATCAAGACGAAGCAACCAACTATCCAACCGAGTTTTTGAATTGCCGCTTGATTTGCCGGGAATACCGCCGCATAACTTGATGCTCAAGGTAGGATCTGTTCTAATCATGCTGCGCAATCTGAACCATCAGAGATTGTGTAACGGAACGCGATTGGCTGTGAAGAAACTGATGAACAACGTGATTCAAGCGACGATCATCAAGGGCAAATTCAAAGGAGAGGATGTTCTAATTCCTAGAATTCCTCTGATTCCAACTGACATTCCGTTCGACTTCAAGCGCATTCAGTTCCCCGTTCGTTTGGCGTTCGCTATAACCATTAACAAATCGCAAGGTCAATCGTTGGAAGTGTGGGGAATACATCTGGAATTTCCGTGTTTTTCTCATGGTCAGTTGTACGTCGCCTGTTCGAGAGTTGGCAAACCATCATCGTTGTTCATTTACGCAACGGACAACAAAACGAAAAATATTGTTTACCACAATGCATTGTATTGATTTGCGTCTGTATTACATTTATTTCCACTCGAATAAAATACATTGAATTCTTTTAAATTCCAACTGGCTCCAATTCATTTCCACAGTGAGAGCAAAAATCCAATAAAGCACTCAATTTTCGATAGATGCCTGAGTTTCAATAGACATTGCCTTTCAATACTTTAGTGTTGAATTCGATGAAAAAGTGAATGGAATGGCCACTCAATCGTCTAACTCAAACGTCTATTGAGAATTGAGTTGAGTTGTTTGATTTTTCTTTCATTAAATTCAATTTTTGTGAAGGTCAAAAGTGTTTGCTCGGACGAAGTAATTTGGGGCGAGACAAAGTTCGCCGGGTCAGCTAGTTCCATATAGATTTACTGAAATTATTATTGAACCGCCTCGTATGTTTAGTGCAGACGTTTTATAGATATATCGTTAAACTTGTGTCCAATTTGGAGATTCCGATAATGAATTCATTTTAATGTGCCAACACTATCTTAAGAAATAAGAAACAACCTCGCTATTTTTTGGGCTTTTTGATTTCTGCGCTGTTACGAAAGATAGCATTTATGGCCATGCCATTTTAACGAGTTGAAATTGCATTAAACGTAATACCGTGTAATATTTATGTGGACGTTGGCAGACTTAGAAATCTAAATAAGGTCGGCTTTACATAAATAAATCATTGTACACGCTACGCTGAACCGACCCAATTAGCTTCGCATTAGGCTTTGTTAAAATTTATCCGTACATCCATCCGAATGTAAATATTTTGTGTTGTCAACAGAAAACGGTTGATTTGAGTTTGCAATCTGCTCGGTACAAAATTTGTCGACCGATCACTTTTTGGTTACAAAAATTTACCGACGCTGCCTTATAAAACATTATATAAATCTTGAATGCAATCAAGCAATAAATTATCACGGTTTTAAATACCCGCGATTTTTTTTATACAAATTTTCTCTCTCGTCCCCGCTCCCAAAAACAGACAAAGTTTATGGAGCAGAATTGAAATTAACAGTCATGTTTTTGTCAAAACCGTTAATTGTGCATAATTTTAACCGCGTAATAATTTTATGAAATGTATCCATCCCACACACAAAAAACTGTATTCGAGTATATTTATATAAAAACAATCTAACGCCTTTAATTTTAACACAGTATGTCAACACCCACTTACTATCCACCCACCATCTAATTATATACATATAAGAACTCGTATATTACAATATAAATATTTTTTTTTGCTGTTGTCGCACATAAAAATACACTACACAATCGTATATACGCAATTTATAATATAATTCGTCTGAATCCACACCACCCCCAACTACTAACAAAATAAAAATGTCCCAAAAAAAAATGTAAGAAAGTCACAGATTTTATACTGTCTAGACACAATTGCTAAGTTTTTGTGCCGTTTTGTGTTGTTTAAATTCGAAACTACGCCAATCGTTTTGCAGAGTTCTGTAATTGTGCTAGATTAAAAAATCTTAAATTTTTTTGCTTGTTTCTTGGATACAACATTTCTTGTGATGATGCCATTCAAGAAAATAACATTATTTTTGTTCTTTGTGTCGTAATCGAGCTAATTTTATATTTATACGAGATAGAATATAGATATTTTAGCTATATATACACATATATACTTGTAGCCATGGATTAAAATGTTTTTTATGCTTCAAAGAAATTTGTCGTAACATCTTGAAAAATCCAGTTCCGTTTTGATAATCCGTTACGAAAAGATTATTAGTGATCTGAAATGGTATAGAGCA